>CM033798.1:20724540-21924540 GCA_019656835.1 Rhododendron ovatum
TTATTCCTTGAACTGGGTTGAAGTAAACTGATTTTTCTACTTTCCATTTAGTGTTAAATTCCATATTAATTACCTGTAAACAAAGTTTTGTGTTTAGCGTTTAAGGTTTCATACTCTCTTAACATAACTGATAGTATTGTTTGGTTTTAGATATCTTATTACAGCGAACTGTAATTTTCCTTCTTCATCTCCTGACTAATAGAAACTATGTTTTAAGAAAGAAACAAAAACCATTAATTGGTGTTCCTCCTCCGAAAATGAATAAATAAGGATATCGTCCACGAAAACAACAACAAAATGGTCAAGATAAGCACGAAAGATATGGTGCATCAGATCCATAAAGGTCGCCGGTGCATTCGTCAATCCAAAGGGCATAACAACAAATTCATAATGGCCATATCAGGTACAAAAAGCGGTCTTTGGAATGTCTTCCCTCCGAACCCTCAACTGGTGAAAACCAGACCTCAAGTCGATCTTAGAGAAACAAGTTGCGCCTCGAAGATCATCAAACAAGTCATCGATTGTAGGCATAGGATATTTGTTTTTAATGGTGACGCGGTTTAACTTACGATAATCAATACATAGACAAAGCGACTCATCTTTCTTTTGGACGAACAAGGCCGGTGCTCCCTACGATGACGTACTTGGACGAATAGACCCCAAATCTTCCAATTCTTTCAATTGAACCTTCAATTCCCTCAATTCAGCGGGTGTGAAGTGATAAGGAGGTATGGAGATAGGAGCGGTACCAGGAAGTAAGTCGATAGTGAATTCAATTTCTCTCTCGGGTGGTAAACCGAGTAACTCCTTTGGAAACACGTCTGGAAAATCACAAACAACAAAAAGTAGCTTCCCACGCGCGGACATATCCTCATCTAACGCCAAACTCGCTAATAAGGCATACATTGATTCATGCTCCCGAGACTCACACAGATATGGTTCTATTGGTTCCCGACACTCCCTGAAGAATTCAAAACAAGCGCCCCCAGGCGGACAAATACGGACCCAACGATTGAAACAATCTATAGTAACATGGAACGTCGACAGCCAATCCATTCCCAAAATAAGGTTGAACCCCGACATATTCAACATAATAAAGTCAAAAGTAAAACGACAATCTCGAATAATAAGCTCACAATCCCGGCAAATGCGATCTAACGGCGGCCTACCTCCTATAAGTGTGTCAACAAACAATGGAGGACTGATACTCTCGATTTCCAATTCCAAAGCACAAGCAAAAGATGCAGCAATGAATGAATGCGATGCTCCAGAATCAAATAATACTCTAGCGAAAGAGTTAAACAAGAGAAATGTACCCCTCACAACCGAAGTCTCCGGGGCCTGAAAAGTAACTGGAGGTGGTGGAGGCAGAAAAGCAGAAGTGATAGCAAAAGTCGTCCCTTGAGTGGTCTGACCCTAAGCATGTCCACCCCGAAGACCGGAACCCTGAGTAGGCGTAGACGAATTAGCTCCCCTCTCAACCTGAGATCCCTGAACCGAAGTGGTTTGACGGAAATAAGGCTGTTGTTGCCTCTGATTACCCTAAAAAGATTGTCGATTAGAACTCTATCCACCCCTTAGTTGTTGCACTGAACCAGACTCGCTACGCGGCCCATCCCCACGCGGGCAATTCCTAGCAAAATGACTGATTTTCCCACAAGTGAAGCATGTTCCCAAAAGCTGCGGACACTAGGCGCGAATGTGCCCCGCCTGACCACACTCATGGCATACGATTGAGGGTCTATTGGAAACTCCCCAAGTCCCGAACGAAGAAGAAGGTGGAGGCCTAAAATTTGACGGACCCTGCGAAGTCGACATTTGATCCCTTTGTCTCTTCCTTCCATGACTACCGAAACTCCCCGATGAAGAACTCATACCCCCCACTGGTTGTCTCGGTTCCCAAACCTTAGTATTTTTGGGTGCCTCCCTCGGTGTATCGATGCTCCTCGCACACTCAATGACTTCAGAAAATCTCCCTTTGCATTGTGCCATAACAAACTTCTTCACGGTCTCATACAACCCTTTTTCAAATCGCCTACACTTCCTCTCTTCGATTGCCACTAACTCCGGCGCAAAACGGGACAAAGATTGAAATTTTAAGGCGTACTCTGACATTGTCAAATCCCCTTGCTCTAACATTTCAAACTCGTCCCTCAACAGGTCACGACTCATTTCTGGAAAGTATTGCTCCTCGAAGAGCATCTCAAACTCTGCCCAAGTTAAGTTCTCAATATCTGGCTCATTCACTTGAACCGCGGTTCTTGCTGCTCTCCTTGCGTCTTTTCTTGATTCTAAGACCGACTCCCACCACTCATTTGCTTCTCCGGTCAGTTGAACTGCCACTATGTTGACTGGCAAGTCATCCTCCGTTATCTGAAGAGCCCTAAAAAGCTTTCGGATTTAGGCTAGCCAATGATCAACCACAAGAGGGTCACTGCTCGACCCATCAAACGTAGGTGAATTTCTACGGCTAAACTCCCTCATTGGTATCATAGCACGAATATCTGCACTTTCCCTAGGAGCAGGATTTAAAAGGTTTGCAACCACAAGAGCCGCAACGAAATTCCCAGCAAAAGGATTTTGAACGATTGGTACCTCATTTCCTTGACCGTGTCCGGCCCCTTCCCCCGGATTCCCATTCGGATTCTCCCCATGCTGACTGACCTCGTCCTCAATTGGAACCTCTCGGCCACGGCCACGGCCACGGCCACGACCACCCTTACTTTCGACCTCACCTGCCCTAGCACGCGTTCTCGGAGGTATCTAGCTAAAAGTTATAAGAAAGAGAAGGTTTGATCAATAGCAACATTGTCAAATGAGGTCAAAACCTCAAACTATCCCAACATAGTTAAAGCGACTCTACACCACTCTCCTGTATTGAAATGCCATGCCACGTAAGCCAAATGATATCAATGCACACAAGCACACACATGTTATGCAAATGGCGTGACATTTTTGAACCCATGGGACTGGAAGTCTCCCCACGGTCTCAAAGTATTCAAACTTAGACGCTCTGATATCAATTTGTCACGCCCTCGATTTTCAACATAAATAAAGCCATCTTTGGCCAAAAGTAAGTCTGTTACAAAGATGAATGAGTAACTAAATGAAATTAGCTTCAAAAAATCTTCATGTTCAAGCACACCAATGCATGCGGTCTATTGCCCGACATTAGAACCTGAAAAGAAAGATTTTGTTGAGCTACACTAGCCCAGTAAGAAAATCTTTACCAATTTTATATGTAAATATGATGACAAGTGTAAACGAAAAAGGACAAGGAAATACAACTCGGTGGATGGTAATCAATCAACTAGTAAATGAGCCTTTATAAAAATTGAGTGCACAGGTCATATGTCACAAACAACTAAAGCAATCCCAACCCAACTCGTCAACCCAAATTTCCTCCATCGGTATTTCCACCCCTTGTGTTACCGTAAAACACCACGAGGATTACCGTGTTACCACCTCTAGCGTCACGGTGATCCCTAACAACTTGGTTCATCTTATTACCACCCCTTGCATTACGGGACCCGCCTAAGTCTCCGTATTACCACCCTTTGCATTACGAGACTTCCTAGGCCAACCCTCGACTCATTCGCCTACCCTTGCACTCTACAAGCCCACTAAGACTTTCCCTTAATCACACGTTCACACGAAACATCATACGGTGTTCTAACAATGCTCTAAGTATGACACAAACATAACAGAGAAATCAATTTATCATTAAGACGTATTTTAACAAATTTTCTAATCAAGTAAGACCTTATTCGGTTCTAGCTAACGGAAAGCCAACGGACCAAAGAATACGTCGAACCATCATAGGAAGTCAATTAGACATGCTTGAGATAGTTTAAAAGGTGTCCAATAGGACTAAGAAGTGATCAGGGGTCAAAACAATCGATGGAGGGGCAACAAGAGCAAAACTGGAGTTAAGCTTTTGGTATCGATACGCACAAAATCCATATCGATACAACATTAACTGTCAGAAAAGATAAGTTTATAGTATCGATACAGCACTTAAGCTGTATCGATACCACGAGGTTATGAGCAACGATTTCTGCAGATTTTCGAGGCAAGCACAACAACCAAAATCCAACGATCCAAGGCATGATTCTACACCAAACCAACATATAAACACATAAAAGAGGTAAATAAGTCCCTACCTCGCAACAATGGCCAAGATTCAAGCGTTTTTGAACGAGCCCTAACCTCTCAAACTCCGAAACTTCGATTTAAGCTCGACCCAAGGAATTTCAAGCGCGAGAACTTGATTGCAAGGCCGGAGGGAGGTTGTTTCTTGAAGATCTTGAGAGATGGAGTGGAGTTTTGAGTGAGAGAAGAGGAGAAAGAGAGATAGCCGGATCAGAGAGAGAGGGGGACGGTGTGAGAGGGAGAGAATGGGAGATGAAATATCTCCTACAATGCACACACACAACTTATATACTCCTATATCTTTTTATTACACCAAAACTCCTTCGAACTTCAATTCATTCACTTAAATCCCAAAATCAAACAATCACCTAATAAACCACATTTCTCATTTAGACATTAATTAATTATTTTCAGTAATTAAATAATTACAGGTCTCTACAGCCGTTCTCGAATATATCTTTCTGTTCGGCGACGTTCCGCCCGACCAATCGGTAACACGAGAGAAGCCCGAACGTAGCCAGGCTATATCGATTGGCAGAACTGTCATTCACCGAGCCACCCTGTCCCCAGACTTGAAGAGGAAGTCAGGTAGAGTCGGGTAGGGGTGGCAAACGGGCGGGTTTGGGCCAAATTGGGTAAGTTGTTAGTGGGTTGGGTCTTTAATGGGTCATTGACCCATTTAGACCCATTAACTATGAGTCTAATTACCCATACCCAACCCGACCCAGTTATTTTAAAGCAAACCCGACCCGCCAGTTAACCCAATTACATATATACAAAAATTTATGATCGAAAAATCAGAAAAGTAAAAAAAAATTATGGTCGAAACTCATAAATTTTTTCAAAAAGACGAAAATAAGTAAATTTTTTTGTCTTATTGATTTATTTTTGTCTTTATTCAAAAAAATTATAAGTTTCGATCAAATTTTTTTATTTTTTCGATTCCTCTCATCGAAACAAATCAAGAAGTCACAAAAATTTGACACAAAACAAAAAAAAAAGTGCAAAAAAAGGAATAAGGACAAAAAAATAAGTCAAATTTTTTATCCAAACCCTATGCGGGACTACCATAAGAGAAATTTATTCACGGCGGAGCACAATTTCACCGATCCATTCGCACAATCAATGGATGAGATGTATTTTCAATTTTAACTGGTCAAAATAATTGTTACCGGTCACAATTGGTTTTTAATCCGGACCGTCCAAAACATTTTTGGACGCGTGTGATTTAGCACAGAATAATTGACTAAAAGAGAGAGAGTGAAGGCCATGCTCCTCGGAGAGAGAGAGAGAGAGAGAGAGAGAAGAGAGAGAGAAGGCCATACTCCTCGGCTTCCCATTTGCAAAAGAGACGGGAAACCTAGTAATTGGTAAAGAGGCACGAATTTGGTGGGTTACTTTCATTACCCATTGAGTCATTTAAGTTGACCCAATTGATATCCAATTAAGACCCAATTAATAATGGGTTAGCTGGTTTGGACCCATTCTTACCCAACTAATAAATGGGTTGGGTTGGGTCTATTTTTTAGTTGATGGGTATGGGTTTGTTAATGGGTCTGGCTTCAATTTGCCACCCCTAGAGTCGGGTAAGCGTGGCAGGTGGCATGACAGCGTGAAGCCAACAGGTGGTTGGAAGGTGACGTGACACCCACTACAAGAAATTTTGTTTTTCCTGGCATTTCATAAATGCCGCTAAAAGTTCAAAAAATGCCGGTAAAGAGTATTACGGGATTTATAACAAATGCCGTCTAGGAGTGTGTCGGTAAAAGTACAAATGCCGGAAAGGTCTCTATAAATGCCGGGAATAGTTGGACTCATTTGCTACAAATGTCGGGAAAAATTGTACCATATAAGACAAAATGCCTCATGGGCGCCACGTGGCACTCACGTGTCGTCCACGTGGCACCCACGTGTCCGCCACGTGATGCGTAAATTTTGTGAAGAATTGCTTGCCCCAAGATTCAAACTCGTGACCTTTGCCCCGTGCGCGTGTGAAGCTACCAACTTGGCTAGCCACTATATTGGGTTACATTCCACAATGAAAAATATTTATATTATACTTAGATTTTTCCCGGCATTTTTTCAACAAATGCCGGTAATAGTGTGGCAGTACTTATTTTGGCGGAAAAGTCGACTTTTGCCAGCATTTTTTTTAAACAAATGCCGGTAATAATGGCTTTTCCGGCATTAATTAAAATGCCGGGAATGACCATTTTTCTTGTAGTGACCCCTAAGTGAACGAACGGAGCGCAGAGCTCACAACAGGCTTTTGACTGCAGGCCTGACCTAGTGAATCAAATGGGCACCAATCACCGAGCTCGTGGTGTGTATGTGTGGGTTGGGCTCCAAGTTACCTTTGCCTATAAAAGGTGTACTCCACCTTCAGAATAAGATAATGCACCCTCTCTCCAAATCCCTAAACATATCCTAAAAGCTTCACTTCCCTCTTTCTAACTTGACCATCAGAGTGCCTATCCCGGACTCTCCACGATCCGGATTTGGCACTAACACAGGTGCTAAGTGCACAGGTCTTTACCACGCTCAAGATACACCAATCAAGCCATCATTCAAGAGGGTTCAACCGGAGAAAGTGCTGCAGCACAGTTTAGGCGCACCTTGATTAAATTGACGCTAGGTTTGTTTTCTACGAAATTGTCTAATTTGTGTGACTTGACTGCAAGCTATAAGTTCTTGTGATTAAAATAGTTGCATAAGTTGCAATAGTGTTCTCATTTCCTTGTGATTAAAATAGTTGCATAAGTTGCAATAGTGTTCTCATTTAAGGCTCTTTTCCCCATAAATGCATTGAGATAGTATGTAAGAATCAACAGTTGACATCAAACAATGAGACTTTTTAAGGTGGGTCCCAAAATGGGGGCACAACATGTGTGCTGAGAGAATAATAGAGAGGAAGAAAAGAAGATCAAAAGAGAAACACTGAACAAACTTCACTAGGATTTAGGTCTGGTAAACCTAATTTAATTTGTTTTAATTTGATGGTTCCTAAAGTAACTATTATTGTGGGTGGAAGAGCAAGAAGTATAGTACAGCTGAAAAAAAACCTGTTGAACACAAATGAGACTTTTTTAATACATCAAAATCAATTGAAAGTTAAACCAGCTATAAATTAATCAGGCGATTAGTTGTTAGACAAAAGCATGCAAGTAGCCATTGAGTAGCTGTCACAGTTGTATTTTGCTCATAATTGTATTCTCTATTAAAAATATTTTAATTTGGTGTAAAGAAACTTGAAAAATTATGCTTGGAAGTATTTTATTTGTTTTTGAACCGAAAATTACACGACTTTTCGTGGGGGGTGGGCAATTTTTTATGATAATTTTTTTTTCAATGTAAAAATATGGTTTAAAAAATTGTAGGGAGGGGGGGCAACTCCCACTAACCCTCCTCTAGCTCTATCCTTTTTGTCTGGTGCTGGCTCTATCCTATTGTCTGGTGTTGCTGCTTAGGATTTGAAACTTATAATATGGAAGATTGTCTTTAACGTGCACCATACCTTAATTAATTTAAGTTTTCTCAAGCCCCCTATCATTGAATCTGCTGCTACATGGATGCTGATGCTATTTGAACCTACTATATTTGGATGGTGCAAATCTGTAATTGATACAGATGCGTGCTAATCTTGCTACTGCTGTTGAAGGAGAATGTACAAGGATGGGCCTTTGTGCCTGATATTGGGCTTCAACCCCTATTAATGTTTTCTGTTTCTTGTTTTCTTCCATTCAATTTCTTGTTGGATGGTATATTTGGTCTCGCTTTTTGCTTCATATAGCAATGTCATGAAGCAATCACTTTTCATTTTTTGTTTCCTCATCGATGTACCCTTATCAAGTTTTCTATCAATACATATCTTGTTTTGCGGATTTAAAAAAAAAAAAAAAACAGACTCCAAACCAAGGTTTCAAGCACCAACAACAATTAGACTTTTTAAATACTATCTCGCATCTTCACTCCTAAGTATATATAGGAAATAGCTAGAAAAATTGATTTACGTAAAATTGAGCAGGTCGATCTCTTATTACAATTGTAGTAGTAATGGAGCAATGATATTCTTCAAGTAATAAGCAATGTAGTTTCAAGGTAAGTTCTTAGATTATTGTCTTCAACTTTGACCTTTTTGCATTCATTTTTGTTGGTGGCGGCGGCGGTGGTGGTGGTGGTGTGTGTGTGGATTTTTTTTTTTTTTTGATAGGCAAATTTTTTTTTTATTAAAAACTCGATAATGGGTATATCAAGAGGGAAAGGGCATGTGTGTGTGTGTGAGAGAGAGAGAGAGTCATTAAAATTTATTTTTCACGGGTCGCAAGATGGAAAACCCAAAATGAACAAAAATAAATAAATAACAAAATGAACAAAGGTTTAAGAACACAAAAAAAAAAAAACAAATAAAAGAATTTCACGCCTCTGAAATATACAAAAAGCCTTATTTAAATTAAGTTCTCCTAAAAATTATGTCACTGATCATATGAAAATATTCATCAACAGTCTATGTACTTTTGCTTGCTGCATATTATCTCTCCTTCAATCTGTAGCAGATTTTGCATAATGGCGTTCGACGTATTCTTTAGGAGTTCTGACCAATCTCTGCACATACAACACATCACTCAATGAGTCTTTAAAATAATGGGTCCAGCTTATCTCCAAATATTCTTTTAAAGTTGATAATATAGATCGATTTAGCTGTGTTGATTTTGGGTCCGTTATGGATCCACTTTGACGACAAAAGCCACTCCTTTAATTACTCCTTCCATCCCAAAATGCTTATCCGGTTTACAAAACGGAGTGTTAAAAATAATTCAATTTTTTCAAGAAAAAATTCAAACTTCTTTTACAAATTAAAAATACTCATCAATATATATCTAGTAAGTTATTAAAAAAATTTTGATTTTTTCTTGCAAAAATTTTATTATTTTTAACACTCTGTTTTGCAAACCGGACAAGTATTTTGGGACGGAGGGAGTAGTAGAATTCATCGAAAAGTTAGAATCATATATTTTTTTGCTTGGCAAAAGAAAGTTTTATTAAACTCGAAGGGTTACATTGAGGGGGAAACAAACATTACATAGAACTAATACCATAGAAGATATCCAACCAAAGTTGGATAGAGCACCAAACTACACCTTCACTTTTCGAATCTCATCCAAATAACCTTTGAAATTCTCCACCGTGTAGATCTTGATGTCAAACTTAACCTTCATCCACATAGTTACTCTCGTTTTAATTAAATCTACCACTTTCGACTCTTGAGTTGTTGCCCCATTGAATACATACCCATTCCTCGTTAACCAGATGGACCAAATTGTTGCAGAAAAACATACTTCCCAGATAGCTTTCTCCAAGTTTTGGAACCTGCTCCCAGACCACCAAGGTGCAAACTCTGCTAAAGAAGATGGACATACCCATTGAATATTCCACCACGCCAGAATTTGTGACCACACCCCCCACGAAAATCAACAATGTAAGAGCAAGTGTTGAGGTGTTTCCACATGCAGATCACAGAAGGGGCACATTGCCAATTGAAACTCGGAGATTAAATTTCTATCAAAAAGAACGGACCTCGTGGCAACTCTATCTCTAGCTAGCTTGGATGGCCATCCATGAAAAAAAATTCACTTTAGGGGGACTCAGATTCTTCCATAAGGAACCAAGTAGATCATTCCGTGACTATGTCTGGGCTTCCCACTTTCTGTAAACTGATTTTACAAAGAAGATTTTATCGGTTGTCCAAATCCACTGTAACAGACCAGGCTTTGAAGGATCTAGTGTCACACCGTCCAGTCTACGTTTCAAAGCCTTATATTGATGATTTTCCCGAAGCTTTAGTGTGCCCCTAAACAGCAAATTCCAATCACTATTGCCCCGTGATCCACATAACCTGCTCAGGACCTCATTTTGTTGGGTTGATTGGCTATACAGCCTGGGAAATTCCTCTTTAATCGCTATAGGACCTAACCACACATGTTCCCAGAATAGCGTATTTCAACCAGAGTTTACCTGCACCTTGAACCCCTCCCGGATAGAGAATCTAAGTTCCAAATCAACATTGCCAAGTGAGCAAATGTACCTCCAAACATTAGATATCGACCCAGAGCCAGGCAAATACAGGACCCAGCTCCTCCGGTCCAGATTATACTTTCCTTTAATAACCTTAACCCACAAAGAGTTTTTATCGCTGCTGAACCTCCACCGCCACTTAGCAAGCAAGGCCAGATTCTGTTATAAAAATTGCTTAATCCCTAGAACCCCATTTTCCTTCTTCATCATGATCCTCTTCCAATTGACCATGTGCATTTTCTTCTTGTCCGGTGTGTCACCCCAAAAAAATTGCCTCTGTAATTTCTCAAACGATTTGGCAACTTGTACAAGCATTTTGAAAAGGGACATGAAATAAATCGGCAGAGTGCTAGAGTTGTGATTGATCAATGTAAGCCTGCCCCCAGTAGATATAGTTTTCATTCTCCATACACCTAACCTCTTTTGAGCTCTTTCTAAAATTGGTTCTCAGGTTTTCACCCTCCTCGGATTAGCACCAAGCGGAACGCCGAGGTATTTAATGGGCAGAGACTCCATTTTGCATCCCATCACCTTAGTAAGTGCTTCAATATCCTGTCGTTGGACTTTTACACCACAAAGGGAACTTTTAGAATAATTGATCTTTAGGCTGGACATCAATTGGAAGCACCTGAGGATTCGCTTGATATTCCCCATTTCATTCAAATTATTATTACAAAAAAGAATTGTATCATCGGCGAATTGGAGATGAGAGATAGTCACTCTATTCCCCAATTGAACACCTTTAATGATATTTTTCGCTCGAGCTCGTTCTAGCATAATGTTAATTGCTTCAGCCACTAGGTTGAACAAAAAGGGGGATAAGGGGTCCCCTTGCCTCAGCCTTTTCTATGTTTGGAACTCTTGCGAAGCTGCCCCATTAATCAAAATAGACATAGACACTGTGGAGCAGCATTCTTTAATCCATCCATACCACCTGTCCCCAAATCCTACCTTCTTAAGCATATCCAACAGAAAGCCCGAGTTAACACACTCATATGCTTTCTCAAAATCCAATTTCAAAATTAAACCACCTTGAGCAAAGTTTTTCCAGCTATGAATAGCTTCATTGGCAATTAAAACACCATCCAATATCTGTTTTTCCCAAACAAAAGCAGCTTGGGCTTCACCAATAATAGCAGGGAGATGATCTTTAAGCCTATTAGCTAACACTTTGGATAGGATTTTGTAAATACTCCCCACCATGCTGATAGGCCTAAAATCTTTAAATGAAGTAGGACAATCCACCTTACGAATTAAAGCAACAAAAGTAGAATTAATACCTTTCGTGAGCTTTCCATTATGATGAAATTCTGAGAAAAATTGGATCATTAGGTCCTTCATAAACTCCCACCCCTTCTTAATAAACGAGAAGTTGAAACCATCCGGACCCGGAGCCTTTAAGCTGTGACACCCTTTGATAGCAACCACAATCTCTTTTTCCTCAAACAAGGTTTCCAATTGCAATGATGCTTCTCTGGGCAGTTGTCTTTGAAAAAAACCCCCCAACGTCAGTCAGACCAATCTTTCCTCTGTGAAGTTATTCCGAAAGTGGGCAATAGCAGCTTCCTTGATTTCATTGGGCTCCTCCACTATTCTACCAATAACATTGACTGATCCTATCATATTCCCTCTTGAACCTATTATTGGCCATAATTTTAAAAAACCTTATATTCTTGTCCCCCAGCTCTAACCACTTAATCCGTGATTTCTGTCTCTATAGTGATTCCGAAAGCTTATAGAGCCTCCAATATTCTGCCTTTGTTCTACATCTTAAAGCCTTTTCTTCTGGATCAAGTGGTCTGCCTTCCGCTACGATATCAAGCTGATGGAGTTTAGCTTCATAATCCTGTAAAGCACAATTAACGTCCCCGAACTCCTCCTTATTCCATACTTTCAGCCTATCTTTGACGGCCCTCAGTTTTTGCACTAGAATAAATCCAGCCCACCCCACCACTTGAACCTCATTCCACGTTTCCTTGGCCAAACTCATGCATTTAGGGTTAGAAAGCCAAATATCCATAAACTTAAATGGTTTAGGACCCCAATCCCTACTATCATCTTTAATCGTAACTGGGCAATGATCAAATATCGGTCTCGGTAGACCCCATTGTAGGATATTAAACCTGTCAAACCATTGTTGAGACAACAAGAATCTGTCCAGCCAGCTAAGAACGTACAACATGATCCTGATAATTAGTCCAAGTATATTTCCTACCCAGCATAGGAATATCTATCAACTCCATATTGTTGCAAAACTCTGTGAATTCCCTCATGCCCCTTTCCAGATGTGAACAGCCCACCCTTTCATTGATTACCCTGATTTCATTGAAATCCCCCCCTAAGCACCATGGGACAAGGGAACCATTCTTAAGTTTCGATAATTCCTCCCAGAGCACTCGCCTAGACGCTACTTCATTTGGAGCGTATACATTGACAACCGTACAAGGGAATTCATTGTAAAGCATACCATTCATTAAAATGAAAAATCATCGGACCACAATACTAGAAGCCGTAAAGAAATCCTTATTCCAAATGATAAGCCGGCCCCCCGAAGCACCCACCGAATTGGAGCACACAAACTCCATATTGGCACTCCCCCAAATTTTCTGGATAACAAGCCTCTCCACTGACTCTAATTTCGTCTCTTGAATAAAAACCATGTCCGGTTTTTCTTTCTTAATAAGTTTGGATAAGAAACATTTTTTGACAATACTCCGCAAGCCTCTAATATTCCAAGTTGTATTCTGCATAAAAACTAAACCCAGTTGCACTACTCCACTAAAATAGCTAAAAACACTATTTCCTTTCGCCCCTCTCTTTCATTAGAGAGTACTCTTTAACCTCTAGCTCTATCATTCTCTTTAGAGTCTCATTATCATTAGGAAAAAAATTAATATCCAACTCACCTCCGATTGCCATGGTAGCTCTGACCTCGTTAACAATCGTCGGACTGACTTGGCTTATATCCTCTGAAAGAGATTGAGACGCTTCCTTGGAATTGGGATCTGGGTCCAAATCCTCAACAGATTATATTGAAAATTTTACATCAATTGAATATCAATCATCCATGATAGAAACGTATGTATCTTTATAAATCTCTCTAATTCTCGAAGCAGATTATTTATAGAAGCAATCTCGTTAATCACACACACACACACACACACACACACACACACACACTCTCTCTCTCTCTCTCTCTCTCTCTCTCTCTCTCTCTCATGAATGAATGAATGATAGAAATGTATGCATCTTAATTTATAAATCTTGCTAATTCTCGAAGCAGATTATTGATAGAAGCAATCTCGTTAATCACACACACACACACACACACACACTCTCTCTCTCTCTCTCTCTCTCTCTCTCTCTCTATATATATATATATATATATATATATATATATATATATATATATCTCCAAGTCAATGATCCTGGATTTCTTACGGTCTGGACCTCATTGTTTTCGATCGAATTTCGATGATCTAAATCGTTCAATGTGTTTAAAACGTGTTTTCAAATGTACTCGCGAGAGATCAGCAAAAAATTATGATCGAAAATGGCTTGATCTAAATAATTTTTCAAAGAATGCATTTTTAGGAAAAACCTACTCAGATCAAGCTTTTCCGGTCATATTTTTTTGTCAATTTCTGCCGAGTACCCTTAAAAACACGTTTTAAACACATTGAACGCAATGAAATTTTGTTCAAAAAAAAAAACACATTAAACGGTTTGGATCATTGAAATTTGATCGGAAAAGGTTTGGAAGAGAGCTGTATTTTGTGTTTTCTAATTTTTTCTTCCAAGTTTTTACAAAATCGATAGGCAAAATGGATTTGCGGTGGTGGCGGAGGTTTGGAGGTGTGGTCACGAAGGGTATGCAACCTCAATGGGCTGCATCTTTTGGTCATCACTACAAGAAAAAACATCATTCCCGACTAACTGTTTAGTTGGCAAATGTGGCCTATTTAGTCGGCAAATGGTTTTCCCGACTTAAATTTTTAGTCGGCAATTTAGTCGGGGAATGAGAGTCGGGAAAGGTTTTTACCGACTAAATAAGGTTTAGTCGGCTAATGTATGGTTTTAGCGACTAAAAAACTTAGTCGTGGTTTCTATTTTAGTCGGTAAAGTTGACTTTTGCCGACTAAATATTTAGTCGGCAATGGTAATTGCATTGGGGTGTCAAATGTAATTACGAAAAAATCAGGGGGTGTCTATTTTACCTTTAATTTTTTAATTTACTTTTTTTTTTCTTTGATAAGCTTTTGAATTTACTTTTTTTTTATCTTTCTTTAAATTTAATTTCTTAAAAAAAAAAAACTCGTTACAGCAATTCTTAATCTTTTTTTAGGACCTACACACTAAAAAGAGAATATTTCAATCACACGTTCACAGACAGAACATATTTCTCCAATGCGCAAATTAGAACATTATTTGATCGAGTTGCAAATTTTTTAGGTCTTTTTCCCGGTTAGAACCATCTTATCTTTGTTTTTATTAAATATGGTTTAAAAGATCATTCTTACCGAAATTATAGTTGATTATTTTTTATTAGACAATTGATTGCACAAAAATAATATTTATTCTAATGAGTTCATGTCTCAATAAAGGTTTTTTTTTCTATAAAAGGGATTTTTCTAAATCTGATCGAGCTGCAAATTTACGAGAACGAATTATTCACCAAATGTAGCAAAATGAACAGTCTCGATCGTAATAATTTTCTCTTGATCGTGTGGCTTCTGTAACATTATTTGGATAGGCACTTGATTGGACAACAAAATTCTTTTTATTTAAGAATTTTGCGTGCTGATAAACGGCTTTCCTTAACCTGATCGAGCCAAAAATTTACGGAAATCTTATGATTAAGAAGGAAAAAAAAATTGAACTGTTTCGATCGGAAGGTTTCATCATGTGATCAATGTCGTCAGAACAAATATTTCCTTTCCTGAAATTTTGTTTAAAAGAAAGGAAAAATTGATATTAGCCAACCAAATGTAAATTTAGTCGGCAAATATTCACTATTCCCTACTAAATTATTTTGTCAGGAAATGTTTTCCATTTATTAATTTTTTAAATTTGGAAAAAAATTGATATTTGCTGACTAAATGTAATATTAGTCGGCAAATATTAATATTCCCTACTAAATTATTTAGTCGGGAAATGTTTTTCATTTATTAACTTTTTAAATTTGGGAAAAAATTGATATTTGCCGACTAAATATAATTTTAGTCGGCAAACATTATTATTTCCAGACCAAATTTTTTTTTAGTCGGCAAACATTATTATTTCCCGACTAAAATTATTTAGTCGGCAATTGTTCAATAAGTGGCGACTAAAATAATTTTAGTCTGGAATTTTAGTCGGCAATTGTGTAATTTCTTGTAGTATCTTTGTGTGCTATTTTCGGCCGGTGATTGCTTCGGAGGTGCAGCCCGGACGAGGGGTTGACTTGGCAGTGATGGTTCCTTATTTTGTTCACGTTCATGATCCCGGGGGTTCGTGGAGAGGCAGAGTTTGCCTGCTGATCTTTTCTCCAACTGCCCTGTATTTGTTCTCCTTGCCGTCGTTGTAGGCCGTCTGTTTCACTTTGGTGGATTTGTTGGGTCCCTTCCTGCCACTAGTCATCTACATTGGGGAGGAATCGGATCTACTTAACGGCGAGGCACGAGTTAGGGTTTGTGGGGTTGGGTTGGCCGGGGAGTCTTTCTTGGCTTGTTTGTGTTGTTTGGGCTTTATTGTTTATTGAGGTTTTTGTGGGCTTGCTTGTATTATTTTTGGACTCCTGTTTAGACCTTTGGGCTGGGTTTTGGCCATTGTGATGTACTATCCAACTTTCTGTTGGATTCTCTTTCCCCTCTCTCCATTTTTAACAAAATTTTGCCTATAAAAAAAAAAGTGGACTTCCTCACAAAGTCCGAAAGAAAAATACAAGATCCCTGACCTGTTACTTGAACGGGAAGTAATAAGGGCAGCTATTTGTATCTAAAATTACACTCACTGAACCTAGAAGGAATCCGGGAAAAAAATAAAAATAAAAAAACCTATAAAAAGAATCACACTTATAGCGCATAAGACTCAGGGGCTGTTTGATAAAACTGAAAACTGAAACTGAAAGCTGAAAAATTAAGTACTGAAAACTGAATGCTGAAATTTTTAAATTGAAAAGCTATTTGATAAATATATTAAGTACTGAATTAAAAAAATGATGAATTACTTTTGTTCCAATTCTATCTTAATTTACTAACGGTCACAATATACTTTTGGTAATGGTGGTGGAGTGGTGGTGGGGGAGTGGTGGAGGTTGTAGGAGTGCTGGTAGTGGTGGTGGTGGAGTGGTGGTGTGGTGATGGTAGTGGTGGTGGAGTGGTGGTGGTGGTGATGGTGGTGGAGTGGTGGAGGTGGTGGTAGGAGCCGTGGTGTGTGGTGGTGTAATGATGGTAGTGGTGGAGTGGTGGTGGTGGTGGTGGAGTGGTGGAGTGGTGGAGTGGTGGAGCTGGTGGTGGTGGTGGTGGTGGTGGTAGTAGTGGAGGAAGTGGTGGTGGTGGTGGTGGTGGTGGTGAAGTGGTGGTGGTGGTGTAGTGATGGTAGTGGTGGGGGAGGTGGTGGTGATGGTTGTGGAGTGGTGGAGCGGTGGTGGTGGTGGTAGGAACGATGGTGGTAGCGGTGTAGTGATGGTAGTGGTGGACTTGTGGTGGTGGTGGAGCTGGTGGTGGTGATGTGGTGGTGGAGCTGGTGGTGGTGGTGGTAGTGGAGGAAGTGGTGGTGATGTTGTGGTGGTGGTGGTGGTGGTGGTAGTGGAGGGAGTGGTGGTGGTGGTGGTGATGTGGTGGAGGAGGAGTGGTGGTAGTGGAGGGAGTGGTGGTGGTGGTGGTGATGTGGTGGAGGAGGAGTGGTGGCAGTGGAGGTGGTGGTGGTGGAGTGGTGGAGGTGGTGGTAGTGGTGGTGGTGGTGGAGTGGTGGAGGTGTTGGTGGAAGTGGTTGTGGTGGTAGTATGACGGTTGAATGTAAGTACACAAAAATTCAACCAGAATTAAGTAGCTCAAAGCTACTTAATTTTTTTCAACTTTTTAACCTAAATTTTAAGTGGTACTTAATTTGTTAAGTAATATGAAATGTGGTTATCAAACCTACTGAATCACTTATTACTTAATTGATTCAGTATTAAGTGCTGAATTTAGATTATCAAACAAGTCATTAGTCAGCTATAAACGTGAAATTTAGGACCGGCTAATCATTTTCTCTAAATAATTAGACCTCTAAGCTAGGCCTGTTCAAAGGGTAAAAAAAGCATAGTCTAGAAATTATTTTCGAATGCCAATAAGAAAAAGTAATTATTTCCATATTCATTTAGATACATTTGAAAAGGAAGGTAATTTCAAGTTCAAAAATTATATATTTACGCAAATAATTTTTTATCAATATAGATTTTGTTTGATAGATTTCATTGAGATCTTTTAAACGGTGCAAAAAAAATTAAAAAATTATTTTTCATTTTCATTATATTTGAATTTGAAATTACGTTCTTTTTGAAAATGAAGGTTTAAAAAGAAAGTGGAACGGCACCTAACTCTCTTGAAATGGTTCTTATTCAGAGATTAGTTAGTTTAAGTAAAAAGGGAATAAAAAGATATTTGAATCTACTTTCCATTTTTGCACTAGCCAATTTAAATCACAACAAGAGCGATTTTGGAAAAATTGTAGAAAAAGATTGATTTCTACAATAATTGCATTGCTTCTACCAAATATAATTTTAATTTGTTATCAAGAAATTTAGATAAATAGATAGCTTTGTTTGTCCCAACTATAAGACACTTTGCTTTAATAGATAAATAGATAGCTTTGTTTGTCCCTCAGTTGTATCGTCGATGTTTGATTACTCAGTGCTGGTTAAAAAATCTAGATATATAGATAGATAGTTGTTCGGTTCTAAAATGGCTCAAGGACGGAGCAGACGTGTCAGGACTTGTAGCGTCCAACGTAAAGAACTGAGTGCCCCTTTTCTGACTCCTTGATCGTGCGAGCGAAAGTGCTGCAAATCTAAGGGCTAGATTGCAATGTTGGTTCACGGTCTTGCCTCTACGAGCGAGGACTTAATAATTTCCTAACCTTGTAAAAAAAGAAGTAACAACGTAGAATAACTTTATTATGTCGTGATAATAAAGTTGGGAATACAAGAGAGATATGAATAACTTTGTTATGTCGTAATAACAAAGTTGGGTTACAAAAGAGATAGAAATGAGAGAGAAATGAGATAGTTGTTTCACTGGGAAGATTTTGGTTTAAGCTTTGAGCTTGATTGGTATGTGAACTCTTTTTTCTTCTTGACTTCTAGTATTTATTGGCCGTGGGTTTGCATGAAATGGATTCCCGCCTTGCTTCTCCTTGTGCCATGTGTCCCACGTAACTGCTCTTCATGGGTCAGTGGGAACTGGGAAGTTATTAGAAGTGAATAACTTTTACCCACTTGGTAACTCTAGATCATGGGCGGTTAAAAGGGTAGTGGGCTTTCTCCACGTTTTTTCTGTGGGCAGTTAACAGGCATTGGCCATTTTGACCAAATCAAATAGTCATGTGGTAAGTCTTCCACATTCTTATCCCTATTTTTCCTCGTTGAACCTCCGTGGTTGTACAGTTAACATATTAACATAATAGTGGGCCATTGAATTAATCAAACTTATGCAAGGCCTTGTCTTCATAATACACCAACTGGGCCTCGTTTCAGAATTTTACAACCATGGCCCAAGGCCCATAAATCCAATCGCCAGGACGAAATATATTAAAATTAATTGGGCCCCAGTTCATATTAAATAACCGTTCAATGCTTGTTTAGGGCTGGTTGCCAAAAATGGGTATAAACAATAGCTTTGCTTGTTCGTCAGTTGTATCGTCGACATTTGATTACTCGGTGCCGGTCCAATCCCACCACTCTAAGCGGGTTTTTTACCTTCATTATTATGCACGGACATAATTTATTTTCTATTCGAAAATTATTTGTTTTTCATAGTAAACTCTGTTTGCGGGACGACAGGAGTAATAGAGAGAACTCCCGCTTTAGAGCGTCTACAGCTTAATTTCTTCACTCTTCATTTGTGAAAAAAGTTGAATTTTCCTCTGACTAGAGATTGTACCACGGAGTCTGGGGCAACAAAAAAATGACATGTGCCTCTCCATTTAAGATTAAAATTTATACATCTGAATGAAACTTGGCTATATATATGTTTTGAGAAATAGCGCCACCAGGTTCTCTCTCTAGAAATAAAAAACCCTCTCTAGGAAAAAACCCTCTCTCCGGCTACCGTTTGGGGGAGGCCACCGCCTCCTCTCCTCTCCTCCCTCCTTCCCCAACCACCCCCCCCCCCCCACCCCCGGTTTTTATTTTCGACCGGCGGGTTTTCCTCTGTTTGGTTCTGTACCATTCTGTGTGTTCCAGATCTGGTGGGTGATGGTGGTGGACAAATAACCCGGCGCCTATTGAGGAATGGTCCGGTGGTGGTGATCTTTGTGTCTCTGGATGTCTGTTTTAAGGGCTGGTGGGTTTCGGTAGTGTTGTAGGGGTTGGTGGTGATCCTGTGGTGTTTGATTGGGCTGCGCAGCAGTTTTGACTAGAAGAAGACTGGTCTTCGGTCGCCGTGATCCGGTGGTGTTCAATTCTCATCATGTTCAAGCCGGTGACCCTTGTGGTTTTGTCCATGAGACCTGTTAGATTTTAGTTGATTTGTTATTGTTTTGCCTTCAGATTTCAGCGATGATTAATTGTTTAGGGTTTGATCTGTAGATCTCTTTAGATTCTCTGTTATTTAGACCGAGATTCGCTCTTATATACTGGTGTTATCGCGGTGCCTGCTTCGGCAGTAGATGCCTGAGATCGATGTTTAGGTTGTTTTGGTTCTTTCCTGTTGATGAATGAATGACTCTTTTCAAAAAAAAATAAAGAAATACTCCTTTCGTCCTAAATTGCTGGTCCTTTTTGGAGAGTCATGTCCCTCAAACAATTATCTATATTTCACAATCTATAATATATTCTACGGTTTCAAAAATTTTGTTTAGTAAAGTTAATTGAATTCTATCAAACAAATCCATATCGAATATGCAAAGTATTACAAATTAAAAGATATAGATAATTTTGTAAGAAGTCCCAAATAGTAAAAAGAGACCAGCAATTCAGGACAAAGGGAACATTTTAGGTTAATTATTCGTACCAACAAAATGAATTGAAAGGCATAAAATTACTGCTGTTGAAGGAGAATGTACTTATTTTGGCTTCGCACTGTAATTTTTTTTCCTACATTCAATTCCTTGTTGGATGGTTTTTTTAGTCTAGCTTTTTACTTATATCAATATAATGAAGCAATTGCTTGTCCCTTTGTTGTTTCCTCATCGATGTACCCTTAATCCCTTATTGAGTTTTCTGTCAATATATATTTGTTCGGATATTTAAATATTTATCCTCTTTATCTATGTCATATAAGAATTCATCCTATCCTTTTTTTATACTTATATTTTCGTCCTCTTAGTGCGTGAATTATCTTTCTTAACATTTTCACTATGATATACATATATTATGTTATATTACTTTCCTAATTTAGTGGGATTGGATTGGATTGGATTGTTTTCCCAACTTAGTGGGATTGGATTGGATTATTTCCTAATTCAATGGGATTTTGGTAAATTTAAATATGATTGATTACTTTTATTTTTTTTTATCCTATTACTTTTCTATTTCAAATTGAATCGCATCAAAACAATCATAATTCATGATTTTTTTTGGTAATTTTAATATGATTGATTACTTTTATATTTCACTGATAATATTTTGGGAGTATGTCATGTCTATTAAATCGGTTTCAAGCAAGATTACGAACGGTCATGAAACGTTGAAATCTACATGGTAATTTAACCATAAAACGCTGATCACGATAACACTTATTTTGATGATAATTTAACCATATTTTATGGAATAAGATCAATTAAAAATATGACCTTTTTGGATAATACGTGAGCATTTTAACATGATTAGATCCAATAGTGCTGAAGCAGTTGCTAGTAAATATTCCAAGCAGCATGTGTGCAACATACACGACCAATTTAATAATTTCATGTTATGCTCAAACAAATTTCCTGATAAACGGTACAAATAATTTACCATGAAATGATTGAAAAACTTGTATAACTACAAATAATTTACCAAATGAACCACAATCCAAAAAAAACCCAAAAAAACCTAACTGGAACAACAACAAAAGCCAAGCCATCCCCATTACCCACAGACATTCCCTAAATAAATCACTCCACAAACAATCCCTAATCCATATACTTCTCCGCTGCCACATCCAAACCCTCCGACATCAGCCCGGTCGTCATCGTAACGCCGCGCATCATTCTCGGTGTCTTCGAGCAGAAGCTAGACCTGGGCCCGTTTTTGGAGGTGTTGGTCCCCAGGATCATCTTCTGGACAGAGTAGTCCTTTAATTTCCCGGCAGCGGGGTCCGCAGGGAGCCCCCTCGACGGTGAGCAACGGCCACTCAAGGGCGCGGGCTTGAAGTGAGATTTAGATTTATGGGATTGGGATGAAATGGGGGAATGGATGAAATGGGTTTTAGATTTATGGGATTTTGGAAAGGAATTTGAAGGGGGAAAAACTTAAAATGGGTTTGAAGCTTGATTTACGGGATTGGGATGGAATGAGTCAAACGATGACCAACTTTTTTTTCGGAGGACTTTGTGGAGTTATGTTTCAGTCCTAAATTTTGGTGCTATATATATAATATAATATACAAGGGTATTATTGGGCTTAAAAAAGAGTGAGGATGAAACATAACTGTTCAAATAAAACAGGATGGAAACATAAGTCAGTTGATGTATGAGGATGAATATTTAAGTCTCCCTATTTTGTTTTGTGGATTTTTATAATAAATAAAAAAACTCCAAACCAAGGTTTCAAGCACCAACAACAATTAGACTTTTTAAATATCTCGCATCTTCACTCCAAAGTATAGGAAATAGCTAGATAAATTCAATTACGTAAAATTGAGCAGGTCAATCTCTTATTACAATAGTGCTGGAGCAATGTATTCGTCAAGTAATAAGCAATGTAGTTTCAAGGTAAGTTATTACTGGCCAAATTCAACTTTGACTTTTCTGGCCTCCCATTCGGACAAATAAGCTACAGTGGCTTATTGATTTTTTTTCGTCTTTATTCAAAAAAAATTGGATTTCGGTCAAAAATTTTTACTTTTTAGATTCTTCTTGACGTGAGGATACAATAATCCCAAAAAAAATGACAATAAGCCAAGTGATACGAAAAAAATTTGAATAAGAATAAAAAATAAGCCAAAATGGCTTATTCAACGTTGACTTTTCGGCAATCGTTTGTTGTTATTGTTGTTGTTGTTGTTGTTGTTGTGTGTGTGAGAGAGATAATCATTAAAATTTACTTTTCGTAGGGTGCAAGATAGAAAAAACAAAATGAACAATAAATAAACAATTAAATAATCAAATAACAAAATGAACAAAGGTTTAAGAACATCAAAAAACAAACAAACAAACAAAAGAATTTCACATCTCCTAAAAAATATACATAAAGTCTTATTTAAATTAAGTTCTTCTAAAAACTATGTCACTGATCATGTAAATATATTCTTCAGTAGTCTATGTACTTTTGCTTCCTGCCTATTATCTATCCTTCAACCTGTAGCAGGTTTTCCATAACGGCGTCTGAAGTATCCTTCAGCAGTTCCGACCAATTCCTGCACACACAACGCATCACTCAATGATTCTTTAAAATAACGGGTCTTCAAATATTCTTTTAAACTTGATAAAATAGACCGGTTTAGGTGTGTGTTGATTTTGGATCTGTTATGGATCGACTTTGACAATAAAAAGCACTCCCTTTTATAGAAGTCGTTAAAAAATTAGAATAATATGTTGAAGGTGTAAGGGCTCTCTTGGGCTTTGTTTGTTGGGCTGTCCGGGTTTGGCTTCTCTGGGTGGGGCTGTGGTGGTGTCTTGAGTATGTGGGTCTGTTAGTTTCGAACTGTGCTGCTGCTGAAGCGTTGCTGCAAGCTATGCTACGTGCTGCTGCTGCTGTAGTGTGATACCTTTCAAATGATTGGGCATTCGGTTTCAAGTTCAGGCTTGGAGTTGTGGTAACAAGTTTTGGACCAATTCAATGTTTCATTGGATGTATCTTTTCCCTTCTTTTGCCTCTTTTGGCCTCATATTATACTTCAATCCATAGGGCTAGTATTTGGTCTTCTCTCGATGTACCTTTTGTCGAGTTTTAATATAATTTTGTTGCCTGTTAAAAAATAATAATTCACATCAATTGAATATCAATCATCCCATGATAGAAACGTTGGGATCTATACAATAATGCATGAGGTGCCGTTCCGCTTTCTTTTTCAAAAAGAATGTAATTTCAAACTCAAATATAATGAAAATGAAGATAATTTTTTAATTTTTTTTGTACCGTTTAAAATATCTCAATGAGATCTATCAAATAAGATCCATATTAGTAGAAAAATTATTTGCATAAATATATGATTTTTGAGCTTGAAATTACCTTCCTTTTCTAAAAGTTCATTTTTAAAAAAACTGGAACGGGGCCTGAGTCCTACTAATTGAGTCAATATTTCCTAGAGATAAGTGTATTCTAAAGTAAAATTGGTTGATTTTTTATCGACCAGCATATTTGCGGAAGCTTTTAAATTAATGATTACATTATATACCAATATAAACAAACCTTAATAGTCCTCACAGTGTGACAAAATTAAAAAAGATGGAGTAACATGGGAAATTATATATGGTGCTCACCCATTTGAAGTGTCAAATGTCAATCCAACAGTGTTCTTGGCCTCCTCAATAGCCTCTCTAAACCTAAATAGTTCTTCTGCTGGGCAGCTTCCACGATCCAAAACCCTAAGCTCTGAGGGTTTCATGTCAACGAAAATCGGTATAACCTTCTTCTTCCACTCCATCATCATATGCAACTCGTGCAAACAAAAATAGGAGCCGCAGTAATTCGGAGAGAACACCGCGATCCCTACCTTTTTAATGGCGAAAAAGGAAAAATTTTGTTGATACACAAAAAACTGAAAAAATGGTGAAAAAAGGAACAAATGTTAGGAGTAAGAATTGTTATGGATCTAGTCCATCCACTGATGGAAATCCAGGGAGTTATCCCCAGAGCACAATCATTAGAGATCCCATGGCACAATGCTCTTTTTTTGTTTTTTTGCAACAGCAAAAAGATTTTATTAATCTCTATAAACGATTACAAAGATTAAACGAAATAAGGACATACCGATATAAACCACCCAAGACCACCGAAAATGAGTTAGTTAAGCACCATTTGTGTTTAAATGGCACTATGCTCTTAAATGAGTTGGTTAAGCACCATCTGTGTTTAAATGAGTTTTGTTATCCTAAATTTTTAGGTTCAAGCCAACGCGATATATACCTGACAATCACGTATCGCCGCGTCTATTTTCTCGAACAACTTGTCCCCTGGATTCATGGACTTGCTATCCAAGAACGGTCTCAAATTCAGCCTGGACAAGTGATCGTACAAAAGCCCCGCAACGTTCCTGTACGTATCGATCCGCCGGTGGCTGATAAACACGTCGCAGTACTTGGAGTACTGCAGTGGTTTCCCGTCCCGTAAAATTTGTCGGCACAAGTTCTTGGCTGTTGATGATGAACGTTGCATGCCTTCTCTCTCTCTCTCTCTCTCTGTCTCTCTCTCTCTAGAGCCTAGAATGTGTCTGTTGTACTTGAGGAATGTACGACCAATGTTTATACTACTATATATTATATATACTGTATGGTTTTGGATGTCAAACATTGATTTTTCAAGGAATTCAAGTGGCAATGAAGAAGAACGTTGGACCGTAGTAGCTAAGAAAGTACGGGGTAATTGTTTACGGTACAGATCAAAGGAGTAATTAAAAGGTTTCGAAATTGCTTACTCCCATTTTCCGACCGAATTTCGATGATCCGAGCCGCTCAATATGTTCAGAGCGTGATTTTAAGGGTATTCGCTAGGATTCGGCAAAAATAATGACCGGAAAGGACTTCATCCAAGCAGTTTTTGTTTAAACTATTTTATAAAAAACAAACAAAAACTGTTCGGATGAAGCCATTTTCGATCATTTTTTTTTGGTGATTTCACGCAAGTACCCTTAAAATCACATTCTGAACACATTGAGCGACTCGGATCATCGAAATTCAATCGAAAAAAGGAGGTCCGCATTTTATTAAAATGGGGTGGTCCTTACGGGAGTCGGACTAATATATATATATCAGCAGGGCCGGCCCAGAGATTTGGATGCTCAAGACTAAATTATGGGGTGGTGCTCTACGTATTTTTAGAATTAAACAACAATGATATATATAAATGTTTCTTTATATTATAACTACTTTAGACTTTATAATTAATGCATGTTAATTGTTTTGTCACCAACGGTCAAATTGGTTGGCTTGAATTCTACTTGACTTGGTTTCGAAACCTAGTAGTTACAATAGCATTATTTTTTGGGAAAAATATTTCGAAAAAAAAAGCTACCCAAAAAACTAAAACTCGGACACTCCACATGGACTAAAATCAATTTATCACTGAGTCAGCAAAGAGATTTGTGTTATAAAACAAACAAGTAATATATATACTAATTTACAAATAATATTAGAGTATCCCCAAAATTTTAAAAATTTTGGATACCCGAGACCCCCTCTTGGGCCTTGGGCTTGGGCCGGCCCAGTATATGAGTCATGGCCACGTGTATATATATAGTCACTAGTAGAGGAGCTCGTGCGATCCATGCACGTGGAATCACAAGTGACAGACGTCGCATCCGTTCTCTGTCAATATGAACGATCCTTCCATGAAATAGTTGCGAAATTGGAAGCCTGATTTAAGAATAACTATTATTTATTGACCGAAAGAAAACTTGAATGAATTTCCATGCTGAATCCAAAATGGCTGTTACCGTTGCATAGTCAATTGAAACAACTGCATGGGCCCTCCACTTTTTATGTCCATACATCTAGATCCGATATTAGCAGTGGTGGCTCCACCCATAGTCGAGGGTGGTCACTTGAACACCCCGAAATTTTTTTACCCAAAAAAATGTGAACACTCTACCGAAAATATATGAACATTCAACCCAAAATTTAGCCAACAAATCAATGCAAAGTATACAACCCAAGTAATAGATAAGTTTTTATGTATATATAGTTGTCATTTCTAGAGGCAGTAGAAATTTATAAATGCCCTTATCAAAATTTCTAGAGTAGAAATTTTTGAACACCCTTATCAGAATTTCTGGAGCCACGATGTTAGAACTTGACTACTTTTTTGGCCCAAGCAACAAAACTCTCTAACGGCGGTTATGTTCAGTGGTGTTGGCGTTTGGCACTAGCTCGGTGGTTGGCTGGATGGGGTGGCCGGCGGTGTGGTCGTGGACAGTTAGAGGGGTGGCGGCGTGGCGATGACTAGTTACGAATTTGTACAGTTTAGTGTTAGGGTTTTGGGTTTCTTTGGGCTAGGCTACAATATTTTATCCGGGCTTTTGGTGTTTTGTTTATTAGGGCTTTATCCACTTTGGGCTGTTTATGGGCTGTCATAATTGTATTTAGGTTTTTTGGCATTTGGGTGTTATGGGCTTGTTTCCATTTGGCTGTGTTCCAACTTTTGATTAGACTCTCTTCCCCTTTCCGTAATAAAATGTTACTCTTGCCTATCAAAAAAAAAAAAGGGGCTTGTTAGGGCACGTAGAGTTTATCTTCGATTGGCGGAAGTAAAAAGGGATTTTTTATCTCTAGGTCCAGAAAATAGAAAGTCATTCCCCACTATGTCTCCTCTAATTAAAGAAATTGTAATAAAGATCTTGCACCATTTCAATGCCATTCGTTTATTATTTCACTAATACTTTTTCTAGGTAGCGTAGAGTATACCCGGGCCAGCTTACACGTACCCCTGTAATAAATTTCTACGGCTTCTACCAGCTTTTGCTAATCCAAAGGGTTTTTACGCATGGGTGGCCCCAAGTGTTTTTTCGCAGCGCAGTGGAGTTGAACCTAAAATTTCGATAATATTTTGGTAATCATATTTGAGTACCATGTAATGTAATATGTTACCAATGCATTAATATAATGTTCTTCATTTGTCATGCAGTGAAACACATTTTACCAATGTAATAGTGACACACATCACACAGCCGGCATCCAAAATTTAATCTCCAAATATGGTCACCATATCATTGTTGTTATTATTTTAAAATTTACATTCCGAAATTGGACCATTCAGATAGAAATTGGGATTTTTTTTAACAGTTCTATAAAAATGTGACCCAGATAAATTTATAGGAATAAACGGGTATGGATCAGAGTATTCCTGCATGTCTCATCCCGATATGTCGATATTACCCCTCCCCATAGCGTCCTATCACCTATGTCCGATTATATTTAGGCTTATCTCTCTATTTTTGAAAAAGAGAACATCACCACATGTATAATGAGATGAGAAAAACTTTATTCCAACAGAGCAGTGAATATATTTTACAGCACTCAATCGCAATCAATGATCATGTGAAAATATTCATCAATAGCCTATGTACTTCTGCTTCCTGCCTATTATGGGGGTGTTTGGATGGCCTGGTTTTGCATTTTCTAATTCCCATTTTTGGATTTTGGGTGTTTGATAGGAAGAGGGAAAATAGATTTTGGGTAAAATCCATTTTCCAATTTCTTGTTTCTAAAACAAAACAGATAATCTGCAAAAAGGAGCTTTTTCAATTCCAATTTTTCCATTTTCGAATTTAGCCATGCAAAAAAGACAATGCTACCCTTTCTCTTTTCAAATAATTCCCATTTTGCCATAATTTTGATTGAGTTTGATGCGTTTCAAATGATAGTACTAGAACTAGAGTGGTAATTGAATGCTCTGAACTTAAATTGATGAGTGGTTTGGTTTTTAATTCTCAAGTTTCACGATTAGTGTTGCAGATGAGAAATTAACAGACTGCAAATTGTTGCAGGCTTGCAGCGATGTTTTCTTGCCGATCATTTACCACTTTAGAGCCCGGGTTCTTGCCCTCTTGGCGGAGATGGTAACAGCTTGATGGGGATGGAAATTCCTAGTCCTTGTTTTCTTTCTAGTGTGATAACAGATGCAAGATTAATTACTCCTATCATTCTCATCTCTCTTAAAGAAAGTACTCATAATTTTGGTTATTGAAAGTCGCTGCAAAGTTTAAGATGCTCTTCTTAGATCCATTTTGAGAACCAAAATCAAGGATTGTTCTGTATCCTTGCTTAGGGTGGGTTCTTGTTAACTTAATTTTTATTCTTTCTGTTTTGTTGTCTTTTTTGAATTTTTTTCATATTTGTATTATATTTTTTGAATTAATTATTCGTCTCGACGAGAAGAGTTTGACACATATGAACAAAAAAAAAAAGTCCACAGAAAGGCAAAAAAAGTATTCAACTCTTATGTTTTTTTTAAAGCGTCGTTTTATATAAAAAAAATATTTAACATCGGTCTATTTTTTATACTTTTTTTATTAATGATTAATTTTAAAAATCATAATGAAAAGCTAAACAAAAAGTAAGAAATACCGAAATAAGTTGTGGACAAATAAGTTTATAAGAACGCAGTTAGTATTACTTAAATTGAGCCCAAACATTATTTATATACATTATATACCATTATTAATAACCGGGGGCAACATAGTAAAAAATCAATCCATAATTCATTTTCATTACATATCTTCCAAATACTACTCCTACTGCAAAATGTATTCTGCACATATCGTCCAAACACTCTACCAAATACAAAATACATTTTGGTCGTAATCCCAAAAATCAAAAAGTGAAAAATAAAAAGCTAAAAAGTTGGCTCACAAACACCCCCTATCTCTCCTTCAACTTGTAGCAAGTTTTGCATAACCGCACCCGAAGTATTCTTTAGCAGTTCCGACCAATCCCTGCATACACAACACATCACATCACTATCAAATAAGTCTTTACAATAATGGGCTTACTATATATTGTTCATTTCTGGAAATTGGGTCCAGCCCGTCTCCAAGAATTCTTTTTAAAATTAATAAAATACGCCGGACTAGATGTGTTGATTTAACTCGTTGGTCTGTTATAGTGTTATGGATGCATTTTGATGAATATCAATCATCCCATGATAAAAAAATTGACGTCGATATGAATATCAATCATCCCATGATAAAAACATATGTATCTTTACGGGAATAGATTTCAATGAAAGGTTTTATTTCCTCGACGAGCTCTACATCGAACACGGCCCGTATTGAACTCAAAATCTCCAAACTGGACCGTCCAATTTTCATGCGCCGTAGTCAATGCATATTATTGAACTTTCTTACATAGTGATTTTTCTAGGTTGTGTAGATGTAAGATCGATGAGCGTCTTTTTAGTCCTCCAAATTTCAGCTCTATCAATGTTGTCCCTACCATTGTAATGATAGTGTTGAGAAAAAACAGGGAAGATATATATATAGTAAAGGGCGAAATGACAAAAATAGAAAAAGTGACACCAAATTATATGCTTTCGGGAATAAAGATGGATGCACCATGTCACCGTCATTCCTTTAAATTCATTGTATGCTTTGGGGAAAAAGATAGATGGAACATGTCACCGTCATTCGTTTAAATTCATATTGAAAGATTGCTGCTTTCTTCATCTCATTTTGTTTGTCTTTTTTTTATGTTAATATCAATTTTCAATCACTTATATTTTTCAATATGAATTTTTAAAAATATATAATATGGATCTTATTTGATATTTATTGATTTTCTCTATAATACAATATTTTTAAAATTATGAAAAATATTATAGATTAAGACATATAAGCTTTTAAAGAACGGCACAAATAACAAAAATGGACAAACAAAATGAGATGGATGGAGTATTTCACTAATACTTTGGTGATTATATTTGAGTACCACGTAATGTGTTACCAATGCGTTAATAGAATGTTCTTTATTTGTCATGTAATAGTGAAACATATTTTACCAATGTAATAGTGACACACATCACATGGCCGGCATCCAAAATTTAATACCCAAATGTTGTCACCATATTATCGCTTTCATTATTTTAAAATTTGCATTCCGAAATTGGACCATTTAGATAGAAATTGGGACTTTTTTAACACTTCAATAAAAATGTGACCCAGATAATTAAATAAACGGGTATGGATCAGAGTATTCCTATCTCATCCCTATATGTCGATATTACCCCTCCCCATACCGTCCCATGTCCAATTATATTTATCTCCTTATAGCAGATGCCCGTGCCTTGGGGCAGCAATATTGTCCCAACTTAAAAACTACCCACCATAAAAAGAAACATTTAAATAGAGATAGATTACCTAAAAAGTGAGAAGAGAGGGATAGATTTATTAAGAAAATATTCTCTGTATCTTTTAAAAAATAAATGATCTAACGGGTACAACTTAACATGAAAACATAATCGGACCATCATAGATTTTACTTTATTTGTATGCATAAACATTTTTTTGAAAAATCACTCTATTTTATAATATAGATTTTTGAAAAAAGAGAGCACATCACATATTCCAATGTATAATGAGAATACAGTTAATAGTACAGCCCCAAGATAAACAGAGTAATTTCTTTATAGAGCTTTCCGTAAACTCGTAAACTAAGTTTACGAAGGCTCAATCGCGCGTGTCCAAAGTATTTTTGAACGGTCCAGATTGGAATTCAATTTTAACATGTAAAAATTAATTAATTGTTATTGATCGAAATTGAAAAGCAATCAATCCTCACAGTGTGACAAAAATTAAAAAAAGATGGAGTAAGATGGGAATTAAATTATGGTGCTCACCCATTTGAAGTGTCAAATGTCAATCCAACAGTGTTCTTGGCCTCCTCAATAGCCTCTCTCAACCTAAATAGTTCTTCTGCTGGGCAGCTTCCACAATCCAAAACCCTAAGCTCTGAGGGTTTCACGTTAACGAAAATCGGTAAAACCTTCTTCCTGCACTCCATCATCATGCGCAACTCGTGCAAGCAAAAATAGGAGTCGCAGTAATTTGGAGAAAACACCGCGATTCCTACCTTTTTATTGGGCGAAAAAGGGAAATTTTGTTAAAATAACTGGCCAAATGGTGAAAAATGGAACAAATTATAGTAATATAGGCATTGTTATAGATCGACTCCATTCACTAATGAAAATCCAAGGAATCATCCTAGAGCACAATCATTAGAGATGCCACTCACTCGAATGGGAACTCGTATGGCCCATATCTATCGAGAGGCTAACTAATGTGCAGATCACCTTGACCACTAGGGGGCTGATGAACAAAATGATGCACTGATCGTTATAGCGGATGCTTCCATAACCATTAGGGAGTTCTTGATTAGGGACAGCCTCAATAGTAGGCAGATTCTAGATTAAGTTTATTGTTTATCTGTAATATGCTCTTGTACTCGTTAGTACTCCTGATGTGGACTCTTCGTGTTTTTTAATCTTTAATGAATTTTCGATTGACCCCCAAAAAAAAAAAATCCACTCCATTCAGTTGTCAATAACTTCGCGTAAAAAAATTAATGTAATTTAAATGTGCATTGCTTTCCTATTGAAGTAAATTAATCTAATGTTTTCCTTATATATCTATAGCTCAGAGCTGTCCAGGTGTTCTACTATCCACTACAAGAAATTACACAATTGCCGACTAAAATTCCCGACTAAACTAAATTTAGTGGCCAATTTTTGAACAATTGCCGACTAAAATTATTTAGTCGGGAAATAAATTATGTTTGCTGACTAAAATTAGTTTTAGTCGGAAAATAATAATGTTTGCCGACTAATAAATAAATTTCGTCGGCGAATATCAATTTTCTCCCAGAATTTAAAACCCAATAAACGAAAAAAAATTCCCGACTAAACCATTTAGTAGGGAATATGAATATTTGCCGACTAACATTATATTTAGTCGGCAAATATAAATTTTTTTCCCTAAATTTAAAAAATCAAAGAACGAAAATAATTTCCCGACTAAACCACTTAGTAGGGAATATGAATATTTGCCGACTAACATTATATTTAGTCGGCAAATATCAATTTTTTCCAAAATTTTAAAAATTGAAGAACGAAAAAAATTTCCCGACTAAATAATTTAGTAGGGAATATGAATATTTGCCGACTAAATATAATGTTAGTCGGCAAATATCAGTTTTTTTCCTAAATTTAAAAAATTAAAGAACGAAAAAAATTTCCCGACTACATAATTTAGTAGGGAATATTAATATTTGCCGACTAAAATTATATTTAGTCGGCGAATATCTATTTTTTTGCAAATTTTAAAAATTAATAAATGAAAAGCATTTTCCAACTAAATAATTTAGTAGGGAATAGTAATATTTGCCGACTAAAATTACATTTGGTTGGGGAATATCAATTTTTCCTCTCTTTTAAAACAAATTTCAAGAAAATCAATATTTGTTCCGACGACATCGATCACATGATGAAACCTTCCCGATCGAAACCGTTCAATTTTTTTTCCTTCTTAATCATAAGATTTCGGTAAATTTTTTGCTCAATTGGGTTAAGGAAAGCTGTTTATCGGCACACAAATTGTTAATTAAAAAGAATTTTATGGTCTGATCAAATGTCTATCCAAATAGAGTTAACTTCATTCTTGGTACGAATGATTAACTTCATTCTTGGTACAAATGATCTAATTTGTATTACGTAAAAGATAGATGATTTGGATTGCCAAATAAGGTCTCAGGCGGGGCTCGGTTAGTGCACTATAACACTTAAACGTCTCCGAACGCATTAAATATGTTTTTGATTATGTGGTCGTTGATATCGAATGGTCTTTGATTTTGGTGACGATGCTATAATTGGTAAGACGTGAAATCCTAACGGTTCAGATCGAGTATTACAAAAAATTACTCGACAGTTATGTTTACAATCTATGCTTTTTTTTATTTACTTGATAATAATCAACTAAGTCTTATGTTGCACTCATTATTACAGAAGCCACACGACCACGAGAAAAATATTACGATCGAGACTGTTCATTTTGCTACACTCGGTGAATAATTCATTCTCGTAAATTTGCAGCTCGATTAGGTTTAGAAAACCCTTTTATAGAAAGAAAAAAAAAACCTTTATTGAGACATGAACTCATTAGAATAAATAGTATTTTCATGCAATCAATTGTCTAATAAAAAACAATCAACTATAATCTCTGTAAGAATTATCGTTTAAACCATATTTAACAAAAACAAAAGATAAGATGGTTTTAACCGGGGAAAAAAAGACCTCAAAGTGGGGTTTGGGTGATAATGTTCTAATTTGTACATTGAAAAAATAGGTTCTGTCTGTGAATGTGTGATTGAAAATAATTCTCTTTTAGTGTGTGTAAGTTCTAAAAAAGATTATGAACTGCAGTAATGAGTTTTTTTTTTTTTAAGAAAGTAAATTTAAAGAAAAGATAAAAAAAAGTAAATTTAAAAGTTTATCAAAGAAAAAAATAAAGGTAAAACAGACGAAACCAAATAGTATAAATATTTTTATTACTGAAAAGTAAAGCAAGTACAGCAGTGGTAGAGTGGTTAGTTGTGCGTGTGATGAAGGCGGAGGTCTCAGGTTCGAGACCTGGAAGGGCCATATTCCATCAAATGAATTGGGTGGGAAAGGCAAATACGGTTCAGAAATTGGAAATGTAATTTTTCCACTTTGGTCCCCTGATTTTTTCGTAATGACATTTGACGCCACAATAATTATATTGCCGACTAAATATTTAGTCGGCAAAAGTTAATTATTATTGCCGACTAAATATTTAGTCGGCAAAAAGTTAACTTTTGCCGACTAAAGTAGAAACCCCGACTAAATTTTTTAGTCGGTAAAACCATACATTAGCCGACTAAACCGTATTTAGTCGGCAATTACATTTGCCGACTGTCATTCTCCGACTAAATTATTTAGTCGGGAAAAGCCTTTGGCGACTAAAAAGTGGACATTTGGCGACTAAAACGTTAGTCGGGAATGGTGTAATTTGTTGTAGTGATCGTACATATTTCAAAATTTTCAAAAGTGTATTCATTATTATTTTTTAGCTATTTTTTCATAGTAGAAAAGCATTATTGTATCTGGTAAAATATGGATATGTAGAGCATCTCATAAAATTGAGAATATATTTAAATAATAAAATTATCGCTCTCTTTACAGCTTAAAATTTAAATGAGTTTTTTTTATCAGCAAACTTTTAAATGAGTTGGTGATTAACGGTCTTTTCTTCTTCTTCTTTTTGGTGTAGTTGATTACTTGCCAAAGAATTTTAGAAGAAAACTGATATAGTTTTATGAGTCTATGACTATGGATAGAACTAGCTGCGAAATAAGATTTCCAGGAAATGATCTTGTGCTTCAGTGAAGGAAAATTCTGACGACATTAAAAGAACCAAATGAAATGAAGGTATATGGGACAAACTAATAATCCTAGAAAGATAAATAAGGTTATGTGTCGGAGATTCTAAATTTTTCAATGCTCCGATCCACATTTTTTTATTTTCTCGGGCAACTGAACAGGGCCCACAACAAAAGGTTCAAGGCCACGGCGATACATACCCGACAATCACGTATCGCCGCATCTATTTTCTCGAACAACTTGTCCCCGGGCTTCATGGACTTGCTATCCAAGAACGGTCTCAAATTTAGCCTGGACAAGTGATCGTACAAAAGCCCTGCAACGTTTCTATATGTATCGATCCGCCGATGGCTGATAAACACGTCGCAATGCTTGGACTCCAGTACTGGTTTCCTGTACCGGAAAATTTGTCCGCACAAGTTCTTGGCTGTTGATGATGAACGTTCCATGCTCTCTCTCTCTCTCTCTCTCTCTCTCTAGAATGTTGTTTGTTGTACGTGGGGATCCGAATGCACAGGCATAGTCGTATTTATATATGTATGGTTTGGGATATTGACATTGTTTGTCAAGGAAGTTTTCAAGTGGCTAATAAGAAAATACGAAGTACTTGTTTCTGACGGTACAGACCAAAAGAGTAAGAGAGTTCTAAATTGCTCATTCTCTCAACGGTGCTATAGTGTTTAATCCTTCAAACGCGTTAGATGATCATATTCTCTTTTCATGGATATATCAAGAGAGTCATGGCGTTACCTATATATACAATCATATATTGGGTGGAGGCAGGCGGCCGAGCCAAGATTATTTTTTTCTCGACCTCACGAAGTAAATTCGTTAGTTGCAGTTAACGAAGTTTAAAAATATCCTTTCGAAGAAACTATTTTGTGCCTATCACTTGGCTATCACGCCACTTGTAGCAGAGCCGGAATTTACAACATGCATGGGGTTGCATTGGATCTGGTACATTGGGTAAAGTAAGCGTACGCACGGTAGTGTTTCTTTTATGGTAGTGAAAGTTCGTACCAATTAGATTTGCCGCGTGTTCCGTTGCATGGTGCGTGAATTCCGCTACGTGTTGAGCTTGTATTGGGGGCAACCTAGCTTGTTTGGAAAGCAAGAAAATTAGTAGTAAAAGCAAAGTAGTGGAGTAAACACTCTTTCTTTTTTCTTTTTTTTCTGGCTCAGCAATTGCAAAGTAATGATAACACTTCCAAATTACCGTACCCATTAGAGAAAATCTTGTTTACAGAACAGTGATAAACAAGTGTTTATGGAGCTTTATTTCAGCAGTTCAAAAGTATTTTGGATGATCCGAATTAATAACAATCTATTAACGGTAATAGATTTATCTATTGACGGTGTATAGATTGTTTTTAATCTGGACCGTCCAATGCCGAAACGGATGGCTAGGATCACTCAGCTTCGTAAAGAGCCGCTTTGTAACGGCTCCGTAAATAAGTTTCTCTCTACCCATTATAGCAAGTCCATCTATTGGTTCTAAAATAAATTTCATCTTTTGATTTATTTGTTTTATTACAGTATATCAAAAACCAGAAATGGTATTATACCGATGTCGGGATTACAATCTCAAAATCAGATCGTTAGATTAAACTCGTTTCATTTTTTGATGCAAGTCAGTTAGCCTTAATAGCGTGTGAGTGATTGACTTTTCATTTTTGTTTTTCCAGCAAAAGGATAGCAATGAAGTAATTACTTGGAAAATTCAAGGGTGGACTTGCTTGTACTTGGAGAGATATTTGTACCGGCACCGCGTGTTATTGACATTTTAAGAATTTTGACAACCTCAACATTGCCCCCACCCGCTGGAAATTGCAGAGTTGACATTTTAAGAATTTTGACAACCTCAACATTGCCCCCACCCGCTGGAAATTGGAGAGAGAGAGAGGAAGAGAGGGAGAGAGGGAGGGAGGGAGTGGTCAATGTTGTAGTATCCACTACTGGTATACTAGTAGTATCTAGTAAGAGAGGTCTGACTTTACTTCATGAAAGTCAAGCTAATGGATGATTTTGATGTTTCGTTGCTATTTCTTTTCACTCTGTATTCAATCAAATAATTAATCGATTACGTTTCTTTGTTCATACTCCCTCCGTCTCTATAAATGTCCATTACGATTTTGCATGCCATTTTTATTTGTTTATATATCTCAAATTATATTACTAAAAATATGCAATATAAATCAGTGATCTTAAAAACATAAAATGTAATATACGTCGAGAGATATAAGTCATTCAAAATGACACGCAGAATCACAATGGACATTTAAATAGGGATGGAGGTTTCTGATACTGGGCTTTCGTTAAAGGTAGAATTACGTACCAATCAGTGACACCTCCTGGAGTATATTACCACTTTGATGGTCTTAAAGATTGAAATCACAAAGGCATCCCCAAAACTTAATAACCAAAACATTGTGAGACTGTATGAGATTACCAATCAGTGACACCTCCTGGAGTATATTACCCTTCCATATAATACGCCCTAGCCCAAAAAAAAAAAAAATCCAATGACACTTCAGCGGCCCTAACTTCTTTCGATACGACTTAACAACTCTCTCTCTCTCTCTCTCTCAACTTCTTTTACTGTATTATGTTCAATATGCAGCCTAGGCTCACACATTATATTTGTAATATTTCTAATACAATCAGCTTCCTAATTTTCATGTTAGCCTATTTCGTATGACTTCCTTTTCAAAGAAACGTGCCTTTGATGTGAAATACAGAGAGGAAGTTGCCTTCGATCGTGGGAATTATCTGTGCTCCTTTTTCTTTTCTTTTTTTATCAATGTTATCTTTGTGTTCAATAGTGCAATTTGATGGTTGCATGCGCGCCGTTAGAGTAATCTGTTGAGTTTTTGCTATGTGAAAAATAAGAAAAAAGCAAGAAAGAAAAGTTGGTGGCTTTTTTCTTTGGACAAAGGAAAAATTTGGAAAAGCTTTGGATCATTGGTCATTGCATACTATGGTGGGGAAAGTGTGCTGGCATGGAGCATTAGAGCCTGTTCCAGGGTTAAAGTTCTTTTTTTTTTTTTTTAAAGTAAGGTTTGTTCTAAAAAATGGTGAATAAGTACTTATTTTTTAAGAAGATAATTTTAATTTCAAAAATTATATACTTATGTAAATAATTTTCCTATCAATATAGATCTTGTTTGATAGATCTCAGTGAGATCTTTAACACGGTGCAAAAAAAATTAAAAAATTATTTTTCATTTACATTATTTTTTAGTTTGAAAATGTAAAATAAGTTGCTTGTTTGGATTTTGTAGAACAACCCTTCTTATTTTTCTTTAAGAAGTTCCAAAATAAGTACTTGTTTTTTAAAAAAGTTTTTGAAACCGGCTCTAAATACGGTGATGAGCTCTAGAATATTCTCGGCAAATCTAGAGGCTTTTGCTGCAATGTATTTAAGGGATTTGTGCCATGTGTGTGAAGTGTGAGCTGAGAGACAGAGCAGAGAAGGCAAAAAGATTGGGAGCCCCTTTAGGGGTCTCCCCCACCGCGAGAGGCTGTGTGAGAGAGAGAATAGTTGAGTGGAAAAATAGAGTAGTAGGGGTGAGTGTAAAACATTTTATAGAGCCATGTGTTAGGAGTTCGGGGAGGATTTTACGTCTCACATTGTAATCTCTATTTTTCATATAGTGGAAGATATCTCTCTCCCGTGACGTATTCGAGTTTGAAAAACCACATACTTTGATTGTGTTGTTCTCTTGTGATTTGTTTTTGTTGATTGTGCTTCCATTGCGTATTGGTATCAGATCATGAGAGTGATATCGGAGAGGAGGGAATATTTTTCCCAACATAATCAAAAGCAAGTGTGAAAATATTGTTCGGCAGCAAAGTAGTGCCAATATTTTCTCGTTCGGGAGAAGATCGCTCTAAAAAATTGTTGACGATCGGATGGTGCTTCCGACCAGAATTCAAAATTGTTAATTTGAGAAAGCCAGTTCCTCGTTTGACATGTAATCTTTTTTTATTTCTGGAAAAAAAAAAAAAAAAAGAGAGGAGAGATTACGTCACAGTTGATGATAACCAAAAGTTAAATGCAATTCAAAAAATAAAAAATAAAATGTTCGGCTTCTAAAATAACAGTCATAGCATTACCAAACTTATGAAACATACAATAAGCCAAATAGTCCTAACAGTTCCGAATTAAAATAGTTCCAAACAACACCAACTCATAAGATGAGCAAACACCAACCACAACAGTAACCGAATTAAAAGCGTACCAAATTTAAAGTCTACCACACCATAGATAGTAAGAATCCGTAAAAACCGAAGTACAACATGCAGTTTTCCGTGGCCGAAATCCCTAATGGTAAGGACCACGAGGGAACGGGGGAGGTTTAATGCCTCTCAGTTGAGTCGGGGGAGCCTTCCAGTACCATTCTTCGGCCAAAGCGTGCTCATCACTTAGCCATTTAATAGTTCGGCTAACGGTGTTTGCTTCGCAGAAGATATCGATTTTATGTTGTTGCCTGACGAAAAGACGACAAGCCCAGCTGTAAAAGTCATCGTTCTCACCCTCGTTTTTAAAAAAGGGAAGGGACTGCAGTTTTTTTATTGCGTCGTCGATGCCCCATCTTCCCTGACGACTAATGACTATTCTTGGTTGGGACTTGAAACGGTCAATTAATTGGGCAATGGATGCGGAAATAGTGTCACCACGAACACGCAGTCCATCCGATTCATCGGATCCCTCAGACTCGATGTCCGAAAGCCCATCACCAGGAAATATAGCATTGTTTCCCATGGTGGCAACATCACCAAAGACACATTCCATGAGATCCTCATGTTCCAAACCCTGCTCTTTGAACTTTGCGACGTCCTTATTTTGCTGCAGTGAACACATACCAAAACGAGGCACAACAAAAGCAAGTGCGTAGTTAACAAAGGGGAAAAATGCAGTACCTAAATGGTGCAAATATGAGCCGAATGCAACACACAATGGATCTTCAAACCTTTTCTCCTCGAGAAATCTTTCTACACTCAAAACCTTTATTATACATTTTCTACACTCAAAACAAAATCATCAAAAAATCTTTCACGCAGATTCCACGGGGGACAGGACGGAGCAGAGTCTTAAATGTTCAAAAACCACCCACTTTTTTCATTCCATATCGTGAGAAGGCGGCAGAAACAGAGGACCCAAATAGAAGACATTTTCAGCATTTTGGACCACTAAACAGTGGTCAAGCCCTTTCATTACCCCCCACCCTCCCACACACACAAACACTGACGAAAACGAAAGCAAAAAACAACACAACTTCTGTGGAATCTAAACTGCCAATACAGAGTGGCATAAAGTAGTAAAGTTCATGCAGTATATTTTTTTTTGGTTAAAAAGTTCATGCAGTAAATATACACCTATATTGCAGTCAAATGAATGAGTACGGCAGTGTTAGTGATACTTACAGCTATCATATTTGCCCACCAATGATCGGGTCCTGTTATTGCACCTGTTTCGGGATCCCTACCAAGCGCAACTATAATCCATGCCTTCCAGTCATCCTTTAAGCGGTCATGCTGGTTTTTCAATTGATCCTCAGTCCACAATTTACCAGTTTTGCCCAAGAACGCATTGAGGATCCTAAGCCATGCTTGGTGATTGAACCCATTTAGTGGCCGACCAAAATCCTCAATTTCTTCTGCACATGCTTCGAGGAGGGACTTTGTGAGAGCAGATGTCCACTTGGCTCTATCTACTGTGTTTCTATTTGTTTGTTGTGAAGACTGCGAGAAGGGCTTGCGGGGGCTTGTCCTAATTCCCCTCCCATGTCCGCCTCTCGATGACAGCATGCTTGGAAAGAGAATGAATATTTGTTTTAGTCATAAATGTTTAGATTACAATGGCGGGCACAAACACATTTCCATAAGAAAAGAAAGACGCATTCATCTCCAAAACACAGAGCAAGTCCCAAATGTGACATGCATGTCCAAAACATTACAAGGTGTTATGATGCAGTAAAGCGAATATTACATACTAGAGTAGGTACCAAATTACACTACACACGCATTAGGACGATAAGTAGCATAACACATATTACGATCCCAATAACCATTAAGACACAGATGGCTTTTTCTATGGCTAACATGTGTTGACTTAAGTTGTTGCCGTTGAAGTTGTAAGCATGGGATGTTCCGATGAAATGGCGTGACCTATCATATTAGGTATGGGCTGCATTTGGGCCATGCAGGGCTTACAGGGTCACGAGGGCACTTATAGTAGTGCCGGCCAGAGTTCTTTGCATGGGGGCCAGATATTTTGGGAATGCAAGGACCAAATCCGCAAACACATAGCCATGTGGGCCATGTAGAGGTAGCATTCGACGCAGCGGAAGCCATGTGGAGTGTATGTGAAAATTGTTATGACTCTAATAAGAAAAACTATTGTTCTACGGTTAAATATTTGGGGAAAACGTTTACAGCATTTGTAAAAGTTGAAAAAGAACCGCAGATTTCCAAGATCCCCTTTTCAGACTCCTGGCAATAAACATAATTCAATGCAATGCACAAAGGAATCTACAGTGTTTCAATTTTACCAATAGCGAAAGTATCAGATAGTAGTAAACGCATGGATAAAGCCATTTCCATATTCTACTTATTGAAATAAGCCACGGGAAACACGAAATCATGTAACACCTGAATCTTCTAAACTCCCTCCGTTTCACTTGGAAAAAACAAGGGAAGAAGATAGCAGTTCACCCACAAGAATCAACTTATAGCGTATGAAACAAGCCAATCAGTAGATTGTTCGTTCAAGGTTGGTTTAAACAAGATAGTCCTCATTCTCCCTAATTTAAAAACCGCTGATTTCAAACAAATTATCAGGGAGACGCTCTGGAGCGCTCTAGTTTTCGAGCCATGGTCTAGATATGTGGCACGTTAAACAGCCCTAACCCCCACAACAATAGAAAGATTTAAAGTATATACGTACAAAAGAGATAATTACCTCGACATTGTTCCCAACCAAATAGGGTAGTAGTTGCTTGTTGGGCTTAATCTTGTCCTAATTCTCCTTCATCTTTTCCTTCGAGGACTCAAGTTCAAGGTTGGTTCTTTGCGACTCTTCCTGCACTCCAAATGAAATTCACACCATAAATAGAGAAAAACATGCAGACTACTGTGTCCTATACCTGTAATTGTAGGGTACTATCCACGTGCATACCACATTACCCCCCAGAACTTTACTGCATTCAGAAGGGAGAAAAACAAAAAAAAAAGGGATCTGCTGCAGACTGCAGTTGCACTGTATGGCCCGTGAATCCCATTTTCTACTTTCAAAACAAAATCATCAAAAAATCTTTCAAGCAGATTCGCCAGAGTACAGGACAGAGCAGAGTAAAATTTTCAAAAAGCACCCACTTTTTTCAGTCCACTTTCGCATATACCGAAGAGAAGCAGAAACAGAGGACCCAAACAGAAGACATTTTCAGCATTTCGGATACTAAACAGTAGCCAATCCCTTTCATTACCCCCCAAAAACACTGACCAAAACGAAAGGAAAAAAACAACGTAACGTCTGTGGAATCTAAACTGCCAATACAGAGTGACATAAAGTAGTGAAGTTCATGCAGTATAATATGCCAATATTGCAGTCAAATGTATGAGTACGGCAGTGTTAGTGATACTTACAGCTATCATATTTTGCCCACGAGTGATCGGGTCCTGTCATTGCACCCCGTTACGATATCCCTACCAAGCCCTGTTTGATTTGTGTCCTCCGCAACTATTATCCATGCCTTCCAGTTGTCCTTTTGGTATGATTAACCTACTTCAAATTCCCCATTTAACTACTCGAATAGGAGATGTAATGACAGCGGTCATGCTGGTTTTTAAATTGATCCTTAGTCCACCATTTACCGAAGAACACATTGACGATCCTAAGCCATGCTGGGTCGTTCAATCCGTTTAGTTCCTGACTAGACTCCTCAATTTCTTCCACACATGCTTCGAGGAGGGATTTTGTGAGAGCAGATGTCCACTTGGCTCTATTTACTGTATTTCTATTTGTTTGTTGTGAAGATTGCGAGAAGGCCTTACGGGGGCTTGTCCTGATTCCCCTCCCATGTCCGCCTCTTGGTGACCGCATGCTTGGAAGAAGAATGAATATTTGTTTGTCATAATTGTTTAGATTAGAACAGCGGCCACGAATGCATTCCCCAGCATAGCAAGAAGCAGCAGCAACAGCTCTCTTCATTGTAGAAGCAGACCCCAAAATCAAGAGAAGAAGACAGAGAAGTGATAGACTACCTCTCCCAGTCCAAAACTTCAAGTCGAGGTGCACTCAAACTGGCCACGACATCCATACAACAAAAAATAAATAAAGCACCTTCGAGCTGGTTTCAAATTCTTTCCGTACCCCGAACTATCGTATCAATTTTGCTTTTTATTGTTTACGATTGCTCAGCCCACAGAATACACGGAATACTTAAATGTATTCAGAATTTTCACCTGGTAAATACTCGCTTCCTTGGAAAAATATGTATTGAACCAAAACTGAAATGAAGGTCAGAATACAAGTTTATTTGATAAATTAATTTATTGAAGCAACCAAATGTACATAAGCTAAGGGGCATGCATACGCCAGAAACAATCCAAACAAGGGAACAAGCTCTAATGAGCACAGAAGAAGCCAAATCCTAAATCAAGTAGCTGAAGCTACAACAACCAAAGTTGCCAAACTAACTCCTATGCATATCTACTACAACTATGGTACAGTCTCACAGCTGACATGGAGGTCCAAATAGCGATTTGTTTAACAACAATACTAGTGACACAATACACATTTTGCACACACATTCACCGACACTGAGGGCCACATTATGTGTGTGTTGGACACTCAGCCTTTGTGAGTGCGTGTGCATGTGTGAAATGTGTTTCTTTAAGAGTTTTACTTGGTTTAATCAAACTCAATCTTGACACCATCAATGGAGACATCCCCAACCCCACTTCTTGGTACCAAAGTCACCAACACATTCTCATCATCATCAGCTCCCAAATCCTCCAAAAGCTCACTTATCCCCAACCTCAACTTAGTCTTGATCTTCTTATGATGCTCATGCTTATGTGGCACGTTCACAAAGCTCCCGGCAAACTCCGTCTTGTGGGCCCCGCTCGTTGCCTCGTCCTCATCGTTGATAAACACATCAAACTTCACAAATACATCTCTCTCCACCTCAATCCCATCAATCAACAGCACCTCCTCTTCTTCCTCTTTCTCTTCCTTGCTCCTCGACTTTTTTGGCCTCAATACTATCAATTTTACTGTCTTGTCGAGTTTTCCCGGGAAGACCGAGGTGGCAGAGGGTGCTTCTACTGCCGCCATCACTATACCAAACCTGGATACGGCTTTTTTGACCTTTTTGAAGATCTTGGAGACATGTGGCGTGGGTTTGGCTAGACAGTCCTTGACCTTTGCTCGTATGAGATTATTAGCATTCTCGTCATAGAAGAGGAAGCCTGCTTATCGGAAATTACTAATGTTATGTACATTTTATAGGAAACATTTAATTAAAATGATGCATTTTGTAATTAAAAAGTGTTAGATGCATTTTATAGGAAACATTTAACAATTATTTTGTATACGATTTGTAAATTGGACTTTTTGATGCCAGATGACCCCTTCGTAATATCACATTTGATTATGATTACCGATCATCAACTGGATTCAACATAGGAGTCCCATTGGTACTCAAATAGTCAAGTTTGGTCATGATAACAGAAATATAACAGAGTACAACTTATAAAAAGTAATTGAAATCCTAGTATAAAATGACGCAATGGTGATATTTTTACCATTAGGAGTCAAAGCAATGGGTCTTTTATTTAGGAGGACATGAGAATAGAATGAGCAACCCTATTGTATCTAGTTACTCATTGTACAACATTAAAATGTAAGTGTTTTTTTTTTTTTTTCCCTCTTACATTTATTGGTTTCATTTTGTCAAAGGAATGCAGAAAAAATATGAGCCGTCCAGATTTTATATTTTGGGTCCCAACTCATTCAGGTTGTGGGCTATGAAGCCCTTGACGATTTGGGATAAAGCCACTATGCTTAGGCATTTGTGGGCTATGAGAAAGAAATCTGAGTCTCTATGGGTAAAATGGGTCCATATGTACATTATCAATCATCAGGAAACTGTTTAAACTTCGATGTTTGGGCCAGCCTCTTATTAGATATATTGTGGGGAATGGCAGGAATGTTTCTGTTTGGCTGGAAAATTGGCATCCTCTTGGGCGATTGTTTAAGAGAGTTGTTGGTGATTCTATGGTGTCTATAATTCATAATGGTGGTTGGGTGTGGCCTAGCCCCAGGAATCGGATTGGTAGACAAATTATTGATGCCTAAATGGGCTTTTATTGCTTGGCTCGCTTGTTCTAAGTGGCTAGCTACCAAAGATAGGCCTAGGAGATGGGATATGATTGTGCCTGCCTCTTGTGTTTTATCACTTTATTATGTCAGCAAAGTGATGTGAGTCATGCTCATCTCTTCCTTGACTGCTCCTTCTCTTGACTTGTTTGGGCTGATGTGCTACGGAAGAATTTGATTCTGAGTTCTGGGGAATGGGATTCGAGAATGATTGGGCCTGCATCCATTACAAAGGGAATAGTTTTAGAGCCTCTCCGCAAAACTTGCCTTGGCAGCCGCTCTTTACCATCTCTGGCTGGAAAGGAATTCCAGAATATTTACTCAAAAGTGCTGCTACTGATATTACCTCGGCTATTGTTGCAAATGTTAGAGGTAGAGTCTGTTCTTGGGGGAGATTCCTTTATTCTTTCGAAAATGCTGCAGTTTGCAATAACTGGAGCATCTCTTCTTCTATTCTTGGTAGATCTAGGGGTTGAGGCAGTTTGTATAGGCCTCTTTGGTTTTGTTTTGTTTTGTTGTATAGCGTTTTTTTCTCTTATGGTTTGGCCATGGAAAGATGGTTTCTTGCGGTTGGTTAGTAAAATTTTGACTTACCCAAAAAAAAAAACTCAATTAGGTTATATATACACTGATTTTCCAGTCAAAAATAGTAAATTGTTTGACCCAAAAAAGGAAAATTTTGAAAAGAAAAGGACCCATCCAAGGGAGAACATGATAGTATGCTTGTGCTACAACAAAGAACCACATCTAATTGAAACAAACAAGACAACCGTATAAGCTGATTATTTAATCACCTCCTATCAGAATCAAAAATTTCACCATAGACTACTGCAACCTTGTGAGTATAAACTCAAATCATTTTTTCGGAAATAAGTCATACTATGCTGCAAATACGGAAGGAAGGAAGAAGAAATGGAAAACTTAGGAGTATTTTTTGTCTACAGTGTCGTCTTATATGAACTTTTTTCAACTTCGGTCCACATTGTTCCTCTTGTCAAGACGGACGATTAAGGCGAAAACTAAACAAAAATTGCCAAAAGTAAATTTCAGTCAGGAAATACCGAAGACGAAAAAATATAGCATCATCTACAAGCACTTGCACTACAAGAGAATCTATATACTTGATGTGTGGTGCCAAAAGACGAGGACCAGACCATCAATTCATACCTTGTAATCACAAAACATCAAGAGGATCACAAAAACAGAGCCCTGTTGCTCTGAATCAGATCGATAATCAACAGTCTCGAAGCCCCGATTTCCTAGTCACCAAAAAGAAACCTTGTAATCTGTAAATACCCCAAATTCACAAAATAATTAAATAACACAAAACATGTAAGTGCGTGAAAGCCACATAAAAATCCCCTATTGCGACACTCAAAAATTACAGAACTCCACAAGCTCCATCCTCCTGAACTTGTTTGTCTTTTTCGTTTTGTGTGTTTGTTTGTCTTTTCTGAATTTTTGGTAGATTTGCATCATATTTTTAAATTAATTATCTAAAAAGTAAAAACAAGTTCACTAAATATGAAAAAAAAAAATACCAACTAGCTGGATTTTTTTATCTAAAGTATCGTCTCAACCATAGTTGTCAAAAGCGCACCTAGGCGCCAGGCGAGGCCCAGCGCACCTCTTGCGCCTTGAGGTAGCCTAGGCACAGCGACTTCAATAAAGCGTAGGGTAGGCAAGGAAAGGCCACAAGGTGAGAGGTGCAAGAAAAGCGCGCTTCTTTTTAAATTTGATCTCAGCCCTAGGATTTTAAAGATCTTACCCTCGCCGTTGATTTGAACCAAAAAAAACACAAAAGGGTCTCAGCCAACTGCTCTCTCACTCGATCTCAATGTGCCAACTGGTCTGCTGCTGTCGTCAACGATCGATCTCTCTGTTGCTGTCGCCTGTTGTCGATCTCTGCTGCTACATCTCTTCTACTCTCTAGTCTCTCTCCTCTGACTCCTAAGGCATTCTCCTCTCTCTCTCTCTCTCTCTCTCTCTCTCTCTCTCTCATATAGTCATACGTATATATGTATGAGAAGCAAAAAATAAAAATAAGAGAGTAGAACAGATGCCCACCCGAGGGATTTTAAAAATAAAAATAAGAATAAGCAAATACGTATATATTTGTGACTGATTTTTACCTAATGTCGGGTTTTAAAAATAAAAATAAGTTCTTGGAATTCACTATTTACTATTAGCTAATGTAAATTGAACTTGTTTTTTTTTGCTTTTAGATGTCAAGCGAAGAAACCACGAATAGAACAGATCCCGCATGGAAGTATCACAATTTGGTAGATCCCGCGAACACTAATAAATTTAAGTGTAATTTTTGTGGCAAAATAACAAATGGCAGGGTTTATTGGGCAAAGAAACACCTTGTGGGAGGTTATAGGGACGTGTTAGGTTGTCCAAGATGCCCACCCGAGGAAAAACTAGAGATTCAAGAGTATATGGGAAAAAAGAGAACATTGAAAGAGCAAATGCAAATGATACCGGATATTGATGATTATGGTATGGAGGTGATGATGAAGATGATGTTATGGAGATTCCAGTTGAGGTTGTTGGGCAAGGTAAATCTGTTGGAGGTAAATCCGTTGGAAGCAGTCAAGGCTCTGTTTCTAAACCTATGCCAAAAAAGCCGAAGACTAAAGGGCCTATAGATGTTTTCTTCACATCTAATCCAGATGTTGTGGTGAAAAATAGGAAAGGGAAACAACCAACAATTGATGCGAATGACCCATACAAGAAAGAAATAAGAGATCGTGTAGTGACGAGATTCACAAGGTGGATGTATGATGCCGGTATTGCTTTTAATGCGGTTAAATATCCGATTTTTGGGCCCGCGGTTGAATCTATTGGGCAATATGGCCCAGGCATGAAACCACCAAGTTACCATGAGACACGGGTCACCTATTTGAAGAAGGAGGTGATTAATACTAATACTTTGATGAAGGATCACAAAGAGGATTGGGTGAAATATGGATGCTCTATAATGGTGGATGGATGGAATGATTGGAATCACAGGAGCTTAATCAATATTTTGGTGAATTGTCCAACGGGAACAAGGTTTATCGAGTCCATCGATACCTCAAGCTATTTAAAGCTATTCTAAGGATGGAAAAAGGATGTTTGAACTTTTCGACAAGTATGTGAAACTTGTCAGCGAACCCAATGTAGTCCAAATTGTCACGGATAGTGCCTCGGCTAATGTATCGGCTAGTAAGAATTTTATCTATTATATTTCATACTAAGTGTTAAACATTTGTAGGTTGTACTTTGTAGTAATACTTTCTTTTTTGTTTCAACTTCTAATAGGAAAGTTTTTGCAAGTAAAGCAACCAAATCTTTATTGGACACCATGTGCAGCTCATTGCATTGACTTGATGTTGGAAGATATTTTCAAGATACCACATCTTAAGGAGGTTTTTGAAAAGGCCATTAGGTTTAATGGTTATATTTATGCCTGTCCAGGCGTAATTAATATGATGAGGCGTTTTACCAGAGAAAGGGAAATGGTGAGGCATGCAAAAACAAGATTCGCAACTGCTTTCCTCACTTTATCTAGGATTTATCAACAAAAGAACAATTTGAGGAAGATGTTCATTTCAGAAGAATGGACATCTAGCAAATGGGCAAAGGAGCAGTTAGGCAAAGAAGTGGCAAAATATGTTATGTTGGCTTCTTTTTGGAATAATATTGTCTACGCTCTTAAGGTCGCTAGTCCTCTTGTGAAGGTGTTGAGATTGGTTGATAGCGAGAGAAAGCCTCTCATGGGATACATCTATGAAGCTATGGATAGGGCAAAAGAAGCCATAGCCAAATCATTTGGCGAAAAGGTTGAAAAATACCAAGACATCTATGCTATTATTGACAATAGGTGGGCAATCCAGTTGCATAGTCCTTTGCATGCTGCGGGTCATTTTTTGAATCCGGAGTTCTTTTACTCAAACCCACAAGTTGAGCAAGATGTTGAGGTTATGACAGGGATTTACGATTGCATAACAAAGTTGATTGCAAATGAAGAGATACAAAATAAAATCACTTCTGAGATGACTGTTTACATGAAAGCTGAGGGACTTTTTGGACTGCCACTAGCAATTAGGCAAAGAAATACAAGGGCACCAAGTAATTTACAATTTCCCAGTATATTCTATTCATAATTTATTTTACCATAACTTGATGGCTAAATAGTTCAAAACTTCAAATGCATAGCTGATTGGTGGGTTGCATATGGTTCTACGATGCCTAATTTGCAAAAGTTTGCAATAAGAGTTCTTAGCCTTACATGTAGTTCTTCCGGTTGGAACGGAATTGAAGTGTATTTGAACATGTAAGTATCTACGTTAAATAACATATACAACTATTAATTGTTGTCACCTCCTTGTATAAAATAGAAGTTCTTTTGATTCTTGCAGCTCCATAGCAAAAAAAGAAATAGGCTCCAACAAAAGTGCCTCATTGACTTGGTGTTTGTCAAGTATAACAGGGCACTAAAACGTCGATATGATATGCGAGATACAATTGATCCCATTTCTTTGACAAATGTTGATGAAAGCAATGAGTGGTTGCGTGGGAGGATGGATGGAGAATCTGATGAAGATAATGAGCTGGTGTTTGGTGATGATAGTTTAATGTGGGCTGATGTTGCTAGAGCTTCTGGAGTGGGAAAGCGTTCCAATGTAAATAGAGCTACAACATCAAGAGCAATAGAGCATGAGCAAAGAGTGCCACATCCAATCCAATTCATTTGGTAGATGAAGAAGAGGCGGGTTCCGAAGAGACGGAAGAAGAGGAAGATGACGAGGGATACAAATCCGTTGGCGAAGAAGAAGATGATGACGATTTACTTGGTGTTGATATGGACGATGATTAGTAAACTAAATCCTCCTTAGGATGATTGAAGTGCAACTAGGATAAGTACTTGGATGCTTGTCTTTTATTGATTTTGATGTTTTAGTTTTTCCCTATGCGAGATTCGGTGGCTATTTGGCATTTCGTGAATATTTTTATGTATCTTATGGATGATAAACTCATTGGCTTAGTGCTTATTACTTGAAATATTAGTGTGTGCTATTTTTTCTATTTTTTTCTGCATAGGTGCTCCTCGCTTCAAAAAGGCGTGCGCCTCGCCTTACGCCTTTCATCTCAGGCCCAACAAGACTTTGCACCTCAATGCGTTTTTCGCCCTTGACAACTATGGTCTCAACATTGTACAACATTTTTCTATTTTTTTTATTCTTCTCGTCGAGATGAATGATTAACTCCAGAAATTTACCACGAAAAGTTCAACAAAAAGTGACGAAGATAAAAAAAAATTACCGGAAAAAAAATATAGACAAAAAAATCAGGTATAATGGAGCCTTAATCATCCACAACCGTTCACAGCCACCACCATCCCTCATCATAATCTTCCTCCTCCTCGCTTCATCACTACCCACCACGGCATATCCCCGACCGGACAACTCATCGTTACCGACTCACCGGCCACCCGATTCCTCAGCCTTTACCCACCAGGACGACTCCCATCGCGTCTCCCACCGACCCGATTGAGAGACAAGGAAATCATAGATCTGTAGAGATAAAAACATGAGAGAGAGATATAGAAACTTACCAGAGCGCGAGAGATATCAGGTTGAAGAGGGAGGGGATTCCACTGAAGGTGAGAGTTGAGGCGCAATGGATAGGGCACCAATGCGAGAGATATCAGGTTGAACAGGGAGGGCATTGTTTTTTGGATTTTTTCTTTAGGTATTTTGTCTTTACTAAAAAAAACACATGTTTGTTACTTATTCATTTTCATTCTTTAGATCCAATTAACACCTCTCTTTTTTTCCAAAAAAATTGTCCCATAAAAAACTAAATGGGTACCGGATAAGAAATTTCTTTTACCTTTTCATTTTTTAATTAATAATACTAAGGGCATGTTAGGCTTAATAAGCCATTTGGCTTTTTATTTATTTAAATACTTTTCGCATTGGTTAATTTTTCATCAAGTTTTTTAAGATTATTATTTTATTATGACGAGAAAAATCTAAAAAATAAAAAATTATAATTGAAACCTTTTTTTTTTAATAAAGGCAAAATATTAACTTATTGGCTTATTTTTGTATTTATTTAAAAATTTTGGTTTCGATTGTAATTTTTTACTTTTTACATTTCTTTCGTCACGACAAAATAATAATTCCCAAAAAATTGACGAAAAACTAATAAATATAAAAAAAATTGAATAAAGATAAAAAAAATATGTCAAATAGCTTATTAAGCCGAACAAGCCCTAAAAAATAAGAAAATGTAATGATTGAAGGGTAAAATGATAAAAATAAATTTTCAAAAGTGCAATGATTGTGTTTCCTTAATTAGTTGAAATCTCCAAAAAAAGGAATAAAGAATAGGGACAGAGAGAATAATTTTTTATATTTTTATCTCCAAACTATCATTCATTTTTTTACTTTATTCTTAAACTACCAAAATTATTCATTTCACCCTTAAACTATTGAAATCCCACTCATTGACTCTGAGTAGTCTTTTAATAAAATGATTACTTCTTTAATGAGTTGTTTAATGAGTTGTTTAATAAGTCCAATTAGTCCTTTAATGAGTCCAAATCCAATTCTTTTCACTCAATATGTGAGATTAGGATAATTTAAGGAAGAAATGAGTGATTTTGATACTTTAAGGACGAAGTATAAAAGCAGTGATAGTTTGAGGAATAAAAATATAAAAAAAATTTATTTTTGCACCAAATTTTTGTGTACTATTGAATCATCTCAACGAAAGGAATCCAAAAATCCAAAAAAAAATTTACTTTTACCCTAAATAGTTTTAGAAATATCCAAGATAAAGCCAAAAAGTCGATTTTTTAGAATTTTTGAGCTTTATCTTGGATGTTTTCAAATATATTTAGGTAAAAGTAAAAAAATATTTCTTTTCTTATTCATTTCGCCGAGACAAATCAATAATCCGCAAAAGTTTAGCACAAAACTAACGAACACGAAATTTTTTTGAATGAGAAAAAAACTCTCAAAAAATCCAAAAAAGTTGGCGGAACTTAGCCGAAATTAGGAAAGTGAGAGAAAAGAAAATAAAGAAAAATGAGAAAAATTGTACCATTCACAATTCTATGTCTTTTTCTACTCCTCTTTTTCTCCAAACCAAATAACGGGAGAGAAATTTTTTAGTTCTTCCTTTCTCTTCTTTTCCACAAGTTTCAAACAAAGCTAAAACTTTCCAGTAAACAAGTAACAACCTTCTTGCGGCTTGTTCCAATACACGACTGTCACTTTGGCATTACTCACCAAGGTGTGAAATAAACAAAGAGCGAATGCTTTTTTTATAATTCAGGTGGCCAAGTCAATTTTCTCGCACTTCAAAAAACTCAAATAGTCGGGCCAACTTTCGCTCACCTCAAAAATTTGTAAATTTTTGGGGGTGCTATTAAAAGTCCCATTCGCTCTTTTCTGTTTTTTTTTCCCTCCCTGTTAAGTAATGCCGAAGTGACAAATTTTAGCTCTAAAATTGCACTTCGTTACCTTAAAGCATCTACGGTGGAATAACCAAAATCATAAAGTTGTTAAAATTAGCAATGTTCTCTTAAAAAAATGCTCACAGTGACATAATCAAATTTAACAATCTCTTAGCAACTCATCAAATTTTGGCCCTTGAATAATCAAAACTAGCAACTTTTTGTCAATAACCAAAACACACACACTCTCTCTCTCTCTCTCTCTCTCTCTCTCTCTCTCTCTCTCTCTCTCTCTCTCTCTCTCTCTCTCTCTCTCTCTCTCTCTCTCTCTCTCTCTCAATAATGTTTCTTAGAAAAAAAAATTTACAAAAACAGTTAAACCGTTTTTCAAAAACTGTTATTTTAAAAAAAAACTGTCTTTTTTTCAAAAACTATTTTGGAAAAGTGTTTTTCAAAATAAAAGTTTTCAAAAAATTATTTTCTATTTCTAATAACATGTTTTTATTAGTTTGAAAACTATTTCAAAAAAAGTATATTTTATATGGTGACAATTAATTTTAAGATTTTTATAGGTTGAAAAGGTGATTTGGCAAGTCTTGAATATTCAATGTTCGATTATACCACCGTGGATATCTACATTGCTTACCTTAGCAACCCTTTAAATGAATAATCAAAAAGTGATGCGACAACTTTTGATTATTTAATTTTAATTAGTCTACTGTGAATGCTCTTAGCGTATGATTTAATGCGTGGGTTAGTAAAGTGAACTCTAGTAGACTTTAGAAATTCTAATTTTGTACCATTTTACATCTTTAGCAAGTTAAGAACAAATTAACTACCTTTCATTTAGCTACTACTATTTGTTGTCATTTATTTATTAAATGTCACCTCTTGTTTTTCACACCATATCTTTTGCCTATGAGTTATCTGCTTGTTGTGATGTGGTTAGAGCGTTGAATTATCTTTTGATCACTATATAACATCACAGTATTGCCTACTTAAGAAACTCGGTTTTCGGCTAAGGTTTTTTTTTTTATCTCATATTACGATATATTTTTCATTATAACTCAGGCCACTTTAATTTTTTGCATGAACTGTCAGAACAAGGCTAAATCCAATCATTGTATATATATATACCAATCTCTGAACAATATCTGAATTCCATACAAAATTCAATCAAGCATTTGGTAGCCAAATTCAAACTACATACTAAGATAGAAAATTCAACACAATAGCGATTCTAATTTTGTATGGTACGTAGATCCCTTTCCAATGGCATCCAACACAACATCATCACAACGCAGCAACATCAAACCTGCAGATGACAATAAATTTAGATACAGACCAAACTAAAAAGTAGTAGTAACTGTAATATACCCTTGTAACAATGGCAAATACACCACCATTCCCACCCATGATGATAAAATGTTACGGCCTAAGAAAATAGGACAACATATAGGAGAGTGGAAGGGTATTTTCATGGCCTTTGAAGAAGCACAACTATCTCACTCATGCCCATACCTCTCACTCTCACTTCACATAATACTTCAAGTTGTTCAAGCATGCTAAAACGAAATTCTTCAGTACAAATAATCTGCAGTTTCAAAAAGGTTACAATCCATGGATTTGAGAATTACAATGGAAAAGTTAAACAAAATTTTTATATGAAGCAAATAGGTTTTTCCCTCAAAGACCTACAAGGTCGATCGCTACTCCACGTACAGTACTAATATAGCAGATTATCCGACGTAACAAGACTGACAAAACATATGCACTCGATCAAGGAATCAGATGCACATGAGATTGTTCCAGCACCTATAAAAAAAAATCAGTGACTAACATGCATAATCAATGATACAGGAAAGGGACCTGAAATATTTCAACAATTGTTTCCAATATTCTCTACCCTCTCTTATATAGATAGATAGACATGTCAATACATGGAGACCCTAAATTTGATACACATGTCATATAATCTGAAATAGGGCGTTAAGGTCAGGTACCATAGGAGGCAATTTCTACTGCGGTAGGAACTTATAGATTTGGCCCACATATAGATGAACCATATAATACGATATATAACACAATATTCCAACAGGGGGGAGGAAGTTGCATACCTCAAATTTCAAGTTCCCGAACAAAATTCATCCACTCAACTCATACTTCATCGATCTCCACTTTGGTGTAAACCTTTTTTCCATTGAACTACATGCAAGACAAAAGTTGAAAAAAAAACATATTAAGGTATTATAAGTGAACTAATGAAAACTATAAGGAAAAAAAATCAAAGAGAAGTTATCTCACATCTCCTTTGCTTAGGATACTCTAATCAGCAATTAACTCTTTCATGAATCTCATTACATAAAACCCATATTCAACATTTGTGGGTTGTTGCGGGTACTGCACAAATATTTTGTCACTTATTAGGAAAATCATCTATAAAGATCCCTCAAACAAGAAAGCGTAGTACACACCCATACCTGAACTTGCTTCCAATCAAGACTCCTCCTCCTCGTGTTACTTTTTGTAGAATCGTAGATTTTTATAGCACTTCACAACAAATAATTTCGATAGTCAATAAAATGCATCAAAAACCTCTAATGGAATCACAAATTGAAGAACTTACACAGTAAATATAATATTCACATTCAAACTCATGATATCAAGGTTAAGTGAATCGAGGTAGTACGTAAACCATTGGAGATGATCGATCAATGACTAGTAATATCCAATGAACCCTAAATTTAGCAAGTCACAGAAATTAGTTTTACTCCGCATTCATTTCAACTTGAAACACAAGGACTAACAAACAAGATTGAGATAGTTACCCCATATTATGAGGAACAAAAATAAGTTGATCATTTTCAGCACCCTTCAATAAATTTGCCATCCACCGAGTTTCTTTTCAAGGTGGTCACATCACAAGTGGCCGTTGTAGAAGCTACTGAAGATGCATTATGAGATTCAGCCATTGATATTTCATACAACTACCTAGCCCTGCACAGTAACACAGTTAACACTATAACACCACTACACGGACTTTTCAAAAAAAATAACACTACTGCACCAGTACTATAGAGAGTAGAGAGAGATGAGCAGAGAGAAGGAAGAGCTGAGAGAGAGGGGGATAGAGAGAGACGAGCTTACCAAGGTCGAAGAGGAACAACAGCAACAAGAAAGGTTGTAATCGTTGAAGAGGAGTAGTCTAAGAGGAGGGAACAACAGTAGTCTCTACTCTCTTGAACAAATTGATACATATTGATTTAGGGCTAGGTAAGTATAAATTGCACTAAAGCCCCTAAAATTATCATATTCTATATATTGCCTTGATTTTTTCTGTTTATTCTTGATTTTTTTCTGACTTTCGAACTCACCAAGTAATCCCGACTGGCACTGAGTAACGAGTACTTGATCTAGCAAAGTGATTACAAGTTTTAGGAACACTGTTTCTTGCAGAGCTTCTTCTGTCCTTTCATGGGCCTTGAGTGTATTGAGTTAATGCTCTGTTGAAGAGGAGAAAGTGGTTTGGGCAAATGAGACCGTCTCCTATTTATACACCAATGAAGAAGTCTAGAATACTCTCTCGAAACTCTTCAACTATTTCAATCTAAAATTCTCTAAAAGTATCTATACAAGTCTAGAAATTGCACAGTAATCTAAACTTTTATAGGAGATGGTTCTAGACGGCTTCTAGAATTCTCTAGGCTTCCACATTGCTTCGATTTGGTGGGTCATGTTCCAAGGTCTAAGAGGCAGCGTTTGTGTCACAAAGACAGGAGAACCACGTGAAAATATCTCTATCTTTTATTTTTTAAAACTGCAAAAATATTTTATTAATCTTTGAAAAAGAATACAAAGGCTAAAAGGGCAAGAAAAAAGGTGACAAAGAGCCTATTCGATATTCAAACCCTTGATTGGCAAGATGCCAACCAAGAAAAAAAACCCCAAAAGCCAAAGCCCAACACTTATAAGGCCACAAAGCCCAGATAAAACAGTATAGAACAAATGGGACAAAGCACAACACCAGAAAAGGCCAAAAGTCCAAATATAAAGGTATTAACCCAATAGTAAAGCCCAAAAAATTAAACCTTAAATAGTGAACAGGATACTGAAACGCCAAACCGTCGCCGCCGCGACATAAGCTCGCCGAGAACCCACCGTATATTGTCTGTCCCAAAACTGATCCGAGAGTTGCCGCCACAAGGGCTGTCGTAAGCCTCCATTCTCCACCATTCAAGCACCTGCTGCCAAAAAACACCAAAAACCTTCACGGTCCTCAGCCTCGAATGCAAGCTGCCACCAAGCCACCACAAGCTGTCGAAACCCGAAATTCCACCGCAAATATGAGCACTCCCTCAATTGCACCTCTACAAAACTTGCAAACCCAACCCAAAAAACCTAATGCAGAACCCAAAAACCTAAACCTAACCCTAATCCCCCAACCCGGGTCGCCACCTCACCAACACCGACCACCACCTAGCAGGGAAACAAACCACCACCAAATAACCCCTCTCGATCAAGAAGGAAAACCCACCAGACGCCAGTACAACGAGGTTGTCGCACCATTATCACCCAATAAGCGCCAAACGTTGCAAGAAGGCAACCCCTGCATCAAATGACCACCGACTGCCACTAGGGACCTGACACGGTTAAGCATGCCCGAAAATTCCCAAGGATAGATCGATTGGGAAACCTAGCGTGCCCTTCTCCATAACCACCAGCTTTACCCTCGCCGTTAAGTCCAAACCGGAATCCCCAAGAGATGGAAACCGGTGGGTGAAGCGGTGGTGCTCGACTGGAGAAAAGAGCAAAGGAAATGGACGGCGGGAGGATCTAGGAGAATGACAAATAAGAGGATTTGATCTTGGAAAGGGGGGAAGAAGAAGGAAAGAAGAAAGAGAAAAATAGTGCCCGGGGAGGAGGAAGAGCAGGGCCGGCTCATAAGTTTTGGAAGTCGGAAGCGAACCTCTTGAATGAGGTCACCCTATATTTTTCATACAAAAGTAATCTACAAAGAGTCATAAAAAAAAAACCAATACAAAATATTTACCATTACAAAATAGAAGCATATAATTATCCCAAAAAAAATGCAACTATTACAATACCTCAAAATTCATCATTTGAAAATTATTCTTCTCGCATTTTTTGCTGCAAACACGCTGATTAAGTCTCCATAGTCAAACTGCTTCACCAACTCCTTCTCGATAGATAACATAGCCAATCCATTTAAACTTACTTGGTAGATGTGAAGAGTTGGAGATAGTAAAAAAGAGGCCTCAAGGAATTTCGTGTGCAAGTATTTTCCGTCCACAGTCGTTGGTTGTTGTTTTCCCTTCCCTTCGACTCCTCAAGCATGAAGCGTTTCTAGTTCCTGCCGTACTTACTCCTTATGATCGACTATATCTTCTTTTTCTTTTTTGATCTTTTTTGACTGGCTATATCTTCCTTGCTAGTTCCTGCCGACCCTCAAGTTATTTTCTTTTTTCTTTTTTTTTAATGTATTAGTGCTTCTAATGAATAATTCCATAATTTGGGCTTATTTTGTGGCTCCTAAATTTCAATTGGGCCTATTTTGTGGCTCCTAAATTTCAATTTGACCTATTTTGTGTAAAGAAATCTAGTGCAATTTTTTGTGGACCATATATACATACATGTGTGTGTGTGTGTGTGTATATATATATATATATATATATATATATATATATAGGAATAGGAATCCTAAAAATTTGGGAGCCCTTGTTTTTAATTTTTTTCGGAGGCCCAAAGCGCTCGCTTCCGCCGCCTTATAGCCAAGGCTCTGAGGAAGAGGCGTCTCCCCCCCAAGCCGGAAAACTGCCGGTGGCTGTCCGGTTTCTAGAGAGAAGGTGGAGCTTTTCTAGAGAGAGAAGGTGCATTCTTTTCTTAATTGTTCTTTGCGCATTGCAAGCGGTATTGTTTAGCTGATTTAGGAAAAGGAACATCTCTTTTTAAAAAAAAAATTCTAGTTTGAGAGCTCTGACTTAACCTGATGTAAAATAGTGTTAATGTTTGGAAATGTGTCTGTGTTTCCGGGTCCTTGGAGACCTTAGGTTCGTTGTGATAGCCTGGCCATGGTGTCCAGTGTAGGTATATATTGGCTCAAAGTGTGATTGTCGTTAGCTGCTTTTCTGATCGAGGTATCGAGATTTAACATATGATGAATTATTTTACCAAAGGAAAACATAACAGGAGCTTGTTTATTGTCATACATCTGAAGTCTCTTTTACAGAAAGAAAGAAAAGAGATTGAAAATGCGAAAACAAAAAAATGCAGGAATTGAAAAGAAAAAAAGGAGAACAAAACATTACAAACAAAAGGTGTGGAAATCATGGACAAACCATAACTATTTCCGATCAGCTGGTGTGTCCCACTTTATTCGGTTGTCTTGTGTTTCGACCGGAAGAACGAGAGCTAACTATCGAGTGAACCACCGTCAGGAATTGAAAAGAAAAAAAGGCGCGGAGGTCCAAATAATTGGTTTTTTTTTTTTTTTAATCAAACTCAATCCTGACCCCATCAATGGACACATCCCCAGCCCCAATCTTTGGCACCAAGGTCACCAACACATTCTCATCATCTTCAGCTCCCAACTCCTCCAAGAGCTCACTTATCCCCAGCCTCAACCTAGTCTTGATCTTCGTATGATGCTTGTGCTTGTGCGGCACGTTCACGAAGCTACCGGCGAACTCCGTCCTGTGGGGCCCACTCGTCGTCTCATCCTCGTCGTTGATAAAGACGTCGAACTTCACGAAGACGTCTCTAGACACCTCTATCCCTTCGATCACCAGCACCTCCTCCTCGTCCTCCTTCTCCTTCTTGCTCCTCGACTTCCTCGGCCTCGGCACGATCACTTTCACCGTCTTGTCGAGCTTCCCGGGGAACACCACGGCGGCGGAGGGCACTTCTTCTGCCGCCTTCGCCGCTCCGATGGCGGACACGGCGTTCTTGACCTTTTTAAAGATCGAGGAGGTACGGGGTGTGGGCTTGGTGGTGAGCCAGGGGATGTCCACATCTTGGTAAACGTAACCGAGCTTCGTGGTGTCTAGACAGTCTTTGACTTGCACTCTTGTGAGATTAGCATTCTCGTCGTAGAAGACGAAGCCTGTCAATTAGTAGAACGTAACCAAAATGTTGTTATTCTCACGTACTAAGAAATATTTATTCAATAAAAAATGATGCATTTTCCTAGATAGTAGAAATTATTGATAGGCTGTAACGCAATGACCTTATTTTTGGGGCATTTTTAGTCTTGCTATTAAATTATGTGGGCGAGATCTAGTCTTCCCTGGATAGAGTGCTTCAATTTTTTTATCACTTGCCAACCATGAGTATGCGTCTTAATCAGTTTACGCGTATCTCGACGAACAATGTACTTCATTAATTATTACTGTGCATTCCTTGGTTGGATAACAAATTTGTAAATATTAAGTTCTCTAGACTACTACTCCTCCCGGCTCCCTTGGTAGGATAACAGGTTCGTAAATATTAAGCCTGTCAAGAGAATTTTATTAATCTTTTGAAATAAATTACAAAGAGTAAATAGTCTCTCCTTTATAAATTATAATAGATAGAACTTTTTTTTTTTATCGGAGTCATATACTCCTAATAGATTGAAGTACATACTTATGAAGTCAAATTTAATTAATTGTAGCCAAATTGAATTAACAAGACATGTGACCAATTAGTTTTCCATTTTTCAAAAAAAATTAAAAAAACTTTTCGAATTGACAAAGCAACACTTACTGGAATTTAACCAATCTGGATCCGTAAAATCCTGCCGTTTTCCTCCAAGGGTTTTCCATATGGACCACATCCGATCCACATTCGAGTGATGGGCGAAGAAAATCGGGTCAAACCCGGCAGAATAGAAATTGCCCATATCCTCCAAATTGGGCTGGTTTGGATCGCCGCACCATATATGAACTGGCCCATGAGGAATATTCTCGAGTGATCCGGCTCCAGGATCCGGGTCATCGCCCGCCCGGTAAGCGCTCCCCATGAAAAGCGAAGGCGTCTTCCCACTGGACACCACTTGCCTGTACATGACATTGAGGTTGCTGCTTATTCTTGCTTGATCCGTTTCGCTCGTGTCCTTCCCGTTGTAGTCGAGGTCGATCACGGTGGGCGGTTGGTGGTTTGCGTCACGAAGCGCGTCGTAGAAGGGCGATTGTGGGCTGGTGTATAAAGCGGGCATTTTCATGCCGGCAGGAGAGTCCCAGTTCCAAAATGGCATAGTGAAAGTCGGGTCATCAATCAATTTTCCCAAAATCCTTTCAAAGAAATAGAGGTACCACCTGTTTCAATAAACTCATCATGTGTTATACCTCGGAGCTCAACGGTTTTTAATCGAAACTCGAGTGGTAGCCAAATATGATGAGCACAAACAAATACAGTTTTTAAAAAAAAAAAGGCGATATAATAAACTTGTGAAAGGAAAAGGGAAAGAAGAGAAAGTGAATGGAATGTTTTTTTTTTTTTTTTTTTTTATCTACATAGAAGCAGAAAGGAAAGTGGGAACAAAACTATTTTCTTATGGAAGTCGGTGAACAACTAGAAAAAGCCCGGGCGCACTTTTTTAGTGAAAGTACATAAGGATGATTAATTGAGATCGACATGTGGAAAATGTCTTTTTCGTATATTTTACGCAACTTGGCTTGGAAAGGAAAAGAGAATAAAATCATATGCATTGTGAAGAGAAAAGAAATTAGAAGAAAATTTGTCTTTCTTCTATTACTTTTCCAAACATGCCTTTTTCATTTCCTTTTCTTCTTAGAACCAAACAAATTAAAGACAATTTTGATATTTTAACTTTAAATCTTAAAAAAATTAAAACGCCAAACTATTTGTTTACTTTTGTGTGGTTTATTATTAGTCCATCTGATCTAACTATCGGCTCCCAAAAGGAGAGGTTTAGGTTCAAGTTTATGGAGAAATATAGAACCCTCTTTGGTAAATTGATAACCTACTAATTTCTCGCTAAACCCAGTACCAATGTAATATGTATACAATATTGGTAAAAAACAAAAAATACTCCAACATTATTTCAAGCGTACAATGGAGAAGCTCAACATTGTTTGACCGCCTTAAGATAAAATATCGTGATGTCATTTTCACGTTTTAACCAAAAATTCCTCTACAATGGCTGGAATTTTTTATTTATTGAACTTTTCTTGTATCGTGTTTTGACCAAGTATAAGTGAAATTATTTAGTAGTATTATTTACTTTAAACCCTCTATCCAGTACTCTATGTAATAAGGCAATATTATAGTCTTGTAATCGGCTTGGTATATATTAAAGGGTTATTAAACTCTCTGTTGAATTTTGATAAGGTTAATAACGAAAAAATTATTTTAAGCTTTATGGCAACTGGCAAGGCCCCACCCAAATGCACTGCCAGCCTAATTCGATCATATTCGAACTAACCTTGTTTTAAATTAATTCAAACCCTACCTAACCCTAATGTAGGCCTGGTCGTCGGTATACCTTCTTGAAGTTTGTAACTTCTTTACTCTCAGCAGGTTTGAAACTCCTAGACATGCTGTATAGACTTTTATGAGGTTAGTATACATGGGATCTCACCCGTTTCAATTGGGCACCCCACTATATGGATATTGTTGTAATTGTTTTTCTATGAATTAGTTGAGGTAAACGTAAGCAAATTCTGACATCTGAGTTGGTTTTCAAAATAAAACCTTACCTATGGAAGGGGAAAAAGAGCCATCCACCATGCACTTGAAGATCCAGATTCGGAAACCCGACTTGATGATAAGCTCCGTCACAATACGCACAGTGGATCGCAGCTTGTTGTTTGAAGCTACGCGGGTCGGAGTCAGGCAAGTCCCTCATGAGTTGAAGGGCTTTGTTGAACTTAGCTACGTAGTTCGCATCAGCTAAATGGGCAGCGGGTCGAACCCTCATAGCATTTGGCAGCGGAGGGAACTTGAAATCGACGATCTGGGTTGACTTGGGCGGGCAACAGTTTGTCTGCCTTGCCCCAGCGGGCAAGTCCGCCGCCCCACATGTGTTGATATTCGGGGCAGAAATCGGAGCAGCAAGTGCTAACGGGTCAGCTACCAAACCCGCAGCACCGTATAGCCCGCCCAACCCGATAAGCACATCCCTCCTATCAAACTTTCCTTGGGAAATCTCTCCATTTGTCTCATTGTCTTTGGCTAATTTGCATGAGACCTTAAAGGAATACTTGTGGTTTCTAGTAATGGTGGGAACTTGCAATGTTTTCTTGAAAAAAGGAGAAGAAAAGAGGGTGGAAGAGGTGGTGGCGGTGGCCGCGGAGGAGGCCATGGTGGTGGGAGGCGGGAGAGAAGCCATGTTTTTGGTTTTGGTTTAACCAAAACATAAGATAGATATGTAGGTTTATATATAGTTAGGGTTTGAGACTTTTCTATGCATGACAATGCAGTTGTCTAAGTTGACAAGATTAAAAAACTATACTAAGCACGTGGGAGAGGTGAAAATTTTACTATTTTGCCAGCTCACGAAAACGTGGATTGGGTTAAAATTTTATTTAAATTTAAGGATAATAATACGTACATAGATTTTCGTGTCCAGATCCGTGTTTACATCTTTCCTTAATTTAAGCACCTTGGTTTTCGTCCACACTAAACTAGTAATAAATTATTGCAATGACTTTTTTTTTTTTTAACAATTAAGGATATTTCATTCACATAACAACTGAACGACAGTTATATAATATTTCAACCAAATACAATGGCAGAACTTTTATAAGGATTTTTCATTCAGGATAAGTAGCTTTTCAAGGTGATCATTTCATTTCACTGTAAGATAAGACACTGTGATTCTTATTTTCAGCGGCAGAGCCAGGATCTTGATCCGAGAGGCGCCGGATAACAGGCATATATTTTTAATGGGAACGCAGATACGAAACTAGGATTTTGTGAACGCGGGGGCCAAACTATGAATAACAAAATTTTGAAATTTCAAAATTCGAGAATCTAGTAGTTTTATTTGGTTGAGATTTTGAGGGAGGCTTTTTTGGATAATGAGTGGACATAGATAGAATTAATTGAGATCTATCAAATAAGATCCATATTAGATACCAATTTAAAGATATAACTCATTTTTTATTCGGTTAGAATTGAACGAGAGGCTATTAAATCTGGACGGAGGGAGTACTTTTTACTGGGCAAAGTAGAAAACAGTGTCGAAGATAGGTACACTACATGGTACACTACATTTCATGTGAGGCCCACTCCGGATCCTATAAAAATCCAAAAAAAATATTCATAAATTTTAAAATATTATTTTATGGGGTCTTGTAAAAATTAGCTCCAACTAATTAATATCGATAAGTGTTATCTCTTGATCCGTAATGGCGAAACTGCTCAACTGCGCAGTTGCACTCCTACTAATTTAGAAATAATACTTACCGATATTCGTTGGAGCTGATATTTTACAGGGCCCCATAAAAGAATATTTTAAAATTTATGGATATTTTTCTAGATTTTGTGAGACCCGGAATGAGCCCCACATAAAATGTAGTGTAACTATATAGTGGAACAATGTAGTGTATATAGTATCTCTCTTAATCAAGTGGGTCAATGTTCGAAATAATAAGGTGGTGAGTCTCGTCAAGTGTTAACCACTATGTTACTCTACTGTTATTTTAAGGCCTGCTACCTAATTAACCTATTAATTATTTAAAAACCTAATTAATCTATTATCTAGCTAACTTTCTCCGCCATTATTTTAACAAATAGTCCCATTCCTCAAATACAGCCTAAGGCTTTGTAGCATATAATTTTGCCGGCTTCACAAGTTAAATCATACCGAGATTGTTACTCCACCTTTTTAATTAGGGCTCAAATCTCTAAAAAAAAAAAAAAAAAAGGACAATGCTTATGGCTTATGCTAGGTTACAATAAACAAATTTGTCCCCCAAAAATTGTGTCAATCTGATATCAATTTATGGGTCCTTCTAAACCCCAATTTGAAGATCGAAACTTTTTCATTTTGAGAGTTCGTCGAGAATAAAAGCCTTGCCAAGATGGTGTCGATCATATGGCAATTAGTAGATGATCCCAAAATATTTACTTTGAGATAAATGAATTTTGATCTAGTTTGTCCATCTATCTTTTTTGAGATAAATGTGTTCTAAATAGTATCTATCGATATCTTATGAATATGGAGTAATTTTTTAAGATTGTTAACACTCTCTTTTCTTTTCCTTTGGTAGTTAGGAATATTATAAATAGTCAACTAAGGAGTTTGCAGCATAGGTGCATGCATGGTTCAAATATTACAATCCACAAAATGAAACACCAAGAACCCCTAATCAAGAATCTACCTTAAGTTAAGGCGGTTGCAAATCTAAAACTCTCTAAGCTAGTGAGGGTGGTTGAGCCAAAGAAACCACCAAGTCTTCATTTTATTCCGCTCCAATTCTAGCAAGATGATCCACACATTGATTAATTTGCCTCTCGAAATATATAGTTTTTTTCGAAACATATACTTATTATATAACAAAGTTTTTGATTTTCAATACATTATATTTTGTACATTTAAATGATTCTAGCCTAATACAGTTAAAGTATACCAATCATTTTTTTTTCTTTAGGCTACTTCAACTATCATGTGTTTATTTATTATTTATAAAAAAATGAGAAATGAGAAGGTAAGATAACCAATTTTTTATCAAATCAAACCAAAAATTATTAAAATGATAAGTAACTATACACGAATAATTATCAATAATATTCAAAATTCAGAATGTATGAAACAAAAATTTTAAAATTCAAGAACTCGGGAAGCCGTGGCCCGGGGGCCCAACATAGCTCAGCCCCTGATTGAACCTTGAAAGGTGTTTGACCCAACTCAACTCCTTTCCTAACACATGTATATACTGTTTCGAATATTTGTGACAAATAAAATTAGAACTATTATCACAAAACAAGAGGGAAAATATGGAGCATATACATACGCATTTAGGTCTTGTTTGGTATTATTATTTTGTAGTGTTTTATTTGCACTTTTTGGGTGACATAAAGATAATTTACTTGGTTCCATTGCATCAGTCGACACCTCCAAAAAATCAGTCAACACTTTACTTTGAACAAGACAGTGAATCTGATTATGAGATACTCGTATGCCAATCTCCCATATAATCCCTTGTTAGAAAAAAAAAAAAAAACAACAACTTTTAAAAACTTCAGTACAAAAATTTACTCCCTCCATTCTATATTGACAGTCTCATACTGTCTCTCTCTTTTGCCATTTTTCAAATCAAAAAATCAACTACTTTCATCTATAATATTTTAAATTTTTCGCACCATATTAAAGATCTCAATTAGTAATTTAATTTGGTGCGAAAAAATTTAAAAATTTATACACAGAAGTAGTTGATTTTTTTAATTTGAAAAATGACACGATTTTTGTAATGAACTCTCAATATAGAACGTATGGAGTATTATGTTAATTAATTACCATTGCTAATAAAATTGTCGGTTATGATCAAAATCATTTGCAACTCCCAGTCACTTTTATTGGGGCTTTTAAGGGCATATTATATGAAATGATTAATATCATTCTTGATTGGTTGTACTATAAAAAAGGTGGCTAGGTGTGGGAGTGGAAGAGATGAGAAAATGGTTGATCATATATACATAGAGTTTATCATACACATATTTTGATAATATGTTTATAGTCTTTTGAGCATATGGGTGGTTCTTGGTTCACGGGGAAAGCTTTAGCTACACACAAAACTTTCCATGATCGATTGATCTTGGGAGTAGAATGTCACACAACTTGGTGCAAGCGGTGACATATCTTCTGTTAGTATAGATCAATAAGTTTCTTCTATTCTCCTACATCTCTAACTAAAATATTATTTCAACATGTTATTGTTTTGTAGTTGTCTCCCTTTATTTATGTTTGTAGAAATTCTAATGTATATTTCCAACATCTATTTTGAAAAAGATTTAAATATGCTCCTAGTTGACAATTTGAACCATTCAAACCATTCAATCGAACGTTTCATTACGTCGAATCAAGTTGATTTTTACATGAATTATTTAGACATCAAGATCTACAAAATTAATAAACGGCTCGAATAATACTCGAATGAAACCAGAGCGAATGCATATGACGTCCTGATCATCATCTCTCGCTCAACTCAACTGCATAATACATACGCTTGTCCATGTATACGTTATTAAAGATTTAACTAATTTCTAGTTTGTTTTATAAGCTCAAGGTCCTTCTGTTGTTAGGCAGGATCCCGAAACACCTATACCTTAGTGCCGAGGGATTTTTCGGCCGTCGGAATTAAAACATTAAAAAAATCACAAAATCCAATGACCGGAAAATCCCTTGACACAGAGGCACAAGGATTTTCAGGACAGAGGAGATCAGACCCCTTGCCAACGACTTTGCACAATCTCAAATTATAGTATAAAAATACTGGTGGAAAACCAATATTGGCTTTGGCTCTTTAAAAATATACAGTATATACTACAGAAACTGGAGATCTAACTCCAGTTACTACTAGTTAATTTTTTGGTCAAACAATCGACTTTTTGGAAAGACTATTTGGTAGCTAGTGGTTGATTAATTAATATTAATACTCTAAATTAAATTAGACTGCCCAATTCTTTCAAATCTCTAAGCCGACCATTGACGCGGCCCATATTTCATTTTGATGATGTAACCATTGGCTTGATTTGATAGTCATAACCATATGATTACTTCACATTTGTTTAGAAAAAAAAATTTATCTAATTTTTTTATCTCAAAAACCATAGTTGTCGTTTTTTTTTTTCTCGGCAAAAGAAAAATTTTTATTGAGCTAGACAAGGGTACATCGAGAGAGGAGGCCACTTAGGTCCCACCCGAAAAAAAGAGCAGGAGACCAAATGGCAAAAGGGAAACGAAAAAAAAAAACAGAGGGGACACTTCCAATAGGTCAGTTGGAGGTGCAAAACATAGAAATCAAATCCTCTTACGCCTTATCACCTCTATGCCCCTTTTGAAGTCTTCCACTGAGTATTCCGTAACATTAAACTTTGCCTGTTGCCATATTTTGGTGAACGATATATCAACACCGGCCTAAAAATCTACAATATTGTGAACAAATTTAAGTACCATAATGAGACATGTGCTAAAACCAAGTCATTGCAACATGTACGTGCTAGCTAGAACAACAAGATCCGGTGACACTAGTCCTTTCCACACAGAGTACTTATTATGATTTACACATTTATAAGTATATCTATTCTCTATTTTATAAAGAGAGATCACCTTTTTAATGCGGAAAGCAATTACGAAGCTGGTTCATATTTCAATTCCGAAATTCTCCATTGCATTTTCATGATTTGCACACGCATGTATTACGTGTGCCCCTTCGCCCCAAGCTAGCTAGTATATCTTAAAACCATATCCAGACCAATCAAATGGGAAACTAAGTAATAAAGAAAGGACAGGAAATTAATGTTGACAAGGAACCCATTGGCAGCATAATTCTATCTTGGCAACAAGGAAAAATTTAAGATACGTACTGCATTTGGTCTGTCCATTGTTAACATTTATTAGTACTAGTCCAAAACACATGTTTTATATTTAATCACTGCGTTCTCTTGAATTTAACTTAAATCTGAAAATTTTGTTCTTATTTGAATTTTTTTCGCATTTGTTAGTTTTGCGCCGAACTTTTTTGGGTTATTGATTTGTCTCGACGAGATGAATCGGAAAAGTAAAAAAAATTTACTTTTACCCAAGTATTTTGAGAAATAACCATTTTTTAGCAAAAAAATGACACTTTTTGACTAAAAAGTGGTTATTTCTCAAAATACTTAGGTAAAAGTAAAAAAACTTTACTTTTCCGATTCCTCTCGTCGAGACAAATCAATAACCCACAAAAGGTTGGCACAAAATTAACAAATGCGAAAAAAATTTAAATAAAAACAAAACTCGCAGATTTAAATTAAGCTTAAGTTAAGTTCAAGAGAACGTAGACGTAAAGGTGGTGTTTTAAGAATTCCCACTTCTTGAATTTGAAAATCCAAAAACTTGCCGTAAAGGTGTTGTTTTAGTATTTTTCAACCTCAACAATAACGAAATTCTTTCGAAACAAAAATAACGATATTCTTATCGTTGCGGTGATAAACAAGTTGAGCCGAACAGTCGTTATTAAAGCTTGTTCTCTTGAAAACTTAACAAGCTTCAAAACATGTGTAGCTTATTTATGAGACTAACCAATTCTGAACGATTTTTTATCGGCAAATTGAATTTATTAATTCTTGAAGGAAGTTACAATAATCAGAAGGATCACAAGAACTAGGCCTCATCACAAGAAACTGATATCCCAACTATGTTGGCACCTCAAACCCCGCCAATCGTATGCCACTCGCAACCGGAAGCACGTTGGTGAGAAACCAACAGAAACAAAGTCAAAAAGCTACAATAGCAAATACAGAAAACAGCAAAGCCCATAGAAAGGGAAGCATACCAAACATCTATTGAGCTGACCAAAATAGGAATTAGCACATGAGCCACAGTCATCAAATCGACCATCAACACTACGCAACAGCTGCCCTTCCTTGTCAGCATCCACCAAATCCACCTTAGCTATTACTCCCTCCGTCTCATTTTCATTGTCCTTTTTTTAATTATTTATATCTTTCAATCTAAAATGTTTTTCATAATTTTGCAAACTTTGTATTATAAAACTAATCGAGATCTATCAAATAAGATATATATCGCATATTTTCAAGATTCACATTAAAAGATATAAGCAAAAGACATAAAAGAAACAAACAAAATAATGGACAATGAAAATTAGACAAAGAGAGTATTATTCGGCAACATCTCGAACGAATTTTAACCGAGCCAAACACAAACCGATCTCAAAACTATACTTGATTTTAGATGTTACTAGTAGTTCACGTAAATTTGGATGGGGCCGGACCTTTGCCGACCCGCTGTAGATCAGATCTACTCTTCTTCTTTTTTTTCAAAACGATAACAGATGATATTATAGATCCAAAAAATAATACATCAAGAGAAAACTCTATCCATAAATAAGGGATCAAGAAACTACACAGGAGGAGACTCAGTCCAAAGATTGCACCCAACTCCAACTAAACCCATTCCATTGCTCCAAACAGTCGGAGCACTGCAGAAAACAACAAAAAACACCCACACATGGGTGATAGAAGCCCTAGTTCGGATCTACTCTAGTGACGACTTTTTTCATACCTATAAAAGATGATGATTTGTAAATCAATTTTTTACAAATTGATTTTCTTTGACCGGACCGGGGATGGAATCGTGTAGACTGGTCTGAACACCCCTTACCGTCGAAACAAAAAACCAAAAAAATAAATAAATAAATTTTTTGCCTAGAAGTTGCTAGGTTATCCAGCACGTGCGTGTAGCCAGATTACAAGGAAAATTCTATGTGATGTGTGGATAATTATCCAAAGACTTGAAGCTATGACGAAAGTTAAAATGGTTTGCTTGTTGCAAGGGACTTCTGATTTGAATCATGAAAAAGTCAATGAAAAGAACCTGGAAATTGGACTAATTAGTATATTAGGTTGCTGTCGTGCACTAAAATCACGTTAGCCTTCCCAAGACTTTGGGGTGCGAAACATGAAACGTAACGGCATTCAATTAATATGATCTCTCTTTTGAGTTTTGACCAACTGAGACAAGTATAAATCCTAGCCCTGCCGTTGACAAGGGCAGACAAGACAAGAGGGTAGTTAGTTTGTCCCAAATTATCCCAGTAGTTATACTAATTTTTCAAGTTAGTTTGCAAAGTTTTTATGTGATTGGCCCCTGCAAGTCCCTAACTGTACAATTTCAAGTTATCAATGATTTATAGATCATGCGAATGATTACAGACGGTAGCGTACATATATATAATCATTGCAAGAAAGAATATATCTTGTCAACATCATTGCTTACATCATGCTCCATAACACACATATTCTTCAAACGTACTAATAACTCTTCCACACACATCAAAACCATCTAAACTTAGCAAGTAGTAATATATATACGTGAGCCCTGTGGAATCTGTTTTTTGTCATCCTCTGATATACGTGATTTAAAAAAAGTCATTTTTCTTCAAAATAAGTGAAAATTGATAGTATTTGATAAACTTTATTATCATAAATGGTGAATTTTTATAAATATTATTTTCTGCTCATTCTATCATGTGGGTGGACAGACAACTGACGATTTGGGATATTAACGATACGCACGTAGAAACCACATGGGGTTCATTGTCTTTTCTCCAACGTGAAGGAAGTATTCATCATTAGGGAAAACCTGAAATGTGTCGAATGAAATTTGACTTTTTCTTTAAAATTGGTTGAGGTTGAGGCCCATATGCCATGCACAAAAACCTGCAAAGAAGTCGAAGTGTGAGCCTACATAGGCCCTGATCCAAAACAAGAATACAAAAGCCCATATAGGCCGGAGATGAGTTGCGAATGAGGTGAGCCCAATTCAGCTCCGTTACCCATAGAGCTTAGAAGCAATAATAACCATCACATTTGGAGCCTCTACTTAAGTTCTCATCCTAAGTGATTTGAATTATTAAGTTCCCATCCTTAAAATTGCATAGTTTCCTATTATGCCCTTATTAATTAAATATCTCTCTGTCTCCAAAATTAATTTCTCTCCCCATTCATTAAATTGCAACTCTCTCTCTCTCTCTCTCTCTCTCTCTCTCTCTCTCTCTCTCTCTCTCTCTCTCTCTCTCTCTCTCTCTCTCTCTCTCTCTCTCTCTCTCTCTCTCTCTCTCTCTCTCTCTCTCTCTATTTATTAGGTCTTATTTATTATGCCCCATTTACTACTTTACCTACCAAGATTCCAAATTTGATAAATTTCAAGAATTGTGATAAACTTATATAATAACTTTATTTTTTTGTGGATTGCATTCATAGTCGATTGTAACGAATTCATCATATTTCACAAATTTATCATGTTTTGTATTTATGGTAAATGGCAGTTCAACAACCAGTTGATGAGTATTTTTTACAAATATACCATGTATTATCATGAGAAATTTTTGCACAATCATATGCACGTACTCAAATCGATCATGCCTATCAAGAGATATTTTTTCTAATTAACTATGTATTCAAATAGATCATATTTTTATGGATTTTTTTGTAATGATATAGTTCTTGAATAGCTGAATCTACCATAATCAAAATATGATCAATTTAAAAAATATATATGATCAATTTATCACAACACGGGTCTGAAAACCCATGGTGCGCCCATCTCATGGATTTTCCAATTGGAATCAAGTGGAGAGAGAAAAGGGGTTGAAGATGATAAACTAGAAAAAAGGAAACAAAGACACATGTAATGGAAGAAATGATAGATGAAAAAACACAAAAACCCTTGAACGGAATCAAGCACAAAAGAGAGATAATGAACACAACTTGAGACTGGGATGAACCTCTTGATCAAATATAACCTGTTCACGGCTGGAGATCGGAAGTAGGGGGCGATTGGAGATCTGAAGGGAAAAGTAACCACTCCGATCTACTCTCGGCCGCCGATGATGGGAGGGCGGCTAGGGTGTACAATGGGAGGGGAGAGACACAGTGGGTAACCAATTTCAGATCAAGAGAGTGTGTGTGTTATGGGTGTGATTAATTATGTGTGTGATTAATTAGGATTTATAGGGAAATGTGTATAATAAGGGTATTGTTCGATTTTCAAATTTTAGGATGAGAACATAATGATTTGAACCACTAAAGATGGGGACTTAAATATCTCTACGGGACATGACCCTTATTTAACTTCCCCATAGAGCTAACTGGGCTACATTTTGATTATCAGCCACTGCAAAACATATCCAAAATAGCAAATGCTGCTGCTTAAGCCCACACAACCCAAATGTTTGGATGAATGTGATTCAAATACGAGGGCTTGCGGGCCAAAAATAGCCCTCACCCCATAGAGATGGGCTAGGCTTGATATAGAGGTTTAGCTCATATTGGGCTCCCTTGGGACGTGTGACTTGAGCTTGGTCGGCTAGAGACGAGCTCGAGCCTAGCAAAACTCCGGGCCGACCCAAACTGAGACCCAAGTTTACATGCTTACCCCATAATCTCCATACAGAAATATAGTCACTTTATAGAGTCATAGTAATTCAATGCCCGAGGGGCAAGAAAACGTGGTGACATTTGTGTGGTCCCCATCACAAATAACGTGGCGCCCATCTAAATATGTGGTGAAAAGAGGGTTGGGGCACCACATATCCTCACCCTAGAGGCACTGAATAATCTTCTGTAGTGTTTTGGCTAAATAAGCTATTTGGCTTTTTTTTTTGTCTTTATTAAAAAAAATTTAGATTTGTTAGTTTCAAGTAATGTTTTTGGATTATTGGTTCGTATTGATATGAGAAGAATCGGAAAATTTAAAAATTATTATTCAAACTCAAATTTTGTCCTTAGTGTTGTATTATGTGAGTTTTTCAGCTTCGGTCTAATTTTTTGTTTATATGATTTCCCTCGTCAAGACAAATGACTACTTCCAAAAATTAAAACGAAAAGGTAAACAAAAAATTAGTAAAAAAAGCACCAAAAGTAGGTGGGTGGAGATGTTGGAGCAAATTCAATAGAGCTAAAAAAACTTTCAAAGCCACTCACCTACTTTTTGGGTGCTCGAAGGCATAGCTAAAACAAGGACTTCGGGGTTGGTGTTGGTGTTGTGCAGTGAGATGTGCAATACCGTGCTGCGCACCTCACTACACAACACCATCCCCCAATTCCTAAAACAATAACTAAAATTTAGTTGCCATATTTAACATTTGGTTAGGCCATTTTCAGATATTGATCAAATTTTTCTCACTTTATCTCTCCGCCACTGGGATCTACAAAATCAACTGTTATGTCTTGATAAGTTGTCAACTAAGGACCACCACAAGGTTTCTTTTTACAAATTAAAAGACACCAATTTTTAAACTAAGCCACTAAAATATGGCTCATTTTGATGTTTGGGTCTAAGCCTTTGCAAAACTTTAGTCCATTGATATTGGATAGCGAGTAAAAAAAACTAGCATAGTCTTCCACCATTTTAATTTCCATGTGAAACTACTCAAATATCATAAAATTAAGTAAAAAAGATAAATTAAACGACAAAATATCATAAAATTAAGTAAACAACTAAATTAAACGGCGAAAATATCTTAAAATCAAGTACAAAATTAGATTGAAAACTTAAGAGCTATTACCTTCAATATTTTCCTCTTCATCCATTTGCTCTCTAAGAGACATTTGAGAGAGCACCTTCTTAATGTGGAAAGCAGTTACAAAGTTGGTTCATATTTCAATTTTCAAAATTCTCCATAGCATTTTCATGATTTGCACACGCATTGTGTGTGCCCCAAGCTAGACTAGGATATATCTTAAAACCATATCCCAGACCAATCAAAGGGGGAAACTAAGTAAAGATAGGACTGGAAAATGTTGACAAGGAACCCATATTGGTAGGCTGGTAGCGTCATTCTATCTTGGCAAGGAAGAATTTAAGATATGTTGCATTTGGTCTATCCATTTAACACACTTATTAGTACTAGTCCAAAACATATGTTTCATATTTAATCATGCCTTCAATTTGGGAGACACCTTTCTAGTCAAACTAAGAATTCCCACTTCTTGAATTTGAAAATCCAAGGTGGTGTTGTACACTACTCCCTCTGTCCCTTATTTATAGTCCGGTATTCCATTTTGAGTTGTCTCTTAATAAGTGTCCATTTTGTAAAGTTAGTAGGTAAAAATTGGTGAATTGTCTATTTTGTCCCTAAAAGTAGATTCCATTTTAAAAAGTAAGTGAGTAAAAGTGTAATAATGATGGATAAGTAGGAAAAATGGAGGAAAAAGTTGATGTGAAAGGTATAACGATGATGTCTTTTTAATAAGTTGAAATTACAAAACAGGATACTTAAAAAGGGACGGAGGGAGTAGTATTTTTCAACCTCAATGACAAATATTCTTTCCAATCAAAAATAAAAACAATATTCTTAACGTTACGATGATAAACAAGTGGAACGAGCCGAACAGTCGTTGTTAAAGCTTATTTGAAAACCTAACAAGCTTCAAAAACACCTCATAGCCCTAGATCCTCTTAAGCTTCAAAAAAACCTCATAGCCCTAGATCCTCTCTCTCTCTCTCTCTCTCTCTCTCTCTCTCTCTCTCTCTCTCTCTCTCTCTCTCTCTCTCGTATTTTTCAGTTGGTGTTCCTGTGAGTTGCATCGCCAGTATTTTTCAGTTGGTGTTCCCGTGAGTTGCCTCGGCGATTTGAGCAAGTGGGTTGCAACAGTCATGGTGGGCTGAGGACATGAGAAGTGGTGGGTGCAACGGCAGCAAGGGGAGCGGCGCATAGGGGTAAGATTGGAAGAAGCTCTCTCTCTCACGAAATCTCGCCAATATTGGTGAGAAAGGAAATGGGAGTTTTAAGGGGTTCCTGATTCTCTCCCTCCCCCTCCTCTCACCGTTTCTCACCATTTTGATCATCCAAACGCGAGAGAGAGTACCCTCTCCTTCAGTTTCTTTTCTTTTCTCCTGAAATTCTTCAATCCAAACGAGCTGTTAGGAAGACAATCGATGGCGTCAAGATACTTTTTTTTTCATATAGAATGAACATATCTAGCACTCAATGCTTCTACATAGTCTTATTATCTGCAATAAAAATGACAAAGAAAGATGATAAATATAATTTTCAACCTTTAACATATTGTGGACTTCAAGTACTCAATGTACACTTAAAATTCCTCATGAGACAAACATGCCAAACATGGAGGAAACTTCAAAAATATTTAGAAGGAAACATGGCTGTGTGTGGGTAACAAGTAACCAGGTGATAGCTTTGGTGAATAAAAGTAGAAGCTCTTGGGTACAAGTGATTGAGGAGCAAATATTGGTGAATACAACATTTTGTCATTCCTGCAGCCAGTCTTTTTGCATTTTTGTTCTCTCACAAGGGTGGTGATGTCATTGTTGCTACTATATATGCTCTTGGATACTAATGTCATTAGCGAGTGCATTAAAAAATTTATAACGTTCCAATGTGTCAAACTGACTTCGATCCAAAAGAAAATATTTCTTCAATCAAGTTTTATTTAATCAAATTGAGAGAGACATAAGGAAGTTGTCACGTAAAGTTTGAAGACACAAGGCATAAAAACAGAAATCAAAAAGTACATACCCAAAAGTTCTAGTATTTCATGACTTGCAAAAGATGATATCCTTGATTAGTTCGGGGAGAAGCTTGATCTGGGATGCCACTAGAACCATCTTGAACCCCAAGTCATTCAAGGAAGAATTGACATGAGAATATAAACCATGCAACTGTGCAAGTACATACAAAGTACGTATGGAGATAGCTCCCATGCTTTCATAGACAATCAAGAACAATGGATAATAGCAGACTTAATATAGGTTGCCCTCTCCTAGCCATCAGAATAGGAATCGCTATTGTGGAATCGGGCTTTAAAAAAAGAAGACAGGTTTCAACCTATTCAATTAAACCACCTATTCTATGAAAGAACATCTATTTTTTTAATTGAATAAATAAGTCATTCGTTGGGATTGAATGCTGGATCCTGCAAATTCACTTCAGGTGCTAGCAGTCACCTTAAGGGATCGCCCTTAGTGTCATCCAAAAACGAGATCTAAGGGGAAGATTCTTGAGCCCAACCTATCCTCACTTGGGCAAGAGTCTAGAAAGTGGAGCTCAGCTTGCAGCAAAAGCTTTTAGTAATTAGTACTAACGCATGCAGTTGCAGGCTCAGACATGCTGACTAGAAGAGGAATACCCCTTTTAATGCATGGCGCAAGCAAAGGAAAAGCAAACTGATTTTAGCCCAAACTAGCAAAAAATTGCTGCAGCCTCAGCAACAGAAACAGAAACCAGCAACAATAGCGTTGCAGAAACCAATAGCAGCAAAAAAAAGTTATCAGTAACTCATCCGAGATACACGTCAACAACCACCCAGCAAACCACATGAAACCAGAATATGACCCAACAGCAGACCACAATATGAATAGCAAGAGTAGGACCAGCATATGACTGAACCATGCCAAAACCAAAACCAACAAGAACCAAAAAGCAGGACCAACAAACTAGAAGTGAATAAGAAACAATAGCAACTAGCAGGTCATTGAATGTCAAGTGGAAAGTGAACACCCATACCACAAGGCTCTAACTGGATGTGAGGGCTGTGAAGATTCTTGTGATAGCGGAGGCCGTAAAGCACCGTGTATGGGTAGGCACTATGTGTAAGAGTACAAAATCACATCTTTACTTTTATTCACAAAAAAGACAGAGGGCTAGTTAATCAATGTTTTCAGTCTGACAAGAATGAAGGTGTTTACTCCCTAAATTCCTATATCTGGATAATCACAACCTAAAGTTGCATTTTTTTTATAAAAAAAATCTAAAGTCAACACAACAAATTTATAGGTTTACACAATTGTGGATTCAAGTATCAACAAAACAAGAAGATCTCGGATTTCTTTGAAGCCCAAAATCGGAATTATCAAAGCACAATCGAGTAACACTAACTGTCTGCACCATTACATGTCAAAGGGAAAGTCAATACCCATACCCCAATGTTCTATTTCATGACTTACACAAGATGATCCTTGGTGAGTTTGGGGATAAACTTGATCATGAGCGCCACTAACACCGTCTTGAGCCTATCAAAGAACAATTGGCTAGAAATAAGAAGCAACAGTTCTTAGTAGCACGAAGCGGTAGCAGGGGCGGGAGCGGGTGCGGGGGAGTGGAGGCACCTAGAAGCTCCTAAGGTTGGGAGCGTCTAAGAAGCATATATAGAATTCATATAACTACGTATATAAAGTATCTTTAAATACTTAACCATTGAAGGAAAAGTGATTACTTATGAGAATTTTCACGATCTTAAAGGGTACTTATGGGAAGTTAGATATTTTCAATTTGCAAAACTTCTTGAGTGATAAAATTTTCATATTTTTATTACCACAATGGCATAACTTCCTTAAGAGTAAGAGAATAGTTGCCTTAACCGCCCAATAAGCATCCATGTTAGTTGGGAGCGAGCTCCCATCTCGAGGGGAATGAGCTCCCGTCAAGCTCCCATCTTAGGAGCGCCAATTCGAGCTCCCGTCTTGGGAGCGCACCTATTTTAGAAGGATCATACTACTAAGAGCAACACAACTCCAAAAAAAGCATAAACAAAATATAATGAACACATAACAAATATACATAAAATGTAGTCATTGAACCAAATTGCCTAAAGTAGAGTTCTTCGAAACAACTAGACATCGTAGTCGAAGTCAGAGTTTTCAATCAATTGGTCTTCAAATGTAAGTGCTTCAGTCATGGTAGTTCCGCTTGCATCACTTCTAGACCAATTGGTTGTCCTTAATTCCCATCAACATGGACATCTTCAACTATCACCTCATAAGGCTCATTTGCCGACATCATATTCTTCCCTTTCACCATTACCGACATCTAACACATCCCTAGCTTTTGTTCTAACCGCAACGAGTCATTCTTTATCTCGTGGATCTTTGACATAATAAACTTGTGAAGCTTGAGAACCCAAAAAAGAACCCAAAATCACAGAATGTATAACAGGTGGAGGGTTTTCCAAACCAAATACTTGAATTCATATACCATGAATTAAATCCCTGTAATATGAGTTTTCTGGAGTGGGTTTGGTGTTTAAATCTGGTCAACTTTGAAAGGACATAAACAATTGAAGCACCGTTGTAACAATTTGGGGATCTTTTTTGAATGGGAACCAGGTTCATGTGGTAATGGCTGTAACAACCTGTCTGCACGTGTGGCCAAGTTCAATTTTCGCGTCAAAGAGGGAGAGGCACACCGCGCACGAAAGAGCCGACAGAGTTGGGGCATTTTTGTCTATTCATAGACTTTAGACTCTTAAAAGAATGCATTAATATCTTTCTCACTTTGCCGAAAACTTAGACTGGGCTAAATGCCTTGTTGGGCCCTTTCTTTTGGACCTTAACCCAATTTTCCACTGTGAAAGCCTCCAAAACCATCAATCTCTAACCAAAACTGTCGGTTTCTCTCACCCTCTATCTCTATCACGCACACAGATTAACACAAAGGCCTCAATATCGACCAAAACAATAGGAATGTCACAAAGATAGTTGATAACGCCTGGATTCTACCGCCCTATGCCATCTCCAAGTCCCATTAGAAAACCCCCGCAATTCTCTTCAGTGTCGTTCACGCGAAACAACTCGTGGCCGCCACTGGAGATCTCATTCTTCCCTGCTCCCGGCTATTAGTTGCGTCGCATGAACGACACTGAAGAGAATCGCAGGGGTTTTTTGATTGGAATCAGAGATGGCATAGGGCGGTAGAATCCAGACATTATCAACAATCTCTGTGACATTTCACCCATCGTTTTGGTTGATATTGACTTGGCAGCGGAAAATTGGGCTAAGGTCCAAAAAAGAGGCCCAGCCCAATGAGGCATTTTTCCCAACCTAAGTTTCTGTAAGGTAAGGAGGACATTAATGCATTCTTTTTAGAGTCTAAAGTCCACAAATAGACAAAAATGCCCAACCCGTGTCGGCTCCTTCGCACGTGGTGCGCCTCTCCCTCTCTGACGCTAAATTCCACTTGGACGCACATGTGGACATGTTACTACCGCTACCACGTGAACCCGGGCCAAATATGATCCCCAAAATTTTACAATCATGCTTCAATTGTTTTTTGTACTATCCTCTAATTCAAAGTTGACAAAAGAAAATTTTCTTGGCAAATGCTGAAGGGAATAAAAGTTCCCTTGGGGCACTTGGTTAAGTGTAGTTAATGATGTTCTTTAATGCATAAAGCTTAAGTCAATAAATTGTTTATTATGCGCACTAAATGTATTGTAGTTCCTACCTACTTACATTTACAGAGGTAATAACTAAGATATACGTACAAACACTATCTTCGCTCAAAATATTTTTACTCATGATAAATAAGGTAAATTTATATAAAAAAAATTTAAAAGCCAAGAGTCATAGACAGCTTACACGCACCACGACTAATCCTAAGGGATGATAAACCCACCTTCCACTAGCGGAGAGCAAATACTCTCTATGGAATGACCCCGAAGGAATTTCTATACACTTACAACCTAATTTCCGTTAGGAATTACAAAGGCTTTAAATATCTTTGCTCAAATTTTATTCAAAATATTTTCTCATAAAATATCTTTTGCTTGCTTCTTTACAAGTATCATGAAAGTCATTTCAAAAGTACTCAACACCGTACCAAAAGAACCGTCAATGGGCCATCAGAGACGAGATAACTATCATTTAGCTTCTCTACCACAGAAATTTCCATCTTGATAGACATTAAGAGGCATTAAGCAACAAGTTCTTGTTTTCCAAATCCAAAGAAAGAAACCATGTGCTGAAATCTTGAGAAATCCCTTTCAAGAATAGTATCAAATTAATAATCTTGCTATACATTTATGTGGCTACAGACTACAAGTATGACTAAACCACTACCAGAAACTATGAGATACAATGTTCTAAAACAAGAAATTAATTGGCGATTAATCGCTGACGGGACCTACCCGATTAGGTCCGACTAACAATTACTCGCCGATTACTAATTAATATGCACCGATTAACAGTTAATCCGATTAATCGCTCGAAGATGGCAAACTGCCCAACTAGCGCCTAGCAACTTTTAGAACATTGATGAGATGTAGAGGTGAGTAGTAGAACCTTCTCAATCTCAATCATAGATCACTTCTGCCAGAAGTAGAGGAGTACTGTAGAGCAATATCTTTGAAGACTTGAATCAAACCCTTTAAGTCGTTGCTCCCTAACTCAAGGCAATCCCTTAGCAAGTCACCCTCCACCACCTCTCTCTGCACTGTCTCCACCACTTTCCTCAAAGGTCCCTGCCAAATTGCCCATTCCAAATCAAAATCAAAAGAGTGAGTGAGTGAGACATAACAAAAGCTCTGTATAAATGAAAGTAAAGGGCAGAAAAAATCAACAAGTTTTTTAGTGGGTTAGATCATCTCTAGTTTGCTAGAATATCTGGTAAAGCCAAAATGCAAATGATCGCCTCTAGCTCTTGACGGGCCTGGCCCAAGGGCAAGGCCTGGGCCCCAAAGTTTTGGGCCCAAAGTAGGGCCCCATTCTGTAGGGTGTGTGTGTATATTATTAGTTCATATAATGTCATAAGTACATTTAGTGGTTCAGCGGTAAGTTCGTTCCATGATAAAGGCAATGCCCGAATTCGAGCCTTGGCAGTGCTTTTTTCTTTTGAAGTGTGTTTATATGCCAAAATTAATCCAAATATACACAATTGGAGCTACCATGGCCATGGGTTGAACCTATCTCAAACAAAATAAAAGGGACAACTTAAACCACTAGAACCACAGCATTCACTGTGTTCAATATGGAAAAAAATAATTATATAAATAGATTTTTATTATTATTTTAAATTGTAAAATAAGTAAGGCCCCACTCCATGATTTTGCCTAGGGGCTCCAAATACATTGGGCTGGCCCTGGCTCTTGAGATTGTTAATCAAGGCATCTAGGAACTGCTTAACACAGAACAGGATATCTCTTCACGATGTACCCGCAAATATGATTTGCAGTATAAACATCTTGCAATGATAATGGAAATATCAAAAATAATTTGGAACATCCTTGAAGCAGAATTAATAAATGAATGTGAACAAAATAGCTGATAGCACAATCTCATTTTGATACTGCCATATTGACATAGACACATAATTACACATGCTCTTAAGGAAAATAAGAAGAAATTCATTTTTCTTTTGCTCATCAAGGGTGTCCAAAACATTTTGCCTCGACTAATCCCTCATCTACATGTAGTCCCCCTGTCCCACATGTACTGGGTAATTACCTAGCCTAAGCCCTGGGGATAACCTAAGGGGAGTGAGTTATGGAATTTCGGCATAGGTCCACGATTCGAACCTTAGACCTTCCATTTGCAAATTATATGCTCTGGCCCAAAGGAGTGGACAAGGAGAATAATTGAGCCTGAGACCTTCGAAGGGAGACCAAGATCACTTGGCCAACCCCTTTTACACTCTTGAATTTCCTTTCCCCTAATAAATTAAAGATCCAATCATATCATCACATAAAAGGTAGACAACCCAACAACAACAACAAAAATGTAGTTCGTTTACAAAATACGCCATTTATTGCAAAAACAAAGTTTTAAAACAACTTCAAAAATCTTACCGATTGGCTAAAAACCTTGAGGAGTTTATGAAAGAGGGACTTAGAGACCCTAAGGGCGCTTCGGTAATTTCGCATAACCCAATCCACCCTCTGGGCTTCCGATTCCATCTGACTCAACTCGTTGAGTGAGCTCAGCAACTCGTTCGCGTCCGACACGACTCCGAGCAGGTCAAACGACGCCGCATCCCTCCACGCGTAGTTCCTGACGTAGTCCCAGCCCAGGGACCATGAGGCCGCCCAGAACCCCAGGCCCATGCCCGACTCGAGCTTTCGGACGATGAGCCGGGCCCGGTCCGAGCCGGCGAGGTCGCCGCGGGAGGCGCGGAGGTTGGCGACGCGGGTGGTGAGGGAAAGGGCGAGGGAGTGGAGGGTCTGGAGCTGGGTGTAGGAGAGAGAGTGGGATGGCTGTGGGGTGGTGAGGAGAGAGAGAGTGAAGAGGAGGAGGTGGAGAGGTGCGGGTCGTGGCTCTATGGCGGTGGACATTTTTGGTTGGAGGGTTATAGAAACTACTCCTACTTGTATCTATATTTTGAATTCCTATATATTTTGGACCCTTTAGTACACATTTTTTGTACTGCTGATATTTATGCGTAGTAAAGCTAGCATATATTTGGAAAGGAAATCTAAAATTGTGATTTATTTATATTTCCAAATAAATGATGGTACAAATCTTCGGCTAATCATTCCTTTTATTGGCCAAGTTTATCATACCTTTTATTTATTCTGTGACGTAATGAACGGCTGTGATTCAATTTTAATGTTGAGTTGGAGTATTTATCCAATGGCTTTTATTACTTCACGTTCGAAAATCAAACCCAATGTGCTGAGGATTTTGCTTCTTAGGCTGAGATTGACACAGAGTTAATCCAACGGGTGAGATCAATTACCTAAACAATGAGATTCTATACATGCGTTTCCAAAATCCACTCACCTTGCAAAGATCCTTCAGCTCCGGCAGCTCTCGCCCCCCTCCAATTTGCTGTTGACAAAGAAAGCTTTTTCTGAACCCTAATTTTCTAATCCCCTAATCTCTACTATCATGTTTTGTTAGATCTTTGAAAGAGTTTAAGCACAAAACGAGAAGAAAGAAACCAGAGGTTTGCATACAGTAGGTAAGGAGTATTTTTTTTTTCCCATGTAGGAGAAGATTGAGATTATCAAAGGAAAGCAAGGAACAAAATCATATGTGGTGAGCATATTAAATATTTGCTCCATCTACATTATCATTTGAGTTTTTTTTTTTTTTTTTTGGTCGTGAGTTGTATACAGTTTGTAGAATAAAAATTTCATGGTGGAATTGGTAATTGATCGGGGCAAACCATGGACCCAATCATTAGCGCATACAGTTTTTTAAAAGCATGATTTTTTTTGAGAAATTCCATGTTAGAAAAGTGTGTTTTTTTTTCAATTTCAAGAAAAAATACTTTTTGCGACGAAATTTAATTTTAATTTCTTTTTGATCTTTGCAAACTTGGTAAATTCTCTCTCTCTCCCTCAAGTTTCTTTTCTTAATGATGACAACAAACTTTTTCTAGTAGACCATATAATGTCTCATTATAAGCTGACTATACAATTTGACGGAGGATACATGAATTGTGTCTTCTGTAATGTTCTTATCTTATTTTAATCTCTTTTTAGAATAAATTTTTATGCACCGCCGGTGTAAAACCTCATTTTTCCACCACTGCCTATTATGGGCCCCACCGATTGTCTATTATTGTGATCTAACCCGTTCATATTTTAAGACCCGCAATATTGTATAGCCATGCAAAAAATCAGTAGTTGATAGATATATCAAAATTTGAATTTTCGTTTACAAAATAGACGATCTAATTTCTGTCAATAATAATAAAGATAAATTATCTACGGTAGTATAAATGGTTTAAATGGATACACTACTATGTGGGGTTTATAAGATAAATGGTTTAAATCAATAATAAATACACTGTAGGACTAAAAAAGGTGATGGTGGAAAAGTGGAATTTTCCACCGCCGATGAAAAGAATTTAATCTCTTTTTAGTTTCAATGTTTGCTTAATGGAAAAAAACAAGAGTACAATGAGTCAATGATACTTTTTAGAATCTTACCACTGTAGTTGGTATTGCTTGCGACCATAATGTGTGTTAAAATAAGAACGCCTCAAGTGTAGGACTAGGTCAGTTGAAAGCATAATAATACCCGGAAGTCCGGGATCGAATCCACAGGGAGCGCATCCATAACTTGGTTCGGAAATTAGCTTGCGTAGAGATTTCGGCGTTAGGACCGCCAACCAAAGTTCGGCGTTAAGACGACCAACTGAGAGATTTAGAAAGTGGCTACTTAACCTAACTATGGCTTTTTTTACTAGAGGTTAAATTAAAGAGGTAGGTTTAGGGATAATCAACACCCATAACGCAAAGATGAACTTGATTCTTTTCTCTTTAACAAGGGTGTTAACATGACTAAGGGCTCTTTTGGTTCAGTTTGACAAACACAAAGAGGGACATAGCTCAAAGCATCAAATGTGGCAAATGGCTTAACCCTTGCCTACACTTGATCAAAGAGATTAACACCTCTAAGTTTTGATACATAAAATTAGCCCTAAGTCATGTTTAAGCTAGAAAATGGAATTTTACGAGAGAAGACCAAGCCACACCCTTGGTTACAGGATGTTAACCATCCTCAACCTACCCCTGCTACACTACTCACTCATATGGAAAAAAGACATGAAATGGGCAAGGGTAAAGATAAGGAAATACTAAACATGGATTAAATACGAAATAAACACAAGATCCTTGAAGAGAACGAGATTCCTTACAACTTTAATGAAGGCGAAGTGCTTCGAAATTGAACGGATCGTACCTAAAATTACTCCTTAAGACATGAATGAGAAGAGAGGTCGGAGCTCCATTAATGGAGCTAGAGAGAGAGAGAGTGAAACAATAAAAGTAACCTACATTTCGGACAAGGGCAGGTATATATACCCCCTTTACAAAAGATTTACAAAAATGTCCTTAAAATGCCTGCGTAGGAGTGAGGATCAATCCCTAGTCAGAGGGGGATTAATCCCAGAGGCCATTGGACTGAAAGCAGAGTTGGGGGATCGATCCCTGGTGAGAGGGGGATCGATCCCTGGAGCACTGGACTGGGTAGGCTGCTTTGCTGCTGCTTTCGGCCTTCGTTCTGCTCCAAGTCTTCCTCCATTCCTTTGGACACTTCGTTTAGGACCCGGGATGACCTCTCGAGGCTCCTCATATACGCCAAGCACGTCCGGACTCCTCCGGGGATTATTGGAAGCCTTGGAAATGACCATTCTTTTCTCCCATTACCTGTCACTCAACAAAAACACACCTTGCGCTCAATATCAAACAAAAACGGACTAATATGATTGCAAGTGTGACAAAACGGATGGAGATAAGCCTATCAATTCACACTATTCAAGGCTTGTCACACCCCCCAACTTGGACTTTGCTAGTCCCGAGCGAACAAAAGAAAACTAAATATGTTCTATGCAAACTTCCCAGCCAATCGTAAGATACAAAGCATGTGCTCACCATTTTCCAAATTGGCAAAAGTCTAAAGAGTCTCCCAAAAACAAAGATCACAACTCATTCAACAACATGCCATGCACCATGGTTCTCAAACTTTATTAACGAAAATATTTGAGTAAGCTAAACATAAAGAGCTTCGATTCCAAACCTCACCATGGTAACACTCAGCAAAGGAGTCACTCGAGCGAAGCAACATGTATCCCAAAATCAAGCAAGAAAGGCTTATGCATTAACCGAAACAAAAAGTTATGCAAATCTTCAATGAATTCGCTTGCAACGCAGTATGAGCTAAGTATGCACAGATTATAATGACAGAAAATATGACATGACAAAGCCAAGTACCACAAGCTTTCAGAAGTGCATAAACATGGAAAACATAGGCGTACTTGAAATCCACTAAGGACTTTCATCAGTTTTTAATGAGAACGGGTTACAAAGAATAGGTTAGACAAAATGGTTGCCGGTCTATGCTAGCTTGGGAATAACTACCCCATGACCGGTGACCAACTCCTCGCCTTCTCATCCTCATCGCTATCATCAGATTCAACTTCCGGAGGGGCAACATATTCTGCCGCTGCAGGACATTGTTGGACCAACCAATCCACTTTGTGCGCCTGCCTTGCAATCACTTTCCGGTCCACTTTCCTCTCCTGTTTCATTTTTCGGTTCTCCTTCACCAACCAAGCGGCCATGCAAAAAAATTTCTTCACCCAGGAGTCCTGCTTCTCTTTTGGCCCGAGCATCTCGATCATTTCGGCAACTTTGCCTTTCCTTTTCGAGCTCAGTGGGTCATGGGATTGGGATTTGCTTTTGGTTACAAATGATGCATCACGAAGTCCGGGTTTGAGTGGTTCAAGATGAGCATGCCTCGGTCCCCTCACCTTTTGACATTTTCAAATTTTACTTATCATGCACGGGAAAGGCATACGGGCTATACTTTGGGACTCGACCTGGAAGTTATGAAGTTGGTAGAATATCCATAAAGTGGCATCAAAAACATACTCCCCACTTGCAAACACAAACAACAACTCCGCTCCCCTCTGCCGTGGATGGTGCTCGGAACCCCTCGAGAATAGATTCACATGGATAGCTTTATTCAAGAGACAATATTCCCCCCTAAAAAGGCGCAGTTTGTGGTGACCATCGTAAAGTGTAACGTCAGGGTAAAGAGCATTGATAACAATGGCCGGGTCAATGTACGCTCCACCGGGGAGTGGGTAGTTCACGGTTGAGAATGGGGGTCGAGTGTGCCCCAAGTACTTAGCAATAATGGCGGGGGTCAACACTAAACGCACATTGTCAATCATTGACTCAATACGCATTTCATTCACAAGCACATCCAAGATTGACACCATGTTTTGATAAAATTCTATCACACACGCTTTATTATAACCCTTTAACTTCTTAAACCAGAAAGCCAAACCTCTACGGGTGATGTGTGGGATGCCATGAAGCTCGCTACTCAAACTTTTGGTGTTGACTTGGCGTTCGCACTTAAACCCCCTTCGGGCCATTCCACTCTTCCAATTCTTGCGAGTGACGTGTTGAGACCCCTTCGGCTCTTCCATTTCCACATCAATTTCCTCCTCATCTTCTTCGATTGCCCTAGCCCTGTCGGAACCATCACCAGAAGCCCTTTTCCCGGTAACCTTTCGCTTTCCTCTGTCCATTCCGACCACAACCATTGAAAGCATTCCAACACCCATGAGGAACATTAGAACCCAAATAAAAAGGACAGGCAGGTTCGGATTTGGGGTTAAGGGGGTGAGTTTCGGAGAGATTCTTGCCATTTGAAAGGTTCGGGGGTGTTTTTGGTGGGATTATAGGGAGAGAGGGAGTGAAAACATGGGTAAGGGGGAGAGAGATGGGATTTTCGGACTAGAGAGAGAATGGAGTGGGTTACCTTGATTGGTGAGAAAACCCTTGCAATTGATGCTTGGATCTTGAAGCTTTAAGAGTTTCTTAAAGATTGGTGAAAGAAGTTTGGAATTTGGTGAAGATTTGGGTGAGATATGAGTGAAAGAATGAGAGAATGGGTTGAAAAGCAAGGGTTTTGGTCTGGGAAATGTCGAGAGAGGAGAGAGAGTGGGTGAGAGGTTTATATAGTGGGGTAAAAAAAAACTGCAGATCTGCAAATTTTTTCAAAAATTCCGTTTGGGGATCGATCCCTGGGGTATGGGGGATCGATCCTAGCTTGCTCTAGACTCGGCTGGTGATGGGGGATCAATCCCTAGGTAGAAGGGGATCGATCCCAGTGCTCTCTGGATTGGCAGCCTGCTTTCCTTAGTTCACATGGCCCGACATTGGCTAAGACCTCCTCAATCATGTTCCGAACAACTTAAATCAATCCCAAATCACCTGCACAACATTCCACCACTCCAAACAACCCTCCCAATGCCCGGTTTCTTAGGCTAAACAAAAAGTGAGGAGACTCGGACTTGGATACAAAAATGGTGCAACAGTGATAATAAGTGGTTTAATCATAAAACGATTGCCTTGTATCATATTCCAAGTATGCCTATGACTCCATCACAATGCATAACCGAAATCAAAGGTACTCAAGTATGTACAAGAGAAATTATTTACCAAACTACGGGTATGGAGTTCAAAAACATGGGATACAACAAAAATTGAACATCTTCTCTACACGTTTAACCGACTCAAATGCTTTTAGCACAGTTCGATCCACATACTACATGAACATGCTATGGAATGAGTTGGTTATTTCCAAAAAGGAATTGGTTCATTCAAAAGGGCGCTTTTGCCACTTTCGACTACAGAACGAGCATATGCAACGTAGCTTCACAAACAAACCTACATCAAAAATGGGAAGACTGCACACACAAAATTTTGAAAATTTTTACGCAAAAACGAAAACGTAATGTACAAACATCTCCCCACCCCCCAACTTGAAATGAGCAGTGCCCTCGATGCAAAAAGACAGAAAATAAGGAGAGGGAGAACAAAATGTACCGACGGGGTGGAATGTCAACCACCCGATACCTCGACCAAGTTGGAGGATTTTGCGTCATCGCCTCCGTTCGTCATCGGGACCACTTCCAAGGCTCACTCTTTCGGCCCTGCCTTCGGAACCATAGCTAGTCACACAAGGCCATCACCAAAGCTTTCTTGGTCTTACAACCGCGACACTTAGTCGCACCCATGCTTAGGGCTCCTGAATGCCTCACTCACTCTAGCTTTTAGACCCAAACTACCAAGGTTGGTGTGGTAGCGTGTTACCCTATAAAAGACATAAGAACCAACTACCTACTAAGAGACAAATGACATTAGTACCGTCGGCTCGCAGTAGCCCGGCAACAAAAATTATTATGAATAAGTATTAAAACCACCGAATCGTTACGTGATTGAACAGGTACTACTTTTCTCCCCATGCTTCGCTTAAGGTGTCGCAGAGCAAATTAACGACATCTTAGGCGAAGCAAGGGTGGCTATACCGGACCACAAAAAATTTGCCCTTACTAATCGGAGCTGGATATATGAACCTTATTTGAATAGCAGCGTGCGAAACTATAAACCCAAGTCAATGATGGTTACCCCTGGAGAGGCTGGGCCTTCCAAACAGTTAAGTCCAGAAGTACACAAAGCTCCCCGTGAAAATATTTTTTTAAGATCTTTTTCAAACCAATGGGTCATCAACATACACCGGAGCAACTAAATCCTCCGTTATCACTTGCAAAATTTTCCAAAATGGCTTTAACCGTTGGCCGTTAACTTTGAAAACATTTCCATTTGAAGGGTTCACCACTTCGACTGCCCCGTGAGAGAAAACAGTTTGCACAATATAAGGACCAACCTAACGGGATCGCAACTTGCCCGGAAAAAGATGAAGTTTGGAATTGTAAAGAAGAACTTTTTGACCGACTTCAAAATTTTTCGTTGGATGTTCTTATCATGGAAATCTTTCACCTTGGATTTGTAAATGTCTGTATTATCATATGCATCCCTCCGGATTTCTTCCAATTCATTGAGTTGGAGCTTGCGATGCCCGCCGGCGTTGGGCAATCGAAAATTTAAAGCTTTGATGGCCCAATATGCCTTATACTCCAACTCCACCGGAAGGTGGCATGCCTTACCGTATACAAGCCGATAAGGTGAAGCACCTAAAACGGTCTTATATGCAGTACGATATGCCCACAAGGCATCGGTCAAACGGAGTGACCAATCCTTGCGATTTGGATTAACAGTTTTCTCTAAAATATGTTTTACCTCACGGTTCGCAAGCTCGGCTTGGCCATTGGTCTGAGGGTGGTATGCGGTGGACACCTTGTGCGTGATCCCATATTTCTTCATGAGTGCTTCAAAAGGCCGATTACAGAAATGAGAGCCTTGATCACTAATAATGGCCTTCGGTGTTCCGAATCTTGACAAGATGATCTCCTTAAGAAATTCAAGCACCACCTTGTGATCGCTTGTCTTGGTAGGAATGGCCTCCACCCATTTTGAAACATAATCCACCGTGAGGAAAATGTAAGGAAAACCATAAGACACCGAGAATGGCCCCATGAAATCAATCCCCCAGCAATCAAACACTTCAACGATAAGGATATTGGTGAGGGGCATCATATTCCTCCGAGGCACAGCACCCAATTTCTGAAAAGCTTCACATGTTCGACAAAAGGCATACGCATAAAAGCCACATTGTAGAACCTTGGCAATGGTCTTGGTATGGGAGAAATGGCCACCGCACTCCTTAGAATGGCAAAATTGCAGAATCCCTTGGTGATCCTCTTCCAGAACGCAACGCCGAATAATAAGGTCCTCGCAAAATTTAAACATATAAGGGTCATCAAAGACGATTCTTTTCACCTCAATGAGAAACCGCCTCATATCCTGTGCACTCCAATGGCCCGGTAGTTGCCCAGTTACAAGTTAATTTACAATATTAGCGTACCGAGGGCTTGTAGAAACGGCAAAAAGTTGCTCATCGGGAAACTTGGCGACAATTGGAAGATTTGTCGTACGGTCCTCAAACTCAAGTCGGGACAAGTGGTCGGCTACCATATTCTCTCCGCCTTTTTTGTCTTTGATAGTGATGTTCAATTCTTGGAGCAACAAAATCCAACGGATTAACTGAGCCTTTGCATCCTGCTTGGCAAAAAGATACTTGAGGGCTGCATGATCGGTAAAAACCATGATAAGAGTTCCCACCAAGTATGATCAAAATTTGTCCACAGTGAAACGACCGCGAGCAACTCTTTTTCAGTAGTCAAATAGTTCATTTGGGCTTCGTTTAGAGGCTTGCTTGCATAATAGATGACGTACAGATTTTTGTCTTTCCTTTGCCCAAGAACCGCCCCAACCGCGTAGTTGCTAGCGTCACACATGAGTTCAAAGGGCAAATTCCAATCCGGTGTTTGTACAATGAGAGGAGAAATGAGACTTGACTTCAACGTCTTGAACGCTTCCTCATAGGCCGTAGTCCACTCAAATGGGGTATCCTTTGAAAGAAGGTGGCACAATGGCTGAGATTTTGCACTAAAATCTTTGATAAAACGCCTGTTGAAGCCGGCATGCCGAGGAAAGAACGAACATCTTTGGCACTCTTTGGTGAGGGGAGGTTAGAAATAAGATCAACTTTGGCTTTGTCGACTTCGATCCCCTTGGACGATACAATGTGGCCCAAGACGATACCATGAGTTACCATGAAATGGCGTTTCTCCCAATTTAGCACCAAATTTTTCTCTTCACACCTCGCCAATACCTTCTCCAAATTTTCCAAGCAAGCTTCAAATGAATCGCTGAACACCGAGAAATCATCCATAAACACTTTGATGATCTTCTCAATCATATCACTGAATATGCCCATCATACACCGTGAAAAGGTTCCGGGCGCATTACACAAGCCGAATGGCATGCATCGATAAGCGAACGTCCCAAAAGGACAAGTGAATGTCGTTTTCTCTTGATCGGGCAAGGCGACCTCTATTTGGTTGTATCCCGAGTATCCGTTAAGAAAGCAATAATAAGCATGTCCCGCAAACCGCTCCAAGATTTGATCAATGAAAGGTAGAGGGAAATGGTCCTTCCGAGTGCTAGCATTTAGCTTCCAATAATCGATACACATACACCATCCGGTAGTGACTCAAGTAGGGACCAATTTATTATTGGCGTTGGGTACCACCGTGACACCGGATTTCTTGGGAACTACTTGGATACGACTAACCCATTTACTGTCGGCGATCGGATAGATAATTCCCACATCTAAGAGTTTCAAAACCTCCGCCTTCACCACATCTTTCATTATGGGATTCAACCGGCGTTGGGGTTGGCGAGAAGGTTTGACATCATCTTCGAGGGCAATGTGGTGGGACCAAAGAAATTCTTGTGTTCTTCATTTGTTCTTGAGTTCTTCAAGAAACTCATCCAAGACCGCCACTAAACCTGGGATGGGACGATACTTAGGAGACCGAAACGGCGGAACCGAGGTTCCGAGGTTGGGTGTGTAAAAACGATTTTGGAAATATTAATTTGGTAAATGAAAGGCAAAATGGTGACAAGGTGTACGATGAGTAGCGTAGGAGAAACTCAAAAATCATGGACACCAACGTTAGTTGAATAGTGAATGTGGATGTATCATTGTTAACTGTTTGTAAGTTAAGAGTTAGTGGGTATGAAATTATTCTATTGAGCTCCTGAAGCTCATGGTGTTATCTTTGATGACCCTGACATATTATACTGGGGGCGACGCTGGTATAATGTGTCAGACTTTGTAGATGATCAGGATGAGCTGTATACCTTGGAAGCTTTCAGAGCCGAAGAGCTGGCAAGGATGGAGGAGCAGGCGAAGCTGTAGTTAGGAACCTTAGTTTTCCCCTCCCTTGTATAATAAAAGTATTCTTATGAGAGTTATGATGTAATAATGAGCCACAGATTCTATTTAGATTTTCAATAAAATTTTCTATTTAACGTTCCTAAAATTAGGGGCGTTACACGATACTTGCTTTTTGAGGTACCAGTACCTTGATCTCAGATTGCTCTCTGGATTAATTTGGTACTGATACCTATGTTTTGTGGTATCGGTACCTAGTGCTCAGAAAACAGTTTTGAGGATGTGGAATTCCCTTTGATTGTATTGATTTCCGATCACTTCTAACACACCCTGAACACTGTTAAACCATCCCTAAACTTGATTACTTGGGTTCCAATGATTCATTGATCATTCCAATCCCTTTGATACATGTTAAGCGTAATCTTATCATCGTTATAAATGGAGAATGTACCGTAAGGATGTTTAGGTGTACTATAGGTTATACGAGGCATTGTGGTGAGTTTGATGGGTAGTTTTGAGTCTGGCTACAAATCTAAAACGTAACATAGTAACTCGTATCCTTGTGATTCATCTCATTGATCAAACTAAACTCCTTGGGCTCTTGTTTTATGAGATTCTAGTATAGAGGCTAATGGTTAGTGTATCGTGCATAAAGTTACTTATGAGTTCAGTATGCTGTGTAGGATGTGGTGATATACATAAGGGAAATGTGTGTACTTATCTATTAGTTGATGCTATGATATGGTTGATTGTTTCGGAGTGCTTTGAAACATTATTGATCAATTGGTAAGTGAATATAATGAGATCGTGTGGCATGTTGTATGAATGATATAGATTGGTTATAAGTTGAGCATGAGGTCATTAAGGAATGTGAAATGGAAAATAAGAAATAGAACGATACCATGAATATGAAGAAAGCCACGGATCCACCGGATGGTGCGATGCCGGAATGAACATGGGACGCACGGGGTCCCAAACGCCCGGACAAGATTGAAAGGTTTCTAGTGGACGCACGGGTCCCAAATGCCTGGACAAGAATGAAAGGCTTCTAGTGGACGTACGGGGTCCCAAACGCCCGTACAAGAATGAACATGAGACGCATGGGGTCTCAAATGCCCAGAATTAAATTGAAAAGGAAAAATAGCTAATGCTTGAGAAATACAAGACGAATTGATTAGGTTCTAAAGGAAAATTCAGTGATATGTTCGTATTGTTTTGCTAGGAGATATATTCATTGTCATTAGCACCTTTAGGTTCGTTGTACACATTTATTAGTGCTCTCATATTGCTGTTGGTGCGTAATCATCATATATAGAGGAAAGTGCACTTTCACCCCTTGTGGTTATTGCCATGTGTGGATACCCCTTATGGTTCAAAAGTGATCACATAACCTACCTGTGGTTTTGAAAATATGCGGATAGAACCCCTGCCATCATGTTTTCCATCCATATTAACAGAGGTGTATTTCACACACCTCTAAAATGTAATCTGAGTCGTTCATAATGTATTAAATAAATAAGAGAGTATCTCTGTAAAAAATCATCTCAATCAGGTATCAATAACCCAGTGATCTAATTTTAGTAAATTCAAATTTGAAATTTTAATTTCATAACAAAATCGATTTGACCATGAGCTTTCATTTTTTGATTGACTTGAATTTTGGCATAGACGTAGTACTCGTTAAAATTTACAATATCAGCGGTTTGGATTCAATTGTTGGTATACAGGATGGTGTGGTTAGATTTAAAAAAGAAGAAGAATCAAAGGACGTGATGGGGGTATAACTGTCTTTTAGTGTTGTGTCCGTTAATATGGATAGAAAACATGACGGCAGGGGGTCTATCCGCACATTTTCAAAACCACAGGTAGGTTATATGGTCAGTTTTGAACCATAAGGGGGGTATCTGCACATGGTGATAACCACAGAGGGTGAAAGTGGACTTTCCTCTCACATATACCTATAGATTGAGGCAGAATGGGTATACATATGAGAGTCTAAATTTTAAAATTTATGTAGCGATGGACAAGTGACGGTTGAGGACAAGTGGTGGTTTAATTAGAATGATTCGAGTTGGCTCCTCCCTCTAGTTGACGTGTGAGTTATTAAGGATATTCTAATAAAATCTTGATTCCCTTTCTTTGTTGTAGAATGCTCGTTCGCGGTGAAAGACCCTTATCTCTTTTGATATCCTGTTGTATTCACTCACTTTGGATGCATAATCCATTGCATTTTTTCATATAACTTGTGTATAGATTTTTCTACTGGGTTAGTGTAGCTCAACCTATCATGGTATGTTACAGGACACTGTCATGGAGAGTGTGCAGTGCATGCAGACGTCACTGACTAAAGTTATTTTCGGAAGCACTTGTCTATCTTCGTATTACAAACTACATTGTATTGATTTCTTTATTTTTGGAATATTGTACCGGTTGGACAGACTTGTGGACTCAGAAACTATATTGTATTTTGGGAATATCATATGTACTACAATGAGGATTTTGTATATCAAAATGTATTGTTATTTGTGTTGAAAATCGAGGGCGTAACAAACCTCAATTTACATAACCACATCACATTTCACATTTTTACCAACATTCTAGTAATTTTATAATCTTTGAATAAATTAAAATTTTAGCGGGTATCTACAGTAATGCCATTTGAATGGAAAGAGAAGATAATATAAACACAGGGTTCGGTTTAAAAGATTGTGACTCCATGACTGTCTATTTGAAGGATTATGGATGCTAAAATTAGACTTTTAAATATCAAATCTCAAAGTCAAACAATTATTGCCTGCCAATTTAGGTGTTGCTTCCTTGTATTTGTTTTTGAGCTTTTTGAGTTTTGTCTTCATTCAATTTTTTTTTTTTTTTTTTGCGTTTGTTGTTATCGTGTCAAACTTGTATGGATTATTGGTTCTCTTGTCGAGACGAATCAATAAAGTAAATAATTTTGACTTTTACCAAATATTTTTGAAAATATCACCCAATGCTTTTATCTTGAATATTCGTAAAAATATTTGGGTAAAACTAAAAAAATTACTATGTTAGTTCTTTTTGAAACCAATCAATAATTCAAAAAAATTTGACGCAAAACTTGTAAACTCGATTTTTTTAAAAAAAGACAAAACGCTCTAAAACCCTAAAAAGCTAAGGAGTTTCAATAAGTCTATCCACACAGATTGTGCACATATTTTATTATGGGGCCCACCACGAGTACCACACAAAGGATCTTAATTGTTCATGAAATGAAAAATATTTTTTCAAGGGCATCTGTGGAAAATTAGTTTAATTCGATACGTATACGTGTTTGATCCAATCATTTAACTTTCATTATCCAAAAATCTGAACAAAAATTTAGATGATTAGATCGAGTATCTATAGGTATTAGATTGGGCTAATATTTTGCAGGGACTCTTGAAAAGATATTTTACATTAATGGTTCAGATTATTTGTGTGGGACCCTAATAGGCCCCACAAAAAAAATCTGTGTCAACAAACTTATTGTATTTATTTGTGCAATAATGCTACACACACTACAAAAGTGCATAGATTTGTTGTGCGGCCACTATGGGCCTACACAAATAATCTGAGCTATTCATTAAATGTAAAATATTTTTTCAAGGGCCCATGCGAAAAATTGGTTCAATCCAATACTTTTAGATGCTCGATTTAATCATTCAACTTTTCATTCGGATTTCAGAATAATGAAAAGTTAGAGAATTGAATTGAGCACCTATAGATATCGAATTAAAGCTGATTTTTCGTGGGGGCCCTTAAAAATATGTTTTATATTTAATGAACCGCTCAAATCATTTGTGCAGGACCCGAAGTGGGCCCACGCAAGGATCTGTGTGGGAATTGTCTGTGTGAACAGATTTACGGTTATATGTTTGTATATAGCTCAAATTTTGCAGCCCCACTACGGGTTCCACACAAATGATCCGAGTCGTTTAATAAATGTAAAACAGTTTTTCAAGGGCTCCCACGAAAAATCAGTTCAATCTAATATTTATAGATATTCGATCCAATCATATAACGTTGCACAGATTTTCTGTACCAGCAGACTTACTGCATGCAGGGTCTGTGCCTATTTTTCCTGTGCAACGTTTCGTTAATATTTTTGGCATGGGATAAGACGAGACACAGTTGGGGGCACAACAAGGTCAATCTGTAATTGGTTGGTTTTAAATATATTATTACTCAAGTGTTTGGTTTGTAGTGTAATTAACCCTTTATATAAACAAACGCTAATATCTATCGATCACAACCCTTACTTTACTGGAAGCCCTAGATCGACATCAAGAGACGACTCGCGATTCTCTGTCTCTCTCTCGCTCGCTAGCTATCAACCTCCCTCTCTCCCGTATGTCTCTCTCTCTCACGGATGTCTCTCTCTCTCTCTCTCTCTCTCTCTATATATATATATATATATATATGCATCTCCATATTTCCCTCTGTTTTGTTGTTTATACATATGTAGCCCGTGTATATATGTCTTAGATATGTGTGTGTATATATTAATCGATCAGGGTATATATTTTACGTAGGGGGAAAAGACAGTTGTTTTTTTTTGAATGACAAAAGAAACTTTTATTAATCATTCAGTGTACATGAGGGATGATGGCATCAAATTCTAAACTAAGCTAAGAACTATCTTTTGCCCACCCGAGAATCAAGCATAGGTTAGCAAGAAACCAACCCAAAGGAACACCCATTGGAGCAAAGCCCATAACACCTATTCGGTCAAACCAAACTCCTAAGGGTCTCATACCTGGATATACCATATACAGCTCAAGGGCGGGCCAAGCCCAGTCCAGCCCAAAAACCCTAACCCTAAGTAGATAACACCACCGCCACCCAAACCGCCAGGGACACTCCCGGCAAGTCCAAACCACCACCCAAAACCCCAAGGCCAAAAACTTAAAACCATCAGACACCGCATAATCGTTGCGGTCCTCACCCATTCTCTGACCTCCGTTGAGTCCGCCGAGCACGGTGAGGATAATATGTGAACATATTTATCCCAGCACTTTTCCCATATTTCATGATCATTTGTTTTGCATATTTAGATTACTGGTATCGTTAAGTGCTCTTATCAAGTAATATGGCTATGTTGCTAATTCATTTATGGAACTGCAATCTGGAATATTCCTGTGATGTCTCTTGGTTAGTCGAATTGTATAGGATTGGTCTCAATCCTTTTTGGAAGGGTGGAGACATTTTTGTTTGACTTTTTGACTTGCTTGGAAGGGTTTTCTCTCTCTTTATGGATTTGTCTTCTGCACAAAAGGTGATTTTCTTGAGCAAAATGTAATAATACCTCACTATCTGAAATATCACCATTTAGGAATTATTCTGCACAGTAATAATGATATTAATAGAAAATTACCTTAACTCAAGTCCTAATGGTTACCACAATGAGAACTGCTCATACAATGGAAGATAACATCAATCCCAGAGAAAACATCATTCACTCCAAAATGGGTTGTCACTCTCCATCACTGAATCAATTAGCCAATTTTCCACGTTTTGCTATATTTTCCTACATATTAGCAGTTTGATATCCATGTTGAAAATTGACCTTGTTATACTGAATCTGTCAATAAGGTTTCATGGTTTGATCTCTCTCTCTCTCCTAAAATGGGTTGCCTCTTGTGACTATTGAACCTTGGCCCTTTTCCATGGCCAAATTATAGGGACAAAATAGGTTGAGTGGGACAAAGTAAATAAATAAATTGGTGTTGTTTAGGAGTGGAAAATGAAAATTTAACCTCAATCAAACAATGGTGCTGGCCCATTTTTAAAACCGTGGCACCTAGGGTTGTAAACAAGCCTAGTCGAACCAAACTTTATCTTGCTCGATCTCTGCTCGCCCAAATTTTCCTAGGCTCAAGGTCGGCTCAAGCTCAAACAGAGCTCAAATTAGATTTGCCTTTGCGCTGCACTAACAGGGGGAGGGAGAGAGCTGGGTTCTTTAATTATAAGTTATACTGGTACAGTGATTGTGAGTTCTCTTGACTGTCTGATGTGGGACTAATTTTTTCCCTCAAGGCGTGCAGCCTTCCTCAAGACTTGTCCCACATTAGTACAAATTGCTCAAGGGTATGCACTCCTCTCCTATAAAATTGTGCAGTTGACCAAGTCTTTCCACAGTCTGACGCTTAGTGTGGCTGTCCAAGCTGCATCTTAACATGTGCCCAGAGCAAGGCATACACAAATGTTTTATATACACAAATATATACATATGTATTGGAATATATGTTATGTATCATATATATGTTGGCTCGCCAGCTCATATGAGCCAAGCATTTAGTGGCTTGACCTCGGCTCATTTACGAAACAAGATGAGAATGATGGCTCGAGCTTGTTCGTTTGTTTGACGAACTGAGTTTGAACGAGCCATTAGCAAGCCAAGCCTCGAGCTGCTAGCTAACAACTCAGCTCATTTGTAGCTCTGGTGGCACCTAACTGAATGGATAGATTGATGAGAAAAGAACTAGAACGTCTTTCTTTATGAACTCAAATTTCGTGTGAGCAACTGGTGTGTTCTTGTTGGTATTTGTAAGCACCAAGAACTGACTTTGAGTCAAGACATGTTTCTTAATTTAATTTATATTTCGTAAGTCCTACTTGGCTATTTTTTGAGGGCTATCTTGGATTAATCCTCGCGCTTTGGTTGGTAAATGAGATTTTTATTGCAATTTGTTATTGTTTGGCCTTGATTATGCGACATTGGCCCAAAGAAACATTTCTTTGTGATATTGTGTCCCTTTGTTCTTTAAGTTACTTCCTAGTATAGATGAATTTGCGTCAGATGGGGAAAGGTAATGTTAAAAATCATTATGTTCAGCATTGATCAATCTTGTTCATGGCAACATAATAATATGCTTGCTGCCTTTTTTGATTTGGTTTATCAAATTCCACTACTCATCTAGTCGTCTTCATGTTAATTTGACTAACACATTCATTTTGGTATCAGATCATACGACATGGATGTTAAGTATTCCTATTGTTGCCGGCAGGATGATAGCATTGTTCCAGAGAAGAGGAAAGGGAAGTATGATGGCTTTTTTGTTTATGTGCGGATGTGTCATAAACTAAGGAAGATTGCTAATGGGGGCAGTGATGCAGATGACAACGAAGTAAAGCTGGGCACAGTGCGTTCTATCTTTACTGTGAACCGCAGTGAGTTTCTAGTAGGAGAGAAACTCAGGTATCGTATGTATACCTGCTGTCTACCTTTAGCGTATGTACCAGACGACAGTGTAAAGGACTCAATAGTAGACGAGGTGCACAGATTTGGCTGTTCAATGCTGGACTTAGGGTTGAAGCCATTGCCGCTTCTTGTGGATGTTGGGATTAGCATGTTGCAGTTACCTGGTGAGAGTGAAGATGAGGGGATTTCCAGGGCTATGATGAAAATGAATGTTTGGGACTGCGTGCCTGCCACTAAAGCGTCTATTGGAGCATTAGAGGAAGTGGTTTTTGATGGTTTTTGGTCGGTGAAGGAATGTGGCAAGTGCTCAAAGACCCTTGCAGTAGGGAAGCTTGCTCGTATGCCGTGCTCTCATGTATTTCATCGGCAATGTATTTATGCGTGGCTGGCGGGTATCCACATGTGTCCAATTTGCCGCTTTACTATGCCCTGCTGATTTAATTGTTAAATGAGTTGATTGTTATCGTTAGTTGCTAGTAAGTATTGAACTTGGTGGACTTGGTGGGGACATGTGGCTTGAGGGTGGCTGAACAAGAAGTTGCTATGTGATGTTTCTTTTGGTTTGGTTATGAATCTATTTCCTCCAAAAAAAATGAGAGTGATTATAATATTGGCTAGGAATGCTTGAACACTGCAAAGGGGTGGTGAATATTACATAACTATCTTGGAAATGAAATTGATTTAAAATCACTATTTTCTGATCCGTCCTTTTTACAGTTTAGTTGATCAATATTGGAACGGCCCCTCTTATTCCATTTTTGGCAGATCTGGAGAAGTTCCCCACTGGAGTCAAAGTTTGGAATAAAAAGTCTTTTGAAACTTGTTCTATTGTAATAGAAATATTTTAGCTAGACTAGTTGCCTTTCCAACGTGATGCTAGGCCAAGCCTTTTGGGTGCAATTTTGTTCACCCTCTTTAGAAGAAGGTGAATATTACCCTCCTTCCCATTGGTTAAAATGGTGTGGATTTTACTACAAAGTGATGTCATAATTATCATGCAATACATTTTGATAAGCATAACATCACTTTTTGGTGGGATTCACACCATTTCAACCAATAGAAAGGAGGATAATGTTCACTATCTTAAGTGGAGGGTGAACAAAACTCAACTCAAGCCTTTTTATCTTATCTGGAAAAATCTGACTTTGGAGTATAATTACTTTTTTATTGAAAGAAGATTTCTGGGGACTCAAGTCGTGTTTGAATTGCAGATCATAACACCAATTTTCACTTGCCCACCTATAATAGGAGTGTGAACACGATTCACACTATTTGAGACCGCGATAATATTTGCCGAGTCGGTGGCGGCAAGAAAGTTCATCAGCTCCTTATGATAATTAGGGTGACCAAAAATTCAAAATGCCAGTGATGAATGGTTTCAAGAATTTCGTTCCCTAATATTGGATCGAGACCCCAACCCCGATTCACACCTCTAAGTACATGCATGAAAATAAACCAAACACAAAAGAGAGATATCCAAGGAAAACCTCCTTGTACATATTTACACCCGTATACATCTGGAAAAACCTCTCCGGGAGAGTTGCAAACTAGCTTCCTCACTCCTCTCTCTCTCCCTCACTTCGGTGACTCTCCAACGGAGTATCCGAGCATCTCCGAGGAGCACCGGTTGTCCACTCACGTCTCTCCACACTAGCTCACTCTCTACTCTTTGACTCTCACTCATGTCTCTCACACACAATGCACACTGCCTTAAGGCATTCTAAAATAGGGAGAAGAAAAAACCTTGGGTCCCATTTTGGGTGGACTCCAACAATCACCCCTCCACCCCGAGTGGGTAATTGCTAAACCCGTAGCGCTGTCCAGTCCGGCTACAATCCTGCCACACTAGCATCTCTGCATCCCCAGCCAAGCTCCTCCAAACCGAGATACACAACTCACCAATCCGAGATAGGTGCCGATATGCCGCACCCCCTCATCAGGTGCTTGCATCTAGTTGGAACGACCCACTTGGGGCGAGTGTGAACTGGAGTGTGCTAGGTTTAGGGCCGACCCCCTTTTGTTGAGGCAACCTACGTGCCACTCCTACACGTAGTTGAGCCGTCTGGCTGGAGGCATACCGGCCCATGTAGGAGTTGTACAAAGAGACATTGGTTTTGCGGGACCGAGAGCAACACTTGTTTGAGAGATGTGTTGAGGTATGCTTTAGTATTTGCATTTCAACACATAGCTTGTATTTCCATTCCTTGCCTTTGATTACCATGTTAATTGATGAATTAACTTCATTTATTGAAACAGGAGGTCGTGGTGACGTGCTACGGGGGTGAGGCCAAAGTGCCAGAGTTTTGGAAGAAGCCCCCCGAGCCAGTGTGAGAGATTGTGAGCCGGGCTGGCTTTAGTCAAGAGGTGGTGGGACACGATGAACTCGTTCCACTTCCCTCTTGGTGAGAAGATGGTGATGCCGCTGGACTTTGCGGGGATTACGAGCTTGAGGGTCGGAGGTGACCCGATTTGAGACTCCTCGAATGACCTTAGTTCTCCAATGATGATACGGAACAGAACCTTGAGCTTGCATGAAGGCTTGATCAACGACTTTTAGCATCCCAAAACCTAAACCACAATTCAAGAACTGCCAGCACAAGAAATGAATTGCCTAGCATAAGATAGTCCAACCCACTCCCTAGCGCTGAGAATCTTTTTTTTGTTTCTAACAGTTCTAACTACTGTAGGAATCTCATCATGACCCCTATACAGCATCTAGCCGACTCTAAGTTTGCATAGACGCTCCTCTGCTTCCCTATAAATAGAGGTGTCTAGAGCTATATTTAGACCACTACATATTGCAAACAACTCCCCCATTCTTGAAACTCTCTCAAGTTTGGAACTCATTTCTCTCTCTAGAATATACATATATTTTGGGTTTTCTGCGTATATACTTGAAGAAAAATCTGAGATATCTTGTGTTTTGAAGAGAAAAATCACATTTCCATTCCAAAAATGCCCATTTCCTCTATACTTCACAATAAAAATCCCCTTCATCATTTCTCAATTCAAGACACCCATCAAACCATCCAAAGCAAACCTCAAAGTTTTGTTCAAGCACTCAAAAAGGTAGAAAATTACCAACATTTCTGGTTTCTGTTTATCTGAGGAAACCAGAAACCCAAAACAGAGATACAAGCAGGCTAACGCGATTGTGGACACCTTCTCGATGGGGCATCGCCACACAGATATCCTCAATACTTATTTCCTCTTTATTAATCGAAATCGTGGATATTTCCATGACTAGGAACATCTCCACATGATAATGATCACTGCTAAATAGAGTTGCTACTTAGTTTATTAAAACTAAGAAAATAAATAGAGATTTCGGGTACAGAAGCCAAAAGTATGATAAGGGGAAGGTGTTAGGCACTCATTTTCGCCCGATCCCAAGACTAGCTCATGATCATTCAATATAAACTTAATATTTGCTTTACTTAATTCTACACAAATAAACTGGTTTTTAAGTCTTTAAATAGTTAATAAGGTGAGCCAGGACAGTAAGTCTAGATAAAAATAGAAAGCTGTTCCAACAGATGGATTCCATGGCCGGTGAATGGTTTTCACGGCCGTGGGATCCCACTAGATTGATATATTGGTCATGGGAATGATGTCCCAGCCGATGTTCTTCCTCACATCAGAATATGAATAATTAACGGAAAATCGAAAACACTACGACTACAATACAAAACAAAGAAATAGATTAAATCATAGGTCATTGGGCCTCACCACCTTGATCCTTCAGTTCACAATTGCTTCGGAATTAGGGTGATCGATTGATTTTCTTCTCGAAATTCTAGGATTAGGGTTTGTACTTCGGGGTTTGATTGCTCGGATTGCGACTGCTCACGAGGGTTGATGGCTTTCGTAGAGAGAGTATTACAGATGATTTTTGCAGAGTTTTGTGGCTAGAGATGAATAAATTGAATGTGTATTTTGGAACCCTAAGGCCTCTTTATATAAACAATGGGTGACTCACTCTAGCCAATTAAATGGCGTGAATCAATAAGGTAAGTTAGGGCTAGTAGAACTCTGTTTGGAATCACTTTCGTAGCCCCGAAGTAACGCTTTTGGATAGGCCGCTGGGCATTTTAAGTAAAAGTCAAAGCCATAAAACAACTCAATTTGATCAAACAACTATCTTAAGGGTTTTTTGAAAAAGGTTTTTAGTTATGGCCGGCTAGGTGGCTGCTGACGTATTCTACAAGGAAAATTTAGACCAATTGTAGTTTGGGGCAGAAACAAAAAGTGCGGAAGTTTCAGAAAAGAAAATGTACCTTTGGGCTTAAAAAACTGTAGTGCAACGTACCTAAGCCATGCTAGGATTTTTACGGAAGGTAGTTGATGGAGCGTGGAGCTGCCAGGGGAATAGTTGGGGGTGAACATCCCCAGTAGTTTGGGGTAGATCAATACACAGCGGGTTATGTAGATACCCTATTTTGGACTTTCCAAATTAGCTTACTTATGGTATTTAATTCCCTGATGATGAATAAGATCAAGAACACACAGAGAATGTTAGTGTGTTTGAGCTTTGAGCAGATAAACCCCTTTCAAACCCTTTAAATTAGAACCAAAAAGCCTCAGCCAAACCCTACTTGCATACGCTGGTCCCACATCGCTGTATGCTGGTCCACTGCCACGTGTCAGTCATCGGTTAGCTTTGACCATTGACCAGGCTTGGACTGGCACACGTAGGTCCAGTACTAGCGTACGCTGGTCAAAGGTAGTCCTATCACCTTTATACAACAACATTTATGGGACTTTTGTGGCACCCCAATACCCTGTTCATTCGTCTAAGAAGTGATCTCGGACAGGGGGATGTTCCCCCCTCTCTCATACAACCCCTATCACCTTGTCATATGCATTTAATGAAGGAAGACTTCATTGCCAAGTTTAACCAGCCACCTTTGGCTGGTTACACTTAACTCCCCTCCTCTATATACCCCCCTTTGTATCTCATACAAGGGGTTACATAGTTATAGGCTTGGTTGCTAGGTTGGTTCACCAAAAGCTATCAAGTTATAGCCCCATCTTCTTCCTTGTTCAAATCCTTTTCCTACCAAGGTTTAACAAGCATTCCATGTACCACAACATACATCCATCCATGAACACCATTCACCACTCAACCTCAAGTTCAAGCTCTTTCATCTTTCAAACTCAAAACCAAAGGTATAACACCTTTGAAAACTCTCTGTTCTAAACCCTGAAGGGCGCTGGAAGGGTCAAGGCTGGTAATCAATACTAGTCCTGGCCCTAAATCTAGCAAAGTTTCAAAGCTGTTCGTGGCTAGAACTGGCGCACGCCAGTCCAAGTACGCGTACGCCAGTCATGGTTGTACGTGAAGTACTGGCGTGGGGATCAGTGTCCAGTTGTTTTCTATCTTATATTTCATATATCTCACTGTGAGCATGCTAAGACCAGTCTACTACTTTCCTTAGCTAGAACTGCTAGTTTTGCTATTCAATATTCATACTTGCTGCTTTGGAATGCCTCTGGGGTCTTTCTAAAAATGTCTCAGAACCCAAAAAGTGCAAAGCCAAGCGCTGGACAAGATTTTACAACTAGTGTACATTAGTTCTCTACTCGTGTACGCCAGTCCAACGTAGTCTAGTGGCTGGCCATTGCATGGCAATTGGGCCTTGGCCTCTGCTTTTGTCCCCACACTATTTATAGGGTGTTTTATTCTTTTGCGGCTTTAAAGCCCATTTAAATTGTCTATAGCTGTATATACATATTGTGTATAGACTGCTTGGTTTGTCCTAGGTATACATTGGTCATTTCCAAATCCCAGAGGGTTGAAAATAAGAACTGTGGGCTTAGGCTGACTGGCGCACGCAAGTTTAGTAGTGGCGTACATAGATGATATTAGCATGCAGTGACTTGGTCAGTGCATGCTGGTTTCTCCATGTGCACGTCACTCCGGAGTAGCGTCACCCAGTCTGTTTAAAACTCCCAGAGGAGTCTATTTTCATCCTATACTAATTGTTGCAATAAGCAAGCATGCCATTTTGTTACATCCTGCCAACATGTTACAGTTTTAAATCCCCTTAAATTGTTCCCCTGCCCTAATTGGCTAAAACAATAATTAATGAGAGAGAATCGCAAACATTTTATAAATGCCCGAGTAGAGACTAATCTCCGGATTGGGTGAGATGGGTGCCTTGAAATCCTTCCCCTCTCGTAATCTGGTTCCCCAGCCTCAGATATCAAAGGTGACGACAGACCAGTCTACAAAATCTTTTCCAATCAAAAACGTAGCAAGCGTTTCAAGTTTGGTTCCTTGGATAATTTACCACTAAAATTCGAGTGGTGACTCTGAATTGAGCGTTTCACCGTGCTTTCCAACATGGCGCACCCAATTTTAAACAAGATTTTTTTTGAGGCGTGTGCCCACAGTGGCAACTCTGCTGGGGACTTATTGCATTGGTCTATATGTAGAAATTAATACACTTGAGAACAATCCTTCAAAACTTTGTCAAAACAGTACGCTCTGCATTGCTGAAGAACAGAATGGTGGCTTAACAGGATCCCGTATCCGACCAATCCGAACTGGGACTTTTTCGATTGTTCACTTGTGTAGTTTTCTCTAAGTATTGATTAAAAAAAATGAGCCATACTTTAAAAGGCATTTTGCAAATATTGCATTTCTCACTCATTAAATCATTTCTTTGGCATTCTTCATGTGCATCATTGTTGGCTAGCCCCGTTGAGGTGTTTTAGGTAACTGACACAGTTTACTAGAGCCGGGATCCTCGAATGCCCAACAACCTCGGACGATGATGAGTCGTACTATCGTTCGACCGTTGCTCTGTAATACGCGTTGCAGTGGGAGGTATATCACGGCTCTAGTCTAAAGAACCCCCTCAAACCAAAATCGGCCTCTACATGTAGAAAGCACTAGAACTCTCCAAACTAGTATAGGTACCTGCAGGGTAAGATTCTTTGCATCTAACCCCCATATACTGTCTATGTGTTACTATTTTCCCTATCGCATGCAATGTACATACATACCATTTTGCGTCGGAGCATGATAGGACGGCTTTTAGGTTGTCTTTCTTTTGGATTTGTCTTATACTCCTTCCGTCCCTAAATAAGTGTCTGGCACACAAACCTAAACCTTACAAAACATGTATGTTTTTCGTTAAAAAATTAATTTTGTTTCACAATCTAATAGAATTCATTGCTATATATTCATTTGTTAAAAAAAATTATTTTTTTTAACGAAACAAATGCATCTTTTTAAAGGCCTAGGTTTGCACGCCGGCCACTTATTTAGGGATATAGGGAGCAATTATTAGGACGCTGCTATGGCTCGATAAAGAGTCGTGCATCTTGATGTCAGGGAACTAACACCTTTGGGGTTACAAGTGCCTTGTCACTTACAACTGCCATGGCTAAAGTAGCGCCTCGCCGCTCATGCCATTCAAGGTTATGAACCATGCTGTCCGTAACAAGTTGTTCCAAGTCCGGGATAGTCAAAGGCTTAAATTATTTTTGATATCCCCTAGTATTAGTCGATTCGTCAAGGATATACCGTTCAAAAGAATTTTGAGGATTTTGGCAGCGTTTGAACGTCATGAGACAGACTTGTCTGTTAGTTGTAGAGTCTAGGAGGACACCGACGGCGATGACATGCACATTTTCATTCTTTCAATAAATTGCTACAGAAGTAGCACTGAGTTCTCATTTACTTTACTATCTAGCCGTGAGCCATCGCACTATCAAAGAAGGATCTGAAAACAAGAGCCAAACTTGCTTGGGAATGTCCACCGAGTCTAGACAGAAGAAGGCTTAATAGGGTTGCTCCTCAGTCGGTCACAACGAAAGCTCTGGCTGTTTCACTGTCAAGGGAGGATTCACCATCGACTACTCCGCACAAGACACCTCTATCCTCTCCCTCTTCAACGTCATCACCAAAGTTCGTCAAAGCACTCATCATGGCTGATGTTCCCCAAGGTCAAAACGCTATTCTGGTAGGTCTCTAGCACAACATGGCCATCATGCAACAAAGGGCTAATCAAGCTGAGGCTTCTATGGCCAAACTTCGTGCCTTGATCAATGAGCGACTCCCAACAAGAGGGGAAATGGTTGAGGAAGAGAGAGCCAATCCAAAAGTCGAAGCTGAAATTCCTCGTGCCGAAGTGGTAGTTCCTAATCCAAACATGGCTGCTTTAATCGATAAGATGGCTAAGCTTGAAGAAGCTGTTTCCAAGTCCGAAAAGATTGGTGCTGGAGGTTTAGACATGGATCGACTTTGCCTCTTTACGAATGCCAGCCTACCGGAAAGGTTCAAGATGTCAGATTTCACGAAGTTCGATGGAACCGGTGATCCCAAGACTCACCTTTTGGGTTAATATGGTGCAATGAAACTGCTAACGGTCGAAGATGATGCAATGGCGCAAATGTTCCCACAAACACTCTCTAGTCCAGCATTCCAATGGTTTCTGCCTCTTGATGTCTCCAAAAGAAGATCATGGGAGGATATCGAAACAGCCTTTAATGCTTAATATAGTTATAACTCTCAGCTCAAGATGACTACCCAGGAGTTGGAATCCACCAAAATGAACGCAAAGGAGTCCTTTGCCGACTTTATCAAAAGGTGGAGGAGCAAGGCTGCTTTAATGACTGATCGCCCAAGTGGGAGGGATCAGATCCGCATCATCTCCTGCAATCTGTAGCTCGACTATGCTAAGAACCTTGTGTTGGTTCAATGGGCTAACTTTAAGACTTTCTAAGTCCGGCCTGGCTATCGAAGAAGCTCTGCAAACTGGAGTTCTGCCAAGGAGTGAACCCTATTCATCTTCCTCAACTCAAAAAGCTAAGCCTCGTGCTTACATAGGAAACAACACCGCTCTGTTTGGCAGTAACAATTATGCCAATGCAACCTCCAGTGGAAACAATGCCACTACTTAAAACCCATGCCGTGGATGTCAACCAAGTCCAAGCTCCACAAAAAAGCCGAAATCGAAACCAACCCTGGAACTTTGCTATCTTCGAGGCATCTCTTTCCTCAGTGATGGAAAAGTTGGTCAAGATCAGCCACCTAAGGCCCTTGGCTCCAACGTTCTTTCTTAAAATCCGCCCCCTAGCCACAATCCTAACCTTTTCTGTGCCTACCACCAAATGCCCGGCCATCTCACCGATTCTTATTATCGCCTTCGTCATGCAATTCAAGACTTGATTGACGATGGCACCCTTCAAACCCCACCTTCTAAACCTAATGTCATCTCTAACTCCATGCCTAAACACAACCTTAACCTGTAGGTTAGCCAGATATCCCTCAGCTCCACTAAAATCAACCCAAGCTCTACTTAAAACAACCTCAGCTCCACCATATTTAACCCTACCCACTATATTATCCCAGAAAGCCACCCTAAGCCAATCGTAACCATCTCATCCGATCTTGACATCAACATGATGGTAGTAGGTTGGAACATGGAAGACCAAGCTGACGAAAGGAAGGAGCTCTCCAAGGACTGGATTGAGCAGTATAACATGGGATTCCCTGCATTCCCTCATGTCGATCAAGTGTGGCTAGACCATTGGGAAGGCAAATGGAATGCGGCACAAACAGATCCCTTGGATGGCCTTTCTTTGTTCATGCTCTACCACCAACTTGAATCGGTCAATCCCGAGGGTGAAGCTAAAGAGTACATGTGTGACCCACAGCCTGATGTAGGACAGATAGCATGGGGGATTAATCCCAATTTGGGTAAGGTTGACACCAACAGTGATGTGGACGAGCAGTACTTGAGTTACTACGCAGAAGGGGAGCTTATTCCCGATGAGCGTCTCTCGTTTGGAGCTATGCTTCCGCTAATAAACTCAATCTTAAACATTGTCGATGATCGTATCCATGAGTTTGACGCCACTTTCAATATTATCTCCATGGAATAGCCGCATCCATACGTCGCCGCACCCAGCGATGATTGTGCCATCATGGTTCTGCAAACTGCACCGCCCGATGACCTTTGGGAGGTTGACGAGATTGTCGATGTTGGTAAGGTTTCACCACCTGCTAATCTTGGGGATGTTGATACAACTGCCAATGTTATTGTCAGCGACGAGGTTTGGACTGTCAACACTGCTTTGGTGGATGGAGGTCTCTGGGACGTTCCGTTTGTCACCAACCCGGGAATACCTTTCGAGGAGGCTACTGCTCAAGACCATGCTTTTTGGGAGGGATTGGGTATGGAAGATCTGGAAAAGGACTTAGCTCTGGGTCAAGATACGTTAGCAATGGTAGCTTCAGTTGACAAAGGAAAGCGCAAGCTGGGGGAAGTTCCTACTAGGGGTGTTATTCAGTCGGTTCGGTTTGGTTCGGGGTAGATTTGCCGCACCCCGATCGGGTTCGGGGTATACCATCCGAAGACCGATCCCGACCGGTTTTAATTTCAGTTCGGTTCGGTTCGGGGTGAGTTTCGGGCTTTCGGGGATTTCAGTCCACCCCGACTGGGCCGTTTGGGCCCATTTTGAAAACCTAAGTTTTTAATGACTGTTTGGTCTTTTTCCACCCTCATTTGGGCCATTTTCAGCCATTTAAGGCCATTTTCACCTATTTTTATATGAGCCATTTTTGGGCATTTTTTCACATAGTTTTGGGCCATTTTTATATGGGCATTTTTTTCCAAATCAAATAGTTGATTCACATACATGAGAGAAAATTTACAGTGAAAAAAAACCCAAAGCTCCAACGTTTTCTTTGTAAAGGAAAAAAAAATAGAACCAAGAGTTCAGAACCACCTACTAACAGTTCACCTATTCACGTACATGAGAATGAAAATTTTCCAAATCAAACAATCCACCTACTAACAGATTAGGAAAGAAAAAAAAAATCAAAGTTCAGAGAGTTCCCAAACAGTCCATACAGTAGCTTAAAGCTTCAACCAAAAGCAACAACTTAGTACCAGTTAAACCTAAAATAGTCCTCAATAAAACAACTGATACCAACTACCCCTTTTTCACTTAGGGGCCCTTTAGTAAAACAAATAATACAGTCATCCAAAATTCCAAATGCCCGAATAACAGTTCAGGGAAAAATAAATAAAGTTCAAAGAGTTTCCAAAATGCTGAGATAGAATCACCCTTCCATACAACTACTTAAAGCCTTCAACCCTTGCAAAAAGTTATTCCACAGCCCTACATTTTCACAGAGTCACAAAGCAAAAAAATTAAGCCACTAAAAACTAGTCAATGACAATTTCCAACAAAAAAAATATAAACATTACACATTTGTGTACCCATGATAGAACTCTTCAATCCAAGCACGAATCCCTTAGTCCTTATCACTTGATTACAAGACAACTAAAAACATAAAGAAAAAAACAAAGAAAACATATAAGTAAGACATTCAACATAAAACATATGTAAGAACCATAAAATATTTGTCAATAAAAACTAAAAGTAAAAGTAGTACCCGAATCTAATGCCTCCAATTTATCAAGTTGTTCTCTTATATTGATCTTGGTTGATTTCCTAATCCATTGTTGTGTGCAAATTAGTGCTTCCACGGTCTTCGGCGAGAGAGAACTTCGATAAGGATCAATGACACGTCCGCCCGTGCTAAAAGTGGATTCGAAAGCAACCGTAGACACGAGAATTGCTAGCACATCTCGTGCCATTTGAGAGACAATTGGATACTTTGAAGAGTTTAACTTCCACCAACGAAGTACATCAAAGTTGTCACAATCATCCTCACTAGTTTCCGCAAGATACTTTTCCAATTCTGTTTTGCTTGCCATGTTGCCCTCCTTTTGTTTGTGCATCATAAATTGTGATTTCAAAGATTTATGATTACCAATGTCCGTTTCAAGTCCATCTAAATCTACGGTGTCCGATGATCCCCCAACCTCTTTGTTACGCACATTCACGCTACCATTTTGCTTCACATACCATCCAAATAAACGGGTAATTTCACTTTTTAACTTATCCATGAACTCACCAATTATTGCCTTATCATAGCCCAAGGTATTTTGCAAGCAATACTCAAAAAATGCAACTTTGCATCGAGGATCAAGAACAACCGCAAACATCATCATTTGATTAATCTTATCAAAATCACCCCAATACTTGTCAAACTTGATACGCATACTCATTGCCAAATCATACAAATCACTATCCTCATTTTCACACAACTTCATAATGTCTTGTTGAATCAACACCATTTCATCAAAAAAAAAACATTGCAACTGACGTACAAAGAACCCGAAAATTTCAAAGTTGCAACGTAAAACACTCGAAGAAACTTTACGTACAACTTAATCTTCTCCCAATCACTTGCACTTGGAGGCCCAACGTAGTCCTCCCCCCCCCCCCCCCCCCCCCCCCCCCCCTTCCCTTTTTCTTTCTCTTCTCAATTTCAATTACCCTATTTATACCCTCAAAACTATCAACATCATCAAAATCCTCGTCCATCTCCTCCTCTCTTACATTTAATTTAAAGCTTGGGGCATCACACAACCGATCAAAGGCCTTTTGATAAGTTAAAGCTCTCTCCAACATGAAATATGTATAGTTCTACCAAGTAAACACATCCAAACAAGGTTTAAGCCTACACATAATTTTTTCCTTCTCAACACATGACCAAAACTCCGCCATTCTAGATGGAGAAGACCTCACATATCTCACCATATTGCGCTCCCTTGCAATCGGGACATCAATCTCTTGCAATCCCTCACATACGATTAGATTTAAGAAGTGTGCCGAACATTTCACATGCAAGAACTCGTGATTTAAAATGGTGGTCTTCCTATTTTTGGTCTCTCTCCAAGTATTTAATCAAAAGATTATTTGGGGATGCATTATCAACTGTAATGGTTAGAAACTTGTCAATTCCCCAATCCAATAAGCATTCTTCAACCATTCTACCAAGAGTATCACCTTTGTGATTAGGAACAACACAAAACTTCAGAATTTTCTTTTGGTACCTCCAATTCTCATCAATAAAATGACCCGTAAGACACATGTAATTCAGATTTTGGACCGAAGTCCAAGTGTCTGTTGTAAGACAAACCCTTTGATGCTTGAGTGTATGTTTCAATGTTTTTTTCTCCTCCTCATACATGACCATAATTTGTTTTGCCATCGCAAGCCTACGAGGAGGATTCCACATTGGTTGAACAACACTAATAAAATCTTTGAATCTTTCACCCTTAACAAATGAAAAAGGCAACCCATCAATTATTATCATCCCCGCTAGTGCCCTTTTACAAGCGTCAGCACTAAAAGCCACAGGAACAAGGTTTGCACTTGTTTCACCATTGTGTTATTTCTTTTGAAAACTAAAGAGCTTTTGCCTAGAACCCGTAAATTTCTAACTTGGTGGATATTTGGTACACTGCTACGCAAGATGATGAGTTAGTGATTTAGTACCATTTAACTTCGAGTGACAAGCATAATCTGTCCCACACCAATTGCATGCAGCCCTAGGTTTTGGATGACCTTCCAGTGTAATAAGTGTAAAATACTTCCAACATGGAGCCCTTTTTTTTCAGACCAACAACCTTCTTTCTTTCAAACTCGTTATTAATTTCAGGCATGAGCTCATCATTTATTTCAGCATTTTGAGGGATAAACTCAGCACCTTCATCCATAATGTCATCATCCATATCATCTATCTAACACAACAGAAAATTAAAACCAACATAATCACAATCTGATTTTCTTATTGTTCATGCACTAATCTAATTTTCAGTCCATCACCTCATGTTCATGTGAAAATTAAGCAGTATGTAAATTGTAAACACTAAACCCATTAAACTCGTGAACTATATTCAATAAAGATAGGATTTTCAAGCCAATATAGGGTTTTGAGATTGAATACATCATGCTCATGGTCAGACATTTCGCCGGCGTTGTCGATTCTGATAGCGATTTCCCCCCTTCCTCACGCTAGCCTCTCTGCTACACATAAACAAGACAGAGATAAACCACATTCAATTATACAAAGTAATCAAGCAAAAAAAAACAGTAAGGAATTATTTTACTTAAAAAAATGACACATACACTACGAATGGAATCATGATTTGTCAACGTAAGTAAATGGTCAGTCTCTTAGAAGGCCAAGGAATTGTTTTACTATAATGTTAACTTGTTTGTTTTGAAAAATGGAAGGAATTATTCCTTAAAGAACTACAATGTACAAATGCCCTGTTTGTTTTTTGGTACTGATAAAAGGAAGGAATAATCAGAAGAAAGAAATAAAGCTGATTTTTCAGCCCAATCTCTCTTTTCTTTTTCCTCTACATTTTTGTTTGTGTCTTTTTTTGAAGTAGGCAATAAAGCAAAAAAAAAAAATTCACAGTCCACACCTTTAAAAACTAAACCACACAAATTTAAAACAAAACTCAAAAAAAGGAAAAGAAATCAAGCAACCATTTTCATATGCATGGACCATGGTCATCATTTTGGATACGGAACCCTTTGACACAACACAAGCGTCGAGTATTTTTGAATCAGTTCCCATAACCACTCCTCTCGAAAAAAATTCAAAATTCAAACTTCTAAAAAAAATACGAAGCCGTTACACACACACACACACACACACACACCTAGAGACAAAGAGAGAATAGATCTGAGGGCGGCAGCGGAATGAAGAGTGAAATTCGCTTACCAATGTGGTGGCGGAATGGAGATCGATTGCGGTGCCGATGTTGATAATCGGGGATGGTGGACAAGGCGGCGTACGTGGTGGGGCAACGGAGGCGAGGACGGTCCTGGTGGAGAACGGCTGTGCAGATCGTGGAGGTTTCGTGGAGGTTTAAGAGAAGGGATACTGGGAGAGAACTGAGGGGAAAATGGAAATAGGGAATGGCTGCTTGTCTGGAGGAGTGGGGAGAATAAAAGACAGATAGGGTAGGGTTTAGAAATGGACGGTCAAGATTAAAATACCAAATGGATTGACGGTCAAGATTAAAATGATTTATATAAATATATATAATATATGGTTCGGTCGGTTCGGTCCAACATCGGTTCGGTCGGTTCGGTTCGGTCTATGTAAATTTTAAGAAAATCGAGACCGAACTCGGTTCGGTTCGGTCCACCCCGAACCGCCAAAAAATACCCCTGAACCGACCGAAGGCCGAACCGATCGGTCGATTTTTTTGGTCTTTTTTGGTCTGGTCGGGTTGGTAACAGCCCTGGTTCCTACCGACCTATGGGAGTTCGATTATATGCCTTCTCTGTGGGACGATGCCAATGTCACAAGGAGCGATCGAGTTTTCCAACCTTCTAATCTTCAGGCCTGAAGTTCGTCCAATCCACCTGCTCAAAGGCCTAATGTTCCTGCTGCTCAAAGGAACACTTCTCTTGCCATTCCAATAGTTCGAAGTGGCGCCCCGGAGGATGATATCATTAAAAAGCAACTCGAGCGGATCCCTGCTGCAATCTCTGTTTGGGGTCCGATATGTTCCTCTAAGGAGCATCGTGAGAAGCTGTCTTCGACTCTCGCTCATCTCAAAGTGCCTAACGACATAACCCTCGAGGCCATGATAGCCCTCATACTATCGCTACTCTCTAAGCACTTTGATACTTTCAGCAAATGGGATCTCCCTATTGAAGGGGTTGCACATAACCGCCCGCTGCATATCACTGTTAAATGTAGGGGACATAGGGTGCCGACTATCCTCATTGATAATAGCTCCGCAATCAACGTCTGTCCTATGAGGGTTGCCAATCGCTTGGGCTTAACCAAGAAAGACTTTGTGCCGTCTAACTTGGCAGTCAAAACCTACGATAGCACTTGCCACGCAGTAGAGGGAACACTAATGCTCAAGCTCGATGCTGAGGGCTTTGAGATGGATGTTGAGTTTCACATTGTTGACATCCCTGCAACTTTTAACCTGTTGCTGGGTAGGCCATGGCTTCATAGGGCAGACATCATGGCTGTGCCCTCTACTCTTCACCAGAAGGTCATGCTGGGACTCACTTTTGGGACTTTGACAATTTGCGGGGACTCTGGTATCTGCCCGCACACTGAAGATGGAGCACCAATTTTGGGAATCATGCACAAGGAGGAGGACGCTGACTTTGGAGGTTTCTTTTTCGACACGCCTGGTTCAGTCCTTGCCATTACCATGGACGATGATTTTATCATAAGTTCAGCTGCCCTCGAGATAATGAGGAGGATGTCTTACATGACTGGCTTGGGACTTGGAATCGACCAGTAAGGGATCACTGAATTCCCTACCTTTCCTTTCACCGAAGGCCGTTTTGGTTTGGGATATGTTCCCCCTGCCAAAGATGCCAAGAAGAGGAAAGGTAAGGGAAAGCCTCGAACCCTTCAAGGTAATGCTGATAGTTACTTTGTATGTGAAGGAGGAGGCACTACTTACATGGGTCAGGTTGAGCCATTTTGGGATCTAGAAACTCGTACTTGGCTGCCTGGTTTCGATGTCTTCACTGCTGACACCTGGTCGGATAGTAAGGATAAGGAGAAATTCAAGAAGCAGTTGGCTCAGGTCAAGGAGAAAATCGACCGGCTGAAGACATTCGACCAGGGGAGCTTGGAGCTGCTGTTCTCCTAAGTAGGTTTGGTTGGCGATGCTGAGGAGGCTGAAGTACTGATGCTTGGGCTCGACACTCTTGAAGATCCTACCCCTCTCATTGTGGAGGCTAAGGGTAGTATTAAAAACTGCATCTTCATACCGCATCTAACTTGCATTGATGACATGTCTGAATTTAACACAGAGTCGGTCGAGTCTAAGTCTAGCTCAGAGTCGAAGTTTGTGCCTCTTGGCCCTCCACGTCGTAGCTTTTACTTTGAGTTTCAGTCGACTGTACTTGGCAACCCTGAAGGGTTTTATGAAATGCATGATCCTGCTTTCGAGTACTTTGCTAACTTCTATATAAACTATATTGACCCCGACGATGAAGGAACGGATTTTAAAAGGAACATCCCTATTGAATTGCGTTTCCTCATCGAAAGGAAAGATGAAAGTCATGCTTAGCCTCTAAAAGAAGAAGTAATTTTTGTAAATTTGAAAGATGAGGATGACCCCCATATGATGCAAATTGGTTCAACTTTGTCCCCAGAGGATCGCATCGCATTGATTGATGTACTCAAGGAATTCTTCAAGGTCTTTGCATGGTCTCACAAGCATATGCCTAGCATTGATCCCGAGATAGTGGAGCATCGGATTTCCTTGACGCCCAAGCTATTCTTGTCAAGTAGAAGCTCCGCAGAATGAGGTCAGATTGGGTACAAAAGATCAAGGAAGAAGTCACCAAGCAGATTAACGTAGGTTTCTTGAAGGTCGCAGAGTACCCTAAATGGGTCGCCAACATCGTGCCTGTTCCTAAGAAGGATGGAAGGATCTGAGTCTGCGTCGATTTCAGGGACTTGAATAAAGCAAGCCCCAAAGATAATTTTCTCTTGCCACACATCAATGTGCTTATGAATAACATGGCGGGGCATGCTTTGCTTTCGTTCATCGATAGATTCTCCGGATACAACCAGATCTTCTTGGCACTAGAGGACCAAGAAAAGACAACGTTCGTCACTAAGTGGGGTACTTATTGCTATGTGATGTTGCTTGGACTAAAGAACGCTAGTTGCACCTTTCAACGGGCCCAAATGACCATGTTTCATGATCTGGTCCATAAAACAGTCTAAGTCTATGTCAATGACATGATTGTTAAGGCAAAGGAATGAGAGAATTTCATTCTGGTACTCAGGCAGTTCCTCGAGAGACTCCGTAAGTACCAAGTGTGCCTCAATCCATAGAGGTGCACATTTGGGGTCACGACAGGCAAGATGTTGAGGTTCTTAATCACTGCAAGAGGAATTGGGGTAGATCCGTCCAAGATCAAGGCAATTCTTGAAATGGAGCCGCCACGGTCTGAAAAGGGAGTGCGAAGCTTTCTGAGGAAGGTTCAATTCATAAGTACATTCATCGCCAAGTTGACTTTGACTTGCGAGCCAATGTTCCGTCTGCTCAAGAAGGATGTCCCATTCGAATGGACAAACAAGTGCCAAGCTGCTTTCGAATCAATCCAGAAATACTTGCAGGACCTGCTGATGCTGATGCTGATGCTTCCTACACCGAGTCGACCTTTGATCTTGTACTTGTCTGTCACCCCGACAACTATGGGATGTTTGCTTACGCAAGTAAGAAATGCTGGAGTTGAGAAAGCTATCTACTATCTGAGCAAGAAGATGGTCAGATGTGAAGAGCGTTATACTCCTTTAGAAAAGATGTGTTGGGTGCTTATTTGGGCCTTTAAAAAGCTGAGGCACTACATGTTGACTTATTCGGTGAGACTAATTTCTTGGATGGATCTTATCAAGTATCTATTTGAGAAACATGTGCTTACTCATAAGCTAGTGCATTGGTTGCTTTTGCTGGTGGAGTTCGATCTCCAATATGTCACAAGGATGTAAAAGGATGTGCCGTGGTAGAATTCCTAGCTGACCACCCGATTGATGGGCCTGAGGATGTGGATTTTACTTTCCCTGACGAGGATATACTAACGGTAGGAGAGAAGGTTTGGACGCTCTATTTTGATGGGGCCACTAACCAGAAAGGATTCGAGATCGAGGTGTTGCTGATCACGCCTGTTGGTGCTCATATTCCGCTGGCTTTCAAGTTAAACTTCGATGTCATGAATAATCTAGCTGAGTATGAGGCCTGCATTATCGGAATAGAGGTTGCTATTGCTCTTGAAGTCGAAAAGCTTGAGGTTATCGGGGATTTAAACCTGGTAATCTCTCAGGCCGATGAAGATTGGAAAGTTTGTGAAGAAAAGCTGAAGCCTTATCACCAAGATTTGGAAGAACTAATTCATCGCTTCAATAAGGTGACTTTCACCCATATTCCACGTTTGAAGAATCAATTCACCGATGCCTTGGCGACTTTGGCTTCAATGATCGAGCTTTTAACAGGTGTTAAGCTAGGGCCAATCATGATTGAACAGAAGGACTTACCAGCATATGAGTACGTCAATTCCATCAATGATGTCAATGATGGCCTGCCCTAGTACCATGACATATGGAACTTTGTGGAGCATGGGGAGTTCCCCGCTGAGGCCACTAGGAAGGATCGAGTTGCTTTGCAAAGGGTGGCTGCCCAGTACATCATTTGTGGATGGAAACTGTATCATGGGTCCCATTCTAGAATGTACAAGCTGTGTGTCAATGACGCTGAGGCAGAAGGATAATGGAGGAGATTCACGAAGGAATCTGCGGTCCTCACATGAGCGGTGTCATGCTGGCTAGGAAGATCCTAAGGCAGGGCTACTACTGATCTGCAATGGAGTCTCAATGCATCGATTACATGCGACGGTGTCACAAGTGTCAAATCCATGCAAACTTGCAACATCTTCCTCCGTCTAATTTGTATAGCATGACTTCGCGTGGGCCCTTTTTTGGTTGGGGGATCGATGTTATTGGCATGGTTAGACCTTCTGCTTCAAATGGTCACAAGTTCATACTATTGGCGATAGACTACTTCACTAAATGAGTCAAAGCTGAGTCTTACAAAACCCTGACGACTGTTCAAGTTATCCAATTCATTCGAAAGAACGTCATTTATTGATACGGTGTCCCATAGGCATTTGTATCCTATAATGGGTCTCATTTCAAAAGCCGGGTTTGGAGCTCTTCGAAGAATTCAAAATTCAGATCCATCATTCAACAACCTATCGTCCACAAACAAATGGAGCAATCGAGAACGAAAACAAGAACGTCGAGGTGATTATCAAGAAGACTGCTAAGTCTACAGGGGACTGGCATGAGCAACTGCCTCTAGCACTTTAAGGGTATCGAACGTCAATCTGCACTTCAACTAGTGCAACTCCTTATTCCCTAGTCTATGGGATGAAAGTAGTACTTCCCATCGAGCTTGAGGTACCATCATTAAGGGTCATGGTGGAGTGTGGCCTCACAGAATCTGAATGGTTGAGTGAAAGATTCGTTGAGTTGATGCTTTTTGATGAGAAAAGGCTTCGTGCTTTTGTATCATGTTCAAGGGTATCAACGGCAGATCGCTCGCGCATTCAATAAGAAAGTGAAGTCCAGGGACTTGGTAGAAGGTGATATGGTTACGAAGGAGATCCGTGTTCCAGTGTTTGATCCTCACGGAAAGTTCCGACCGAAGTGTGCTGGGCCTTACATTATCAAGACCATCCTGTCTGGGGGAGCTACCAAGCTCATTGATCTCAACACCAATGAATTCAATACCTTGGTCAACCTAGATCAACTTAAGTGTTATTATCCCTGAGAGATGCTCGTTGGACCGAAAACCACACGGGTGGGTGGTGCCAAGCAAAAGTCAGAGCAGCCTGTTAGACTGATAATCTAAGGAGGTGGTTTAGGAAAAAATAAATAGGCAAAAAGTCGAAAGCTCGCTAGACCGAAAACCTGAAAAGGCGGTACTAGGCAAAAGTTAGAACGTAAAAGGAGAGGTAAACACACTAGTGAACCTTGGCCTAAACTACGTTTTGACTTGATTCCTTGAAAAAGGATACGTAGGCGATCTCTCTATGAGATTCAGTCATAATCTATCAACTTGATCCATGGTTAACGATTTGGTACACATCAAAGGTCGAGCGAGGTTGAGAATAATTCTAGCTTCATTGGAGGAATCAGAAGGGGGAAACCCTTCGTCTTTCAACTTTATTGCAAACTACTATTTCTAATATACAAGCTAAGCGTAAAAGCCTAAAACATTTGAAGCATGAAAAACAGAACAAAATGCTTGAGAAGCCTAACAGCTCATATCTTATTCTAAGTTTAGCAAAGTCAATTCAGGAGTCAGTCGATATTTTCTCTCGGTCCTACTTCTACTCGTAGCCACTTCTTGTAGCAGTTCTTTAGCCTTAGGGTGAAATCTAGCTCTTCTGCTTGAATATCCCTAAGGCCTCAATGCCTTTGGTATCCGTTGAGTGTTTGTGCGTTGAAATTGGGAAAATGAAAGTTCTCGATGCTAACGCTGTTGTTCTCCTGGCAAATGCCTAGCTGGCGAAGGATTTGGCCGGGGATGTAGAATGTGAACCTTGTAAATCCGGCGATTACCATCTTGTCAAACCCATCAGAGTGTGTAGCCATGTTAAGAAGATCCAAACTAAGTGGTGACTCTAAGTTTTATCGAGTACTTATTTAATTGTAAGTATTCAACAGTGTTTTGTGATAGTCATCGTGTTTCAACGTGATAGTAGAGAGAGAAAAGAGTTGGGTTTTTTTTTTATCCTCTACACACCCCTATATATACTAGGCACCAACGCAAATTACACTTGCACATTTCTACTAATAATTTCATCATATCAACCTTGTAGAGACTCGTATTTTTAGAAATCGTTTAAAGATTTTATTAATGATAGAATATGGAATAAATGAGGGATTTATTAAATTATTTGATTTGGGGTCAATGTGGGAAAGGTGTCTGTAGAGGGGTACATGTGCAATTTGTGATTGTATGAGTATATATATGTGTGGGTGTGTGTGTAGGGGAGAAAAATTCCTTAATCCTCTCTCTCTCTCATCTCCCGACCTCTCGGCTCTCCTCTAATTGAAGCATCTATCCCTTTAATTTCTGTGATAAACCAACCAATGGCTTTGGTATGCCACTTTAAAATTTCAAGGAGTTGGGATTCTTGCGAGCTGTTGAGAGAGGAGGAGATCACCACCGGGTAGGTTTCATTCCCACCTAAAAAGACATATTTCAATGTGTCCGGAAGGACCTTCAACTCGAGCTTTGGTGGTTGAATGCTCGAGGGAATGGTCTTGCACTCAAGAGGAGGCAACTCTTCAAATTTCGGAGACCAAAAATCCGTTCCACAAACTTCTTCCACATCAAGCAAAGAATACAAATACTCCACCTCTGGTGAGTCAAGAAAATTCGCCTCTTCGGCGGTAAGACGTACTTCCAACGGATCCTTACACAAGAGAGTGTCCACATTCTCTTGGACTAAAGAATCGACAAGATTGACTTCATGGATACACTCGTCATCTCCCATTCGGCTCGCAATATTAAACACATTCACCTCCATCTTCATGTCGCCAAAGTAAGGTTGAGCAAACCATTTCGGCAGTGGATAACGGCATCGGATGTGGTCAGGAATGGATGCCCAAGAATGATCGGAGTTGACGTTGTGAGGAGGGGACAGGGCAAGTATCCAACACAATAAAGTCCACAAGATAGATAAAATTATCCACTTGCACGAGTACATCCTGTACCATCCCGCGTGGGACACGAATACTTCTATTGGCCAATTGATGGGTCACCGAAGTTGGCCTCATCTCCCCCAACCCAAGTTGCTCATAGATAGAATATGGAAGCAAGTTCACACTAGCCCCTAAGTCAAGGAGAGCTTTCTCTATTTTTGTTCCTCCGATTGTGATGGAAATAGTTGGACACCCCGGATCTTTGTACTTGGGAGCCACGTTGGTATGGATGATCGAACTCACTTGCTCTGTCAACAATAACTTCTTGTGAACATTCAACTTACGCTTTTGAGTACATAAGTTCTTGAGAAATTTGGCATAGGTGGGAATTTGCTTGACTGCATCCACCAACGGGATGTTGATCCTCACTTGCTTGAAAAGCTCATAAATCTCTTCATTGGTATTGACATGGGCTGGTGCCCTCAATCTTTGGGGAAAAGGAGCCGGAATTTGAGAGACAGGGGCCTTCGGCTCTTCCACTTAAGATTTTTTCAGATGCTCACCAACGGGAGAGGGCTTCGAGATTGGTGAGTCAATAAGAGGGTCCGGAGCTTGCGATACAATGGGTGTAACCCGTGACTTGATAGTCTTGGGAGGAATGGCCTTATCAATCTCCTTACCACTCCGCAGTGTTGAATAGACTTGGCTTACTCGGGACTAAGCACCGAAGAGCTCGCCACATAATTGGTTCCTTGAGGATTCACTTGGGGTTGAGTCGGAAGTTTCCCCTTTTCTTGTTGGAGCATCCCCACCGTATTAGTCAACTTTGCCATTTGATTATTGATTTCCTCGAGCGTTTGAGTGGTTTGCTCGTTGAGGGCTGTTTGACTTTGCATGAAAGATGACATAATTTCTTCCAAAGATCGCTTTTGAGGTTGGAATTGATTTTGCCCATGAGGAGGTCCCAGAGGTTCAAACCCTGGTGGTTGTTGATGTTCGGAAAACCTCGGCGCTCCTTGAGATTGATAAGGGCGGAATGCTTGGTGTTGTTGAGGTGGTGGAACTTGTGGCGGTCCGAGAGGTTGAGAATCACTCCACCAGAAATTAGGATGCCTCTTCCACCCCGGATTGAAAGTTTAAGAATAAGGGTCAAACCAATTGATTAACGGCATTGACCTCCGATGGGCCGGTTCCTTGGAGAATATCCTTGATGGCGGGGTGCATTTGACAATCTCCCGTAGCATGACCTGCAATTTCACACAAAACACAAATTTTCTCTGCTTTGGCCACAGAGGCCACCCCAGCAACTGTGTTAAGTTGTAAAGTTTCAATTTGGCGAGAAAGCTGGGCGACCTTGTGGGCTAGCTCATTTTGCTCATTCAAATGAAATTTACTGGAATTGCTCGGAACCGGATTAAATACATTCTTTTCAGAGGGGTTTGAGCAGTCCCAGTTTTGCCGCTAATTCCTCAAAATAGCCCCACACCGCATTAGGGGTTTTGGCCATAACTCCACCGACACACATGCTATCCATAAGAAGTCGGGTGCTTAGAAGCATCCCTTTAGCAAATACTCGACTCTTTGAAAAACCGGTAAGCCATGATGTGAAATTGAGTTTAGCAAATCCTTGTACCTCTCCTAATATTGATAAAATGATTTCCCCTCTTTTTGTTTAAAAGTTTAAATTTGATTCATGAGTTCCTTTGTGAGATGTGGTGGGTGGGGGTGGGGGGGGGGGGTGAATTTCATGTAGAAAGTCTTTGATAAATCCGCCCAATTCGCTAAGGATTGGGCCTCATGTTATTCAACCAAATCTTGACTTTGTCTTTCACAGAAAAGGGAAAAAGTTTTAGTTTTGCGGACTTAAGCTGAGCGGGCATGGACACTATGGTGGATACCAACTCCTCGAATGCCCGCATATGATTGTATTTGCATTCTTTGTCTTTGCCATAAAAAGAGGGCATCATGTTGATGTGATGCATTTTCACGGTGAAAGTATTCACCTCGGTTGTGGCCGGAAGGACTATAGTGGGCTGCGGATTAGTACGGGCCGGATTCAGATAGTCATTCATAGTCCTTTCGAGCACAACTGGTGGTATCTCGCCTTCACCGTTTCCGGCCATTCTTTCTCGAGGAGGGGTTCTTACAGAAAAAGGAGTTTTTACGAGTGGTGGTGTCCTTGCTCAAACCCGATGAGAAGTTTTAGGTCAAGGAAGAGAAAAAGATCTATGAGGTCTTTTAGAACAAGAGCTCTGAAAGGCACCACGTTGACCACCACGCATACAGTTTAAAACCCCTTCTCAAGAAATAATGGTAAACAAGAATAAAGTAAACAGACGATAGGGGCTATGCCGCCACCTCCTAACAACAGCTTCGTGGGGCTATGCCGCCGCATCGATTAGAAAAGACAATGAAAGAAAAAGATAATTTGTACTTACTCTAGCTTCGTTAAACTTCATGTTTGAGAAACTCAAGTTAGAGGTATACGCTAGATTAAGTACAAATCACGCAAAGTAAAAATTAACGAGATACTTACAATGGATTGGCGAACCTCCAAAATAAGCTATAAAAGAAAGCGCTCCCCGGCAACGGCGCCAAAAATGCTTGCGACCGTAATGTGTGTTAAAATAAGAACGCCCCAAGTGTAGGACTAGGTCGGTTGAAAGCATATTAATACCAGGAAGTCCAGGATCGAATCCAGGAGCGCATCCATAACTCGGCGTATGGACCGCTAACCAAAGTTCGGCGTCAAGACAGCTAACTGAGAGATTTAGAAAGTGGCTACTTAACCTAACTATAGCTTTTTTTACTGGACGTTAAATTAAAGAGGTTGGTTTAGGGATAATCAACACCCATAACGCAAAGATGAACTTGATTCTTCTCTCTTTAACAAGGGTGTTAAACATGACTAGGGGCTCTCTTGGTTCAGTTTGACAAACACAAAGAGGAACATAGCTCAAAGCATCAAATGTGGCAAATGGCTTAGCCTTATCTATACTTAATCAAAGAGATTAATACCTCTAAGTTTTGATACATAAAATCAACCCTAAGTCGTGTTTAAGCTAGAAAATGGGATTTTACAAGAGAAGACCAAGCCACACCCTTGGTTACGGGATGTTAACCATCCTGCAACCATACCCTGCTACACTACTCACTCATATGGAAAAAAGACATGAAATGGGCAAGGGTAAAGATAAGGAAAATACTAAACATGGATTAAATATGAAATAAACACAAGATCCTTGAATAGAATAAGATTCCTTACAACTTTAATGAAGGCGAAGTGCTTCAAAATTGAACGGATCGTACCTAAAATTACTCCTTAAGACATGAATGAGGAGAGAGGTTGGAGCTCCATTAATGGAGGTAGAGAGAGAGAGAGAGAATGAAAAAGTAAAAGTAACCTACATTTTGGACAAGGGCAGGTATATACACCCCCTTTACAAAAGATTTACAAAAATGCCCTTAAATGCTACATAGGAGTGAGGGATCGATCCCTAGTTAGAGGGGGATCGATCCCAGAGGCCACTGGACTGAAAGCAGAGTTGGGGGATCAATCCCTGGTGAGAGGGGATCGATCCCTGAAGCACTGGACTGGGCAAGCTGCTTTGCTACTGCTTTCGGCCTTGATTCTGCTCCAAGTCTTCCTCCATTCCTTTGGACACTTTGTTTAGGACCCGGGATGACCTCTCGAGGCTCCTCACATACGCCAAGCACGTCCGGACTCCACCGGGGATTATTGGAAGCCTTGGAAACGACCATTCTTTTCTCCCATTACCTATCGCTCAACAAAAATACACCTTGCGCGCAATATCAAACAAAAACTGACCAATATGCATGTAAGTGTGACAAAACAGAGGGAGATAAGCTTATCAATTTACACTATTCATGGCTTATCAGGTATGACATTAAATATTTTGTTGCTAGATGAGAACCAAAGTGTCATCCCTTTTTTTATAGGTTGCATCAGCTAACCAGTGACAGATATCGAGTTGGTTGGAGCTTGAAGCTTAGAAAGTCTAAAACTTTGTTATCAATAATCCAGTATAAGTGAGATTACATTTTATTTTCAATTGAAGGGCTGATTATGGTTTGTCTTTTCCTCTTGATTTTACTAAACTTGATGAAGAAAAGCTAGATGTTGCTATATTATCATTAAGTTTAATTACTAATTTTGTATTTTTATATTCCAAAGCTTGATTTATTTTTAAGCCCATAAAATATTTTTTGTGATAACAGTTGGGTCTTGCCAGTTGTGATTAGTAGTTGGTAGCATGGTCAACATATTGTGAACTCAAATGGTAATTAAGCTATAAGTGCCTTTAAGCACATCCACTACGACTATTAGTTTATTTGTTTGTTTACGTGCGGATTCAAGTTAATCGGTGGATATAATTGAGCTATTTCTTTTTTGTAATCAGAATTTTGCGAATGGGGCATTGGCCTTCAAGAGATTAGAGGGACAAAAACTTGACAATTTATTAAATACCGATTTGAAGCCGTACCTTCAAGCACAAGGATGCACTAGTCTATCTATAATAAGCAAGGGTAGTGATTTTGTCATACCCTTTTTTGATAATATCACACCCTGCAAGTGTATTTTTGGGTGCAAAAATACACTTGTAGGGTGTGACATTATTAAAAAATGGTGTGGCAAAATCATTTCCCATAAGCAAATGTTATCTCCAAAAATAAAATGGAGCATTCTCATTCTCTCTCTCCTACGTGGCTTTTTCTCAACAAAAGTTCTTCTGTCTTAATTTTTTAGGTTTCACCAAATAAATAAAAAAGAAAATTTTAAGCCTCTTCAATTAATGATACGTAAAAGGAAATTTTTTACCTGACCAATTAATGATACCATATATTGGCTTACAATCTCTTCCCTCTTCAAAAGTTAATGCTTTGTTCTCTTTACAATTCAAAAAGAATTTTTCAAAAAATACCTCCTAGATTCCCCCTACTTCCAACATTTCTTTATCTCTCTCTACTTTTTACTCTTATTATTTTTCAAAAAAAAATTCAAATACCAATCCAAACATAGCATTAATTTTTTCTCTCTTCAAAAGTTAAACACATCATTTTAAACTTCCTCTCTACGCGGGTAAAAAAAACCTTTACAGCAACCATATCCCTTTGTTCTCTACGACAGCCATATCACTTGCCGTTAAAAAAAAAATGTATTCCACTCCATTATTGGTACAAGAAAAAAAGGTTAGCAATGTCTCTAAATTAAGTTGCAGTTTGTAGTATATCCGTAAAACATTACTCATAACTTTAGACTCTATCATAATTTTATGCTCATGATGGATGTGGTTCAGAATGGAGAGATAGCTCAACGTCAAATAAAGTCCAAGATAGCTCAGTTCATGAAATTCAAAGCACAATGAATCGATATTGTGAAACCGCCTTTCGAAAATAGAAACACAAGCCCAACGTTGATGAGCAATGGTTTTTCCTTTTGAAAGTTTGGAAGGTGGTGTTCCCCAACACGCTAATGGAACGAGTTAAAGTAGATATCGAAGACATCTCCAATTCAAGTTGGCCCGATTGGCGGCGAGAAGAAGACTGTTATCGGCACGGAATTCGGGCCGTAATGATCCAACTCTAGAGAAAATTGCCGTTCACGAGTAGACGAATAAGTTCAGAGTTTGAGGGCCGCCATCCTGCAATTCACATGAAGCAATCCTACAATTGGTGGTAATTCCTCAAAATTAATTTTGTACTGAATACTTTTTAACAATCATGCCACACTACATATTACTAATTTCATGGTTGCCCTCAAAGACAGAAAATTCCGTGCCCATGCATAGCACGAGTTGCTGCTAGTTAATCTCTATGGAGATATCATCACCACACTTTTTCTCACCAATTTTTCAAAAGCTATGGAGATGTCACCATTATACTATTTCCCACCAACTTTTCAAAAGAAATCTACCCAAAGGGACAAAATGGAAAATTTATCAACTTTATCTATTAACTTTTTCAAATGGACATTTATTAAGGAATAACCAAAAACAGAATATTGGACGACGGAGGGAGTATTTTCTTTTAAAACCCAGAATATATTTTTATTTTTATTTTTTAGTATACATGTTCCCCACCATCAGGGTGGACTCTCGGCTCCGTCCTATTTTTGCTAACATCTCTTATGGCCACCCCATCCTACGTGTAAGCTATGGCAGAACCATATGAATTAGTTCGAAGTGCATACAAATTGATCTAAGACGTTGCTTTTTACCAAAAACAATGTATGTGTTTACAAAATTACTTTCTTAAAATGCGTTTTGAAAACACCATTCTCAAATAGACAGAGACTTTCTATTCCTTCAAATTAACATACTATATAAATTAAAGAAAAATTTAATACTAGAATGGCGAACATGTCGGAACTATTTTCTAGATCATCGATGTGACCAAAATTTGATCAAGTTGCGTCGTATTTCTTTTCCAAAAATTTTGATTTTTTAAAATATAAATATATTCTATGTAAACTATCTTTCTAAAAAAATTGTCAAAATACATAATTAAATCATCAATTTTCATTTTTTTTACATAGTTTTGATCAATTTCAATTTGTTGTCCTCGAAAAATATATTATCCACGAGGCATCTGCAGTCCTTTCCTTTAAACTGTTCCCAGTCCTACGATGAAGTTTGTTGGGTATGCATGCATCTGATTTAGGGATGGCAATGGGACGGATCGAAGTCGAATTTAGCGTTCCCTAAACCCACCCCGTTCTAATCGGATCGGAGTCAGAGCGGAGAAAATCAGGGAGGTGTCGGGGTCGGGGGAAAATCGGGTCCCCATCCACCATAATAATTGGGAAATGATTTTGCCACTCATTTTTTTGTTAATGTCACTTTCCTGCAAGTATATTTTGCTCCAAAAATACACTTGTAGGGAAGTGGCGTTAACAAAAAAGGGAGTGGCAAAATCAACAACCTAATAATTTGACTAGTTTTGTTCTTTTCAGGGGGTGTTTGGAAGCCTACTTTTTGGCTTTTCATTTTTGGCTTTTTGGATTTTTGACTTTTTGGCTTTTTAGACTGAATGTATTTTAATTTGGTAGAGTGTTTAGAAGTCTACTTTTTGGCTTTTTGACTTTTTGGCTTTTTGGATTATGGACAAAATGTATTTTGAATCCATTTTAAAATAGGAGTAGTGTTTGGGAGATAAGTGATCAAAATGAATTATGGGTTGATTTTTTATCATGTTGCCCTTGGTTCTTATTACTGTATTAAAAGATGTATGATTAATTTTTTTTTTGTTTTTTAAATATATCAGCACATACAAAACTTTTTACACCCTTTATATATATATATATATATTAAAAAATATGGTTAAAAAATTAATTACTCTAATTTTTAATCTGTTTGAATCGATGCAAAGATTTTATTTTTTTGATCATTTTATCCTAAATGATCATAATAATTTTTTACTCCAAAGTCTTTCAATGAGCACCCTAAAAGAGCCATAAAACCAAATTAAAAAAATAAGAAATAACATAAGGTAAGTTAACAACTTACGGTTTAGTGTGGGTAAACTTGTATTTTGTTAAAATCAATGAGGATAATTTGGTTATTCTACCTAAAATGGGAAAACCCATTAATACAACAATATGGACCGTATCTGTTCTTTTTTACGAGAAGCATTATGCATTATTTTGAACATAATAGAACGTAAAATGGGCAAAACACCACCGGCGCACCTAACTCCTTCAAGGGCATTTTTGTAAAAGAACGTAAAATGAGAAAACGTGAAAATGGGAAAAGTACAGGGGTGTTTGGGAACCCCATTTTCCCATTTTTGCATTTTCATTTTTCTATTTTGGGTGTTTGGCATTGCATTATGAGAATGGATTCTTGTTTTTCAGTTTTGGAGCAAAAACCCAGAATCAAGTCAGGAGGTGTTTTTCACATTTTTACATTTTTCCATTTTGTGGTCAATTACCAAACCCACTTACCTCCCTTTCATTTACCAGTTTTGCCCCCTCATCTTATCCACTTATTTCTTCCTCACCTGTTCACACTTCACACCAGAGAGAGAGAGAGGAGAAACGAAAGAAGAGAAGAAGCTCGGAGAAGGGTCGTGGTCGTCAACGAAAAAGTGACGTGGTCGTCAACGGAAAAGTGAAGGACGGTTGCTTTGTGGTGGAGAAGCAATCGAGTGACCCGTATGCTGATGTCACGACTTCCATGGTGGAGATGATTGTGGAGAAGCAAATTTTCGGTGCTAGGGATCTGGAGGATTTTTTTTTTTTGAACAGAGGGATTTGGAGGATTTGCTGGAGACTTTTCTGTCTGTGAATTCTCATCACCATCATAGGGTTATCGTTGAGGTGTTCACTGAGATTTGTGATGCTTTGTTTCCGAACTGGTCTCTGTTTTCTTAAAACGAAAAAAAAAAATGGGTGTATTTAACTGTGGTTTGTTTTATTTTAACACAGTAGAAACGGCCAAAGGCAAAAAGAAAACAAAATTTGTACACTTTTTAAAACAATAATAAAGGTCAAGGGCAATTTCGTAAAAAATCAATCCATAATTCATTTTCATCATTCATCTACCAAACACTACTACTGTTCCAAAATACATTCTGCACATATCTCTCAAACACTCCTTCAATCTCCAAAACACATTCTGACCATAATCCAAAAAGCCAAAAAGTTAAAAATGAAAAGCCAAAAAGTAAGTTCCCAAACACCCCCTACCTCCTGAGCACTTTTGACTTCTGCTCTAGATAAGCAAAATGGGCAAAGCCATTTTGGGAAAAATGGAGGAGCCAAACACTTAAAATGGAAAAATCCAAAAATGAGAAACAGCTTGGAAAATGTGTTCTCCAAAACATATTTGCAAAATGAGGAACCAAACAAGCAAAATGTGAAAATGTAATAATGAAAATGTGAAAATGAGCTAACCAACAGAGTGTTTTGAAAAAAAACAAGATATTGATGATTGATGAGAGTTAAAAATAAAACAAAAACAAAAACACAAATTAGTGTTTTATTAATTGGTATATTCCTCTTATTATATCAAAACAATGAAATTTATTTAGATATATACACACAAAAATATAAATATCTATAATAGGGTCTGGATCACGTTAAAACGGGGCGGGGGAAGCAAATACCATACCTGCCCCATTTGCCTATCGGATCGGGGAATACCTGCTCGGATCGGGGCAGGGAGGTCGGAGGCGGGGATAGATCGGAGGTAATTGCCATCCTAATCTGATTCCTGCACCCTACACTAACCGCAATTTTTCAAGAGCACTGCCCCACACGAACAAAATATGCACAGATTTTGTTGTGGGTCCCAACATGGGCCCCACTCAAACGATCCGAGCAGTTCATTAAATATAAAAATATTTTTTTGAGGGTCCTTGAGAAAAATCAGCTCAATTCAACGTCTATAAGTGCTCGATCCAATCATCTAACTTTTCATTATTTTGAATGAAAAATTTGATGATTGGATCGATCACTTATAGGTATTGAATTGAGTTGATTTTTGTGAATACCCTTGAAAAAATGTTTACATTTAATAAACGGCTCGGATCGTTTGAGTGGAGCCCGTGGTGAGCCCCACAACAAAATATGTGCACAATCTGTACATGTTTTGTCTGTGTGGACAGACTTTATGTTTTTTCAAATAAAAATCAATCAATAAGAGGCCCTGTTTGATTGGGGGACTAAGGGTGGGATTGGGCTATTAATCCCCTCACCTCTCCTAATCCCATGTTTGTGTTGTTTTTAGTCTCAGGACTATTAGTCCCGACTGGACTAGTCATCCTTCAAGCTAAGGTCAAAACAATCGGGGGGTGGGGGTGGGGGGTGTTGTTGTGGGACTATTAGTCCTGGGATTCTAGACTAGAGATTAGATTACCAAGATGCCCCTAGATGGCTTAGGAATAACACATTTGGCTATTCTATGTAATTAGAAATAATAATTTTGTTATACTTTTAGGCTCCATTTGTTTAGACGTAAAATATATTTCGGTAAAATGTTTTATCTATTTTTCGGTGTTTGGTTGTGTAAAAAATGAGGAAAATATTTTACATGTAAAACATTTTTCATCAATTGGATGAAAAATGACTTACCCTTAAATCTTCCGTAAGTTATTTTCCGAAATAAACCCGCTGCCTTCTACTGCAATTCTCACTGCTCAATTTCATCGATCGTCAGTACTACTCACGTTTTATTCCAATAATCTCGTATCTTTCCACCGTTTAAACTCTCCATCTCCCTCTCTACACTATTTAGTTGATTTCGGAAAAATATTTCAAGTGCCAACCAAACACCGAAAAATAAAAGTTTGAAATTTATTTTCTGAAAAAACATTTTACATCGAAACAAACGGAGCACTAGTTTGAAAAAAATACTTTTTTCTACCGACCTTGACAAAAGAAAATTTATGTTACATTTTATCTTAAAGTGAAACCGTAGGTCACTGTGAGGAGCTCCTGTTTTTTTAAAGGCAAAACAGTCATTGGAGAGTCAAAGAAACTAGTAAGCATTTCAAAAAATCTAAATTTCTGATTCCAAACTAGCCCATCTAAAAACTTGTTTTTTCTTTCTTTTTATTTTGGGTTATGGATTGGAGTCCAGCATCTCATGAATAAAGGAAGAAAATCCAACCAACTTTAATTCCTTTCAATTCCACAACCCTGTCCCTCTCTCTCTCTCTCTCTCTCTCTCTCTCTCTCTCTCTCTCTAAAAAAAAAAGAGAAAAAAAGAACAAAACTGGTCCCTCCTGATACTTCTAAATAGAGAGAATTAATTCCAATAAGCAACATAGTCAATTGAAAATCAAGTTTTTTTTTTTGGATCAAATTAATTGAGGTGGTTGTAAAGAGTAGTCGGGGTTAGAGATAATTTTTTAGGTTCCTATAGAATCACTCATTTATAAATTGCATTAGGGGCAATATGGACAATTGAGCTATTCATCCTTGTCAAACGGTATTCAAAACAAACGTAGGATACACGGAATTGACATTGTCCGTTGTTGAATCTCATGTACAAACAAAAATGGGATATGAAAGACCATACTCCCAAATAATTCCCTCAATAATAATACCCTCGCTATAACCCCATCTAATCCAATCTCTCGTATCAAACAGGGCCAGAATTCTCTCTATCCAAGTGCAGCTTCTGTTTTTGAAACACCCCCTGGAGTTCTGGTGTTTTCTGGTGTTTTTAACAAGTGCTTTCCACCCTCCGCTCCAGCATGAGCCCACACAGTGCCCCACAAACTGCACATCGCTCAACCACATACCATCCAAAACACCACCACGCGCCTTCAGAATCGTGATTCCACGATTTTACTATATGCACATTTTTCTTTTTTGTTTTCATTCAAGTGAATTTATCAAATATTAAGGGGTGTTTTGGCTAAGTAAGCCAATTTTATCTGAATTCAATTTTTTTTGCTAGTTTCGTGTCAAATTTTTGTGGATTATTGGTTCTTCTTAACGAGAAGAATCAAAAAAGTAAAAAATTATCATGGTTCAAACTTAAATTTTTTTTAATAAAGACAAAAATTAGCCAAAAGCCGGATTTCTACATACTCAAAAAGAAATTGAGTTTGGATTCACAATTTTTTATTTTTTCAATTCCTCTCGTTGAGATGAACCAATAATTCATAAAAGTTTGATTCGAATCCAAAAAATGCAATTTTTTTAATAAATACAAAAAAAAAAGCTAATTAGCATATTTAGCCCAAACAAGCCTAATTTTTTTCCCTTTTGTAAATAAACAAGCCTAATTTTCATTAGTGAAAGAAAGTGGAGGGACTAATAAAAAGAATCTATTGTAAATTTAAGTGAATAAAAAAAAAGAATGCGGGTATAAATTTTTTGAAAATCATTACTCTCTATGCATACAAGGAGATGATCAATTGCATTGATAGCTTCGATAGTTTGAATTATTATTCGAGTCTACATTGTCCAAAATGTTAAAACTACAGACTGAAATTTAAAACTCGTCAAAGATAAAAACAAGACAAAAATACTTTCCATAATAATGATTATTTTTAAATATCTTTATGACTTTATCCAACACGAATAAAAAACTTTAGCAGAATTTCAAAAAAAAAAGTAGGGTGGACAAAACATACAGTGAAATTCCACTTGGAGTAGGTTTGGATTAATAAGTTAAGTGACTTATTTTTATATTTTTATTTAATTTTTTTTTGCATTTGTTTGTTTTGGGTTAAATTTTTGTAATTTATTGATTCGTCTCGTCAAAAGGAATTGAAAAAGTAAAAAAAATAAGATCAAAACTCATAATTTTTTGAATGAAGACAAAAATAAGTCAATAAGATAGCTTTTTTTACTTATACTTGTCTTTTTGAAAAAAATTATGACTTTCAATCAAAATTTTTTACTTTTTTGATTTCTAATGCCAAGATAAATCAATAAGTCACAAAAATTTAACGCAAAACTAACAAATGTGAAAAAATTTGAGTAGGAAAAAAAATGACACTGTTCTTTTTGGGCTTTTGAATTTAGATTTATAGGTAATGAGTGTAGAGAGAAATAAGATAATAATTGAAAATAGAGAAGTAATGATTACAAAGAGATCAAGAGAAAAATAAAAATAAAAATTAAAAAATATGATAATAATTAAAATCGAAAATTCAAAACTCTTAAATGAACGGGATCTAAGGCTCCGTTCTAAAATGCTGTTTAAGTAGTATTTTTTAAGAAGGTAATTTCAAGCTCAAAAATAATGTATTTGCACAAATAATTTTTCTAGCAATATGGATCTTGTTTGATAAATTTTATTGAGATTTTTAATACAATGCAAAAAAAATTTTAAATTATTTTTTATTTATATTATTTTTAAGTTTAAAAATATAAAATAAATATTTATTTTTTAAAAAAGTGTTCTGGAACGGATTTCTAATTTTAAAACCAAATGAGCCCTTCCTTTGGTTTGAACTTTTAAGACAAATGAGCCGACTATACGATACTAACAAAAAATTCAAAAAATATAAACGGTACCGAACGGCCCGTTAAAACGCACCGTGGTTTTCGGTATATACTCCAACGTACAACCCTCTCTCTCTACATTTCCTCTCTCTCTCTTTTTTTGAAGAGTGAGATAAAAGTTATCGTTACCCCGCCTCTACCCTTGATCTCTTCTCACCTCTCTCTCTCTCTCTCTCTCCCCTCGCCGGCAGAGGGAAAACTGAGAAATACACGACCTATCCCCCACCCCCCCTCTCTATACAGCCTTCCTTCAATCAGATCCTCCGACATTCGAACAGTACAGAGATTTACACGGATAGGTTACCGCAATGTCGACGGAGGACGAGAAGTTGTTGAAGGAGGCGAAGAAACTGCCGTGGGAGGATCGATTGACGCACAAGAACTGGAAGGTGAGGAACGACGCCAACGTCGACCTTGCCGCTCTCTGCGATTCCATATCCGATCCCAAGGACCCCCGCCTCCGCGAATTCGGTGAGTTAGGGTTTCGTTCAGTGGATCTGGTTTCCTCTGCTCTTCTACCTTTTTGCGATTTTCGTTTTGTTGATCTGCGTGCTTTTACGACAATGCCGTTTGTTTGGATAGGGTTTTTTGTGTTCGTGTCGCTCAATTTGTTGGAAATGTTATATATTGTGCGTTAAGTCACATAACGCAGGTGTGGGAGCGCTGTGCAAAAAATATATTGAACTACTTAAATATACGAACAATATATTAAAATTCAGTAGAGTGAGGATTGAGAAGGCGAGCGGAGAGCGGGTTGGCCTAAGTGGTCAAGGCTTGGACTCGGAGGGATCACGTTCGAAACCTTTTAGGTGCTATCAACTCCAGTGGGGCTTGTTCGTACGAAGTTTTGGTCCGGCTTTAATTGGATTCCCTGCAAGTGGGTGGTGGGATTGGGCCCCTTGGATAGTCGAGGTGCGCGTAAAGTTGGCCTGGACACCTGAGTTGGGAGGGCAGTGTGAAAGCAAAAGCGTCTTTGAAAAATATACAAAGCTACTAAAATTCGCTAGGGCGAGGATTGAGGGGGCGAGTTCTGTGCGAGGACTGAGAGCGAGAGCAAATGGTCCTACGGAAGGGTTAGATGATGAAGGTTGTGAGGTGTCTTGTGTTCATTGTGATTTCGGAGTTACTGTGGAGGCTATTTATGGTTGGGAGGAGGTGGAGATTTTTTGTAAGGTGAATAATTGCTTTTGTTCCAAGGTTTTCTTTGAGTTACTGTTTTACGGAGGCAGCTTCAGCCGGTAGTGCCCGGGGTTTTGTAGTGGTGGAGTTGAGTGGTTTTATTGACATTGGGTATGTTGAATTGCTCTTGTTTTGTTTATTGTGTTTACGGTAATCACTGATCACATTGTGGTTATTGTTGAGAGCCTTTTACGGTGAGTTTCTGCAAAGTGAGTTGAGTGATTTAATCCTTATTGTGTGTAGTGGATTGTTCCCATTGAATGTAGGCACATTTTCAAACCTTGGTCCTTGTAGTGTTTGTCTTGTTTTTGAAAAATTATTCAGTTCCCATGGGGCACTGCCATGTGGTGCCCTGGCCCTACCACCGCATGTGGCGCTCAAGGCTAAGAGCATGGACCCACATAAATGTATGTTGGTGGAGAGCCTGGGGCATAGTGCACTGTTTAATTACTCCCTGTGTTTTATGATTGTTATTACATTTTCTTTGTTATGGGTGGATCTGTTGTCTTGTTCTCGCATAACAGCTTTTGATTTGTTCTCTAGGATCCTTCTTTAGAAAAACTGTTGCGGATTCGAATGCGCCGGTGCAGGAAAAGGCTCTTGATGCGTTGATTTCATTCTTGAAAGCTGCTGATGCTGATGTTGGAAGGTAGTCAATGATTTGGTAGTTATTTTCAGCGATTTAGTTTCGGTTACTGTGGTATTGGGATTTAGGTCTGAATTTTTGTTTGGGTTTTGGATTCTGAAATTAAAGATATGCGAAAGAAGTATGTGATGCAATCATAGCAAAATGCTTGACGGGTAGACCAAAAACTGTTGAGAAGTCGCAGATGGTTTTCATGCTGTGGATAGAGCTGGAGGCAGTGGAAGCTTTCCTGGTATGAACAAATTGTGGAATATTCCCTGTGTGCTCATATCATTCATGACGTTTGTCCCCAACTTGATTCACTTCCTTTGTGATTGAGTCGTAAATGTAGGAATGTCCATATTTTATTCTGAATGCACTGAGGCGTTCTACTTATGGGTATCATGTAGCATATAGGGGCATGGCGCAACTAGATTGTGTCACATTTATTTGTACAGCTGCTGCCTTTATTAGGTTGTAGGGCATTCGACTTAGATGGCTACGGGTAAAAAATGCCATGATGTTTTTAATTCCCTTTAAGTGCCCTCTTATATTTTTGTCACACATACCATGGACGTGTGGGCTTACTAACTGTTTTGCCTTATGAAAACTTTTGCTAGGGTAAGTGGGTTTAATCTGTATTCATGGTTCACTTGATGTAATTTGGTTTGAGTTTCCAACAACTACAATCGAAGGTGGACCCAAGTAACAATGGGCTTATGGTCAGAAGTAACGCAAAATCAAGTTGATAAACTCTCTTCAAAGCAAAGATTGCAAACCCATGTATTGGTATTTAAGGAGCTTAGTTCTTTGTAAAGTACCTTAGATCAGGAAAGTTCATATTTGCAAAAAAGGCTGCCTTTGGGTTGGTTTGAAGGGAAGAAAAAACTTTGTTCAGTTGCTTGGGATGCTGTCAATGATGGTAGTTTAAATGTTAGAGAAATCAAGACTACTGTGGCTGTGTTTGGCCAAGCTTGGTTGGAGGCTCTTCAATGAGGAAGATAACCTCGTGGTGCAGGCTCCAAATAGCAAGTACTTGCAGAGTGACAGGGGCTTGTGGGCTACAACACGTTCAGATATGTTTCACACGTGTATAAGCGTAGCTAAAGAGAACAGGTCCTGCAGCAAGGAACACCTTGGCTTTTGGGTAATGGGAGGAGGGGGGTACGTGTTGGACTGATAGATGGTCACTAAATTGCCCTCTGTTGGACGTGGCTGCTGCTGAAGTGCCTACAAAGGATAGCCTGGTGTCCGATTATTGGGTTGGTGATCAAGGTCGGAATCAGGAGTTGGGAGAGCTTGGGATCCTTGCTCCTTAGATTGTGGAACAACATCAGATAATGTTTGTTGTGGCTGCTAAGAATTAATGATTGGCTAATTTTAAAATATCATGGAAACTTTCTAGTGAAATAAGCATATGAGCGGTTGCAAATTGAGAGCTGATTTGGGAAGGATGGAGTGGTGCAGTGACTAAATTGTAAAGGTATGGGGATGGTGACTTGTGTGGCTTAAAATTTTGAACTAGCAGATAGTCAGGCGGAGGGCAATGGAAAGGGAATTACTCATGAATCAATTGGATGTGACAGATATACTGAGGTGGAAAACACTGACTTTTGGCAAATTCTTTGAAGGTTTTTACAGATGGGGCTTCTCAAGGGGGAACCTTGGATGTGTAGGGATTGGGGTCTAAGGTCTAGTTGGAGACACTGGTGGTATCTGATAGCTTTCATCAGAAGAGTGGTTTGGATGCATGCAATCACAGTGGTATTTTAGGCTAATTTTGGTAGGGGCTGGAGCTTGCGTCGGGCTTGGGTTGCCAAGACTTTATCCTTGAGACAGATTGTCAGTCAGTTAGCCTCTGATCTCATGCGCACCTCTGATGTCTATATATCGGTTTGTTGGATGAATTTTTCTCTGAACAAATTCGGCTGCCTGGTTGTTGATATTCCCAAGGAGACTAATAATCATTGTGCTGGTTGCATGGCAAAAGGAAGCTTAAAAGGGTCCTCTGTCACTGCTAGTGATGTATAATCTAGTTTGAGCAATGCATGCGCTACTTGGTTTTATTCTTGGAGGGAAGGAGAATTTATATTGGACACGCTTCGTTGTTTTGATACGTAATACCTGGTGGTCGTCCCTACATGCATGTTTAAAGGATCTTCACTTCTATTAGTCTGTTCAATCTTTTAACTCCTTCATAACCGCTTTACTATTGTTTTAATTCCTTTGTAGCCGTTTACTTTTGTGCACTATGTCTTGCCCGTGTTTGCTTGGATCATTTTGCCTTGCATTTATCTTCACAAGGATTTAATTGATTGCAGGATGCTATGGAGAAAGCTATTAAAAACAAAGTAGCTAAAGCAGTTGTTCCAGCAATCGATGTCATGTTTCAAGCTTTAAGGTTTTATCCCTTAACATAAGTGTGCTCATTTTTTATATTCTTTTGTGTATTGCAATTTTGGGGAATCAAGTGTGCGCGCGTGTGTTTTTTTTTGTTGTTGCTTATACTTAGTGAATTTGGGGCAAAGATAGTACCCCCTAAAAGAATTTTAAAGATGCTGCCTGAACTCTTCGATCACCAAGACCAAAATGTCCGTGCTTCATCCAAAGGATTGACTCTTGAGCTTTGTCGTTGGATTGGGAAAGAACCAGTGAAGTCAATTTTGTTTGAGAAAATGCGGGATACGATGGTATGTCGAATACTGTCAGCTATTGGCTCTCATAGTTGTACTATGTGCTCTACATGTTTTATTTCTCATTGTTTGGTTTCTGTTATATTATTTTATTCTGCTAAAGAAAAAAGAGTTGGAGGCTGAGCTTGTCAATGTCAGTGGAACAGCTAGACCATCCCGCAAAATAAGGTACCTTCCTAGTCATTTATAGTCATTGCATGTACCAGGTCTATGAAAGTTGACATTTTTCTCAGAAAAGTTCCTGATCATGAATTGTTTTGACATTTTGCTGGCTAATTTAATGTTGTTTGTTAGAGTTCTATGCTTTAGAATCTGACCTTGTGCTGTTTTCCGTGAAGCTCTTCGGTCAAGTTTTCTATAAAATTATTTTCTGTCTTTGCAATTTGTTATCTTCTTGTATGGCATGTTTAGTTATTTAGATCATTGCATATACCCCTCGCGAGCATTGCTTATTCTTGTTTCCTGATGATTAATGGAAAAGGAAATGACTTATGAAACATAAGGTATTTCTTGCAGTCATGAAACGTGTTCTCTTTAATAGTTGGACGTGCCTCATAGATTGGTATTATAAAGTACGCAAGGCACTATGGTTGCGCCTTGCCTACCTCAGTGCCTAGGCACGCAAGGCAGGTGCATTTGAAACACCGACAACGTAACTTTGTATAAACCCTCCTTTTATTTGGTTCAATACCCATGCGGGACTATTGCTAGTTGATTTGCGTGTTCTTGATTTGTTGTGTCATACCATGTTATAATATATAGAAAACACATCTGGTATAGTTCTGTCACCGACTCAAAGCTATACTACACAAAATACTTATTGGGTATTAACAGTTCTTCTACTAACAACAAAAATCTAGTTGTTTCACTGATAACTATTAGCAGTTCTTTTAGATATCTGGTATTAGTAGTCCCACGACCTAGGTGCTTATACTTATGTAACTGCTGCCCCCTCCCCCCAGATCTGAGCAAGACAAGGAACCAGAGCAGGAAGCTGTGCCTGAAGTTGTGGGCTCTGGCCCTTCTGAAGAATCTGTTGCAGATGGTATGTGATCAACTTTGTGAAACTATTGCCATTTTGCAGTTTTGTTCTCCCAATTATGGGTGAATGAAGTTGGAGAAGTCTATTCCCTGAGCTTCAAGGAAACTGGATTTGGCTTCCAATGCTTGTTATTAAGGTATGTGAAAATTGTGGCATCTCATGATTGGACCTGATATATGGTTTGTTTGTCAGCTCCTCAGGAAATTGATGAGTATGAACTTGTTGATCCTGTTGATATATTGACTCCATTGGAGAAGACAGGATTTTGGGAGGGAGTGGTCAGTATTCTCATTCTTTGTCCCATGTTATATACTGACATTTAGCTCCTTAGTTGCCACAGTTCTTGTGTACAATTCTCCTCTTCGGTAGATATCAGGTTAGGCAATTGTATGTCATTGTTGCTTAGAATTATTTTACCATTGTTGTGTGTTTCAGAAAGCTGCCAAGTGGTCAGAGCGAAAGGAGGCTGTTGCTGAGCTAACCAAGCTTGCATCGACCAAAAGGATAGCTCCTGGTGATTTCACTGAAATCTGCCGGACACTTAAGAAGGTGACTGGGTTATTTTTCATAGGATTTGGTGACTCTTATTAAGTGTTCCAGAACGCCAAACAAGTACTTATTTTTTAAGAAGACAATTTCAAGCTAAAAAATAATGGGCTTATTGAAATCTAAAAATATGCAATATGCCAATATGGATCTTGTTTGAAAGATCTTTTGAACGATGCAAAAAAAATCAAAAAATTATTTTTTATTTACACTATTTTTGAGTTTGAAAATGTGAAATAAGTACTTATTTTTTAAGAAGGTGTTCTAGAACTAGGCCTTAAAGTACTTTGTTAACTACTCTGGAAGGGCTAACTATGCTTAGTGGGTAATTTTTCAATCAGTTGACTACTAGTAGTTATACAAGTGAATTGACTCTTCGAACTTTTGTGCACTTGCATGGACAAATGATTTATTCATTTGTTGCGGAAAGTCGAGTCAACATTTAAATAGGCCTTTTGGTGCATCATGGTTCCAGTTTGTGCTTGCTTGTGGGTTTTGCATCCCTTTAAAATGCTTCTATCGATTGCGTGGTTTAGCTTTCGTAGTCGTACTTTTCTTGTACCTCCCAACTTAGTTTCACTTTTCCCCCCTTTATTGCAGCTTATTATAGATGTCAACATAGCTGTTGCAGTTGAAGCCATCCAGGCAATTGGGAATCTTGCCAGGGGCCTAAGAACACATTTCTCAGGAAATTCACGCTTCTTGTTACCCATTTTACTTGTAAGTATGTTATGGAAAGCTACAGATACAGAATTCAGCTCAATTTGTATGTGTGCCACTACCTGTTAATGGTTCGCATCCGTTATACGTGATTAAATTTGTTTGGGTATGCAAGTCCCCAGCTTTTTATGTAAGGTGTGAAAACGGAAATGCTGGTTTTATAAAGAAAAACACCTGTTTTTCTTATCCGGTCTTTGGTGTTGTCTCATTCTTTTTGCGTTATTTTTCTTTAGGCAATTTTCTTTTCTTAGCGGCTATTATCCCTCAGCTTACACCTTTCTCTGTGCTAGTGAACGATCTAATCTTTGTTAACAGGGAGCAAACATGTAAATTTTCTTTCAAGAAATGACCAGACAAAGCTTGTAAAATCCATTTTGATTTGTGGGCTGTGGGCTTCGTACACCTGTGCAATCTTCCCAGCTCTGTCTCTTTTTTTAATGAATGATATGTGGCTTATATGAGAAAGAGTTGCCTTTAATAATGTAAATGGTCCCAATGTTGAGTTTCTATTTGCGATCATATGTTTAATGTTTTGAGTTGTTGATATATTTTGTGTAACAAGTTCCTCTTACACAGGAAAAACTGAAAGAGAAAAAGCCCACTTTGACTGACGCACTTAGTCAAACTCTCCATGCAATGTACAAGTCTGGGTGTTTGAATCTTGCAGACATTGTCGAAGGCAAGTTTCATCATCATTATATATATTATGTATTTGGAATAATTGTCAGATATTTTCAAGGTCTCTTTTGCTACTAAAAACAATCTTGATAATGTATGAACTCTCGAGTTTAAACAACGGCATTCTGCCATTCTGCTCTCTCGAAATAAACCACATCAAGCATAGCCAAGAATTGCGCCCTTTTTTTTTTTATGCTAGTCACGCCTCTCTTTTGCATGTCTACCTATTATATTGTTACATCCTAGGGGCTGGAACCACTGCAGTTCTATTTTTCCTGGTTCTTTGCCAATCTATTGTATTGGACCCGTTGTTGCTTGTGTGGTTTAGGATCCTGGAAGTTATTCCTGTTTGACATTAGTACTAGAACATAGAGCTTGATTGCATTGCGATAGAGGGATTTTATACTAGTCACGCTTCTCTTTTGCCTGTCAACCTATTATATTGTTACATCCTAGGGGCTAGAACCACTGCAGTTCTATTTTTCCTGGTTCTTTGCCAATCTATTGTATTGGACCTGTTGTTGCTGTTAGATTTCTTGGAGGGTTCCAACCTAAAACCAATTGGCAATAGGTGGAGTAGCCTCTAGAATTTATTAACCAAGCTTGGGTGGCTTAGATGAGCGATGTGGGACAAGTCTAACACTCCCCCTCACGTGTAGCCCGGATGCACGTGGAGGTGACAGACCAGGAGTTGACTGACTGACTCGGGCAACAGAGATGACAGAGACTTTCCCACGAGAGGTGAAGCCACCCAAGACCTAGCTCTGATACCATGTTAGATTTCTTGGAGGGTTCCAACCTAAAACCAATTGGCAATAGGTGGAGTAGCCTCTAGAATTTATTAACCAAGCTTGGGTGGCTTAGATGAGCGATGTGGGACAAGTCTAACAGTTGCTTGTGTGGTTTAGGATGCTTGAAGCTATTCTTGTTTGACATTAGTACTAGAACATAGAGCTTGATTGCATGGCGATAGAGGGATTTTGTGGTTCTATGGGATTGTGTTTCTATAATAGTGGGGAAGAGTTGTATTTGACGTCTATAGGTACAGTGGCGTAGCCCGGAACTCACGTTAGTGGGGGCACTTTTTAAACACACTTCACCAATAAGTGATTTGTAATAAGCAATGATTGAATAAAAAATTTTGCACTACAAATAATAAAAAAGCTAACATATTCATTACAAAATCCACTTACACAAATTATGAAAACAAACCAATTTTTTGAATTGTCTCAGTTGATAAAGTCTAAAGCAATTCAACACATAATAACAAAATGCCAATATTTAGCAATCTTGTCCCCATAGAAAGTTTTTCAAATTTTATTCCTAAGGTTCCAAATTCAAATTGGGTTGTGGGTTCTATCAACAGAGAGGAAAAAACAAGACGACTTTAAAATTGCAAATAATTTTTAAAGTATAATGCATAGTTTAGCAACTTTTGAAAATTTGATATTATGCATTATAGAGTTTCAATAGTAAGCAGTGGTTATTTTTTGCATTAGACATCTCATTTCGCCATTGGAGTGGAATTGTTGTAATACTTGAAATAACAAGAGGGAAATAATGTACAAAATGTATTATAGAGATTAAAAGGATGATAATATATGAAAGACAATTCATAATGAAAAACACAAAATTTCACCCCACGGGGCCGACTGTATCTCTGCCACTTTCTAGGTAAGTATTTCTGTATTACCAGTTGTACCTTTTTCCTCTTGCAATTGGATTCATGCATACTATGTTCAGTGAATGTCTTTCTGTTTTCTTTTAATGGTTTTTTTTTTTTTAATTATCTTGAATGGTTTTGCTGTGCCTTGATTTGGCTAATATAGTTTCATCATTTGTTGCCCAAGAGGCTGGTTCTCTCTGGATTTAGCTCATTGGATGTACTTGGTGCTGCTATTTATGAACACCATCATACTTATTACTTGTTTACTGCAGATGTAAAGGCAGCTACAAAAAATAAAGTTCCTCTTGTGCGTTCATTGACATTAAACTGGGTGTCTCTTTGTATTGAGACTAGTAACAAGGCCATTGTTCTCAAAGTTCACAAGGAGTATGTTCTGATATGCATGGAGGTTGGTGACTTCCATACCACAATATTTATCTAGACTTACACATATGAAAACTTTTGACATTATGTGAGGCTTTGTTTGATCATATTGAAAACAAAATGCTGAATTTTCTAATCTAAAAAGTAATTGGTCTGTACTACAGATTGATTGCCGAATTAAAAAAAAAAAAAAACTGCCTGATATTTGAAAGAAGTGAAAGGATGGAAGTGGAGTGGTGGTGCAGGTTGCTTGGTGGTGGCGTGGTGGTTGAGCAATGATGGTAGTGTGGATTTGATAGTGGAATGGTGGTTGGTTGTCATGTTGTGTAGCGTAGACATGGTGAAGGGCAGAAGGGGTGGTGATCATAACAAAGGTGTTATGCAGGCCTTGTTTCTGTGGTGGTTCTAGCTATGGTGGTGGTGTGGCAGCAACAATGGTGGTTGTGGGAGATGGCATTGGCAACAGTAGTTTTGTTGCCGCGGTACTGGCGGCAGTGGGGCAAAGTGGTGTGATAGAGATGGTGGTGAGGTGGCCGTGATGATTGTAGCGTAGAGTTGGTGATGCTGGTGGTGTAGTATTTGGAACAACAAAGATGGAGGTGGAGGGGTGGTGTAGGAGTGGTAGTGGCCGTGGTGGTTGCATTCTAAGTGGATGCAGATTATTTACTAAATTTAGTGAGCAGTTTCTTACTTCAAATTTTTTTGAAACTGTAGTTATCAAGCACACAAATTTCATTTTTCATGTAACATATTCTGTTTCTAGTGTTTGTTTGTGTTATCTAACATCCCCATATTAGCACAATTATTATCACTTCCATGCTACCTGTCAATACCTCAAGCTTAGGTGGATAGTTGCCCGACTTCTCATTGTTCTCAAGAGAATTGTTTTTCATGTGTACCATACCTTTGAAAAAAAATTCTTTATGTCAAGAGTTAATTCTTTTTTGAATCTGTTAAGTGGGACGAATCTTTGGCTACAGCAATCCTTCATCAGTTACCTAGTTATATTTTCCTGAGTTCTCTACTTGTACGAATACAATTTTTAATGAATGTTTTAGATCTGCATGTGGTCTATGCAATGCTCATGCTTCTCTAAAGATTATGAAGTTTCTGTCTAGCTGTCCTGTTCTTCCTACGTCTTTCAACACTATACCACTCTAATTTATTGATTTGTATCATTTGCAATTTTTGTGCTTGGTTTATGTATAGAAGGTGATGTTGTTTGGTCCAATGTTATATTCAATTCTTTGTAGTGCCTTAATGATGGGACTCCAGAAGTGAGGGATGCAGCCTTTTCTGCTTTGGCAGCAGTGGCGAAGGTACTCCTTGCAATCATAATGCAACCAGGAACTATCATGTTTTCCTAGTAAAATGTTTTTCACCAAAACTGTAATGGAAATAGTCCACTACTTGCTACTGCCACACTAATTCTGGTTTCTTCATTTTCTTTCTCAGTTGGTTGGCATGAGGCCTTTAGAAAAATCGTTGGAGAAACTTGACGATGTTAGAAAAAAGAAGCTTTCAGAGATGATTGGGAGTTCTGGAACTGGTCTAGTTGGTACAAGCTCAGGTTTGAATAATTTTATTGCTCAAATTTGTGCAAGTTTTCTTGTGAAGAATTATATTGACTTTGATCTTTCTTGCTCTACCTCCTGATATAAATCATGATATGGCCAGCTATAACTTCAGGTGGAAGCAGTTCTGCTGCAGAGGTGGGTCTGTTCTTGCCTTTCAAAATGATGGTCATGCCCCTTTTTCCTTGAACTAAGTGCTATGTATCGATTTTCCATTTTATGTATCGCATCGTGATACGCATGTCATATCGCAAGATGTGTTACATGAGTAAATGTAAGTTTGGTAACAATAGCAAATGTAAGGTGAAAAGCTAGTTATACAATGTATGCCCAATATAAATACCAAATCTATTACACACGTAAAAATGAACTTTGATGACAGGAAAGTTCATGTCTTTCAGCTATATAACACCCAAACAAGAGCTGAGAACAGCTTCAGGCAAAACTACAAATGTAGCCGTGGATGATGTTCGCTTAACACAGCCTATAGGGTAAAGGCATTCAGGGCGAAGACTCTGAAGTGGTAACACGTAGTCTGTCAGTCAAACCAACGATTCAAGGTCTACTTGGAGTCCCTGCTCGTTAGCTTGGACTAAAGTAACGAGACATTCGGGAGGCAGAAAGAAGGGAAAACCAGAGTAGCAACAACATTGGTGACTCTTTGATAGGGCTCTCAATATAGACCAAAGCCCGACTATCTCAGGGGCTTGAAATGATCAGCAGTTTCATTCATGCTATGTCCTGGTTCGGTTCATGCTTTGGCGAGCAAGCGCTATTATTCTTGTTAAGTGAGTCTAATCGGGTCAATTTTAAGCCTTCTCCCTTCGTCATGTCATTAAAGAAAGGGGAGATTTCATGATAATCCTGTTAGGCACATGTCTCAGCAACCCAAGTCGCCAGGCTGACAGTTGACAGTGGGGCGGTGGTAATAATCTCCATACAATAAAAACAAAAAATCAAGACTGCTTGTGTGTATATTACCGTCGTCTCTCACTAGGCCGGGAACCAGTCCTGCATTTTCCATGAAGAAAAGTATCGGATATCCTGAGATGGATTGTGTGTATATTGCAATAGTAATTTAATGAACATAAGATAAGTTTAGGGATACGCATCGGTTTTTGACTCCACACGAACTGAATTGTAGGATATGTGTCATAGTGTATGCATACCATAAGCTTTAATCAAATGTAAGATACGCTAGAGATACGTATCGGCTTTATCTCTAGATGTATCGTAATCGAATCATGAGATAAAGAGACTCAAATTTGAATCTCTTTAAACTTGCCTATCAAAAGACAGGAAAAGGAAGAGTTATGGTGGATGATGGATGGATTCAGAAAGATAAAGAGACTCAAATTCGAATCTCCTTAAACTTGCCTATCAAAAGACAGAAAAAGCAAGGGTTATGGTGGATGATGGATGGATTCAGAAAACAAGGAAGAAACTCTTCGGGTTGATAAGAAGCTATAGAAAAAGCCAATATGCTTCACATTCTACTGAAATTTCAGGGAGGTCAAATCTTACGTTACAGCAAGTGAACCTATATGTTCCCTTTGACCGTTAATTTCTGGTCTCAATTGTTGATCTTGGGATACATCTATGTTCCGTTTGACCGTTAATTTCTGGTCTCAATCGTTGATTTTGGGATACATCAAGTCTTTGCAGTTAGGGGTAACAATGCACCCCACTGCTCTCTCATTAGGTAGTTGTAGTTGCACAACCCTGAAATTGGCTTCAATTTTACTGCTTATATTTCTAAGTGTGCAGATGCTGTTGTAATGAACTTGAACCAAGTATACTCACCTTCCATGGTTATATCTCTATCTTTCTTGGAAAAGGAATAGAATTGGCTACCTTGGTATTCATGAATCATGGCAATGAGAGACAATTAATGGCATATTTTTGCTTAGCGTAGGCGCATATGCATGTCACTTACACTTAATTTTGTGCCTCACGCTTCCTTGGTCTTTCCATTGAGTTATGACTGATGGATTAGCGATATTTGTCATGGATGATTTTATCAAAATCCATTTTTTCTTGCTGGTGAAAGGATTTTTAAAACCACTCTCATAGAGCTTTGTGAATTAGGAGCATGACTGATTGAATCTGGAGTAATGAATCCCTGCTAATTCAAAACTTGTGGAATTACACTTCCAACCTGTATAGTTTTGTTACGGTTAGACGGAAACTTCAATACGATTTTCGTTGTATGCAGGCTTCAGAAGGATCATTTGTCAGAAGGTCGGCAGCAAGTATGCTTAGTGGGAAGAAGCCTGTTCAATCGGCGGTCAGTATTTTCCTCTTCGTTTTCTTATTTTTCAACTCTTAGCATGTTTTGTTCTATGCATTTTGTGTTTGGAGAGATTCTTTGTCTTGTAATGTGCAATTTTATATATTATTTGTCAGCCCGCTAGTAAGAAAGGAGCGGCTGCAAAAACCGGTGTGAGTAAGAAAGTGGATGCTGCTGGACAGTTAAAAACATCCAAGTTAGTTGAAGCTGAAGATGTTGAGGTAAGAAGCTGAAATGTTGTTTAGCAGTTTGATGTTCGTCATTTTTCTTTGTTTGTTCACCATAACCTAAGGACGAATTAACCCTACTTGGTGTGCTTAATATTTGCAGCCAGCTGATATGAGTCTTGAAGAGATTGAAAGCAGATTAGGTTCTCTTATACATGCAGACACTATTTCACAATTGAAGAGTGCTGTATGGAAAGAGCGGCTGGAAGGTTATTCCCTCTCTGTGGTTAACAATGAAAGTCATCTATTTTTACGATTTCTCTTGAGTGCCATGTGTTCTGGACCTCTGGTGATCATGGTGTTGGGATTTTTAGTCCCTCGCCGCAACGGAAGCACGCCACAAAATTAAACAAGCACAAGAAAAATAAAGAACACAAGATTTCCGTGGTTCGGTCTCAATACCTACTCCACAGACAAAAGAGAAATTCCACTATATTGATCGAGTACAATTATATAGAAAAATATTAATCCCCAAGCCCACGCTCACTAATATTTTTTCTCTCCCTCACTCTCACAATATATTTTCTCTCTTGCTCTCACCAATTGTGTATATCTCACACACTTATAAATCTCAAATATGCCTCGGTATTTATAGAGTATCAAGCCTTGACCTCCAAGGCTTCCTACTGCCTTGTAATTCCTTTTCCTACTCAAACTAGGAAATACACCAAGAAGGAAACTCTTCCAAAGTAATATTGCCAAGTATGGAACTCTTCCAACTTGCCATAGGATTTGATTCTCTAACCAAAACCGAATATAACATAACTACACGCGAATAATTACCAAGCACCCCCTCGATAAATTATCACACGTGGGTGAAGCCCAACACATGGAAGGACGCAAGTGTATTGACCATCAAGTGCCATTTGTTGAAGTTATAATCAATGTCATTTGCCTGTTAGGGAAGTGAGAAACATACATCGCCTGCTAAATATCAAGTCCCGTGTCACAATTTTTTGGTGAATTTGAAAATTTTCTTACATTATGGGGATGGATTTGTAGTTGTGTATTGTTTGAGTAGGATTTTTATTATTTTTTATTTTTTGGGTTTTGCAGTGTTTCTGTTAATAACTTTGGTTTCTGTAGCTGGTTAAATTGATGTTTCTAGTAATTTTTGTATCCTAAAGCGGTTGTAATTTGTATGTGTCATTTTGTTGTACATGCTTTTCGCTTCTTCTTCTTCTTCTTTTATGTTTTGCCCAGTTTTCATACTTACCTTGTGTTTCACTTCATGCTTGAATTTTAAGTAACCCCCCTGTCGTTGTCGCAGCAATTACCTCATTTAAAGAGCAGGTGGAAGGAACACAGGAACTCGACCAGTCAGTGGAGATCTTAATACGTTTACTTTGTGCTGTTCCTGGATGGAATGAGAAAAATGTTCAGGTATTTTACTCTTTTGCCTATATTACTGGCTGGTCTTTGTGATTGTTTTCCAGCTTATCAATTTGTACGAGCTGAAAATTGCAGGTCCAGCAGCAGGTTATTGAAGTTATCACTCATATAGGTTCCACCGCATCCAAGTTTCCCAAAAAATGTGTAGTTCTTTGCCTTGTTGGTGAGTATTCAGGTTTTAGATATCCCTAGTACTGTGGACTTGATTAAGCATAGATGAATGTGACATTTGGTGTTAGGGAGGCTAATTTGCTTGACCCATCGCCTCTACCAAATCGGATTTGATTCTTAAGTCTCAGTTGTGTCATGACAGTTCAAATCATTGGCTGGTTTATTTTTTAAGGTTAAAATGCCTTTTTGATAGGTATAAGTGAACGTGTTGCGGATATCAAGACGCGTACTCAAGCTATGAAATGCCTTACTATTTTTTCTGAAGCTGTAGGCCCAGGATTTGTTTTTGAACGAGTAAGTCTGGCTGCACCTTTTGTACTTCGTGTTTGGGCTGGAAGTAATGATTTGCATGGAAGAGATGCTTAGATAGAATTTCCTGCGGAGAATTGTTACCAATTCTATTGACTTGAGTTGTTACCTTTCTTATTTTCTTTGTTTTAGCTTTACAAAATCATGAAGGAGCATAAGAATCCCAAGGTGCTTAGCGAGGGTATTTTATGGATGGTTTCTGCGGTTGAAGACTTCGGTGTATCGCATCTGAAACTAAAGGTGCCTCTAGTGTTGTAACACCATATTGTCAACGCACTTTTCTGTTTTTGTTTTCTTTAAAGGGCAAATGGCTCATTTCAAATGATGACAGCTGGAGGATTGCCTCGAGTAAAAGTGTTCTTGTTCAATGTGTGACAGTGGGTGCTTGTTTTGATAGGATTTGATTGATTTTTGCAAAGATACGGGTTTGCAATCCAGTGCTGCTGCCACTCGAAATGCCACAATCAAACTAATTGGTGCTTTACATAAGTATATTGGTCCAGGTAACTTGTCTTCTGGTTGGTGAAAGCATCTGGTATCTTGAGCTAGTGATAGGAAGTCTAACAAGATATACCTTTTGTTGCAGATATCAAAGGGTTTCTTTCAGACGTCAAGCCTGCTCTTCTTAGTGCAGTTGAAGCAGAGTGTGAAAAAAATCCATTCGAGGTTTGATCAAGATAGGGTTCAGAGTTCTTTGTTATTGTTGGTTACCTTTTTCGTTGTTCATTGCGCTCATATTGTATTGCAGGGTTCTATAGCTCCAAAGAAAACTGTAAAGGTGTTGGAATCAACATCATCATTATCTGGTGGTGGGTTGGATAGCCTACCCCGTGAAGATATTAGTGGAAAGATCACACCTACTTTGCTGAAGGGCTTGGAAAGTCCTGATTGGAAGGTCTGGTTTTTACAAGAATAAATGCTTTGATGTACTCTTCTTTTGTGGGTTTACATTTATGGTGAGGCGTTACTCTTGTTGATTATGATCCGTTCTGAATATGTTTTCTATTGTTCCAGGTTCGGTTAGAATCTATTGAGGCTGTCAACAAAATCTTGGAAGAGGCCAATAAGCGGATCCAACCTACTGGAACTGGTATTATTACCATATATTTGTACATGAGAAGTGACATGTTTTTACCAGACTCACAACTCATTTGTTTTCTACTAGAGGCCGGGGCACACGCAAGTCGGATTTTCACAACATTTATAAAAATTTGATCAAACAATAAGTGGGAAGCATTTTTATAAAAACGTTGTGAAAATCCGACTTGCATACGCATCGTGTATGCCCCGGCCTCTAGTTTGTTCTTATTCCCACTGATTTTGTGTCTTCCTTGTCCTCTTTTATCTGCAGTAACGTATCCCAAAAACATATTAACAGTAGAAAAATAAAAACCAAACAAAATAGAACTCAATAAAATTGTCAACTGTACAAAATACATTAGGATTTAACTTGAGATAATTCAAGGGAGTTAAAAAGAAAAGACTTACTTGAGTTCCACCATCTTCACCATATCTAATTAACCGAGTGCCCCACCCTAAGAGATAATTCAAGGGAGTTAAAAAGAAAAGACTTACTTGAGTTCCACCATCTTCACCATATCTAATTGACTGAGTGCCCCACCCTAAGATTTCCCAATTGGTTTCAACGTGTGGCAAACCATGGGGCGACCGAGTGACTTTCAGTGCCTTTCGAGAGAGAAGTTGTTTACTCCGCCCGCAAATATGAAAACTTGTCACGGAAACTACGGCAGTTCATAGTGGGTACTGGGTGTGGGTTACCTATTGATTGTGGGTTACCTATTAATCGTGGGAGGTTACTTTTTGTTTAAATGTCCAATATATCCTTATAGTTAATTGTTTTGTTTTGTGTGTTTTTTTCTCTTTAGAGGGTATTTTAGGAAAAGAAAATACGTGGCAGGGGAGACACCAAATTGGTGCTCCCCCTTTATATATTAGAATAGATTTTTAAGTCTTGCTTTTCAGCCGGAAATCTTTTGATTATTATTACTTTTATTTTGACTTCCAGTGGAGTTATTTGGCGCTCTTAGAGGGCGTCTATATGATAGCAACAAAAATTTGGTAACACAAACTCTTTGTACTGTTGGTGCTGTCGCATTTGCAATGGGACCAGCAGTTGAGAAGTCTAGCAAGGTTGTGTCCTCGGAACCTAAAGCTCCTTTTAACTTTTTATTCATCTATTTGAAATTGGACTTTATACTGTGAAGTGGTTTCTTTCAGGGTATTCTATCAGATGTTTTGAAATGCCTTGGTGACAACAAAAAGAATATGAGAGAAAGTACTTTGGCTACTTTAGATGCTTGGCTGGCTGCTGTTCATCTTGACAAAATGGTTTGTCTCAAATCATCTATGACTCTATTTCCTGCTTTTTAATCCCTGTTCTCACATAAATAATCTGTTCCTTTTAGGTTCCGTACATCACTACTGCTTTAACAGATGCTAAGCTTGGTGCGGAAGGGCGCAAGGATCTTTTTGATTGGGTATCAAAGCAGCTTACAGGATTAACTGATTTTTCAGATGCCGTGCATTTACTAAAACCAACTGCTTCTGCTATGACGGTATTCACAGCAACTGGATAGGATATCCTGGAAAACAATTGAGGGGCAACATGTAAATTAGTTTTCCCTTTTATTGAATTGTGCATTTATATACAGGATAAATCAGCAGATGTTCGTAAAGCTGCAGAAGTATGCCTTGGTGATGTTTTGAGAGTTTGTGGGCACGAATCAGTATGTGGAAGTTAAATTTTTTGGTGTGTTCCTTGGTTTTTGTCAAAGTTTGGCGGAACTCAAGCTTCTTATTGTCAATAAATATGTCCAGGTGACAAGAAATTTGAGAGATATACAAGGACCTGCCTTAGCTATTGTGCTTGAACGACTAAGACCCAATGGGGCTTTTCATGGTACAGCTTAGTGTAGCTTTCTGAAACTTTTACAAGTCTTTTTCTGTTTGGCGGTCCTGTTTCATGGTGATTAATTTTGTGCCCCCAGAGACAATATCGATGGGGCCAGCAGCCAAAAGTGGCTCAAAAGTTGCAAAATCTAGCTCTAATGGTCATGGTGATCGTATTCAAAAACTTGGAAGCAAGGCTGTTTCTTCGGTATGGTTTTATCCTCTTTGAGTTTTTTTCCTTCACGAGAATAATAAAGATATTGACATACTTTGTCATGGTTCGTGAAGAGAGGTATTTCAACAAAGGGTTTGAGGGCTGAATCAATAATGTCAATTCAAGATATAACTGTTCAGTCTCAGGCTTTACTGAACGTGAGAGAGTCTAATAAGGTATGAATATACATCCTTCGAGTCTATTTGAGTGTGATTTGTTCAGCGCAGCTGTCACTGGCTCATTGGATTGAGTTCTGTGCAGGATGAAAGGGAGAGATTGGTTGTCCGCAGGTTTAAATTTGAAGAGCCACGTTTAGAACAGATTCAGGATCTTGAGGTATGTGCGTTTGAGTGTACATTGAAGGTTCTTCTATGCCATTTGTCCTATCTGAAGTTGACATATTTTTCAATTGTATGCTTTCCACAGAATGATCTTATGAAGTATTTCAGAGAGGATTTGCATCGAAGGCTTCTGAGCACAGACTTCAAGAAGCAGGTTGATGGAATCGAGATGCTGCATAAGGTGATTTTTCCGCTACCACTCGGGTTACTTGGATTTACTCTCAAATCTGATTATGCAATTGGCACATGAAACTTAAATTTATGCTGACTTTCCAGGCACTGCCATCAATTGGAAAGGAAATAATTGAAGTGCTTGATATACTTCTGAGGTGGTTTGTTCTACGGTTCTGTGAATCTAACACATCATGCCTACTCAAGGTATAGAATTGATTAGATTTTTTTGTTTTACATGCCCGTTCATAGTCTATTCTAGTGATGTATTTGGTACTAAGTTTGGTTATTGTGCTTCCGGGAAAAAAAAAATTCATCAGGTACTCGAATTTCTTCCCGAACTTTTTGACATGTTGCGGATTGAGGGGTACACATTGACCGAGTCAGAAGCTGCCATTTTTCTTCCTTGTTTGATTGAGAAGGTACTTGTAACTTTACCCAGGTCTAACTTGCTTCCAATTTTGCTTGTTGATACTAGTATGAAGTACTGTTCCTATTGCTGTGTTTTAGTTGTCATTCTGTTTGGCGTTTTTGTGAGCTTTTAGTTTCTTCTTTTGCTACAGTCTGGACACAACATTGAGAAAGTACGAGAAAAAATGCGAGAATTAGCAAAACAAGTTATTCATTCATATTCAGCAGCAAAAACTTTCCCTTATGTCTTGGAGGGTTTACGTTCTAGAAACAACCGAACCCGGATTGAGAGTGTCGATCTGGTTGGATTCTTGATTGATAGCCATGGAGCAGAGGTAAATATGGAAAGCTATCTGATATTTTGTTTTTATTGAAAGGTACTTTGTTTTAAATAATTTTTTTATGCAGGTTAGTGGACAGTTGAAATCCTTGCAGGTTGTAGCAAGCTTAACAGCAGAACGAGATGGTGAAATTCGGAAAGCTGCTTTAAATACTTTGGCTACTGGTTATAAGATTCTTGGTAAGTTATAGCTTTCAACTGGAATTCGGAAAGCTGCTTTAAATACTTTGGCTACTGGTTATAAGATTCTTGGTAAGTTATAGCTTTCAACTGGTAGACTGATTTGGTTTTTGGTTATCTTGGATACATAGGACTGGAAGCTTTTAAATTCTGATCAAACCTGGCTATTTTGCTGCTAGGGATTATTTTGTGTTTCCTTGTTTCTTTCTTTATAGTTTCCCTCGTTAAGAACAAAAAGTTTGTTCCAATTTTGGCAAGACTGGCCCTTATGAACAAGTTAATCCATTGACAAGTCTTACCGGGGGTTGTTTTATTCTTTTTTCAAAGGCGATGACATATGGAGATATGTTGGGAAGCTGACAGATGCTCAAAGGAGCATGTTAGATGATAGATTTAAGTGGAAGGTCAGTACATATTTCTATTTTTTCCATTCATGATATTATAATCGTGAAAGTTCAAACGGTATTCGTTCTGTTTCTATTTTTTTCATTCATCATATTGTATCCTTGCTAGGCCCGAGAGATGGACAAAAGAAAGGAGGGAAAGCCTGGAGAAGCAAGGGCTGTTTTGAGGCGTTCTGTTAGGGAAAATGGGTGTGGCTCTCTGTTTTTCTCCTGAGCACCTTGTTTACTATTTTCCCAATTATGTCTTAATCAATTGCTGCTTTCTTGCCTAGACTTGTTTATTGTGCTTTGATACTTAATGTTTTTAGTGCATTGTTTGGTTTCCCTCATGGAGGGGATATAGAGAAATACAAGAAAATTTCTGCTACGGAAACTCTTTGGCTATGCATTATGGATATGCCTGTTTTAAGACATGAGAAGCACAAAAGAACTTGACGTCTTTGTGTCAGACACATGTCGCACATGGATACTCTTTCAACACTTGTCCAAACTTATTATTTATCTTTTCGTTAGACTAGACAAGTATCAGAAACTTATGGGACAAGTGTGACTCCCATCACTTAGACACAGATGCACCCCATTACATGTTTGGAAAAGCCTTGAGACCCAATGATAAAATCAAACCGATATATAGTCACTTTGGTTAATCTCTTCTTCTGTTTTTGAATTTTGGGAAATCTTAGTCCTAAAAATATATTTGTGAAATAAATTTGTAAAATAGGTGTCAAGATTGGATCCGGTCATGAAATGTTTGGCTAATTTGATATACTTGAAACATTTCCTAGCTGAGGGAGATGAAAAACTAGAGCATGTATATTTCCTGATATTAAAAATTTTAAAAGCTCATTATTTGTTTCAACACTACATGTGAAACCTGTAGAAAACATTTCTTGGGGTCAAAACAAATTACACAATAGTGAGGTTAGTTATTTCAGGTTTCATTAGGTGCTGGGCCCAATGCTATCACCATATTTTCTCTTGAGAAAACCAACTATTATTTTATTTCTACTTCTAAAAGTGGAGCACCTTCTCTCTTTCTTTTTCTTTTTTTAAATTTAATAATAGGATGCTTTTGAGTTTTGCCAATGGTACCACTCCTGCAGATGTGCTATGTATGCTCTTGCGTAATGCATTTTCTTCTATGTCCGTTGTATACTTTGTGGCTTAGAAAACCTGCCATTTGGTGTCATGGGTTGTGTGAGGTTTTATGAATAGAGCTAGCAGTAATATCTTTAACTTTCAGGCGCCATTACTCGGGGTAATAGGCTAATTGCATATGAGAAGCAGACCATTGCGCTTATCAAAAAAAGAAAGAAGCATAAAAGTTGAACAATTTCTTGATTTTTACTTTCTTTTTGGTACTTTCATTTTCCCTTTCCAGTTTTATGGGAACTCTTGGCGTGGCTCTCTTTTTTATCTTTTTTCCTCCTTTCATTAGCTGTTTTATTTATTTATCTAGCTATTTGTTTTTTGGTGTCTATATCTTAACGTCTTCCAATTAGTTTCTATTCTTTTCCCGTAAGAGAACTGCTTCTTGCTCCTCTAATCTCTTTCAAATATTAGTCTAGGAATCTCTGTTGCCTTGTTTCAAAAGTGACATGTGGTTGCTTTTAACCCCATTACTGTATGTTTCTCTGTCTTATTATTGCTTTCTTACTTTCTTCGCATGCTACAGATACGAATGGGCTTTGTAGGCTGAATTAATGGGGCTTTAAGTTAGTTACATTCAAACAATGATTTTGCTTTTCTGGATTTTGATCTACAAAGTTATGTCTTGTTGTTTACTTATGACCAATTTTAGTTTTGACGTTTCTACATGTCCGTTGCCCCATTTCTAGGGCTGAGGTAGCAGAACAAAGTGGTGATGTCTCACGGTCTGTATCTGGACCAATTTTTACTAGGTACTGCACGTTTCCTGCATTTTGATTGTTCAATTTATCTGCTCTTTGTTTTGGTCGTTTCCGCAGCTTATTCATCTTGATCTGTTGTCCCATTTTGGATGCTAACATGTATGTCTTATCTATGTAGGGACCATAATTCTGAGCTTCACATGGAGAGGGCTTCCATTCCCCGAGCAATTGCGACTGCAGATGGCCCTATGGACTGGAATGAAGCTCTTGATATCATTCAGGATGGCTCCCCTGAGCAGGTCTGTTGTTTGGTTTACCCCTCACATCTATGTTGCTTTATTGGATGTTTCTACTGAGCTCTAGTTTTCACTTCATTGATGTTTACTCCTTATTCCTTTTGTTGGGTAGATGTGGAACTTAAGAGGGTGGCATTGTTGCCTTTACTGTTTTTGTGTGGGTGGTGGTGGTGGGGGGAGTCCATTTTCTTTTACCATTTCTTTAAGTATGGTATTCTTTGGTCTGAACACATTCCATTATACAAAACTCTATGAGCAAGTCTTTATGTTATCAATCATGTATTGACTGTCCCCTTGATCAGATATTGATTTTTTTGGCAGTTGTTTGGTTGACTTGGGTTTCATTGTGGCGCTTGTTCAAATCTTTCGAAGCATGTCTTTTCACTCTTAAGTTTTGTTTCTTGTTTTCTCTCAACCCCGAGTTTTTATGTTTTGGGTTATTTGCAGTCTGTTGAAGGTATGAAATTTATCTGCAATGTGCTGGTTCAAGCAACCAGCAATCCTGAAGACAGTGCAATGGATGACATTGTGAAAGATGCTGACAGACTTGTTTCATGCCTAGCTAATAAGGTGATAATTGTTCAACGTTCCTTGTTATATGCCCATTTCTTATTTGATATGAACTCAGTTGGCTTCTTTATGTTACATCTCTGAAAGTCAAAATCACATTATACTCTATGATATCTGCTGCAGGTTGCCAAGACATTTGACTTTAGTATCGCAGGAGCCTCTTCAAGGTCTTGTAAATATGTTCTGAACACATTAATGCAGGTAATTTATCGTCATATATATGCATATTCTGCTATTTAGCTAAATTGATTGCCGATAAGATGGAGAGAATTTTCGATTAAAGAGTTGTCATGGGTGCTGTATTTTGTCAGAGTTCATGACACCTGTACTGTTATGCACTTGTTGCAGACATTCCAAAACAAACGGCTAGCAGATGCTGTGAAGGAGAGTACCCTTAATAGTCTCGTCACTGAGCTTTTGCTTTGGCTTTTGGATGAAAGGGTTCCCCGTATGGATGATGGTGGCCAACTTCTCAAAGCATTGAATGTTTTGATGCTAAAAATCCTGGTAAATATTGCTTCGTGAATCATCTTTTTCGCATAATGTTCATAGCAGTCTGTTGAATCTTAGATTGATCACACTTGTTCAATGCAGGACAATGCCGAACGGACATCATCGTTTGTTGTCCTGATTAATCTGTTACGCCCCTTGGACCCCTCAAGGTGGCCATCGTCAGAGACAAAAGAGTCCCTGGCTGATAGAAATACCAAGTTCTCGGATTTGGTTGTTAAATGTCTTATTAAACTCACGAAAGTAAGTTTCTTGTTTATTTTTTTTGGCCTTCTGTCATTATATTGATTTAAGTATCTATATCTAAGTTTTTTAATAGTTTCTTATGGCGGAGCTTTAGTTATGGAGATGGTCCGCAGACTTAGTACTAGCGTCTATAACGAGTATGTGTCGAAGTGTCGGGTTTTTTACTTATTCCTATGTGTAAGGACATGCGAACAGAATGACTGATACATTTCTTGATGTTTTTTATTGCTAGCGTAAATAGTTTAAGAAATTGCCCTCAGGAGTGCTGCTAGGTATTAGAAAATGGGGTCAGCTGATCCCATCAAATTGGATATATTCTTCAATATAATGGATTGGATTTTACATGTGACCCTGTCGAGATGAATGAAAAGTAAGTGAAGTAGTGCTCCGTCCGTCCGAAATTGCTAGTCCTTTCCTTTTTTGGATGTCCCAAAAAGAATTTCCACTTTGAAAAGTTAAAATAAAAAGTTAGTGCAACATTACTCTTTTGCCCTTTATTCATGTCAACAAATCATTAAATAGGGCAAATTGAGAAAGTCAAAAACCATTAAATGTTCATCATTCTACCCATAAAAATTCGCTTCCCCAAAAAGGGCAATCAAATTGGGACGGAGGGAGTATCTTGGATTCAATCTTGTCTTTATCATTTACTACTATCATTTACTACATAATAGAATGGTTTCTTGTTTCATAAATTGTTATAGAGCAAACACGAATTAGCGAATATGCTTGTTGGTGTATTTGAATTAGAGATTTTTGACATGTCACATAGCTTTATTCGAGTTTCGATCAACACAGGTACTTCATTTAGAGAGAAGAGTCAATGTAGCAAAGGTTTGCACAATGTTGCTCTTCGAGCCAGATGAACTGTTAATGTGTATGATTTCTTTCCTAGGTGTATTAAAGTAAATGCTTCGTTTGGTGATGTGAGGTATTGGAGAGAGTTGTGTACTTTTTAATTTGGGAAGGTGTAGGGAAGTGATGGTATTGGGGCAAAGATTCCCCTCCAAATCCAGTTGCATTCCATCCAGAAGTGAAGATAAATACACAAGCGAGTAACATTTTAATTTTCGCTCTTCCCTGAACAACATGTGTAAATGAGCAAGGTGTTAATTGGATGTTAAAGCATCATACTCAACCAATTGGCAATGAGAGGAGAGGCCGCCTAGGCTCATATACTAGTTTTGCAGGAGATAATTAACCGAGGTGGGACAAACTCCAACAAACAACGGTGCACTTATATGTAGAAATAAACAAACGATCCATAACACATGGGTCCCAACAAACAACGGTGCACTTATGGCACAAACAAGAGAGAACAAATTCTCTGAAACCTTTGTTCTGATACCATGTTAAAGCATTCAACTCAAAACCAATTCACAGCCATCTTTCCCTCCTGCTTGCCTGAACTGACATGGGCATACACTTTCTCTTCTCTACTGCCTTCGTTTCCTCTTTTCGTTTCTCTTCTTTAGCTTCGATCCTCTTAAGCTATGTAAAGACTGCTCACTTTAATGGGCTAGCAGAAAAAACCAATAGAATCAAAGAAAGATTTAATTTGTAGCATCTATGGCTTGAATATAATTTGCACGCCTGGCTTGCTACATATGTGCACAGTTTAGTTTTCTAGTCTGACTTCATTTCTGCAATTGATATTGCTTATTTTCACGTAACCATTGCTTTGGCGTTGGCATGTTGCAGGTTCTTCAAAGTACAATATATGAGGTTGACCTTGACCGCATCCTTCAAAGTATCCACATATACCTCGAAGACCTGGGAATGGAAGAAATTAGAAGAAGGTATCTAATGACCCATTTTTGTTATCAGTTTATTATTATACATGTAGGTAATGATCTTGTATTACAATGGATGCATAATCTGGACTGATTGAATTTTCTTTCCTTGTGGCTGCCCTCTATGGTGAAACTCTACAAGAGCTGGAGCTGATGACAAACCATTGCGTATGGTTAAAACTGTTCTGCATGAGCTTGTTAAGCTTCGTGGGACTGCAATCAAAGGTCATCTTTCCATGGTTCCAATAGACATGGAACCTCAACCTATTATTCTTGCCTACATTGACCTTAATCTTCAGGTACCGTGATTGTTAGCATATGCATAGCTACCTTTTTTCTGGGTATGGGGTCCTTTTCCATTCTCTTTTTTATGTTATTTTCTGCGCCTGTTTGATTGGCCGGATTAGAACTGGGATTGGAATATAATTCTAATTGTAGGTCATTTCCTGAATGCCACAATTAGTGGAGAGATCACATATCTGTTGGATAACCAATCCCACAAAATACATGATATCCAACATATTGGGGGTGTGAATTGTTGAAGGCCTGTTGTTTGACTGGGCAAATATTGAAAGTTTGTGTAATGCTATAGGGTAAGTAATTATACCGGACTAGTAGTGAAGGAAATAATACACCACATTATATGTTCCCTGTTTTGTGGGACAAATCACCAATGGATGTCTAATTCTAGCTATGGAGTAAAAGCTTAGTCTGATTCGAAAGTTTTAATCCAGTCCATCTAATGGGGCCTCATTGTTAGTCCGGTGGTACTACTCTTCTAGTTCATATATTCTCTCCCTCACTGCTAGTCCGGCCAATCAAATGTGGCCTTCAAACATATTATTATATTTTTTCCTCACCTTTTTGGTCTCTAATCTACCAGACTCTGGCTGCTGCAAGAATGTTGACTCCATCTGGGCCTGTTGGCCAAACTCATTGGCGTGATTCAGCAGCTAACAATCCACCGCCAACCACTACCTCTGCGGATGCACAATTGAAGGTATAATGTCGTCAATCAATTTTTAATTTTCAAAGATATGTTTCAGCTGGTCCATCTTTTGACTATACTATTCCATGCCTGATGCTAGCCTTGGGTTTTATGTTTTACAGCAAGAGCTTGCTGCAATTTTCAAGAAAATAGGTGACAAGCAAACTTGCACCATCGGTTTGTATGAATTATACCGTATCACTCAGCTGTATCCCCAGGTAATAAGGGTTTCCTTAAGGCAGAGCTTGGATCGTAGATTTTGGAGCACTTTATGGGTAAAGGAAAAAATAACAAGGAAGTTTAGCTTCATTCTATTTGTTTTTTCCTTGCCCTCTAAAATCCCTCCACAGACTCTTGATTCGAATGCAACCTAAATAGAGCACAAAATATACCTACAGAAATCTGTGTTTTGTTGGTGACTTATTTTTGTTTCTGCTTTTTCTGTAGGTTGATATATTTTCTCAGCTTCAAAATGCTAGCGAGGCATTCCGAACATACATTAGAGATGGTTTAGTCCAGGTTTACTTTTTCACCTTACAAAGTAGAAGGTTGCAAGTTGCAACTATGTTGGCTTAAACAGGCACTTAATTTTTTCCCTTTTTCCAACCTTTATTGCAGATGGAGAAGAATGAAGCTGCTGGAAGGACGCCCTCAAGTTTACCGTTGTCAACCCCTCCCCCTGCTGCCATGAACCTTTCTTCCCCAAAGTTTGGACCTTTATCGCCCGTTAATGCAAATGTACTGAACGATACGAGATCTCAAAATACCAAAGTTGAACCCTCAAATTTTAGTTTACCACCATCTTATGCTGAAGATGAGAGAGCTGTTAATTCCATTATGTCGCGAGGACCCACTTCTGATAACTCAGAGCTGAGGCATTATATGGGTGAGCAAAGGAATGATAGTTTCATACCCGGAGGTAACCTGGATTTTGTGCATTTTTTTTTGAATTTGAGGCTGTGTTTAAATCATGGATTGGTAGGGGAGTTATCAAGGATAAAGCTATTGATAGTGAAACCTAAGAAATAAGCATATCCTCGTAGCTAAGGCCCTGTTTGTTCCCTCAATTCATGGTGTCGTAAATCTCATGTTTTGCTGAACTCTTCGACGAATATGTAATCTTGTACGTAGGGCGTTGGAATCCCAACCAAACCTAGGATACGTGGTCTACTGGGATTTGTAACCCAATCTTATGTAGACAAACAATCAGGGCCTAGTTTTTTCGTATCCTTTACTGTCCATAAACTTATCCACCAATCCATGATCTAAACACGAAATAATTTTTTGTATTTGTTTTTCATATGGAAACACTTTTGGAAATAATAATGTAGTGGCTGGAGTCACAAGCGGGACGCTAGATGCAATAAGAGAGAGAATGAAGAGCATCCAGTTAGCTGCTGCTGCTGGGAATCCGGATTCCGGAAACAGGCCATTAATGAATATCAACGGCAATATAGCCCATTCTCTTTCCAATTTTCACACATCGGACCGTGCTAATCCGGATAATCCGGGACAGAGTGGGGTCCTTCCTATGGACGAGAAGGCTCTATCTGGGCTGCAAGCCCGGATGGAAAGGCTTAAAAGTGGGTCAATCGAACCTCTTTAGGGACAGAGCTAAAGGACTTGGTCCAATTCCATGCACCTAGTCTTGTAAATGAAGAGGTCACAACCGCGTTTAATTATACAGCATTTGAATGCGTAGTTATTATGCATTTCTTGGTGCAACAACAATTGAAAGGAAGTTTAGTTTGTATTGTTCTTTTTGCAGCAGAGATGTGTAGCCCAATTGGGCTAAGTGCACAATGAGCTAGTGTAGTAGATTGTGCAGCACAAGTGTGGGTTCTAACTATTTGTATTCTGTATATTTTTGCTTGTAGAGCCTTCCGAAAAATTGTCTTGTAATTCCCCTCGGTTATTCAATGGTTTTTGAATGTGTTTCTGAAATTGCCATTGGACTAAAGAGGGAAATTTCCTGATCTTTATTCTTTTTCTCCAGCTAAAGTTTCTTTCTTCTATGATGTGTTTTGGATGTTGGTAGGGGGGAAGTCGTGTTGTTACTGGACATGTCCAATGACCAAATCAATATGTAGTGCAGCGCAAATGTGAATTTCCAACTCTATGTATTCTGTATACTCGTTGTCTTGTAATTTCCCTTTACTCACTCATCTCTGCTCATCTTCATTCTTTTTCTCCGGCAGAAGTTTGCGGAGAACATATTGTTACTGGATATTATAAAATGTTCATTTTGAAAGGTCAAAGCAAAATTTATGTCTTCTCAAGGCCATGGGAAAAGGTGGAGGCAAAATATTTCATAATGCCATTGATTTGAATTTGACTGCCGTCCTAGAATGTTGGCATTCAAATGAAAGATCGAGAATATAGAATGGAGGGGGTATTTCAAAGGCAAAAAATGTTTTAAGGTTTTGAAAACTCATTGTTGAATGAGTAGTGATAATGTCAAAACTGTTTTTGTTGGTGCTAGAACATCAGTGCATAAAACTCTTGTACACTGCACATGGTACAAGTCTTATGTGCACTTGAGTTTTGGCACTAACAAAAATAATTTTGGCATTATCATTTCCGAAATTTCGAGGGGAAAAAAAAAAACTCATTGTTGTGACTGTCAGCTCCCCTCCGCCTCAATTCACCTTACTCTTTTGTGGGCCCATCTTGAACCTACAGTAATTATCTAAACTTTTTTTTTTTTGATCCGCATTATCTAAACCTTTGATCTTGAACATTTTACGAACAGTATTTGGGCAAAAAATGAGCTTGAGTGAATATTGATAGATATGTGTATAACTCGTACAAAATGACAGTTTAAGTCAGATACATATAAATATTCAATCAACCTAATTTTTTTTACATGAATGTTCTTCTCGGCTGAATGTTCGAGATCAACGGTTAGGATTGTTAATGTTTGTTTGGGATGGTCTCACAAAAGGGAGTGATGGTGGAGTGAGGTATAGAGGTAGGGGTGCTAATCAAATCGAACAAACCAAGCACAGTATTGCTCAAATTGGCTTGACTCATTATATGTGTTCAAGCTTGGCTTGAGCTTGTAACTCTTTGAGATTAATTGTTCAAGCTCGGTTCAAGCTTGAAATTTTGTGTTAGTGATAAGTTTGGCTTGGCTTGGCTTGGCTTGTGGAAATATACAAGTCAATCTCGAGCTTTTAAGCATGAACTTAAAGTCATAAAGTTTAGAACTTTCAAGCTAGACTCGTTAAGTTTCACAATGAAATGGGCTAATTTAAAGCCTGAAAGAAGAACTAGCATCATAAATCTAAGCCAAACAAATCATAAACATAAAATTTACGGAGTAGTTACTAGCTACATTCATTAAATTAAAAACCATCAAAATCTTAAATTTCCATCTCACATCAAATGTCTCATTTGAATGTAATGGTACTGTAAATTGGGTGAAAAATATCCACATGAAAGGATGTAGTAGATCTCATATTTTGGAATATTTATTAAATCTACACCGATATTTGTAATTTTTATGGAATGACCTCTTTGTTCACAAGTCTATTGAGCCAAGCACTCGTATGCTCAAGCTTAACTTGAATTCATAAACAAACAAAAAACGTGATTGAACTTGACTAATATTTTTGTTAAACGAGTTTGAACAAGCCAAAAGCGAGCCAAGCTCAAGCCAAACTTGAGCTGTTTGGTTTGTTTAACAGTCCTATATAGAGGAAAGCTGGCCCGTGGCAATTATAGGGTCACGATTCTCCGTCCCAAGATGTCATGTCCCTGCGTATGCACTGGCAGCCATATTTTGATGGTAATATGCAACAATCTTTGAATCGTTTTTGGTTGTTTCTTCTTGTATTTTTCTCGTACTTATAAACTTGGCTGTCTCACATAGGATCCTTTCCGTAGATGGAAGAAATCTCCAGTACATCAATCTGTCCGTATCCGACAGGTGTCCAAAACTAGTACGTTGTTTGCAGTGAAGTGTCGGTGCTATAGTGTGTGCAATGACCGTCCCCCAACGTGTCGTGTCCCTCCTTTTTTTTAAAATTTGCACATTGGCATGTCTGTGTCGTGTCCCAATGTGGCCATGTTGTGCTACATAGGGAGTCATAAAACGAATCAAGCCTCTTAACCAAACTAGTATTACGGACGTTTAAACCTAATTCAAGTTCACTCATAAGCAGCAATCAGTTCGATCGAGATTTCACCATTAAATAGCCCAACAGTTTTTTTTTTGATAAGTGTAATAGCCCAACAGCTTTGCTAGAACAGGAAAATAACTAGGCTACTCACTCGAACAATAATTGGTTCTTGAAAACATAAACAAAGTAAACATCAACATTTTTTTCAGCAGAAAAAAAAAAAAAACCCTTCATTTATCAGTCAGAGAAGTCATATTTACAAAATAACAGAATGAGAGGAGTAAAACAACAATGAAACACATCACGGAAAGACTAGGTAAAGAGCACACAAGACACAAGATACAATATGGTGGATTACAGTTTTTGATAACTGCAGGGTTTCAATAGTTGTGTCCAACAAAAGTACTGTATCAAGCGTTAACCTAAAAGAGGGACGAGAAAGGGTAAAATCATTTCCACTTACCCATGTTTATTATACAGTAACCAGGGGTTTGCTCATGTGAGATCTAATTCGGTAAATTGGGCTAGAGTCCGTTTTGAAGGTGTTTTTGGGTGTTTAGTCCAGCCCAATGTGTAATAGTGGTGAAGGTCCATTACTGTAACACTTATTAGGTCTACAGTCCGTTTCTAGACCAAAATGCCCTGACTGGTGTGTATATATAATGTGTTATTTTTAAATTTTGTTCCCTGCTGCTTTCAACCCAACGCGCCATTACTGGATAGGGCACCATTTCTGGATCTCGAGCAGCACAATCACGAGCTCGAGCTAGTTTCTGGTGCGCCTCTCTCTCTCTCTCTCTCTCTCTCTCTCTCTCTCTCTCTGTTTATCTCTCTTCCCGCAATCACAGCTCAGTTCTCTCTCTCTCTTCCTGCGATCACAGCTCAGTTCTGGATCACGATCACTTTCACGATTTCGATTCTGTATTGCGATCACGATCTCGTTTCCCTTTGTGACGATCTCTCCCGATCAGGATCACGATCTTTTGTCTTCGGAGTGTTTTCTGTTCGCGATCTCTGTGCTGATGTTTCTCTATCGCTGTGTTCTTCTCTATCTCAGTATTTGTTTTGATTTTTGCTGTGTTCTTCTATTTTGTGTTTTATAGAGTTTATTTGCTGAAATAGCGTTATCTATTGCTCTATTCTGGTAGATACTGAGATTATTTTTTGTTGAGATAACATTATCTATTGATTTATTCTGATAGATGCAAAAATTATTGTTGCTGAGATATGTGTGTCACAGTGAACTGTATTTTCTGAGATACTGTTATCTCTTTCTATTTTTGTTTATTTGCTGAGATAGCATTATATCTATTTCTTTGTTCTGGTAGATACTGAGACTGTTTTTGTTGAGATAACATTATCTATTGCTTTGTTCTCATAGATAGACTACTTTTTTGAGATATGTGTATCTGATTTGTTTATTCTATATAATGTTATCTGTTTGCAGACTGAACTGGTTTTGAAGTTGAAATGGATTCTTCTATTCTTCTATTGTGCAAATATGGATCCTATAGTCTTGTTGTTAAGGTGACAGAAGGTTATCAATTTGAGGATCTTATTGGAAGTATTTCTAACAAGTGGAATGGTTTGGTATCAATGAGGTTGTTGTATTCTGTTTGTGATCATCGTAATATACTCCTTGAGAATGATGATGATTTTTGTAATATGATGGATTTAGCTGCTGCATATGGTGCTCGTTGTGTTGAGGTATCTGTTGAAGATGGTAATTGTAGAGTTAGTAGCCGTTTTGAAATCGGTGAAAGCAGTCGTAACAATGGAAATGGTGGAGTAACTAGTAGTTCACATTCTAAAATTGTTGAGGATCCTCTTGAAAAGTTTTGTCCTCATCATGAGACAAAAAGACTTTCTGCTGATTGGGCGTATTTGATTAGTCATGTTGGTCAAGAATTTAGAGGTGGTGTTAAGGATTTTAGGTTATCTTTATGTAAGTATGCAATTGAAGTTGGATTTAGGTTCAAGTATTTGAAGAATGACCAATCAAGAGTGACAGCTGAGTGTGCTTTTAAGGCAGATGGGTGTAAATGGTTTGTTCATGCAATTCTAGACAAATCAAATCATTTTTTTTTGCATTAAGGAGCTTGAAAAAGAACACAGATGTGATGCTACAATTTGTAATTCAAAAAATTCTCGGATGTCTTCAAAGCTTATTGCAGAAGAAGTTCTTGATGAAGTTCGTTCAAAGGCGTCGTATAAGCCTATAGATGCTGTTAGATTCTTCAGACAACGATACGGTACTACAATCGGTTATCACCATGCATGGTTAGGTGTTAGATGGCGAACAATGATACTCAAGGTGATTATGCATTGTCATTTAACAAACTTCGATTGTATGCGGAGGTAGCGAAGGAGAAAAATCCCGGTAGTGTTGTGGACGTTGAATGCTGTGAAGATAATCGGTTTCGAAGGTTATTTGTGGCATTCGATGTATGCATCAAAGGATTCAACTACTGTCGGCCTTTTTTGTGTCTTGATGGTACTTTTTTGACGGGGAGATATAAGGGAACTGTGCTCGCAGCCGTTGGGAAGGATGCTCATAACGGTTAGTTTTTTTCTTTTTTTTTAAATTCAGAGAATGCTTATACTGAGATAGAGTTATCTCACTCTTTTATTTGTGAGCTATATTGGCTGAGATATTGTTATCTCTTTCTAATTTTGTGATTGTTGGCTGAGATAGCATTATCTATTGCTTTATTATGGTAGATATAGAGACTATTTTTCCTGAGATACCGTTATCTCTTGCTTTATTCTGGTTGGTAGAGACTATTTTTATTGAGATGTCATTATCTCTTGCTTTATTCTGGTAGATACAGAGACTGTTATTGCTGAGATACTGTTATCTGTTGTTTTTGTGGGCAGGCTTGTTTCCGGTTGCTTATAGTGTTGTTGATTCCGAGACCGACGATAATTGGCTTTGATTTTTGTTGAAGTTGAGATCTATTCTGTTAGCTCGTGAACTTACTTTTATAACAGATCGCCATACTGGTCTTGTGAAGCATGTGCCAGAGGTTTTCTCGAACGGATATCATTCTTATTGTCTGCAGCATTTGAAGAATAACTTGAGGGATAGGATGTCAGGAAGAGCACCTAATGTTTTCCGGGAACGAGTAGTGAGTCTCTTCAATGATTGTGCTCTTGCACCTACAGTATTAGATTTTAAAAACTGTGTAAACGAATTGTTTGAGGTCGATGGGGATAGAGCTAAGGAGTTTGTTGCTTCCATTCCGGTGTATAATTGGGCGAATGCATATTTCCCAGGTAAACGATATGGGGAAATGACCTCAAATGCTGTGGAGTCTTTCAACAACTGGATTGTTGAAGCTCGTAAGTTGCCAGTCCTTAAATGTGTTGATACGATCAGGGTTCAAATCATGACTCAAATGTGTGAAAGGAAACAGTTATCAAGAAAATTGAACAGTGTTTTGTGTCCTGAATATGATGCGAAATTGAGAGAGTTCTTTAATAAAGGACGGACATGGACTGTGTTTGGATCAAGTGATGAGGTTTTTGAAGTGTCTTCATTACCAGCTGCTGTGGTTGACATAAGAAACAGGACATGCACATGTTATTGTTGGCAGCTCTATGGTTTCCCTTGTCTGCATGCATTCACAGCTCTTCAGAAGAATGGCATAGATGTATCCAATTATATTGATCCATTATACACTGCTGATGCTTTCCGATTCTGCTACGATTGTCCTATACATCCTGTTCCTATTTCTACTCTTGGAGTTGCACCAGTGTCTGAAAATTCTGCTGTTATTCTTCCTCTTATTCTTCCTCCTAAGACTAGGAGGCCACGTGGTAGACCCAAGGTTGCAAGAATCCGGTCAAGGGGTGAGAAGGTGAGGCAAATAAGGTGTGGCAGGTGCAAGAAGTTAGGAAATCATAATAGGAAGAGATGTAAGGAAGCTTGTGATTGATTCATTGTGTTCTATTGTTGATTCATATTCATTGGACATTGAATGAAAGGTTGAACGTTGGCTGAGATATTGATATATCTTTTATTTTGTTTTTACAGAGCATGTTTAGTTTTACGTTTATGGGTTTAGGGTTCACAAAGAATATTTTGTATGAGATAGCTTTATCTGTCATTCTATTTTGCGAAATGTATTGGCTGAAATACTGTTATCTCTTTTAATTTTTGTGTTGATACAGATTTTATTGGCTGAGATAGCATTATCTCTAATTTTATTCTAGTAGATAGACTATTTCGCAGCATCAGTTGTATGTCAAGTGAAAAGATATAGAGTTGTTATCATAACAAAACGATGACCTGCTATTTGCCATTGTTCGGAGCCGACCATGCATATGTGTCGTTTTAAACAAAAGAACAACTATTGTAATTCAAAATAGAGCAGGCAAGACATTTTCATATATAAGCCCTGGTACGGTGAATTCCAATTGTTCGGAGTCGACCATTCATATGTGTCAATTTTAACAAAAGAACAACTATTAAATGAAAGGTTCACAAAGAATATTTTGTATGAGATAGCTTTATCTGTCATTCTATTTTGCGAAATGTATTGGCTGAGATACTTTTATCTCTTTTAATTTTTGTGTTGATACAGATTTTGCTCGCTGAGATAGCATTATCTCTAGCTGTATTCTGGTAGATAGACTATTTCGCAGCATCAATTATATATCAAATGAAAAGATACAGAATTGTTATCATAACAAAACGATGACCTGCTATTCCCATTGTTCGGAGCCGACTATGCATATGTATCGTTTTAAATAAAAGAACAATTACTGTAATTCAAAACAGAGCAGGCAAGACATTTCATATACAAGCCTTGGTACGGCAAATTCCAATTGTTCTGAGCCGACCATTCATATGTGTCAGTTTTAACAAAAGAGAACACCTATTGTACTTCTAACAGAGCAGCCAAGACATTTCATGTACAACCCTGGTATGGCGAATTCCAATTGTTCGGAGTCGACCATTCATATGTGTCAGTTTTTAACAAAAGAACACCTATTCAGCAAAAGAACACCTATTCAACTTTCCAACACCTAGTCCTATTCAACTTTCCAACATCTAGTCAGTCTTCAAGTTTCGGTCTTTCCAAAGAGCTTCTGTCCATGTTCTTGGTTCATCATACAGGAACCTCAGCGACAATAACACTATGTATTCTCTGATTTCATCAGTTGTCAATGACTCAAGGATGCTTTCTCCGTGTGCAAGCTTGTCAATGATGTAGCAAACTATAATTCCACAGTCAACGCTGCAAAAGTTGTCATAATTAGAGTTTATAAGGATAGAAATAGAGTGCACAGGAAATAACACAGTGCATAGTAGTATCGAAATAAGATGCTGAACAAGATTAATTGGCTTACATTCCAGGTCTTTGTTGCGGAGATGCAGGTGAGATTATTGGAGCATCAAACTTTTGCTTTTCAAAGATTGTTTCGTTTTGTGATGAGAGGATGAATGTTGGGTATGATTTTTCTTCACGAATCCTTCAACATACCTTTTCTGCATTTGCAAGGTTAAATATTTGTTTATTATTATTTTTTGTCATTTAAGTATGGATTACAAGAAGTCTCAGTATTTTTACCATTAAACGAGCATCTTTAAGGTATGCATCTGCCTTTCTTCCAGTTGGTCTGATGGAGTTGTAATGCCTCCATTGTCCATCCTCAATGTCATAAACCAGGACAGTCCAATGGTATGGATCGTTGTTGTTCTCTTTATTACCTCCTGAGGAATTCATGGGAAAAACCAAGTAGCGATAGGCATGCTGTTTTTGAATGAGTTCTACTAGTTTGTCATCAAGGAACATCTTTCTGACCTCATTTTTCTTGTCCTTCAGTAGGCTCTGTCAGAAGGAAGTGTTTCACAAATTACATGCGACAAAATACATACCATATACCAGTTGAAATAACCATATCTCATGGTTTCTAATGGATAATTCAGAACATAGAATTCGTGAGATATTCTTATCTCTTGTTCTTTGTGCGCAAAAACAGTATATGCAAGCAAGAGATAACAGTATCTCAGACACATAATATGTTTTTGATATTCTTATCTGTTGTTCTTTGTGAGAAAAAATAGTGCATGTGAACAAGAGATAACAGTATTACAGAAAAATAACATGTATTTAAGCAATAGATACAGAGATCAAGTAGTTATGCGAGACTAGTGCTTTACTTACCCACAATATGGATTTGAAAAATAATATTTTACTTTCATCTCCTTGCTCTCTTTCCAATATGAATGTAAACGAATCGATGAGCTGCACACATTATTTCATGTGAGACTTAAATGTACAAAAGTTTGGTAACAGTCCTGAAAAAATATAGAGTATTGGCAAAAATGAAGCGAGAGATAACAGTATCTCAGATAAAAAGTGTTGGTATCTCACAAACTTAATAAAGAGATAATGTTATCTCATCGAAAGAATTTACTGGTAGTACAATGTATACACATGCGAATGTGGATAAAGCAAGAGATAGTAATATCACAATGTAAATGTCTAAGTGCACACTAAAATTCTAACAAAATAAACTAAGAGATAACTCTATCTCAGCCAATTTAATTCCCAAATAAACCGAATAAACTAAGAGCTAAGAATTAATGGAAAGCGAGGGATTGATAAAGAGAACCGGAGGGGTACGGTTTGAGAAAGACAAGGAGCCTTTCTTACCGTGTTTTGTACATCTTTTTCATTCAAGATTTCTATGACTTCTTGCAAGCTTACCGTACCATCAAAGAGGTTGTTATCCCAGATAGGGATTCTGCAAAGTTATCAGACAACAGCAGTACATCAGCAATGAATATGAATAAAGAGATAACAGTATTTCAGACGAATAACATCTATTTGAGCAAGCAAATTGGTGCATTTTACTAACCTGATGTCTTTCTCACACTCAAATATGTGATTTAAGAAGATCTTGTCATTTTCTGAGACGAGATGTGCCAGCTTTGTTGTTTCAACACCCAAATATGGTAGTTCTGGAGCTGCTTTCTCTGCTTGTTTCTCTGTGCTTTTCTTCCTCCCATAGACTTGAAAATCCTCCATGTTCTTCTCTTTCCTATCTTCCCTTTTATTCACTCTCTTTGTCAACGACGATGGGTCCACAGTATGACCTTTCCTCAATCTCTTCTTTGTTGTTTGTTGTGGTTCTGCTTGAATGCTTGAGATTGTGGACTTAATCATTTGGTCTATTTCTTCCTCAGTCACTTCTTCATCATGAATTGGAGATTCATGATGGTGCACATTCTCGCTTTGTTTTTGTTCAGTCAAGTTGTTTTTTTGTTTCTGCAACTCTTCAATTATCTTCTGATCTTTGTAATGTTGGGAAACACAATGTGCTGCAATGTCATGCAACTCTTCTGTCACCTCTTCAATTTTTTCTTCCGCTATGTCCTTCTCAACATACAACCCGTCTATTTCAACCTCATTTTCGATTATGTCTTCCTTCAACATCTCCACCTCAACATGCAGACTACAAGTTTCTTTTTCAATATCTGTATAATCTGCATTTTGTTTTCTATAACCTGAAAGCTCATGTTGAAGGGATTCTACATTCTGGCGTAACTCAACAATCAACAGATCCCTTTCTTGGATTTTCTTGTCCCTATCTTCAATTTCAACTTTCATGACATTGTTCTCTTTTTCAAGCACCTTAATTCGTTGTTCAAGCTCTAAAATCAAATTCTTAACATCCTGATTCTCTTCTTGAGGGTTTTCTTCTTGGGTTAAAGGCTCTTGGTCCGTAAGGTTTTCTTCTTTGGCTTTGGGTTCTTTGTGTGTACCTTCTTGTTCATGCAAGACTAGAGCTGCAAACAACCCTCTCTCCTGTTCAGTTAGCTCCAATTCTTCCTGTTTGACCTTTGAGAGTAGAAGGGAACAATGAATTAAAAGAGGTAAATTCAAATTATAGATTCATGAGATATAATGTTTCAACTAAGATAGAGTTATGTCTCATTTTATTTGCAAACTATATTTGACTGAGATACTGGTATCTCTTTCTTTTTATGTGTTTATATAGAGTTTATTGTTTGAGATAGCATTATCTCTTGATTTATTCTGGTAGATACACTATTTTTGATGAGATACCGTTATATAGTTTTGACCATAATACATAATAAAATCCAATAGGTAATGATGCTTACCATTCCCTCTGGAAGGCTGCTCAGTGGAGACTCTAAGAGTTTAGCAGCAAACTCATTCATTTTCCATTTCATAAACCTTGGAAAAGTTTGTTGAGCTGGTTCCATAATATGGGTATGTTCACAAAGCCAGTACTGTTTTCAATGAAAATATGTGTCAGATGTTGTTGATATTTTACTATAAGAAAGGGTAGAAGATTTTTACCAGGAGTGCAGTGGTGCAACCACCAACAATCGCCGGATTCTTGGAGTTGAGTTCGTTAACAAGATTATTGGTGATGAACATTGACCAATTGTAATTTGCACTATTTTCCAAATCCTCAACAAGCTTCAGGTAGGACCAATTCAGGTTTGGACCTGTTGTTGGGAAAAACAGTGTTCCAATGGTATACAATGTCAGAAGACGTGCCAAATCTTTTGCAGCTTCTATCTTTGATACTTGTTTTTGCTTCTTCTTCTGCTTCTTCTTGACAGGAGGTTTCAAAATATTTTCAATTGTCACCCTCATTGTTGGAAGGTGCATGGTGCTTGTCCCAGCAAAGACTCGATTGGCAAATTCTGTGTCTGGCCTTCGCCCGTGGGTTGCGATGTGGATCTTCACCGGTCCAGATGTTATTCCAAAAATGACACCAATCTCATGATCAGTCAGAGGAATATCTTTTCCTGCAAGGGAAAACTTTGCTTGACCTCTCTTATATGTCTCTATCAACTTGACAAGGACAGGATCAGATTTCTTCACAATTTGCTCATCAATACTGCCTTGAGTAATTGCAAACAACATGTTCGCAAAAGGTGATTTCTGAATCTGTTCAGATTGTACTTCATTGAACTTTACATCATGTAGAAAGCTTACAATACTGTAAAGATTCGGCCTACAATAAAAGTTACAAGACAATAGCAATATATCAGCAAAAATGAGGCAAGAGATAACAGTATCTCAAAAAAATAACACCTTCAGGTTATTGTATAGAATGGCATGCCAAGTAGTTACCTGTATTGCAAACGTTTTGGTTTATTGGTTTAACCTCTTCTTCCTTCACCTCTTCTATGTCTGGTTCCTCCTCCTTTTTTTCTTGTCTTTTTTGTCTTTTTGTTTTCCTCTTCGGTTTATCTTCTCTTTCTTCCTCTTCAAGTTGTTGTTCTGTCTTTTCCTCTTTCCTTTTCTTTGTTGTTTGACTCTTTATTTTTATGTTTTTTTCTTCTTGATGTTGTGGTTTCTTTGTAGTCTTCTTCCGGGCTATCATTTTGAATCTTTTATATCTTCTAGGTTTTTCAGGGTTTTCAGGAGGGTTTTCAGGGTTTTGTATTATTTTGAATCTTTTTCCTGTTAAAATAGATGAGAAAATAGTATCTTAGCAAAAATGAGCAAGAGATAATAGTATATCAGATAAATAGTATGGGTATCTCACAAACTTAATAAAGAGAAAATGTTATCTCATCGAAAACGTTTTTTTGTTGTATTTTACAACAAGGGATAAAGTAGGAGATATTAATATCACAAATAACTCTATCTGCCAGAAATATAGCGTATTGGCAAAAATGAGTAAGAGATAACAGTATCTCAGATAAATAGTGTTGGTATCTCACAAACTTAATAAATAGATAATGTTATCTCATCGAAAACGTGTTCTGGTTGTATTGTACAACAAGGGATAAAGTAGGAGATATTAATATCACAAATAACTCTATCTGCCAGAAATATAGTGTATTGGCAAAAATGAGCAATAGATAACAGTATCTCAGATAAATAGTGTTGATATATCATAAACTTAATAAAGAGATAATGTTATCTCATCGAAAACGTTTTCTGGTTGTATTTTACAACAAGGGATACAGTAGGAGATATTAATATCACAAATAACTCTATCTGCCAGAAATATAGTGTATTGGCAAAAATGAGCAAGAGATAACAGTATTTCAGATAAATAGTGTTGGTATCTCACAAACTTAATAAAGAGATAATGTTATCTCATCGAAAACGTTTTCTGGTTGTATTTTACAACAAGGGATAAAGTAGGAGATACTAATATCATAATGTAAACACATGCAAATACTCCATTACACAATATTTAACATATTGATGAGCCCTAACATAAAGAAAGTGACAAAACCAGTAAATGACGCTAAAACCTTAGGAAAGTGACGACGATCGGAATGACGCTGTTCACGATGACGATAGCGACGAATACAAAAGTTAAGTTACCTGTTGAAATGGTCGAAAATCAGCGAAGATGACGACAGCGATGGTGAAAGGAATGCCTACAATAACGATGATGGCAACGACGATGAAAAGATCGACGATGACAACCGTGAAAGGATCGACGAGAAAGACCGTGATTAGGTTTCTTCGTCTCTGAAATGTTTTTGAAAACGCGTGTAATATGGGTAATTTTAGAACGCGTGTGATAAAAAGGACTGGAGCCGCTATAAATTCTTTAGATGGACTAATTGCTTGTTAAACCCTATAGTATGTCCTTATAAATAAGGAGCCCGATCTAATTAGTGGCAATTGTGCAATTAATATTGTTTGAGAGGGAGAGCCGTAGGATTTATGGAGCAAATCAATGCTTATGATCTATGGAGAGATAAAATTCAAAAACCCTTCGATTTTTGTGCACATATCATGCACATACATTTTTGTGGGGTCCATATCGGATCCCACTAAGATGATCCGAACCGCTCATCTTCTTTAAAATATGTTTTTGAAAGTTCCTGTAAAAGATTAGCTCTAACGGATAATGGTAAGAGTTTTCTCAGAAATGCGAATCATTCTGTTTTGCCCTATGATTTCTGGAAAAGCCCTTACCGATATTTGTTGGAGTTGATTTTTAACAGAAACCTTGAAAATAATATCTTAAGAAAGATGAGCGATTCAGATTATCTTTGTGGGATCCCGATATGAGCCTCAGAAAAAATATACGTGTACATATGTGCACAAAAATCTGTGCATGTAACCCTTCAACTTTCACCCAAGGAAAGGAAGCTTTCCCTGTCTCCGAATCTATTTGCCTGAAACAGGAGAGAAGGCTCTCCACATAGGTGGCCCAAACATCTGACCAAGTTAGAATGCCACAAAACTCCATATCCCTCGGACTTTTCCTGGTTGCATAGCATACACCAAAACTCTTTTGGCCCATTGCCAGAAAAACTTCCTCATTTCCAATCAATGCAACATTTGCAACGTAGTATATATAGATCGTGAACTTGGTCCAAGAATCGCTAGCCCAGTACACCATCATCATCCAGTTTATCAATCTGTGTACGACCTTGTGAAGCAAGCAAACAGATACACATACCCACCAAGAACAGACGAATTATCAACAGAAGTGGCTGACAGTTCCTCAATATTCCCATTTCCCAAATCAAAAGCAACAATTCAAAAACAATCACAACCCTTATACGCTACCCAATGGAGACACCCATTCATATAAAAACCAATAAGGAGAGAGGCCGCTATCATGAACATAAGGAGAATCTTGTTTCCTCTTCCATGAGTTAGTTTTGAATACACCACAACGGTGTTAATTAGGATCATTACAATCTCCATATTCGTAGTCATATGCATATCTATATCCATATCAATCATCACTGGTGATAAAATAAGAAGAAAGCACCACAACCTTGTAATCATCAGCCAAGAATCATATCCGCATCCTCATAATCACGGGCAAAAGGCGAGTCATGTAGTTTCTTCGATTCCCGGGTCAAGGGATTCAGCAAGACCTTGGAATTTCTATAGGAAAGTAAAACTAAACCATTTCAAGAGCCTAAAAGTTTGAACAAATCACCAGAGTAATGGTCAAAGCAAATCAAGCTTCGTTGCGATTGGAATGTTAATCCACCGAGTAGAGATCGTACGAGTTGGAAATGTAAAAGATTTTATTGGGCTTGGTTATGCTTCAAGTGAGGTCGGTTTTGGCGAAACGGGAGTCGGAGATTAGGGATTTCCATGAGCTAGAAACAGACTTGAATCGGCAAAGGGTAGTTAGGACTCAGGAGAGTGCATCATGACAATCTCTCGGGGAAGATTTCAGCCATGGGACATGACGCAGCTGTCGGAGTTCAAACAGAGACTGATGGGAAAGAAAGGAAATAGTACTCTTTTGGAACAATACCACAATAAAGCTTGATTTAAGTCAAGTTACGAAATACAAAAAAGCTTCAGTTGAAATCAAGCCCCAGAAGTGCCTTCAAAGGGCTAAGAGATGCAGTGGTGAAGAGGATCTGGCTAATCATTCCCATGTAAAAAGTTAAGAGTACTACTGCACAAAGTTTAATTTGCTGGATTAGAGCTCTGATGTTCCTTCCCTATCAACTGCATAATAATTTTAGACTTCAATATGTACGTATCCTAACACCTCTAAAAACATGAATAATAGCCCATTAGATGGCAAAAGAAATGGTTAGAAGCCCATCGCAGAGTGGAGAATAGTAGTGGCAAGAACTAGAAAAATTGGGACTCAAACATTAATGCAAGCCTTCCAATTACCATTATCGTTTAAATGGATGAGCCAATGGATCAAAAAGTAAGAGACAATGAAAGTAGGAAAGAGATAGGTCACATTGGGTTTCCTCAAATTGAGTCCAGAGGGTAAGACTATTAATGAGTTGATATTTTGATATTGTGACAGCCAAGAGCCAATAAAAGGTGAACAATCATACCCGGAACCCATATGCCTTAACATACTCAAATTGTCTATCCACCCGAAAAGGATGAGTACTAGTTTAATCCCACTGTTATCTCTCACTCACTCTCTCTCTCTCTCTCTAAGAATTAAGCAAAGTATTGGAAAAGTACTCATGTATTTATTGCTAACATTGTACTTTGATGCTGCCCAACAAATACCAGATTCTCCATTTCAAGAAAGTGTGGATATATGACACAACAGTATCTCAGAAGTATCTGATACTTCAAGAACAAAGAAAATTTATTTACAAAATATGGATATGTTTAAGGAGAATGAGATACGTTGACACGAGAGTGACACCCATTTATGATTACTCATGCAGTCATGCTTCATAGGTTAGACTCCAACCATTTTGTGTGGCCCAGCTGCAACAAGTGTATGATCAAGCATACAATTCAAGTTCAACATCCGTCACTACTCAATCCCCTATATAACGCAGACTACCTAATCTATATATGAATCAATGGGGGAGATGCGGATTTGCAACTTCCAAAAACCTTTAAATATAGAACCTCATTTAATACACAAGATAATAGAGTTATTGATCAACGAAAGAAGGGACAGAGTCATTGCTATGTTGGAAATATACTCGATAACTCTTTCAACTTTCACCTGAAGAAGCTTTACATTGTCTCATAATCTATCCTCCATGATTAGGAGAGACGAGGGTTTCAATGTTGCTATCCAAAACTCTATAGTCAGTTTGAATGCCACAAACCACCATGTCCCTTAGTGTTCCTTTTTTCGGATTGTACACAACTAGTCTCTCTCCGCCCGTTTGATCTACTATCCTATATCTGCCCCAATCTACTATCCTTTCATCTGTTCTCAACACAAATTCGTCTTCCGGTGACAACCACAACACATCCATTATAAATATCCCAAGATGAAAAAATTCCATCCACGACTCCCTCACCCCGTACTTCGATTATACTTAGAGATAGCGGATAAGAAGATTCTACTTTCCAACATACGGTTCTACGTTATACGTTGAGTTAGTGGACAAGAGACTCTACCTTTCTTCTTGGCAGTAATGACGACTACGGAGAGAGTAAATACGTCGGACGGGGTAACTGTTGGGGTGATAGTTATATTTTGAAGTAAATTGGACAAGAGAGTGGGAAAGCATGAGTGAGTGATGTTATAAGGAGGAGTTGTGAAAAGCTTTTAGTAGATTTTCATTACATCAAAGTGAGTACAATAAGGCTCTATTTATAGAGCACTTCTACCAACCTACACTTCTCTAGAATTGTCTAGAGATAAGCACATGTGCTTAATTTCATGAAAGATCTCCCATCTTCTAGAATCATCTAATTCTACCCATGTGCATAAATACAATTATTACTTCTACACACTTCTAATACAATTATTACTTCTACACACTTCTGATTATTTTTAACTTAGACACTTATTCTACATTATTCTAGAAGATTACAAATTACATTTTTTTAACACTCCTCCTTAATTTGTAATCTTCATGATCTCTTGAAATTGAGAGAATTTATCTGCTGCCACTGCTTTGGTCATTATGTCAGCTAGCTGCTCCTTCGTGTTGACAAACTCAAGCTGAATTTCTCCTTTCTGCACTAAGTCTCTGATAAAGTGATGTCGGAGCTCAATGTGCTTTGTCCTGCCATGAAAGACTGGATTTTTGCTCATTGCTATGGCTGACATATTATCACAGTAGATGACTGCAGGGCATTCTTCTTTATGCTCCATATCAGAAAGTATTCTTCTGAGCCATACAGCTTCACATGCTGCATCTGTTGCTGCAATATATTCTGCTTCTGCTGAGCACAAGGCAATTGTCTTTTGCTTTTTGAAATTCCAAGATATAATTTTAGTTCCTAAGCAAAATACTTGGCCACATGTGCTCTTTCGATCGTCAATTGATCCAGCCCAATCACTATCGGTGTAGCCAATAAGCTTGCAGTCATTCTCTTTTGTATACTTGATGCCAAATTTCTTCGTCCCTTGGAGATAACGGAGGATCCGCTTGGCTGCTGCATAGTGTAGCTTGCTCAGCTCGTGCATAAATCTTGAGATAAGATTTACAGAATACACAATATCAGGCCTTGTATGAGTGAGATAGTTTAGCAATCCAACCAATCTTTGATAGGCCGTAGCATCGACCTTCTCCGCTCCATCATTTAATTGCAACTTCTCATTTAAAGAGAGTGGAGTAGAGACTGGTTTGCAGTTGCTCATGCGGAATTTCTTTAATAAGTCTTCAAGATATTTTTCTTGAGAGATAAAAATCTCTCCTTTAGACTGCCTTACTTGAATGCCGAGAAAATATCTCATAAAGCCTAGATCTGTCATCTCATATTCCTTCATCATAGCATTTTTAAATTCATCGAGCATTGCTACATTGGTGCCTGTGTAGATTAAATCATCAACGTAAAGGCAAACAATGAGAAAATCTTGCGTACCTCTTTTTTTGACATATAGGGATGGTTCATTTTGGCTTCTTTGAAATCCGCTTTGACAGAAGTACTTGTCAATATTGCTATTCCAAGCTCGAGGTGCTTGCTTCAAGCCGTAGAGGGCCTTCCGAAGTCGATACACTTTGCCTTCTTTTCCTTTGACTGTATAGCCTTGTGGTTACTCCACGTAAACCTCTTCTTCTAGTTCACCATTGAGAAAAGCAAATTTAACATCGCGCTGATATACGGGAAGCTCGTGATGTGCTGCCAAGGCAAGAACTGTTCTGATGGTCTCCATGCGAGCGACATGAGCAAATGTTTCATTGAAATCCACTCCAGGCTGCTGTGAGTAGCCTTTTGCTACTAAGCGTGCTTTGTGCTTCTGGATTGATCCATCTTCTTTGTATTTTGTCTTATAGACCCATTTAAGTCCGATTATGTCCTTTCCTTTTGGTAGCTCCACAAGATCCCATGTGTGATTTTTCTCGATAATTGCAATTTCTTCATTCATTGCTTTTAGCCAAATTTCTTCTTTTGCTGCTTCCTCAAAATTATGTGGTTCACAAGTGAAGAAGGCAAAATCACAAGAGTCATATATATCTCGTAAGGAACGTACCTTTCTTGTTGGATTGAGATCATCCGATGATGAGCTCTCTGGACTGGTCCGTGGGCTTTGATTTGGACTTGGATTTGGAGTCAAAGTTTCTTGCTCATGTCCTGCATCATCATGCTCAAAAAACTTTGGCTCTTGGAAGGAATTGTCCTCCCACTTCCACGCAGCAGTTTCATCAAATATCACATCTCGAGAAACCATAAATTTATTTGTATTTGGATTATAGAGACGATAACCCTTAGACTCGTCACTATATCCGATGAAAATATATTTCTCCCCTTTTTCATCAAAATTTTTCCTTTTTTCTGAGGGAACTAATGCATATACAATGCATCCGAAAATCTTTAGAAAATTTACCTGAGGCTTCTCTTTGCTCCACGCCTCATATGGTGTCTTGTTTCGAACTGCCTTAGTGGGAGAACGGTTGAGGATGAAAACAACAATATTGACAGCTTCGGCCCAGAATGTGTTAGGAAGCCCTTTGCCTTTAAGCATGCTCCGTGCCATCTCTGCAATTGTCCGATTCTTCCATTCTGCCACTCCATTTTGTTGAGGTGTTTTTCGGATTGTGAGTTGCCTCTTGATTCCTTTTTCCTTGCAATAGTCCATGAATGGAGTGCAGATGAATTCGCCACCACAATCTGTCCGAAGTGTCTTGATTTGTCTTCCGCTTTGTATCTCCACCAAGGCTTGAAATTTGAGGAATACAGAGAAAGCTTCTGATTTTTTGTCAAGGATGTATAGCCACATCATCCTTGTATAGTTATCAACAAAGAGGAGAAAATATCTTTTTCCACCAAGAGATGGTGTTCTGGTAGGGCCAAAAATATCAGAATGCACCAATTCCAAAGGCACTTTAGCTCTCCAAGCGAACTTTGAAAATGGTAGTCTATGCATTTTTCCATATATACATCCCTCACAAACTTTATCAATTTTATCAATATTTGGTAGCCCTTTCACCATATTTTTCTCCTTTAGTAATCTTATGCCCTTGTAATTTAAGTGGCCATATCTTAGATGCCACAAATATGAGTCATCAATTTTTTCTCCTTTAAGGGCAAAATTTTCATTAAGTGGCATTATTAACGGAAAAATTTTATTTGGAGTCATTTTGACTTTTGCCACTTTAAAATTTTTCTTTTTGTCAATGATGGTGCACTCATCATTATCAAAGTTAAGTGCATAGCCTTTTTGCAGTAATTGCCCCACGCTTAATAAGTTTTGAGTAAGCCCCGGAACATAAAAGACATTAGAAATTAGTCGTTTGTTACCTCCCTTGGTATAGACGGCAATAACTCCTTTTCCTTCGATATTCTGCAGCTTTCCATCTCCGAGCTTCACTTGTGAAGAAACTTTATCATCCAGCTGCACAAACTTTTTACGATCGCCTGTCATATGATTACTGCATCCACTATCCAAATACCAAATGTTATCGGGCTCTTGTTGAGCATTCATGCAAGAGAATAGGTGTTCAGCTTCATTTTCTTCTGAAAAATTAGCTTTGTTTTTTTCTTGATTGAACCAGCAATCTCGATCAGAATGATTAGAAACCTTGCATCTCTTGCATTTAAATCTGCAATCTTTGGATGCATGATTAGATTTTTTGCAAATAATGCAAGAAGAGTTAGAGTTACCGCCATTAGGATTTCTCTGATTGTCGTATCCTTTTCCTTTGTTCCGAGCTTGAAATGCATTTTGGCCTCCCCGTCTTTGTCCGTTCATGCCTCCTCCTCGAGATGAACCCTTCTCTTGATCTTCTTGGTTCTTTCCTCCAAAATTAATTTTGCTTTGAAATGCTTGCTTCAAGGATTGATTTGTGAACCTGCTCATTCTTTGTTCATGGGCCTCGAGAGAACTCATTAGTTCATGTCGAGTAAGTTTAGACAAATGAACCTTTTCAACGATTCTTTTATCCGGAAGGGTATCTCCATAACTTCGAATTTGATTGATAATTCCAGCAACTCAGGAAAAGAACGTTTGAACGGATTCATTTTCCTTCATTGCTAGATTATCAAAGTCTCTCCATAGTGTTTGAAGTTTAATGGAGATAACCCTATCATAACCTTGATATTCAATTTTTAATGTCTCCCATGCTTCTTTTGAAGTTTTTGCACCCATAATTCGTGGAAAGATAGATTTGCTTACCCCACGTTGAATGTTGAGGAGAGCCAAAGCATCTCTTTTCTTGTTCTCCTTGAACTTCTTCTTCCTTGCTTCCGACCAAGTTGCTTCTTCTTCGGCATTTGCCGGTGCCTCGTATCCGCTTTCAACAAGATCCAACAATTCTTGTGAGACAAATAAAGTATGCATTTGGATGCTCCAATAGTCATAGTTCTCTCCCTCAAATATAGGGATGAGATTTTGTGCATAGTTGAAAGTGGAAGAGTTGGTCTCTATGGTGGATGAAAGAAGGACAAGGATGGATCGGTTAAGCCTGCTCTGATACCAAAATTGTTGGGGTGCTTAGTTATATTTTGAAGTAAATTGGACAAGAGAGTGGGAAAGGATGAGTGAGTGATGTTATAAGGAGGAGTTGTGAAAAGCTTTTAGTAGATTTTCATTACATCAAAGTGAGTACAATAAGCCTCTATTTATAGAGCACTTCTACCAACCTACACTTCTCTAGAATTGTCTAGAGATAAGCACATGTGCTTAATTTCATGAAAGATCTCCCATCTTCTAGAATCATCTAATTCTACCCATGTGCATAAATACAATTATTACTTCTACACACTTCTAATACAATTATTACTTCTACACACTTCTAATTATTTTTAACTTAGACACTTATTCTACATTATTCTAGAAGATTACAAATTACATTTTTTTAACAGTAACTTCCTATGGTAAGCTTCTGATAGCTTCGAAAGAGAACGGTTTCTCTCGAAACTAGTTCGTGACTAATACTACTAAACTTTATGGATCAAAATGGTGGTTTAGGATGAGTTTCTTGAAGAACTCAAGAACAAGCAAGAACAGGAAGAACAAAGAACAAATGCAAGAATTCTAGAGAGAGAAGTTGGAGGATGGAAGGTGTGAGTTAAATGCAAGAATTCTCGTGTCTGAGTTCCATGGAACTGGTCACTAAGTACTTCAACATCGATGTAATGTGGTACTTCCCATCGATGCCGAAGTGCTTAACTCCAGTAATTGGTCTTGCTCGCTGCTTTACCTTGCCTTGCGAGCCATCGGGTCACCTTCATCTCTTGACATATCTTGGGCCTTAAAAACACCGGTTAAAAAGAAAAAGCAATTAAAAACCACTAAATTAATGAAAGAAATAACTAAAACTAGACAATTAGCGCACCCTTAATTGTATTATCGGGTGCTTATTATCGGGCTTAATTTAGATGCTTAAAGGTCCATGTTTGGGGGCTAGTAAACGATCACCCCTTGAAAGAGTATTGGGATGTAAACCTAAGGTCTCGTGTCTGAGTTCCATGGGCACCACTAGTGAATCAATTTAACACAGATGCAGTAGTACCATTCTTTTACGTGGGGCCTGAAGCAGTTGCTTTCTAGGCTTCTACCCAGGGCTGGCCCTGGTTGATGTGTTAACCTCACGCAAGGTCCGAGCTTAACCCGCAGGATAGATTAGATTGCCCAGCGGTTTAAGGTCGTCATCGCAACCATAAACCTAAGGTTTCGTGTCTGAGTTCCATTGACAATTCTCTTCACTCGGTGCACAGGTCTTGCGGTGGGTTTGGGCATCATTGCTTTTATGTTACCGGCGGATCCAATTGACAAGGCCAATTCTTATGTTATGGAAAAATGGAAAAAGAAAAATCGAAGTATCCCAATATGCCTACAAGAAATATGAGAACAAAAAATGTTTCACGTTCCAGGGAAATGATTCTGGAACAATGTGCCATTTTAATGGGTGTTGTGTTCGTAAAAATTCGTGTATGATTAGCTGAGTTCCCATCTTAATTTTTCATGTTTGTTAAGTTTCAATTGTACTCTATACTTTATGACTCTATGTTGCGTGAACGGAGGTGCATATATAAGATATGACTATAATGTTGGAATGATATCATTCTTATGTTGAAGGATTCTGGAACCATTTGAATCATTTTGGAGAAAAGTATAGACTATAAATTGACATCTTAGAGGCCGTTGAGAGGAAAGAACCAATCAGAGAAGTTAGATCAGTGAGGAAAACTTAATGTCGTTTTTCTAGTGTAAATCGCCTCCTTAATTTGCCCCATTTCCCCCCAGTATAATAATGTCTGTTATCAGTTTTACTCTTTGTTTCACGCTTTCACACTCTTTTTCTTGCAAGATTGAACTCTGGAGTTGATTTCTCATTGTGCAAAACAGGAATTGGAACACTGCAGATTGCTTTGCCCTACTGAAGCTGCCTCTAATAACCAAAGAGCCATGTCACTTATGAAGGGTGATTTGCTTACGAGAACAAGAAAGCTTGTGAAGGGGTTGGCGATGGCCAAGCCTATCTGGCTGAAAGCCATGGAACAATAAGTGCCATGTGGCATGAGCATATTCCTTATCGTGTACATTCAAAGATGTAAGCCAAAATAAGTGAATGCGATCATAGATTCTTTCATAAATTTGTTGTGTATAACATCTTGAGGTCCATATGAAGGTTCTGAGGTTTAAAGTGGCTGACCCAGTTGTTGAGTGTATCTGAGGTTGTTCCTCCTTGGTATGTGACAACCTTGGCCCTAGATATTTGCTCAAGCTGGTGGTTTAGCCTTTAGACGGATTAGGAGATCCGCAAATCAAGTGGTTCATGAGGTTGCAGATCTTCCTTTGAAAGGCTCTTTTCCTTGACCTTGAAGATCTGTTCCTCATTGTTTCTTGTTTTTTTCCCATATGCAGATATGTTTCTTTGCTTTGTAGCCCTTAGTGAAAATTTTCTGTTATGAAAAAGAGAAAAAAGTTGTTGAGGGTGGATTGGGGATGAACAAATTGAGGGTTACAATTAAATAAGTATTTCTCAAAATATGGAGGTGTTATAACTTCTTCTTTTTTTTTTATAACCGGATGTCTGGGCTAGCATGCGTGCACTTTAACTAATTCTGGAGTCCGGAGCCTTGAAGGTAACGACTAGGCATAACCCCCAGTAGCCCTCAGGTTTAAAATATTTGGCCTCCATGGGAATGGAACCAAGGTTTGGAATGTTTGGCCTCCGTGGGAATGGAACGTGTGAACTCATGGAGGAACACTTATTGCTTTCTCACAACCACTTGGCCAAACTCCTTGGGGTTGGTGTTATAACTTATAACATGCCATAGTGGAAAATTTTAAAGCTTTCCTACAAATACAGTGTCACCTGCCAAAAATGTTACTTACAGTAGCGTGGTTCCAAATTCAATACTACCTTACTGTGCATTAGATATAAATTTGTGTCCCATATTGTTTATCTACATTTGATTTTTGACTAAAAATTTTTAAACAAAATATGCAAAAATTAAATAGGTTAAATTTCTATGACCTTACTATCCACTAGTTTCAAAATTGAAAGGAACCTCCCTTCTGCCTTTTGGTTTCCAATAACCCCACCACTAGTTACCACTGTAAAAGGGGACGAGAAACGATTCATTAATGCATCTCGAAACCACACTTCGAACAATCTAAAGACAATATTTAACCATGGTAATGTCTATATGGAAAACCAACCTCCCTTCTGCTTTCAAGTTTAGATTAATAGATGCCATCAAATTCCCATTTCAAATACCAAACTTCCAATAATCTAAAGACAATATTTAACGATGGTGATGTCTCTATAGAAAATCACACATCACTTTGTGAAACTTGAACAATTTGAGGGAGGCAACTTCAGGCACCAGGAGAAGAAGATGTCTTTCCTCCTAACAACACTGAAAGTGATTTATGTTTTGACTACTCCTGATCCAGAAGAGAGAGAGGATGAAACAATGGACGTTAAGAGGGAGACGTGATTGGAGACTTGTAAAAGAAAAAGATAATTCTATTAGTTTTGCTTGTGGAGCAAGGTACACTATAAACTTTCTGTCCATGGTGCTTAAAATGTGAACTCAAGATTTTTTTGGGTTTTTCAGTAATTACTATTTGTTTGCATACTTTCTAAGTTTCTCAATTAAAGAGTGGGCGCCGCTATTCGCAGCCCTTTATTTTCTCCCGTAGCCCACTGCATTTCGGTAAATGGTTGTTGAAAATTATAAATAACATTTCGGTAAATTGCTGTTGAAAACAAGATTATATTTCGGTAACTACATGTCGAAAATATGTTCAACTTTCGGTAAACAACTGCCGAACATGCTTTTTCGGTAAACATCTGTTGAAAAAAATATTATATTTCGGTAATTGGATGTTGAAAATATATCTCAATTTCGGTAACTAACTGTCGAGTATAATTGGAAATTTTTAACGGGCTATGGGAGTAAATAGAGGGCTGCGAATAGCAGCGCCCTAAAGAGTGAGAAGCTGAGGATGGCTCTATTTAAGGGTCCACCCCTTTTACTTTTACATTTACAAAAATGGCAATAGCAAGTTTAATTAAATGGAATTTTGAAGAGTGAATTGGAGTGGTAATTAAATAGTAATTAAACTTATTTATTGGATTCTTAATAAAAGGGAAAGGTAAATTTCTAACCCAGATTCCAACTCTCCCCGTAATATTTCTCTAACTTTCCCCTTTATTTTTATCTCAATTATTTTTAAACTAAATATGCAAAAATTAAATGGGGAAAATTTTGATTGACCTCCCTGAGGTTCTGAAATTACAGCTATTACTCCCCAGGTATCAAAAATGACGGGAACCTCCTTTCTACTTCGTTGTCGGTTTCGAATTACCCCACCATTAGTGAAGTGGACCGGAAACGACTCAGTAACGTGTCTCGAAGTGATCTTGCTTTTCTGTCTTGCTGGATAGATGCCATGAAATTTCAATTTCAAAGGCCAAACTTCCAACAATCTAAAGACAGTATTCAACAGAACATGACGCAAGACTTTGTGAAACTATTGGAGCTATGAAGCTTACCTTATTTGTTATTAAAAAGGGAAAGGGCTTTTTCAGCTGGTGCGCGGGAGCGCAATTCCGTTTTCCTTTACTAGTAGGGGGATCCAATGGTTCCTATACAGCCGCGTTTCCCGGTCCTTTTATTTTATTTTAGTGCAATAGCTCAAAGGAAGCAACCTCACACACTGAGAGAAGAAGATGCGTTTCCTCCTAAGTACACTAAGTGGTTTATGTTATGAGCACTCCGAGTTCAGAAGAGAGAGAGGATGAAACCCTGGATTGATAATGGTTTGGGTTTGGTAATTTTTGTTAGGTCAATGCTGAATCGATGCGATTAGAGATTTCTAAAAGAAAAAAGTTGCCTATTATTTATCCTCGTGGAGTTAAGGTACGCTATCAACTCTCTATTGACATGCCCATGATGTTTAAAATGTGAACTCAAGTTTTTCATGGGTATGATCTTTTTATGATTACTATTGGTTTGCATACTTTCTAAGTTCCTTAATTGAAGAGTGAGACAACGATTTACCAAAAAAAAAGGAATAAACTTTTTTTTTTTTGTTGATCCGCGGAATTAACATTGACTAAATGCAGTTTGAAGTAAGATAACAAAGAAATCTTTATCAAAAAAAAAAAGATAAGAAAGAATTGCAGTTTGAAGACTGAATTGGAGTGGTAAATATCAAAACCACAGAAGCAAACCTTCAAAATGCCAAAAGTCAACAACGTAGGCATTTGGTGTAAACATTTGCCAAGTGGGTTTGAAGTTTCACTTTGTCGAACTTGGCTTGCCACTAACCAGTAGGAGAAACAGTACACTCATCTGATTCCTTCTCAGTTCTGGAGTACTTTTAGGAACCCTTCAACTGGGAATTAAGCATCTGTGCAAATGGGTTGAGCAACTTGGTCAATTTGCCAATTTAACTCCAGCAAAAAACTTCTCCTCCATATCGGGCAAATTGCTGGGGTTTAAAAATTTAGGCCGTGGAGCATGCGTCAGCCACTGCCGACGTTACCCCATGTCCTAATTTCCCCAATCTCAATCAGTGGCACTGTAATTTTAAAATTATGCTGGACACACACACACAGCATTACTCCCACATCCATCACAACTCGAAGCATAAAATAGACAACAAATTTCCTCATTTAACAAACTGGTACAACAAGGCCATGTTTTTAGCGCCAAGGAGTTGTAGAGGTCAACAGCCAGTACAGTTTTTGGCAAGGGAAACAAGCAACTATTATTATGATTCCATATGATGGAAATATAGAGCGAGCCAAGAAGGTGCGTTGGATTTGGCAATTGCAACAATAAAATCACAAACCAAGAACCTCCTAAAACTTGAAATCCCTTTTCTTGCTGGATTTTCCCTCCTTTTCCTGCATTTTCCGTTTCCTCTTCTTCTCATTCTGCAAAATTCCATGACATACTAGCAACTCGTCTCAAAAGAGCAAACGAAAACATAAAAAAATATCTAATGGAATTAGAAACATTGTGAGAGACACGTACCTCAGCAACCATGTCACTGAAGTCCTCCCGCTGACTGCGCAGCTTCTCTTCCTCTCTTGCTTCCTCATACCTGCGAGTTGCAAAATAACAAGAGGCATAAGTGCCTTGAGGCCAATTCTACGACACTTGAAACTAACACATTAGGAGGGTGCCACTTACTTCGCAGGCAAGACATTATCCATTAGTTCCAACTCTTCTGGTAGTAATGTGACATCAACTCTATCTGATTTCTGACCTTTAAGCAGATCAACCTGAAAACAGGATGACAAAAAAAAAAGAAGTAAGAATTATATGGCAAAGAGATGCGGTGTTGAACTGAGTTCACACAAGACACAACACTAAACCCTGATTATTGCAAACTGCTTCATTGCAAGACTATTGACCAAGACGTGAAATATAACAAACAAGTTTAGCATGTCGGCACCGCAGCGGTTTAATAAGTTACAACTGATGTTAACGCAGTCCGCGAAAAGTGAAGGCAAACGATAAAACGTTATTTTGTTGGTTGGTTAGAAACATGAAAATATTGTCCAGAACAAATCCTCTTCGATCACTGGACCAAAAAAGTATATGTAGACAGTAGAACTATATTTCTCTTGGTATTAAACATGGGATTAAAGGACTGTTGCAGCATCGAGCAGATGGATTGGAATTGAGCCTAAAAAGCTTGTTTCACCAAGGACTGCTAATTTCTCCACTTATACAATGGCTACAGTGGCTACAAGGAAGCAAGGGCTCATGCATTCTTGTTATCCAAAGGAGGGAGACTAACCAAAGGTAAATAAGCCTCTGGCATTGAAATTGGACACGACTGATGTATGAAATCTTTTATATTCAGAAAATACAATATCCTTAGAAATTAAGTCCAATGAGCTCAGTTTAGGAAGGAAACAAGAGTTAATCTGACAAAAGGAGTGTGAACTCAATATGTCATCGTTGTCTATGTAACTTCTCTCAGTGTGAGACGCTATATCAAGCTGCACGTGTTCTACTCCACTAATTCATTATTTCCCATCTTACCTTTAGGTTAGGCCTTGTTTGATACCTGTAACAGGTTGAAGGGGATTAGTACTGAGTCTACTGACTACTCAGAATTGGATTGGGACTGGGATTGGTCATCAAGGATTAATAATGAAGTTGGTAAAGAAACGCACCCACCCCGTAGGTTTTCCAGTGCCTCCATTCTGGGATTCAAAGTCTGGATGCCTCCAAAAATGCAACCCAACGGCTGCTATGGGGCTCCACAACCACAGCAGCTCTCCCCGTGGGTTTTCCAGAACAACACACACCCGCACCACAAACTTCCCCTAGAGAGGCCATAACTCTTAATTGTACTTCCTTACATTTTTAATCAGAAGTATCATGCTCAGTTAATTATTAGTCTCCTCCTGAAGTCGGTTAAAAAACCATCTAATAGTCTCAAATACATTCTACGTGCAATTATGTGAACTATGTTGAGCGCATGAGCCATATTCTTGTTCAGTCAGGATAAATAAAACAGCTGTGCTCAGTTTTTAATATTTGCATTCTAGCAGACAAAAGTTAAAATCATCATATATCAGTACCCTTTTAGCAGCTGCCTTGTCTTGAGCACCGGTGCCAATGACATACGTATGTGTTGTACCAAGTAAGGTCCCTGCAGCAATCTTTTCTTCTTTTTCCTCAAGTACCTTTACAAAACAAAGAAAAGACTGTGAGCATGAGAAACAGTGTAGCCAAAGTTGAGATGGAAAAGGGGCAATCTCATATATATATACTGACTTGGTAAAGAGGCTTCTCGGGCTCCTTCCTCTGCTGCTTACGAAGATCAATGACATCTGGAGTCTCAACACCAGTAGGAGTGCTGGGATTGGGGAAGGAAAATAACTCATTAATACAAATTACAGTTAAGAAAAGAAATTATGTGAACAGTTCCTACTTCGCGTTTCAGTTTTTTACCCCAATTTCCTAATGGTCTGTAAAGTTAGGGCTGTAAACAAGCCGAATCAAGCCAAGCTTCACGCTGCTCGGTGCTCAGCTCGCCCTTTTATTGCTGGGCTCGAGAAAAGACATCCAAGCTCGAGAAGCTCGGTGACCTTCCAAATCGGAAAGCTTCAGCGAAGAATTTTTAAGCTTGAAGGCCTGGGTTCTCTATTTATAGGCATACTTGGCTGTGAATTCTCTTGAATGCGCGATGCGGGACTGAAAAGGAAGCAAGCAATGCATTTCCCTTGACTGAGATTTGTCCCACATCGAAAAATTTTGTTCAAGAAGCATGCATTACACTATACAAAGCAAGCTGTGTACCCTTCTTCCTCTTTGAATGTACTGCCACGGCACATTGCAAACATGTGGCACATGCTCAGAGTGGAAATATTATATTTTATATATATATATATATATAAAAACTTGAGCGGAGCTTTGGATGGCTTCAGCTCGGCTCGTTTACGGAACGGAGCCAAAATATGTGGCTCAAGCTTGTTCGTTTAATCACGAACCGAGTCAATTTGAACCGTCATCAAGCCGCTCGCGAACGGCTCGGATCATTTACAGCCCTACATAGTGTACAGGGAAAGAGGAAAATGGAAGGAATATATAGGAGGGATGGAGAGAGGCATATAAGGCATCAAAGTTGCCAGTCCCTCCTTTTGTTTGGTTGAGTGGGAACAAAAATGAAAGGGAAGAAAGGTGTGATCAATAATTTTTTGAAGGAGTATAAATCAAACGTTGACCAGATGCCGAACTATTCCAAACCATTAGTCAAAACTATAGTCCACTGAAAATCTTTGCAATAATTATCACAATACCTAAACAAAGCATTGAATTTCCAAGCATAACTATATCTATGACTACCCCATCATCACTAATCCTTCAAAATTTACCGAGGCATACCAACCAAAAATGAAGTCCAACTTTAAAAAACAAGGTGAGTATAATACCTTGAAAGACTGTCAACAGATTGAATGCCATCCTCCAAATCCTCTTCCTCAAGCGGTTCTTCCACCTCCTCTTCCTCTTCTTCCTCCTCTTCCTCCAAGTCACCCCAATGCTTGGTCTTGTCAACTGGTTCTTCCTGAAATGTTTATTCAGATTCAGATTAAAAAAACAGAGTAGATTATGATAAATAACACACCTGAGGGACATCTTCAAAAAAAAAATCAAGGCAAATTAAACCTACTCGAAGAAAATAAAAATAAAAAGTCTTGATGGAAAACCTAAATATGGCACTAGATCCCTCACTATTTTCAGTAATTGTTCTCAGTTGAGGGCGAGATTGGAAAGAAACAACTATTTCTGAAAATGGGACTTCCACATGACTATTAAAAAGAGCAGAAAATATTGCCAGAGAGTACCTCGTAGTTTGGCTGATCTTGCTGCTGAACCCCAAAGACATCCCCATACAGTGGCCGGCCAAACTATGTCGTAGAAATAGGAATAACGAATAAGTACATCACGAACAAAAAACAAATAGTACTGATAAATAACAGCTTAAAACAGAAACAAAACAATAAAAATTAGAACAGGAATAAACAAGCATATAAGAGTGGAACTTACTTCATCGACAGGAGGCTTGCCCCAACCTCCAGGATGATATCCAAAACTTGCACCAGGAGGAATAGGAGCATTCAGCCCAGGAATTTTCAAGTGTGGATAAGAAGGTGGTGGACCATATCTCTGGGAACAAAAATTGGCAGGTCAAAAAGAAAAAATGAGACCGCTAAACTTCATTCATTATCTTTCATCCAATAAAATTTGAAATGGGATCAACTGACCTGCATATTAATGAGCCATGGGGGAGGAGCACCTTCTGGCATCCCAAGAGCTTCCTTTAGTTCCTGTGATAACATCCCCGGTTTCATCTCCCTTAGCTTTACCTGATGACATGTAAAAGAGTCATTTGTTAAAACTTTTGCACTCAGATGGTTCCATTCACGCTAGTTATACTATTACCTCACCAAATAATCCACCAGAAACAGAATAGACCTTTCAAGCCTACCTCCTATATGCAAAAACCATTATCAGCGCAACCTACTATCCTGTTACTATTTTCATAGGCGAATTTCTACAGAATGGCAAGTGAAAGATGAGAAGATTTTTGTTGTATAGATGTTCTTGAAATTTCGAAGTTACTGTTGCATAATCAGACACAAATGGCTAATCTTGGAATACCACTTATGTTTACAATGAACTATGCTATTCTATCCATACAAATACAAGAATCAGTGTGTCCACTAAAATGTTTGCCATAGAATATATCATGATGTTTACCATACAAATTCTACAATAAAAAGTAAGAAAATGCAGAAAATCTTCCCCATGTCCATGCTTCATAGTCGAGCAATAAAAACCAAACAGCCTATTGCTTCTGAAATTATCGTAGAAGCCATAAAAGTAGTAACTACGTATGTCCAATGGTAGGCATGTTTGTGTGCATATAGGAAACAGACTGGAGGAGAAAACTAGACACCAACCTCAGAACCACTAGCAAAAATAGAAGGTCTTTATGTTGCTTTTAAGCAAAAGAAAACCATCAAAAGAGAATATGCATGGAGTATTGTCCCTCAAGACAATCAACTGATACATCCAGTATTCTCGAAAAGCATCAGAACGAGACGGTAAATGCATTTGTCTGTTTATTGATATAACTATGACTATACAACATTATTACCTCAAACTCTTTTCCTTCATGATACAGATCACCATGAGCAGTCAGCTTAGGCTTAGTTTGATATTTAAAGAATGCGTCATGGAGAACCTGCAAACATGAACAACAGGCAAATAAATGTCACTCCAGTATGAAAATTAAGAAGTTAAAAGACACCAATCCTTTAAAAGTCCAGCCTCAACAGAAAAAAACAAAAGAAACAAAAGATTAGAAGTCCTTAAAACTAAGGCAATAAACTATAAAATCAAAATCCGAGATCAACTATAATTACTTAAGGCAAAGAAAAGAGAGAAACCTGATAATCAATATCCATTTTCCCCATCCTTGGCTGCATCCTCTCGCGCTGCTTTTGTTTAAGCTTCTTACTGTCCTCCTTCTCAATGTATGCCTGTAGGATGCCAACAAGCAATGACATTAAATTATGCAACCAGGGTACTAACACATACATCGAGCATAGATCAATACAAGAAAAAGATAATCGACATTTAGACCTGATGTAGCGTAGAAAGAAAAAATAGTACACAAAAGAGAGTTTAAGGGCACAAAGAAATGATTTATGTTCATCGTCAGAATACCACAGACAAATGAAAACCCTGTACGACAACTGGAACTGGCACTAGTGTACATATCTTAAGAAATATCAGCATCAAGCAGCATCGGCACTCTCTACTACTAGTTTCTTCAACAGACAATTGGCAAGTGTAAAAATTCAATTCAACAGACAACTGGAAATCCCATTCTGTGGACGATCAGAGGGGCGAATGGCACCGAAATTTGGAAATTTTTGGAAATAACACTTCCACATATGGGCAAAGTAGAACGAGAAGCAAAGAAATCCAAAAGATTAAAGAGAAAAACTACGGGATACTTTTTCAAATGAGCAAAGTGGCATCCCTGATAATTCAGGTCACTCACAGACAATGTAGCTGTCTTAAACTGCAGAACAGCCATAGAAACAACCTGACTCAAACATAAAGGAAGAAGATAGACACAAAATTTTCTTTGTTCCGCTATAAGAACAGCAAAAGGCAAAAGACGAGAGACATGACAATGAAATGACGAAAGCACAAAGAGAACAACGGTAAGCTCACCTGTCTGATTTTCTCAATCCCTGTAGCAGCAATAAAATCAGGAAGTTGAAACGGCTGTTTCTCAATACCACGCTTCCCCTGCAAGATAATTCAAACACAATGAGGTACAAGTCTAGGAGCAAAAAATTATTTGATAACTACACTCAAATCAGGTCAGTATAATTAAGTTCAGCCCAAGAATTATGCACAATGGATCTTTAAATTCCAGGCAGAATACTCCCTCTGTCCCAATATGCTAGTCCTTTCTTTTTTGGATGTCCCCAAAAGAATGTCCACTTTAAAAAGTCTAACATAAATGTTGTGCAACATTACTCTTTTGCCCCTTCTTTTTCATTTAAATGTCAGGTCAACAAAGCATTAAATAGGGGCAAATTGGTAAAGTCAATACCAATTAAATGTTCCATCATTGTGTCCATAAAAATTCGCTTCCCAAAAAGGGCAAGCAAAATTGGGACGGAAGCATCCTGCCAGGAACAATCCCGATATCTAACACGCCAAAAATATATTTCATCCCACCCCCTCTCCCCCTCTACACTTTTGAATAAGACTTCACATAATTGTCTCATCCCAACCCATCCAACAATTAAAGAGAAACCATCCAAAAGCCCCCTTTGTCAAACACCTACATGTCCAGGCTCCATGATAGTCACAGCCGCTCCCCTGCAAGAATCACATATTTACGTATAAGAGAAACTACATCAACGGTATCTTCCATCACCCTCCCCCTAATTCTCCCATTTGAGTATGGCACCAAACATGCATCCATCTTGAACAATAGTTGAAAGTTAACTGGAGTGACTAACCTGCAAAAATTTTCGTTTCTGACACCAATGTCTTGGCACTGGAACGGTATTTCGATATGATTTAAGAAACACCAATAATTTGGGGTCAGATGCAGTTGCATCCCACACCTGAAAATTGAACATATAAATTATTAGATAATCGACTACAATAGCTTCCATGAAAACTGCAATTACAAGAAGGATAGCCAGAATCTCGTAAAATAGATAAATGGCCTATTCGCACAAAAAATGGTTCCACAATTGGTTGAACTCAAAATAACACAACCTTGTCAGGGATGAACCCAACATAACACAAAACTTTTATAAATCACATACCTAGAGGTAGAACATCTCATTAAAGGCAAAGAAAAGTAAATAATTCTAAACAGAGTAAGGGGGTTTAGTTTAAACTTGAATAAAAATCACGGAGCAACCTCCTTAAAATAGCCAACTGCAGTATGAAAATGAATATGTAATTAACACTATTTATCATCAGGTATGGACAAAGTCACAAGACAATCACAAACGTTAAACCCATACATTTTAGTATACAGTTGCAGTCTTTGCAAAAGCAGCAGAACAACTAAGCGAAAATAGGTAGTAACTGAACAAATGAAACAGAAGACTTTCTGGACAATCGAAGAAGCAACGAGGATTTATTGCTTTAACCCGGAATATTGGAAGACACACACAGAAAGAGTGTTTCAAAGTTGATGAAAAGGTCAACATGAGATGGTCAAAAACATAGACACATTAACAGAGGTTTAACTTCAACAAAAATCACACTTTCCCAAGTTCTGACAGAACTGAAGTCAGAACTAGGAAAGTAAACTTCTCTGCCAGAAAAAATTCAGCTTTCGGTTATTCCCACAGTCGTCTACCTGCAAACTGGCTATGAAAATTTGAATTTCATTTTCAACACACCTAATTCCCCACATCTAAAACTATTTCTGATTATAAGATAATTTTCTAATATCAAATTAAAACATTGACCTAAAATCCATTTACCAGTACGGTGCCTTCTGCTAATACAATTGCAAGCTATTGCCAACTAACTTAAAAGAATCCATCCAGATACATTAATGATTCAACTTTGGCGTCAAATAGGGTTTGACTGGCTAAGGACTTAATTTATGGGTTGATTTAGGGGTAAAACCATCATAGTACAGCGGGATTCCTGCATAGTCTACCTCTTGGAAAGGAGATAAGGTCCTTCAAATCCTCTCAGAATATTTATCCGTCTTCTGATTCTTCAAGTACGTCAACAATCAAACTAACAAAAAGCTTTCAACTCATTGAGCAATTGGACAAGGAAAAATAGTAAAATAGAATAACAAAGAGGTCTCCACATAGTAACTCCCCAGTCAATATATAGGGCAACATGCCATTTCCAATCAGTCTCCCTTATGCTTTCTGGTTCCTACAACCAAACTATTCATACTGAAGTGGTTCACTTGACAGTACCATAAAGAGATACCATACCTCTTGTGCCTTAATTGAGACAAAATCAAGAGGACCAAAGATCATCAGTTGTCAGGGGGGAGATAATATATAACGTGTATTAGAAGTCCAAAATTTTCTCAAGGCATTTTCTGTTGTGTAACCTAATGAATGAAAGACAAAGAAGAATATAGGCATTTAACAAATGTAGTAACAAATCATGGAAATGAAAAGTTCCATCCACAGATTACAAACCACAAGTGCAACATTGCCAGCCTGATAAATGCTCCTAAGCCAAGAAATAGAGAACAGTGACTATGAAAGTTTACACAATTTCCCAACAATCCTCACCTCAACTACATCAGGCCTTGTAGATATCTGCTTGAGTTCAGCAATCTTCATCCTCCGTTGAAGCTGAAAGAGACAAGGTGCAATTACTTCAGCTTGGCTCAAGGTAGACATAATAAATTATAATAATAGAAACAGCAACATAATAAACAGGATACTGAAAATCAAACCTTTTTCTTCTTATTTGAGACGCCTTTATCTTTCTGTTGGGCATCCTGCTCTTCCTCTTCAGAATCAGAGTCAGCCTTCTTTTTTGAGGCTGCACTAGCAGCAGTCTCATCCTTTTTCTCATTCTCCTGAAGGAGCACTAATAAATATGGGCAAAGCACATCACAAAATAAATATTCACAACTTTGATCAAAAGTCCACTTACCTCAGATTCCACAGGTCCCTTAAAACTGAATTTCTCAAAGACCTTCCTAAACTCCTCATCAAAATCACCATATAATTCTGCCTTTTCTGGTACATACTCAACTTCAACTTGCTCTATAGCCTATCCAAAAACAAGCAAAAAGACACCAGATAAGAGGTACGAATAAATAATCACTCAAAAATCCAAGTTGCAAGATTTTTGGTATTCCTCCATGTGCAGTTCTAGATGACTAACATTCTTGAAATTATGCAACAAACTGTACGCATAAAACAACAAATTTTGTGGGGATGTTAATCATGGTACAAGATCCCTATTCTGAAAACCAGGAAAAGAAAAAGGGAAGAGAGAGAGAGAGAGAGAGAGAGAGAGAGAGGCATGTTTAACGACGAAAACATTGTTTCTGATCATCAGACAAAAACACAAATACCAAACTGAAACTACACAGAGGAAAAAAAACAATATAACAACTCTTGGTAAGTATAAAAACATGAATTCCTCAAACTGCCCAATATTCAGTCTACTATATGTACATGGATGGTAATCATGGTTAGAGAACAGTGAACCATACCCAAAAAAAAAAAAGACAAGTCAATACCAAGCAAACCATAAGCAAAAGAAAATAAGAACAAAGCACAATATAAGGAAGGTAAGGCACCATAACACACACTTCTCAGGAGAAATAACTCAGCAAGAGCAAAAATTAAACCCTAGGTTCCATTGAGATGTCGATTTCAAATGTATGGATAATGGATTTTGCACTGAATGACAATCTCAAATCTAGTTTTGTAGTTTAGGCTGCCTACGGGTATCAATGAGTTTGAGAGATTTATCTTGATGGAATTTTGAAAACTATCAAATATTAGTGGTTTGAAGTTTTTCATATCGGGGCTACACAGATACTTCGAGATGGGTCGTACAGTTTGGTGCCGTATCTTTGTCGGATACTGCCTACGGGTATCAATGAGTTTGAGAGATTTATCTTGATGGAATTTTGAAAACTATCAAATATTAGTGGTTTGAAGTCTTTCGTATCGTGGCTACACAGATACTTTGAGATGAGTTGTATCGGTTTGGTGCCGTATGTTTGTCGGATACGAATACTCGTGGACAAATATCTCAGAAGTATCTACAAAAGAAAAACTAATATTTCTTAATTTTGAAGTATCGGATACTTTGAAGTCATGTATCCAAACTTTTACAAAATCAAGATTGCGACACTTTTTGCATAGTATAAAGAGTAAACTTACTATGGATAGAAAAAATAATAGATTTATAGTGCAATTACATTCTAGAGAGGAAGACAAAGTAAATCTTTCTTGTAGACTTTAAAAATTCCTACTGCGTAACACAACTAGATTTCAATAATTAATCAAGTATCCAAGTAGAATTGTACACAACATTTTTCCTTTTAGACAAGTAGATTTGCATACAACACTATTGCGCAAGAAAAATACAATACTTTCATCACCATTCTATTTATTAATTAATGCTTAATACGATACTAAAAAAATACTTTTAATCAATGTATCCTAGTCATACTGGCGTTCTATTATCATATCATATCCTGTCTGAGGCGTCTGTATCCATATCCATGCTTCATAATCTCTCTTCTACCTCGCTAGTTTCACATGCCTTGATAAGGTAACACATATTGTGCCATTGAACCAAATACATGCATCAGCTCATCCAAAGCAGAAATAACTAATAACATCAGCTTTAACCCAAGTATCCTAGTCATACCTGCATCCCGTTTTCTAAAATTTTCTCTTATCGCCTTATCCTGTGCCGTACCGTGCGCACACCCCATATCAGTATCCATGCTTTATAGTATCTTCTACCTCTACTGCTTATTTCCTAGTAGTTTCACATGTTACCTAAAGCCAAGAATCTTGTATTTTTGTTCGAATTCACCATTTAATCCCTCAATTTGAAATATGACAGTAACTCAAATTATGCCTAATAAGATAGTAAGCGACTTGTATTTTTGTTCAAACTCAACACTCAATCCCTCAATTCGAAATATGATAGTAACTTGTGCTATCCAAATTCCAAACAAAGCCCTAATAAATATTAACTCATGTCAGCAAATCCAAACTAATAATAACCTCAGCATCACAAAACAAGAAACCCTAGTTTTCAACAGATCTGTAGCATAATGCATCAGCATCCCGTTTTATAAAATTTTCTCTCATCGCCTTGTCTGTGCTGTATCGAGTGCACACCCCGTATCTGTGTCCATGCTTCATAGTCTCTCTTCTACCTCTAATGCAATATCCCACTAGTTTCTCATGTTACCTAAAGCCAAGCGTCTTGTATTCTCATTCGCATTCACCATTCAATCCCTCAATTCAAAATCCACCCAGAGTTCTAAACGTAGGACGTACTAGGCGGTGGTCCAACGCCTAGAATAGGCAGCCGGCTAGTCAGCGCCTAGGCCAACTAGTCGGCCCCTAGGCGTTCCTTTTCCGCCACTAGCACCTGCAATGTTTAGAAAATTCCATCCACCGTTATCCAAATTCCAAACAAAGCCCTAATAAGATGGTTTTAACTCGTGTTATGCCAAATCCAAAGTATTAATAACCTTCAGCATCACAAAACAAAAAACCCTACTTTCAAACAGATCTGCAGTACAATGCACCGCGTAGCCACCAATTCACAAAAAAAAAAAACCCTACGAAACTAACAAGCGTAAAGAGAAACCGATTGAAAGGTATACCTTCAGAGGATCACCGTTTTCTTTAGCACTGTCGTTGTCGTCGGCGCTGTCTTCGTCGCTGTCGTCCGCCGCCACGGAAGGCTGCCGCTGCTGCTGAGAGGCCTTGTTATTCTTCTTCTTCTGCTTCCGCCGCCGACGCCGCTCGGTCTCGCGCGACTTCTTGACGGCGGCGTTGCTAGGGTTTTGATGCATTATGCCGCCGTTGGGGTACGGAAGAGGCTCCGCGACGCCGTTAGCCACTTCCGCGGTCATCTTCTTAGACTTGTTTTTATGTTCTCCTTCTTGTTGGACGTTTGGTTTGATATCGAGGAAGCGTCCGAGTTTGGCCTCCCTCTGCTTCAATTGATCTCCGATGCGAGAGCGAGCGAGCGAGCGAGCGAGATGGGGTACAGATTATATAGAGAGAGAAGGGGAAAACGTTATTTTTATGTTTCCCAAAAGATACGAACCAAGCTTAAAATATGGGCTAGGTTTCCTAACGAGCCTAGAATAGCAAATATTAGGTGGAATAAGAGACTTGATCTTGAAGTAATTTTTGAGAAAACGACAGCCAATGACGTGTTTTTATAATTAATACACGTTAAGGACATTTTTAGTTTTAACAAATATTTTTAGCACTTTCTTAGCGGGTATTAATTATCAAAACACATCATGGACTGTCATTTTCTCTAATTTTTTTCTATCTAGCTTTTTCCATTAATTGCTTTTGAAAATCAAACCGAACAGGGTAAATAAGAGGTAAACGGTAAACCTAAGGGGAAAAGGTATCTTGTTTATGGATTGACGGGGACACGGGTCAGCCCAATATCGTCCAATTTCGTTTTCTATGGATTGACTTCAAAAGTACTAAAAATTAGAACCGTTTATTTCATAGTCAATTACATACTAAATTGAACTCATTTGTTGTAAGAAATAAAAAAAAAAACTAGCATGTAGCTTATTTAATGCACATGGGCGGGAAAAAACCATCAGTGAGAGCTTTTATTCTTGTCCTGTGTATCAGTGGATCGGTTGGTATATGTGGATAGGGTTACAAACGAACCGAGCCGCTCGCGAGCGGCTCGTGACTCGGCTCGCTAACAGTTCGTTCGAGCTCGGTTCATCAAGCAAACGAACGAGCTCGAGCCAAAATTTTCAGCTCGTTTCATAAACGAGCCGAGCTCGAGCCACTTGATGCTCGGCTCGTTGAGCTCGCGAGCTGCCATATACAGTACATACATATACCAAACGAGCCATTCGAGCCGAGCTCGAGCTTACATATACATATATATATATATATAGACATACATATACCAATACCCATACATGTACCGAACGAGCCATTCGAGCCGAGCTCGAGCTTTTGAATATCTATTCGAGCCGAGTTCGAGCTCACACATTTCAGCTCGATTCGAGCTCGAGCAGAGCTCGAGCTGAGGAAAACTAAGGCGAGCCGAGCTCGAGCAAGGCAAAACTCGGCTCGACTCGGCTCGTTTGCAGCCCTATATGTGGAGAAGGAGGACTCATAGGTCTGGTTTGTTTGAGGCCCATATTGCATGGGGTTTAAGGCTCATATTGTTCGGGGCTTATGGCCCAAAACAATGTGTATCGAAATTAGTGGGCTTTGCTTAGGAGGAGTAAGGACTAGGGCTGATTAGGTCCAAATCTTGTTGGGCCAACCGCGTTGGAGCACGAGAAGTCATGAGTTGATGGACGAATGAATTTCATTCTCAATTTTTTTGAAACCAAAAGTAATAAATCTGTCTTCTTCTTTTTTTACCAAAACGGCTCTTCCAACGAGTAAAAAATATAGGATTGTTAATAACTTTTACCTTTTTTTTTAATTATCAAAACAGCTCTTTCAATGGGTAATTTCGATTCAAAATAAGCAAGAGTTGAAAGTTTTTTTTTTATCGCTTTCTATTATTAGAAATGGTAAATTTTTAGATATATGTCACCTTAGCTCATCACTTGTTTGGACTTTGGACAGACAACTCTTGATCTAGGGTATCGGTGAAAACTATATAGAATTCATACGAGGTTTATTGTTATTTCTCAAAGGGGTGTCAATGAAATTGGTCGAAGCATAAAAAGGCATATAATCAATTGCGATCAATTTCTAAATAAAAAATATTTCCACATTTCCCTTTTTCTAAATCTACACTCTATTTTTTGTTTGTTAGTCAAAAAAAAATAAAAATACATACACTTTCAACAGAATCAACGCTAAAATGTAAAAAAGAGAAGAATGAAAATCAACCAAAAAAAGAAGATAAAAATGTAATGGAAGGCAATCTTCTTTTTGTTAGGTTACACAAACTGATGTATTGGCGAGCAGATCTCTAGTCAATCGTTAATTCATGATCTTAACAGTTCGTGTAACCAATTAACTACGATGATTGTAAACATAATGGAATTGAGAAGTGCAATAAAAATGATAGTACGTACTACATCTATCTATCTATTTCTATTTCTATTTCTATTTCTATTTCTATCTATCTATCTATCTATCCATTCTAATCTATTCTATCTTTCTATCCATATCCTATAGGAATGCGTTTAGGCTTACCAATTCTCCAAACATCTATCCCTAATTTTTTAGAGTTTTGATTTTCTTTTAATTTGTTTAAATTGCAGAAATGATACTAACACAAATTTTTTGTGCACAGATTGTGATGTGGGGCCCACTCTAGGTCCCACACAAACGATCCGACTCGTTCATTAAGTGTAAAATATTTTTTCAAGGGACTCCCTCAAAAAATTAGCTCAATCTAATACCTATAGGTACTCGATCCAATCACCTCATTATTTTGAAATCTAAATGAAAAGTTGGATCGGGCACCTATAGGTATCAGATTGAGCAAATTTTTCACAATGACCCTCGAAAAAATGTTTTACATTTAATAGACAAAACGAATTGTTTTGTGTGAGATTCGGAGTGGGCCCACACTGCAATCCGTGCACAGTTGCTGTGTGAGTAGCACGATTGTTTAAATTTGGAGGGAAAGGGAGGGAGGTTGTTGTGTGAGTAGCATAACTGTTTAAATTGGGAGGGAGGGAGCGAGAGAGGGGGGATGTGGGACGGGAAGAGAGAGAGAGAGAGAGAGAGATTGATTGATTGATTGATTGATTTTAGGAGAATTGAGTGACATTTTTATGTGGTGGCCCAACTTATCTCCCCACCACACGTTTGTATGGTTCGCACTACCAAGTGTCGAGCCCGCACAAATTATTTTTTTGTCTCATATATGCATCGAACGGCACAACGCTAAATGATTAAAAAAAAAAAGTTAAATATTTTTTCCGGTTCCTTGTTCGATGCAAGCTAGCATTGATCTCACTTTATACACCGAAAGACATGTGTAGTGGAAAATAAATTTGGAGTACCATGTAACGGTGATCCCGTGCATCAAACGAGCACAAATGCTAATTGTATACATTAAAATGAAAGAATTAAGTCATGATATGTATGTAAACTTGCCCTTGTAGCAACCCGTAATTTTTTTTTTGTCTTTAATAATATTATTAATAAGTGTTATTAATAATAATAGAATTTTTTTCCTTAATATATATATACATATATATTTATTTTCCTTGTTTTAATTTTGCATGCAAAATACATACATGCATGCAATCTTTTTTTTTTTTTTTCATGCATGCATGCACACACTCTCTTCTCCCTCACCTCCCTCTCCTCCAATGTCTCTCTCTCCCCCTCACACAGCTTCATTTATCTCTAGCAATAACTCTCTCTATTCCCTTCTCTCTAAAAAAAACCAAGTACATCCCCCATTAGCCAAACCAAAAAAATTCCTTCATCACCAAGCCTAATCCAAATTTAGAACTCTCTTATCCCCTAAATACTTCCTCCCTGAACATAAATTCGTTCTTATCTCGTCCATTCCAATACTCTAGAGATCAACTTCCATAAATGACATCTTATCACCTTATTCAAAATTCTCCTATAAATACCCTACCAATTCGACCCACGAGCACGCCACCATCTTCTCACACACCACTGAGTCATAATAGAAGAGAAAATTGCAAGAATTCGTGCTACAATCAATGGAGTTTTAGAGAGAGAAAGGTGGGTTTGTGTTCCAAAACCAACTGAAACCCAAATTAACGATTCCAAACACTTAGGGAGTGTTTGGGAGCCTACTTTTTGGCTTTTCATTTTTTACTTTTTGTCTTTTTGGGATTATTGTCAGAATGTATTTTGTTTTTGGTAGAGTGTTTGGATGATATGTGCAGAATGCATTTTGCAGTAGGAGTAGTGTTTGGGAGATATGGAATGAAAATGAATTATGGATTGATTTTTTACTATGTTACCCCCGGTTATTAATAATGTTTTAATCAATTTTTTTAAAATTTACTTCCGAAATTACTTCTCATCCACTTCAATCAACAATTGGATCTTCATCAACAGAAAAAGGGCAACGGTCGGATCTTCATCAACAAAACAGCCAACGTTGGCTGAGATCAACCATTCAACTTTACTCTTTCTTTCTTTCTCTCTCTCTCTTTCTCAACAGAACCGAGAACCAGACCCCCCTCGTTCGTACCCAAAATCCACCTGCAATTCCTTCACCTTCACCTTCCACTTCTCTTCTTTCAGTAACCAAGGCGGGTTCATAAATGGGTCTCGATTTTGCAAAGTTCAGATTCTCAATTTTGCAAAACGGGGGGTTTGGGACGGCGACTGCGAGGGTTCGGTTCAGTCCGTTCATGGTGACGCTGGCTGCGAACCCGACGTTCATTTCGGACGGCGACACGATCCAACCCCTCTCGGAAATCAGTTTCCGGCAACCTTCCGGCGTGTTCTTGCGGATTCCGGGGTGCTCTTGTAGATTCTGGCTTCTTTCCGATGAAATCAGGTAACTCCGGCTGTCCAAAATTCTGGTAGAATCAGTTGGGGTGATGAGTTGTCCATTATAGTTGCAGATTCCGTTTGTATTTTAGCAACTGCTTTCCATCCCCCATTGGGGATGCTCTTATGTACATGAACTGGTATGTGAAGAACTGTGTGCGAATTTGAAGCAAAATCCAATTGAGAGGATAACGTTCAACGAGGGCTTTTTTGGAAATTATCCCTACAAGGAAAGGGTAGGAAAGTCTTTTTGGCATGGCAGGTGAACCAAATGAGAAAATGACAATTGGAAAAGCTCCTCCTACCTCTTTCTGCCTTTTATTTTAGATATCTCAAAACGGAAAATTCATTTTCCGGAAAATCCATTTTCACTCTTGCAGCCAAATAGCCAAAACCCAATAATGAGAAGTGGAAAATGGGAAAATGGGCCATCCAAACACCCCCTCAATACAACTCCTAGCATTGCCAAGCAACACTCAATTCAACCCCAAGGTCTTCCCTCAGTCGAAACCAAAATCGACTTCTCCAAAAATTCAAGTTTCGCTTTTGATTCAATTCGATTCAATTCAAGGTAATGTAATCCTATTTAACCTCCTCTATGTATAAATATATAATTTTAGGCCTAAACCATGCCCCAATTGGAACCATGCATAAAAAATCATGAAGAAAAAAAAAATCGGAACTGCCATGAAGTTTGCGGCCGCAAACTTCGGGCCGCAAGAACCAAAGCCTGAGTTTGCGGTTCGCTGCTTAGTCGCAAGGTTGATTCGGTTAGACCTTGCGCCAGGTGCTGTTTTGGTTTGAAAGTGTTTTGCGACCTCCCGAACACCATTTTTGACATCCAGACTATTTTTCCTAGACTCCTCACACCTTAAAGATCATATCTTGTTAATATCATTTTTTTAATATCTATTTATTAAATTTTTTTCTTGTTTTCGTTCAAAGTTTACAAACGAAAAATCTTTACGACCTTCCGAACAATGTTTTTAACTCCCAAACTATTTTTCCTAGACTTCTCACATCTCAAAGATGATATCTTGTTAATTTCATTTTTTTTTTAAATTTACTATTTATTATTATTTTTAAAGTGTTTCCAATCAAAATTACTTTACGACCTTATAAACCTTGTTATTAACGCCCGAGAATTTTTTTTTAGACTATTTATGTTCCGAAGATGAAACGTTGTTAACCTTAACATATTTTATTTATTAGATTATTTAATATCTATTTATTTTACTTTCGGCAACTTTTATTAATATCTTCTTTTAAAATAATCCCACGACCCTCCGAACCCAACTTTTGACACTCGAACTTGTTGTATAGGACCTTTAGGACTCCTATTAAGGTCATGATTATTATTCTAATACTTTTACCTATTTAATGTAGATAATTAGTTTTTATTCAATCTAATTTCTTTTAAATAACTAACGCGAGTCTATATTTTTTTTTAAAAACTCGTATTAAATTTTCTTGCTTACGATTAACATCATGGCTATATGAGACTAAGGGCAACGGCCCATTCATAAAAAGTTATGTGATTACATTATTTGCTTGTCATTTGTTTTAATCATTCTTTTGATTAATATTGTACCGGTACTTGACTTGAATGTTATATTGGACCCTAGAGACATTGGGTGGTATGCGAGTAGAGTTCACCTAGACGATACTAGGTAATGGATAAATTGGAAGTTTTTATTTTTAGATTGCTTGCAGGCAAGATATTGAGATGTGATGAGTTGGATGTGATGATTTAAAACTAGCAAAGTAAGTCCAGTGATGAATTGAAACTGGCGGAAGTCCGGTGATGATTGTGAAGTGGTGTATAAGATAGGCGAACCCTAGTTATGAATCAGGCATGATAAGCTTACTCTTTGTTGTAGTTATTGGGATGCACACTCGTTATATAACTTAGGTGTATCTGTAATAGCAAAGGGAAGTGATCTCATGAGACCGAGCATGGCTAACGGTTGGGGAGGAAAGATCTCATGAATGAGATCTTAGATTTCACATTATGTTAATGGATAGTAATAAATTGGTTTATGTGGGAAATCTCTGTCTTACCTTTTCGCATCATTATTTTCCTGTTACCTGCTAGCTGTAAAGTAAGAGGGGTAGTTGGGTTGAATTATACTATGGGGTGAACTCTATCACTCAGGTACGAATTGTCTAGCATTCGTGCCAGATTTTGCAGAAAATCAAGAAGAGACACAGAACCCCGAAGGCGAGCAGTTTTATGCAGAGGAGAATCCAGAGGTGGGAGCCGAGCCGAGTATGCTTAGGATCTGTATCAAGCTTAGAAGTCGGCTCTATTATTTTGTCTATTACCACAAAGACTATTTGTAGTATTTCCACAGTGGTTTGTAATAAATGAATCTTTATGTTGAATTATCTGTTTTGGATTTTGAACTTTAATTTAATAAATTTTTCAGAAATTAATATTTAATGCCTCCGATTTTATTTCCGAAAATCGGGGCGTTACAGCCCTAACTATTTCGTAACTTTTTGAAATGGTCTTTTTAGTTGTTTTCTCTTAATTTTGTTACTAAATTTGGGTTCAATTTTTATATCACATCATTTGTCTCGATGAGAAGAATTGAAAAAAAAAATACTTAAAAAAATATGTTTAAAGTTGAAAAAAATTCATATAAAACAAGAAAAACGACCAAAAATTCAATCTTTCTCATCGAAACCACCTTTTTGTCTTTTTTCCGTCGTCTTATATATATATATAAAATTTTGGTCTACATTTTTATACTTTTAGAATCTTCTCAATTGAGACGAACGATCTTATGACAAAATTTGTCCTGAATCTAGTAAAAATTAAAAAAAAAATCCAAAAAGATCGTGCCAAAAATTCGCGGAAAAGTTAGGTGAAGGGCGCACTCAATATAAAACTGGCACTTGCAATAACATTTACAAATTGAGGATGTTGCCGGCAATTTTAACAAATCGCATTGAAAGCAAGGGAGAAGAGGTCTTGTCCAATTTGGTCCAGTTTTGGACCTTTGTGTCCCCTTTTGGGTTCATAATAATGATCGAAATTGTTCATTTTGTGGGACTCTATTGGCTCACATCATTGGGCCAGCGGTTTTTTTTTTCTTTTCATTTAAGCCATTATTTTGGCAATGGCTTAAGCCATTTTGCCACACTGGACTTTACGTTCGATCTCCAACCGCCTACTTATTTGAATCAGTTGAATCAGTAAAAGCCAAGCGAAATTGTTCAAAAGTACAAAACCAAAGAAACTGAAAAAACTAGAAGCCAACGAATAAGCTGCAGGGATGAAACGTCTCTATTCTCCAATCACTATTTCGCTCATTTCGAATTTGTATCTATTTCTAAATTAATTTAATACAGCTTGAACACATGAAATTTGCTACATCAATGCTCATGTCTCGTGATAGTTGGCAAAAATAAATGTGTTTCAGCTTTTCAACGCAGTTCAATCATGAAATTTGGATGCTTTTAAATTCTCAAAACCCATCAAATTCATGTGGAACTGACCGAAATATACCCAAATCGAAAGGGACAAATTTTCTGTCTAATCAGAAAAATATTTCACTATTAGTCTATTTCGCATTCAACAATCTCTTGGCCTTTTTTTTCTCGGCTCAGTAAAAGAGAATGGAGGGGGTGACCAGGCGTAACCTGCCCCTAGGCGTGACCAGAGAGCCTCCAAACTCACAGTGGGTCCTCGGAAAAGGAATCGAAATTCATAGGTGCACATTGCCCCACCTGGAGCCAGAGCGACCATAAGTGGGAGTCAGAGGGGTCCAAAGACCTGAGTCGTGAGTCAACCGACCCAGGGTTCAAGGGGGTGTTAATAGCACGCCTTGAACTCCTGACCTTTGATCCCACCAAAAACTTGTGGACCACCAGGCCACCACCCCAGGTTGTTCTTTGCCTTAAATCAATTGAGATGCTGTTCTGCAGAGCCTGCAACTGAAATGAAAGCAGCTGTATAATTTTCTTTAGACATTGCAAACAAACAGAGACACTCGATGGCAATCTTGATACATTCATTCCTTCATTTCTCATACTTTAGGTTTCAAATCTAGCAAAAGATACAAGAAGATGTATAGCAACTTAAAAAAGAGAACAAATTCCCAAGAATGGTCGTTACAAACTTTTCCTTAGATAACCAAAATAGAGAAATCGACTCTCAGAGTGTCGACTGAGTAGGTCCATAACTGAGGACATGAAATCGGAAAACAATACAACGCCCCTAAATTGTTCAAGAAGAGTGTCCTGAACGTTGTTTTTGCGAAACTTCTCCTGATTATTCATAAGCTTACACTCCTTGTTTCCTACTTCCAAACCCTGATGCCGAAGAATTACAGAAAACACAACAGTCAGAAATTATTTTAGCAATGATGCTTCCTTCTTCAATCTTAATCTTTTTACTCCGTCTATTCCATAGATGCACCGCGTAGCTCTTGCTACGGATGTGATTGAGCTTACCACGCAGCCATTTCGAATGAGCCTCATTCTTTGGTCCCTGAAACAAACTCCTTATTCTACTCCAATCAAGAGGATAAAATGCCATTGGTTTCAAAATATTTACGTCAAATCGATCACTTCCTTTCAAATTCTGGACAACCCTAGACACCAAATAAGGGCCATTATAACCCCACTTATTGCCATTAAAAGTCCTTGCAAATTCTTCAATGAACTTTAACAGAATTGGATGCCCTTTGTCAAACACCATGACTGCATTGTTCAATCGGGTCCAGTTCCCGGTTTCAAGATCAACTGTTTGTGCCCCAATTGCATTCCTCAAGTTCGTGAAACTCTTCAAAATGATCACATCTGTGTCTATATATGCACCTCCAAATTTGTATAAAAGAGTGAGTCTAAGCAAGTTTGAGAGGTTTTGGCCTAATGAAACCCCCCCGGGATCCACTTCCCCTCTCCTTAACCGATGTAACCAAGATTCAGCCAATGTGCTCTTGAACAAAAAATCAAAATCAGGCGAAATCGCTATTACACGAAACCCATTATCCGAAAAGGGTTTTAGAACATTCATACCTCCTTTTGAATCTATGGAACTTGATACAATTACCAAGCAACCATTTGGGTGTGACTTGAACAAACTCTGCACTGCGAACAATTCTCTCTCTCCAAACGACTTAAATGAAGAAATCCACGTCATGAAAAAATGAATTCCACAAGAATTTGCAGTGAAAAAATCCTTTACTCTTGTCGAAAACCGGACTGGCTGAAAACCTGGATGGAGCATCTTGAACGCCATTCTGTGCTTTCGCCTTCTTTTCCGCGGAAAAACCACCACTTTGTGGGATTTTTGCAAAATGTGCGATGAATTTTCTTCCTTTTCTGAGTACATCAAAGTAGCTAACGGCTTAGTCGAAGCAGATTGCCAATCTTTTGATATTCTGGCAACATTTTCAGGCAGAAAGCTGGCTGGCCCCTGCGGGATTTTAGCAGGAAAAGGTACTGGCAAGCAAAATATAGTGGCACCGTTGCAAGCTAAGACAATTAGGAGAAGAAAAGAGAGAAGACCCAGCAGATATCTTCTATACTGCTGCAAACGGTGAAGAGAGAAAAAACCAAAAAAGCTGGCCATTAGTGTCCATGAATGTTGTGATAGTACACAATTTGGTTTTTTGGGTGGAAGTTTCATTCTTGTGCTTTGTTGATTCTCTCTGTAGGAAGAGCAGAGAAACATGATCTAGGTGTGGAAAGGAGGTAGGAGAGTATTTTAACTACATTAGCGGCAAAAGGAAATCAAATAGTGTTCTGTTTTGTTTTGGATGTACGAAAGTTGTGACCAGAGCATATAAAGGGAAACTGGCTATACTCGCCCAAAAAAAAATTACTTACCAAAAAAAAAGGGAAACTGGCTGTACGAGCATCGTTTTCTGAGAATTTAAGAGACAAAAATGAGAGAGAATAGAAATGAAAGGCTCTCTTATTAGAAAGGGACAATATTGAATTCAAAGTTGGTGAGGAATAATATATGCACGATCAATTAATAGGAACGTTTACATGCAGGGCATGCCTTTCAGACAATGCATGATCACCAGATAAGAATATAGTAGTACATCTTTTCACTTATCTATATATTTAAACAGGCCCTAGAATCTTGAATCGATGGCTAATTTCATTCCCCACTGTTCCTTAAGATTGCTACCCCAGTACCCCTAGAATTTAGACCCGGTAATTATGTGGTATATATGGGGACAAGAGTAGTAGTATATATAGAAAAATCATAAAATGTGAAGAAAAATCTATATGCATCTGTTCTGTCTCTACATATTTGGTGACAACAGATAGCAAATGAGTTAGGAGTCAAAAGTCCTTATCATCTTCTTTATCAAATATAGAAACCATATCTGCGCTTGAAGTCGAATCAACAGAGACAGTGACGTGTGCTGACTAAAAATTCGGGTTATTACTATTTAAACAGGCTCTTAGGTAGCCACTCCTTGTCGATTGATTGAGATTAACTAAAACCTAGAAATTGATTGTACTTTTCAAATAATTAAAAGAAAGGTATGGTCGTAAGATTCATAGCACTTGCAACCGGTCCGAACTCATCTGCTCCAATCGGTGTTCTTTAAAACGTTTGATTTTAGACTGAAAAAGATACACCGCAAGATGCAAACCCTTATGGTCGCCGTTTACCTATGCGCAACGGAGAATGAGTTTTGGACCCCATTCCTCCGTTCACATGTGCTCCGACAATGCCCAAGTTCGTCTACGGGAAGTATTTTACCAATCTAAAATTATTTTTTTACTTTCGAAATAGGAGTAGAATGTGTCCGAATTGGCCACAGTATACTAATCACCTTGCGACCCTACCTATACGACTACTCACTCATTATTAAGAAAGAAACAAAAAAAACCCTAATTTGAAATATACTTCTATTGCGCGAGATGAAAAATAAACAAAAATATCAATTAATCAAATACCAACGAATAACTTTTATTAAAGACTGAAATTAAACTAATTACCAAAGTGCGAGTAATTGAACGAAACTTGAAAACTAAATAATATTGATGACAGCCCGTTCTTCGTACGCAGTCGGCAGCCCCCGTTCTTCCTGTTCTTCCGTCTGAAAAAACTTTCCACGGCGACAGCCTAAAAGCCCCTCAGTCAGAAGGGTAAAACATTGGTTTTATAGGGATTGAAGGTATTAATCACATAGTGGTCCTCTGGGTTTTGTCTAATGTTAAATAATCATCCAAAATTCCAATGCACTTCGCACTTCAATCCAAAACTTTTGTTAATTTCCATTTTTACCCAAAAATCATGAAAATCGAGCTCGAGCAACCTGTAAACGTAAAAACACATAATAAATATCAATTAACAAATATTAAAGACTAGTAAATATAGATTGGAAATGGAAACATTTTGGCTGTTGCACTTGAAACATTTTAACAAATATTCAGCACCCACTAGTGTTTGGTTTCGGTCTCTTAGGAAATGGAAACATTTTGGTAGTTGCACTTGAAACAAATGGGAATTATGTTCCTTGCCTGCAACATCTGCTTCACAGTGGCGGCTGAGTAGACAAATGGGTATGTACTTCGCAGTTTCAAAGGCCTTCCACTTAGTCAGCAAGTCTGCTTTGCTAGGCAGTGGGGCCCCACTTCGCTCCACCTCCCTAACCCACTGGTCAAACTCCTTGCGAGAAGGGGAGTCTGAAACCATAGCCATATGCCACCTCAACGGCAGAACTCTCATTGCCCTGAGTGACCTTCAAATACTTTTTTATAGTTTTGTTCTCCAGTGTGTACTGTCGGCCAGTTTCCGTCAATGTTTCGGACCATGCAGAGCCTATACATGGGAGTTGATTTGGAATTCCCAATACCAACCCTCAGAAAGCATCCCACAATCAGCTCGTCCAAGAAAGACTCCATAAACCATTCACCCAATTTCGACCTCCTTATCCTAGCCTCTTTTATATCTTGAAATGCTGGCACTTCTACTCATGCGGGATCTTGTCCTCGTCATGTCTGCCATCTCCCCCTCCCCCTCCCCAGTTGACTCTTCAACTTTGCTGTGGGACCCATTTCCACTCTGACTTGAGCTACTTGCACTTTCTTCTCTGAAGGCTCTCTGCTTGATTGGTGAAAACCCTTTGCTTCCTGAATCTCCCTTACCTGGATCCTGATGCTTCAGTCATTTTGCTCGTAACCCATTCAATGCATCATCCTTGGCAGCTGATCTGTCAGCTGACCTAGCGGAGTAGCGGACCCCACCAGACTATGTTCTTGTCACTCTGCTTCAGTCTCATCTTTTAGCGTAGATCGTTATCGTCTTTCTTTAAAGCACGTTCTGAAAATATCATCTCTTCCAAGTTCCGTCACCTCCGCAAGCAGCCTATCGGCATCATCCTTGTAAAGATCGCTCCCGAATGAATCATTGCCACTGCCACCATCTTGATCATCATCAGCTTCTTCTTCCTGGCTGCTATCGTCTCTTTCTGTAGGGTCTAGCAGCTCTAGCCTCTTCTTCAAAGGAACTTGAGATCCAGACGGCATCTTGCATTTCGGGGCCACTATCATCTGTGTCATCCCTTGAGTCACTTCCATTATCAGAATGTGATCCATTATGTTGCCTTCTAGATTGTGGAGGAGAATGTCGGTTCTTCCCAACAGTATTGGTTCTTCCTGCTGCGTTCAGAAGTAACTTTTCTAACTCCACCATAATTCCTGTGTCAATTGTCATAATATAGCAATTAGGAGACCATTTTGAACAAGAAGCAAATGCTACCAAATCTAGAAAGAAAAAAAAGAGAGGGCACATATGCTCACAGCCGCAACATTGTGTTTCCAAATTTTCATGAAAAAAATAGAACACTAGTGGGCCCAATTCCAAATTACCTATCAGACACCGTCACTTTGGTGCCAGAATGGATGTTGCAGCACATGATTGTGAAACTGTATAAAAAATCAATGGCAATAATTTTGTGACCGAGCACATTTCTATCTCACCAACTTTTTTTCAATATAATATAGTATACTTCATCCGCATCTATATGAAAGGGTGTGCACACTGTTATACTAAACTGACACGAAACTTGAAGCTCTTTGTACAGTATAACTCAACTCCATCTCCTTTTTGTCACTGGTTACGAATCTAATAACTAACAAGCATTAAGCACCATTCTATATCCACAGATACAAAAGAAACTGCAAATCGGCTCTGGGTTATATTAAGGAAAAAATTGCATCCTACAGTATTAATATACGCACAGTTGCTGACAGTGACAGATATAGACATCCCTAGCCAAATTACTTCTTCAGATATTAGTTTGCAGATCGCATAAATCAGCTAGCTAAAGAAGAGGGAGAGCTACAACAACAACAACGACAACAACATCCATATAGTCTCCAATCATTGGAGGTATGGGCGGAGGAGGATTGAAGACAGACCTAACCTTTGGCAATATATGTACAAAGTGACTGCTCTCATAATACCGCTAGAACAATGGCTCTCCAGAAAATCAGCTAGCTAAAGAAGAGGGAGAGCTAAAGAAATGAAATAGCCAAAAATCAGACAGGCCGGTTTCTCCCTGAAAATCTGGCATCATTACCTGGAATCAACACAGACTTGCAAAAATATAACAGGATCAGTTTTTGACTGGCGAATAACTAATTTGCCAATTCTAGTGACAACAAGAAAGATTGACTACTAGTTTGCGAGGTTTGGCAGTGATTCCAAGATATGACAGAAGATACTTCAAGAGGATATTGCAAAGAGAAGGGAAGAAGAAAAGAAACAATGAAGAGAACAAATATACTTTTCTATAGGTAATTGAGCAGGCATGGATTTTCAGTTATAGTGTTGGCCAAAACTTAGTAATACCTCCAAGATCATTTGCTTACCCAATCGAGGATAAATAGCCCTAAGAATGCAAATTGCAATTTGAGACCTTCTGTAGCAACCAAGTCTGATAGATTACCTTTTTCTTCCTGAACATGGAAAATTCTATTCAAAGCCTTCGGGCTTTGAATAGAATTTTCCATCACATAATACAGGAAATGAACTAAAACTATCAATCACCCAAACACGAGCATAGGCACATTGCAGGCTAAATGACACACACTGCAAAGCAAAAACAAAAACGAGTTTGGATGTAAAGCCAGTAGCAGATGTGTTAGTAGTGAAACCTAGAAGGAAACCCAACTTAAACCATAGGATAAAATGCCCAAATGAAATCAACTCCCACCAAGAAAACGGTAAGCAAGCTCCACGGAGCGGAAAAAAAAAAAAAAAAAAACGGGAGAGAAACACACTTAATAAACTAAATAGACAAAAACCTCCAACAATCGTTCTTGTCGCCAGAAGTGTCGCGCCTGATGTGGGGACTTATTCACTGGAGAAGGAGCCAAATCTCACCCCACCTGAGACTGGAGTGAAGCTGAGGAGGATGTCAAGAGGAGCCAAGGGAGAGGGAGAGATGGTAGATGGATGCGGAGAGAAGATGGAATTTCAAAAAGGCGAGGAAATGGAGAAGGGCATGTTGGCAAGGAGCAGAGGGGGAGGGGAGATGGAGGTGGTGGCAGCGGCATCCCCACCCGCCCTTGGAGAAAATCCAACTTGAGGAGAAAGGTAGAGAGAAGGAGAATAGTCTTGCAAATGTAGTTGATGACACAAATTTGATCACTATTTTGCTTGCCATGGGTAACAAAAATTAAAATACAATGTTAAGTATAAGGATGTCAGAACAACACACATCTCGTTCTATAAAAGCACAAGTGGTAAAACTTGTATTTAATAGACCCGTAAGGCGTAAACTTAGGTTTTCCAACAAGAAGCAATCAACTAATCTTCAACTTATATGCATGATTTCCATCTTTGGACAGGAATGGTGGTATTGCCACCATTAACTCCAATTGACGATGTAATGCTCAACCTAAACCAAATACAAAAACCTCACCATATACAAAACAAGAACAGGAAATAAGTCGATACATACAAACCAAACCCCTGATACACGACATTGGATATAACACTCTACATCAAACCATTTCACGCATCAATGTTACTACCAATTCGGACTCTTTGAGTGAGGGCAAAGAGACATATGACATTCATGGCACATGGAATATGGGGCAGATAACCAACTCAACTATAGTATACACATGAACTATCGAACTCGCCCAATGATCCAAGTGAAGAGAATTATAATATACATAGAAAGATATCAAGTCAGACAAATTAAACTCCCCTTCAACATTTGAAAATGAAACTCCATAAGCCTGCTAATGCTTCACTTCCTAGGAAGAACAGACACCTTTCTGGAGATCACATGCCAGTGTCGGACATGGACACTCTCAAGAGATAGGTCAGACACTTAAACTAGAAGTGTCCTATGGTTTTTTCAATTTTTTTCTTCGGACACTCAGGAAAATGGAAACAATCTTCGAACTGTGCCAGATAGTCACCCATCACACGGCTCTCAAACCCAACCTGTGGTGGAGAAGATGTGCGGGACGCTCTCATGATACATCATTGTTTCAAACAAAGTAGTAAGCTCTAATTTGTGTGAGAGGCAATGGTGAATGGATTATAAGGACACATGTGAATGTGATAATGAATCATTCTGGTGGAACACTTGTGAATAATGTAATGAATCGCTTCCATAACGCATTCACTTTTGCATGCTCTTAACTGTTGATTGGTAGATCAAATAATTCACATCAACAATGGATATAACTCGCCTCTTCTAAGCACTACAATTTATGTTAAAATATCATACACTTACTGAAGATGTGTTTAAGTCAAGAATTTGCAAAGGGTTTTATGGCAGGAAAGAAAAAGATGAGATGAAAAAGCTAAATCTATTCTTCGGTTTCCCAGGCATTTTCTTTCTGCCTTCATACATCCCCCTCAACATCCATGATCCAAACACAACATTAATGGAAAGACGATCTCAGAGAACTTTGTGGAACCCATGGGCAATAAAGCTGGTTACAAACATAGGGGCATCCAATATACCAAATGAATTTCACATAAGAAATAAAAATACTTATAGACAGTGTTCTAAATTCGGCCGCCTAGGCGCTAGCGGTGATCCAACGCCTAGATTAGGCAACCGACTAGTTGGGGCCTAGTACCCAACTAGGCCCTACGCGGGCCAATTAGCCTAGCGATTATTAGACCATTGCTTACAAACCAATGAAACCTGAAAGACAAAACTAATATGGGGGAAGTACAAGATAAAATTTCCAAGAAAAGCAGACTGACAGAGAACCATATAGACTAGGGCATAGGTACGAGTCGATTGAAAATAGTTCAACATCTCAAAAACAACATTATAAGATCAAAATCCAACGCGTGAGAAGTGAACTAACCTTAGCAATTTGTGGCGAGGAGTGGATAAAATTCAGCAGCTCAAAAACTGTGACAATCAATAGCGTTGGAATGTTCTGTTTATTAGGGATTCGGTTTGAAGATAAAGGAAGGGGTAAGAGAATGGCGGTGAAGGTTGTTACCGGCGAGAACTCGCGGAATCGAGTCGAAAGCGACAGGTCGAGGCTCCGGCGGCTGATTCGGCTAGAGTTTGGGACAATTTGTTAATGTTTTAATTTATTTTGCTTTTTCCATAAATAAATCCCCTTTCTCCCAAAATAAAGAAATCATTTACAATAGAAAAAAAAAATCACAAACGCCATTTAGGCCTGCTAAACTACAAATTGTAGACTACAACTTTCTTATTTTTGTTCTTATTCTTTTTCTTTTTTTTGCATCCGTTAGTTTTGTGTCAAATTTTTATTATTATTGATTCGTTTCGACGAGAGAAATTAAAATTGTAAAAAATTATAATGACTTTTATATAATTTTTTTAAAAAATATCTAAGAAAAAACCCAAACAAATCAGAGTTGATCGGGGAATTGGACATTTAGGAACAGAAACTTGCCCTTATTTTCTACCCAAAATTGAAATACGAAAGAAAAAATTGACTTGCATTTCTAGCCCTTGCCCTGTTCTCACTTAAACTCAAAATTTAAGTACTAAAAATATCTCAAAATTAACTTCATTCATTTACTCAAACTTATATATAAAAAAAAGTTTCATTTAATTTAAGACTCAAATTTCCTATCCTCCTGTGTGTGTATATATACTAGGAATTGCTGTGCCTGAAGGCACGACGCAGTATATTTTGATTTCAGTCTAAAAAAATTATCATTTCCTAAGAATCATACTCACCTGCACACCCAACTCTTCCTAAAGTCCACATTTTTAGTGAAGTGACAAAAAGTGTCCACCTAATAAATTCTAGCAAACGCATTTAAGAAAAATACGATAATATACACAAAATGAAACCAACGCATTCCAATCCACCAAGGTATTTTCGTATAAAAGGTATTTTCGTATAAAAAAAATGCATTACATTTAGCAAAAGCTCCCTAAAAGAATAATCTTGGTTGGTTGTTTCTTTACATAAGTATAATTAGGAGTCAAGACACATGCCTTGCAAGGGAGAGTCTACACCCTATTATGTACTTAATTGACAATTGTCTTACTTTGTTGAAAGAACCCCATTGCATAATTTCTTAATCACGAAGCAAAATTCAAAATTTCAGACATCCTGAACTTTAACCTTTGCATACACCAATGGTCAACACAGACCCAGTGTGCTCCCTGTCATTCTCTCTCTCTACAAACCAAATCTAATCATTTATTTCAAGACTATGGCACTTCCGAATTCTATTTCTAAATTCAGCAAATCTAAGTTATATTGAAGAAAAAAATGTAAAAACCAACCATTTAAAATTTAAACACACCAGCTAGTGCTCTGCGTCAACTAAATCAGTAAAAATCTAAGCACACCGACCAGTGCTCTGCATTTAACAACATAAGAGCAAATATAAGCACACCAGCCAATGCTCTGCATTTAACAACATAAGTACAAATTTAAGCACACCAGTCAATGCTCTGCATAATAAGTGAATACTTACAGAATTGAAGCCTCGAGATTCGACGTATTTGAGTGGTATTTCTGCACAAACATAAAAATAATTAACTAAGTCGGGCTCATGTGTGCTACATAGATCGAAATAATAAAGAGCAAATAATGAACTGATGACATAAATTGGAATAGTAAAAGTTACCATTGGATCTCGAAGAGCATTCTCCCAGCCTAGGTCACCATATTAAAGATACTGAAACCCACACCTATACCTTCCAAGAGCTACTAGAAAGGCCAATGAGAGACATCCTTATTGTGGATGCTTTTGAAAGCATACCCAAACTAAGGTCACAACCAACCAACATCAGTTATAAGACTTCAAAAACATTAAATGATTTTTAAACAGTCATGAGTACAAACAATAAAATGCAGTTTCAATTTATATGGGAAATAACAAAAAAGATATATACACCACTATTGTCAAAAGCCTTTACAAAAAGCGGCCTCCCATTGACTACACCCTAGGTTAGAAGACTTTACAAAATAGGGTCATAAATAGGGTCTCCTTGTCAAAAATATGTGCCTGCTTCACAAAATTCCATATGCATGTAGACGTTCTCTTTCTAAGAAAAGCTTAGACTCCTCTGAAATTAAGAGGCTTAAACTTCCTTTCCATGACTCTTCAAAATGTTTGAGTATCAACTTTTATGTACCAGTTCAAAGCATGCACCACAATCTGTTAATTTAGTGAAACAATAAATTAGCATATAGATATTGCTCTAAAAGTTGTATATCAATCTGAAGTGTAAAACTCATTTTACACTATTTGTCAACCAGTGACGCAATTTAGTTGAATTGATCCTCTTTAGCTCCACATCATTTTCCTCCCAATCCTATAAAACCCCAATGAAAGCATAAAGGTGGTTATTTACTTGTCAAAATACCAACTTAGAATTAGGAATGAAATTGCATAAACAATACTTGTTGTACCATTCTATGCACCTGGATTTTCATTTGAGACTAAATGCTATAGCAAAATCTCTAGATAAACAACATTTGTTGTAATGTCAGTCTCATCCTCAGGGAGGAGGATACTTATATGATCAAAAGATGTGCATCTAGACAATGCGACATATAGCTGGCCATGACTAAACATTGGAGTGCGCAAATCTAAACCAATAAACTTTACTGATTGTGCATGAGATTTATTTATAGTCATAGCATACGCCAAGCGAACTGGAAATTGGTGTCTAGTCATTCGAAATGGGAATTCAAATGACGATGGTGTTAAGGAAATTCTGGGTATAAACTCCAAGTTTCCTGATTTTTCCCCAGATAAAATCTTTACTTCAATAATGCGAGTGCCACACCTAACAACCATCATTCTTGTGCCATTACAAAGTCCATTTTTGGGGGAAATGTTCCTTAACAACATTATAGGCCAACCCACTTTCAACTCTACCCGAAAAGACGAAAGTCTAGGAGGATCCAATGAGTTTAAATACTCATTTGGATAGCGGTTCGTAATGGAACGATCAAGTTCATCATCTTCAGACATCTTATCTGCAGCTAAGTAAGTGAATGCATCTCCTGGAAACACATTTAATGCGGCAACATTAATGGCATTGACATCCTCATTTTGAGCAGAAAGAATTGATCATTCTGTCAAATAGGTTGGGGTTGATGTGGTTTGAATTTCCAGTTGTGGGTACACTGTAGACAATATTTCCATTAGGTCTTGGCATTTGCGTATTGTGGGTGGAAGATGCACAATTTCTTGTGGATTAGTTCCAATTTAATAAGTTAAAAATCATCAAATTAGGAGGTATAAATGTGTTCTTAATGCAAACTTGAAATTTTAGAAAGAAATAGTTAGTGATAGGATTACCTCCATTAGGAATCTAGCAAAAGCAACATTTCAGGGTCCATCGGATTCAAGTGCATGTTCAAATCCAATGTCAAAACATGTATATCGTTCCATAATTCAGATCTTCTCAATGACGCATTAACAATTTGTTCACGCACTCCTTTAGGTACCACTGGTAAAACTTAAAGAAAATCTCCACCAAGAACTACAGTTATACCCCCAAATGGCTTTTCATTATCGCATATGTCCCTAAGGCTACGATCAACTGCTTCAACACAATATTTATGTTGCATTGCAACTTCATCCCATATTATGAGTTTTGTTTCCCTAAACAATTATGCTTGTAAAGAATTCTTGCTAAACTCACAGACAGAATTTTCCAACACATCCAATGGAATGCGAAAAGTCGAATGAGCAGTGCGACCTCCTAACAATAACAATGACGCAATACCATATAAAGCAATGGTTACAATGATATGGCTCAAGCTACGACATTTCAATGCAATAGTATTGTAGAGAATGTTTTTCCTATTCCAGCTCCACCATTCAGAAAGAAGGCAGTTCCTTTATTTTTGAAGATAGAAGAAATGATAGCATCATAAGTAGCACGTTGTCCATTGTTTAGTCGCTCAATATTAGTTTGTATACCTACCTCTTGTGCCTCAATCTGCAGTTGCCGATGTTTTGAAATCAATCGGTTACCGAATACTACACTCCAATTTCCAATTGGTATAGGCATAAGCGGGAAGTCAAGTAAGTTTTTACCTGATTCTTGGAGCAATTCGTCCAAAAGATACAAACCATAATCTTTGACTTGAGCCTCGGTTGGGTTGGCAATGGAAAATAATGTACGAATCTTATGTGCAAGATTATTGCATATATGGATACAAAATTGCTTCCATAGTGCACACGGATGTAGGGGAGAGCATTATGTAAGAATAACACCAAATAATCTCCTGAGTTGGTATCCAGTCTTCATGGCTGAAGCCTCTTGAAGACATTGTATCCATTCCTCATCATCTTCCAAAAGCCCCCACGCAACACATGCTAATTTAAAGGAACCGTACAATACATTGTTAACTGTGCGTAAGCTTTCATACAAATCAGACCCTTTGACAATAGTTAATAGCAAACGCAGGTAAAACAATTCACCACAATTAGGGCTAGCAAAGTACATTCTATCTATTGCATACCCCATTACTCTTAGTGTCCAATATTGATTCGATTTCCAAACAAAATATTGCGGGAATTCTTGGTTTGTGTACTTTTCAGCATCTTTATTTGAAGCATACCATGAGAAAAACCTAGTTAGGGTTGACACTTCTTGCGCAGCCCTATTTCTAATAGTCTCTGGCGAATTCGCAGGATTGAAAACGAATTGATGCATGCCACATAAGTGGATTGTCAATTGTGTAACTGTTGGGAGTTCTTCATGCATATGCTGACCAAATATTCGCCAAGTAGCTTCTGACGGGCCCATATACCTCGCATCAAGATATTGTTGAATTTCATTTGCAGATCCCAACACCATGGTTGTGCGGTCGTAACCCTTATAAATGTACTTGTGAATATATTTGACACACCGCATACCTGCACATACCTCTACATTAATATGACAGTTGAACCGTTTGGAAAGATAAGGATTGTAAGGTACAACATCCCTATTATCAACTTCGTGGCCTCGAACAACATATACTTTGCCATCACTACGACGACGATAGATGGGATATCCATCTTGGTCCATGGTAGTTGATTCTGCAAAGGCTCGAGGATATCTTTTAGTACATTTTTCATTTTCCATACATGATGCATTCGGATTTCGAGCACCGCATGGTCCATGCACCATACAACTCTTGACAGTTTTGAAAAGCGCTGGTTCATCATTTGGATTTGGGAACTCGGCACAGATTAAGTTGTCTACTTGAGCGCATGTTCAAATCTTACATGGTCCTTCTAGAAAAAGAAGTGCGTGCATATGCGGTAGACCTTGTTTTTGAAATTCAATTGTATAACCATGTGCCACTTTTTTACCAAACACTTTGTTTGTTTCAATCTCCTTCGTTAAAGCCTTTCTTTTTAACTCAATAACACGGGCAACTAAATCAAGATGATCTATAGGTTTTTGATGAGGCAACAAAGCTGAAGTAATTTCCGGCCAATTGGGATTTGCAGTCATGGTGAGAAAAATATCAGGGTGCTGGTTGTATCGTGTGATAGCCATTGAATCCTGAAAGATCTCAAACAGTGTCTTGGACCACCAACAAAAGAAGATGACAAAATAAACCTTTTACCAATTTGGTTAGGGTTTAGCTCATCTGGATGGATACCAGTAAAATCTTGGTAGGGTGCAATACGAAATTTGTCTTGATTAAGCTTATAGGATGTCAATCGATTTTGCTCAGTTGCAGTCCATGCATCTACCAGAAACTCCTGGAAGAGTTTACCTAACCTCAAAATTGTTGAATATTCATTCGGACGCTCAAACAATCGATAACTATGAAATTGTAGCTGAGTAAGTCGATTAGAAGATAGTTGATGAGTCCGAGTATCCCACTTTTTCATCTCAGGTTCCCATCCAGGCTCTCCATATGGGAATAGTAAAACATCATGTAGTGGCAAGTATGCTGGGTGGCATTCATTAATTCGCATTAACCCATTATCTCCTCTCAGATGTAAGATGATATCTCTCATTCCATTGGCCTTAGTTCCATCCCCTGGTACTACAACCGCAATCTCATCTATTGCCAGTAAATTATATCGTCATCGATCCGTAGACGAACTGTAGTGAAGATGGGCTAGTAAATTCTATCCTGTCTCAGCTAATTGATTTAAAATTGCATAAGCTTGGCAAAATTTACCTACAAAGGCATTAACCTCTAACAAACTGCCTTGTATTGTTTCAAGGACATCCCTCCTTAATCGAGGATTCTCCGACTACGAATGTCTAAAGCAGAATCAGGGTCATAAATATACAATTGAGCGTATGATCCAATTTGACCTGCTTGCGGTAGTAACGATCCTATTCGATGTCGTAATTCCCCATGGATAGTGAATGGAGTAGGACCCCTCCCACTAAGTACTCTTGGATACAATGTAGTGCCAAGGCTGGTAAAAGCATTGGCTGCATTGTAATCTCGAGTATTACTTCGAAACGATTTGGATCTAACTTCATCACCATCATACAATGCTTTAAGAGGCGCAAAGGGTGTAAAAAGCAAATGTAGCTTTACTGTTCCTTGCAGACAACAAGTTCCAAATAAGGGATTCTTTTTAGAAGATCTTGCCAACTTTTCGTCCATCCAATGTAAGGCTTGACAGTGAGAACAATATAGAATGTCCATCTTGCCAAGATAATGCCTGCCTAAATTTATATGTGTAAGACTATGAACTCTTGAACTCGTAGGGATATTTTCAATGTTAACACCATAAGAAAGATCCTCTTGGAAGATTTGGCTTGTAGGAGTTAACCTGCAAATATTGTGATTCACATGATCAATTTGAGGGTGTTCCAATTTTAAATTTAAGGATATTATCTTAAAAATTAAACATGTTTTACCAATTTCTTTGTGGAGTGGATGATGTGCTTGGCAAGGACATCAAACATGTGGAATTGTTCCTTGTTTCAAGTAAGTAGGATGCCGGCTCTGTCACTATGTTAGCCAAATTGGTAGAAACAATGTGCGTAACCCTTTGACGCTTTTGCGTAGGCTCGGTCCTATTGGTAGAAACTGTTCCTTGTTCCGAGCAAGTAGGATGTCGGCAACTGGCTATGGTAAAAGAGGTTATCTGTTGTACAGATTGAAGACATTGTCGCTTTTGTGGAGGGTCTACTCGTAAGCGTTGTCCAAGGGGAATGGCAATGCATTGTTTTAATCTCATTTCTAGATCTCGTCGCACATGTTGGGCTAATGTTGCTTTAGATATAACATTATCATTGAGTGCCTATAATATGAGACTTGTTATAAAATCTTATAGGTTGTATGTTCATTAGTCATCATTTTAAATCAGCATATATGTCACAATTTATATAACTTAAAAGTAAGAGTTTGATAATGGAAACATAATATCAATGACTTCTAATGTGAATGCTCAAAATTAATGAAATATTCGTCCGAAAGTACATTATCTTTGTGCATGATACGCACACAACATAACATTAGTTCTACATGATAGTCCACAAATACAGAAAAATATGATATTCGTACAGGTTCTTTTCTTTTATATGGAGTTTACTCAGTATGTATGGTAAGACAAACTTTAATAAATTTGCAAATAGTCATACCATGGAATTTTCATGTAGTGCATTTTGTTGTAGAGATTGCAAACATTGTCCAAGGGGAATCGCAGTGCATTGTTGTAATCTATTTTCTCGATCTCGTCGGGCACGTTGGGCTAATGTTGCTCTCGATGTAAAATTATCATTAATTGCCTATAATATGAGACTTGTTATGAAATCTTATAGGTGGTATGTTCATCGGTCCACAAATAAAGCAAAATTATGATATTCAATCAGGTTCCATTTTTATGGAGTTTCAGTAAATTGTCAAAGAGTCGTACCATGGAGTTTTCTTCGCCCCTGTTTGCATATGTTCTAGTCTGTTGTCCCTTACCCATAGAGGTTCCCTTTGGTATTTCCACAACTATTGCATCTGGCCTTCTTTTCTCCTATTGATAAATAGGTGACATGCATTCGTAATGTTTTAAAAATAAGAAAACAGATTTAGTTGGGGGACGTACCTCACGAATACGAATCTCCAGTTCATCATGGATTACAACTCCATTTCTATGATGAAGAAGATCAACCTAGAAATGGAAATTGAATAAAGAGGTTAAAAAAATTTGCACCAAGAAGTTATGGATTATAGGAAAAAAACTATAGATGACTTCTACTGTGATTGATCAAACCAAACATAATAATAATTTGGACAAACATTCAGCAAAGAGTCAATAGTATATAGTAGACTTCACATTCAATTCTCATGGGGTGTACTTGCTAAATCTCTTTAGGCAAGGGCAATTCCTAGTATATCTCTATGAAGACAAACATCAAGAAATGTAAGGAGAATCATACCGAGGCATTTTCTTTTCTGTTGTTCGAACATGTAGACTTTTGTTTCCCCTTGCCAATAGAGTTTGCCCTTCGTTTTTCCGCAACTTTTGCTTCAACATTTTGTTCCTCGTTTAAACAAATAGGTATCATGCATTAAGAAATATCTAAAACATGATACAAAAAATATATGAATCTGGATGGAGTACTTCACAAATATAAAAAAATATATGAATCTGGATGGAGTACTTCACAAATATAAACCGACTCAAACTTAAACCAATTTATTGTGGGCGTACTTGACGATTATGAAGTTCCAACTCATCGCGGATCACAACTCCACCATTTCTATGTTGATGAAGTTCAACTTGCAAAGTGATTTGTGAGAGGTTAAATAAGTTATATGAAGATGTAGACTAAATGAGAAAAGCATAAAGGCGGCTTGAATTGAATTTTTAACAAATAAATTACATATCCTGAAAGTAAAAGTTCAATAGAAAAGCACGAAGACTTGTACCAAGGCATTATCTTTCCGCTTGTCCGCACATGTAGCCTTTTGTTTTCCTTTTCCCATACAGTTTGCCTGTAGTTTTTCCGCAGCTATTGCTTGAGCCTTTCATTTTTCCTTTCAGCGAACAGGTAACATGTACATGAGTAAGATGGGGGAAAACAATTTGAAGAAATGAACATGGATAAAAGACTCAATTGGTGGACTTACTTCACGAATACGAATGGCGTTGCGTTCTCACTCATCGCGTATCATAACCCCGACATTGTTTTTTTGGAGGAGTTCAACCTATATACACAAAATTATTTGCGAGAATAAAGTCAGACCAAGAAGATGTCGACTTGCATAAGAAAAGAATTAAGGGAGCCTTCAATTACAATTCTTTGCAAGTGTTTGTCTGCCTATTCAATATGAGAAAAAGAATAAAGCATATGAGAATTCATAGATAGATATGCCAAGCATGCTTAATTCGTAGTGGGACAAGAGACTTACTTGACCAAAAATAGTAATGTTATCCATGATTCTAGAGTCAGCTTAGACCTTGATAAGTCGCTACAGGTAGTACTACATAAGTCGCTACACGTAGTATTGCAAAACCTGTCAAGTTTCATACGTAAGCCACTGACCCTTTAAAGATTCGTGCATGTGCCAATTATAATGTTAAATTAAGGCAGGACCATAAGTCAATTGAATTGGAAATATATGAAAAAACACTAATTTATGAGTAGTCCAATTATGGAGAAATATCTTCACTGACTTCGGGGAAATAGTGATTTTGAGAACCTTTCCTTAAGATAGCAATAGTTAGAAACTTGTTGAATACTCATATCTGAAAGATCATACATTTAAACTACTAATAGCCGAGCAAACCTTTTCAATGTTTATAGGCAAAGACATTCTCTCAAGGGCTTTCGAAGCCCACACTTTTATGTTGTCCTCTATTCCACTGCTGACAAGAACAGTGGAATGAGGATGAGACTCAATGCAGTTCACCACATGTTCATCAGCTTCCATAACATAAATGAGTTCCCCGCCCTTCCTCTTTCAAATGAAAATTCGGCCACAGTCTGACCCACTCACAACATACTCACATTTAGGCCCAAAGAAGTTTACACCCTTTACAGTTTTAAAGTTCTTATGGCCCTTGTAGACTTGAGGACCAACTTTAACATCCACATCAGAAGGAGGTGATGCTGACTTCTGCTCTGGTCCCATTTCACATGCATCACCACCCACAGACAAATCTAAGAGTCAATTTTTACTTTTTTTGTATTGAAGGGCATTACATGAGTGCCTCAGCACAAATGTGGGCTAGCACTCACAACAATACTCTCGAAGAAAAAATGACAGTTGTTTCTGCTTTATCTGCTTGTCAAGATGAAATGGGTACAGGATATCTTTTTGCTTTTCCATCTGAGCTATTTGACCGTTTACACCATTCACAAGGTAAGATTGCATCAGCATTCTTGTTTTTAAATCAGCTTTTATTGCATATAACCGGCCCTTTTTTCCCCCTGTTTGCTTTTTTCAGATAATGGCAGGCCTTTTTGATTAATACATTTTGCTAGTAATGCTCAAGCTTTGAAGATGGTAATATGGATGATTGACTACTTCTAGAACCATGTGCACAATGTGATAGCAAAGCACAGTATTGAAAGGCACTGATGATTGTCAAATGAGGAAACTGGTGGCATGGATGATGTTCTTAAAAGATTATATGCAGTAACGGTGCGTAGAACACATTTATGAATTTCCTTAGTTTTTTACCTTGGTTCTTTACCCGGTTAAATATAGTGAGATTTTCAGTTGGCTACTCTAATTATGAGGATCTCCTCTAAGCATCCATGGTTTAATGGTTAAAGCGCCCAACTCATAATTGGAGAGTTCGTAGGTTCAACCTATTGGATGCATGCTAATGGGACCCTCCACAAATAAGAGCCCCCAAAACTGGCATTCACATGGCTTTTGGAAATTCCATTGTGTACAACATGACCTTATGGCTTCCTTTTTAGCATTTAGGCAATTTGCAGAAGGAGTTAATTCAAATCTGCAACTCTGCAACAAATTTGACACCTGCTTTTGCTCTAAGTATATTTGGTATGATAATGCCCTACATAGCCGTATTTTGTGCATTGAACAAACTATTATCCTTTTTCAAGGTTAAGATGTACCTGAATTTGGCAAATGCAACTCTATGGAGAATAGTGCATCAACAATTGTTGGATTTGGTTTGGAAGATCTTTTTTCTGTGGGTTTGTTTTTTTAATGGTGGTGGTATTCATTTTTTGCTTTTCATTATAATGGTTTTCTTATTTGTAAAAAATAGGTGATACTTCTAAAGAATCAGGACTTTGATAGTCAGTTATTGTAATTGTGTGTAGGGTGATTCCAAGCATTTATTGTTAGCTCATCTTTTTGATAAACCCTGCTCTCTAGGATTGCCTGCAATAAAGGTAATTGCCTTTTCTATTGTTCGCGTTCCTTGTTTGTATCGAATCTACCCTTTTTTTTTACCTCTCTCAAACATGCTGTATCAAAAGAAGAAACGTTTCATGAGCTGAGACCTTAGGCCATGCTAGGAAATATGAATTGTCCGACTGTATATTGAAGATACATCATTGAATTCCATTATTGGCTTCACCCAAATATATTCATTTGGACATGCTCGTTTTGTTGTTCCTCGCAGATTGGGTATGAAGCAGTTGTTGCTGAAACCCGTTTGTTGAACTAGCAGTGTTACCCTGAACCACCAGATGTGCCTCTACGTGGTTATGGGATATAATTGGTGAGGGGCTCGTAGGGCTCCAATGATGCTAGTAAGATACTTGAACTATATGGCATAACATAAGTCGGTTAGTTATGGATTCCTGTCATAACTTAAAACTCGTACAAATATTGGCAATAAATGTCGAGTTGGATTTTAAGATGTCAAGGGTAATGTAAATTCCACATTTGGGGGAGGGAAAAAGACCTTTGTTAAATGTGTGGTAAATCGATAGTCCACAATGAGTATTTGAGTAAACATTACATCAAAAGCAGGTAAGTATCCAATGTTTATATAGTCCTCCCGTATGTTCCAGTGCGACTCTCAAATAAATGTGCATTTTTTTCCCTCGATTATAGTAAAACCCATGTTAGCTCCTATTCCAAATACATTATTTCATAACTTCACTTATTACCTTGCAGGCTGATGATGTTTCTTATTTTCATGCCAATACTCATATACTAATTGTTATTGGATCTCAAATGCATTATGAAGTTACTGGTGATTAACTTTATAAGGTAAACATCTATAATTTCTTTGCTCTACTTTTCTGTACTTGTATGAAGAACAAAGGTTGTCTTTTGAGACGATGTTTCTTACAGGTGAATAGATTTTACACTTTTCTTCTTTTTGTTCATTGTCTTCCGCTTATGGTAAAACCGGTTTTTACTTTTGTTGAAACTTTCTCCTTCTTTTCTTCTTTCTTTTTTGTATGTCTTGGCTCTGGGTAAATTATCTTTTTGCTATTTGGGAGATCTCGGAATCTATGTAATATGAGCATTAAGGGAAGAAAATAAATCCGAAGTCTCTCTTCTTCAAATTAGTGTAAGGGCAAAGACTATCAAGCTCAAATTTGTTCACACATTCTACTGCATAATTTGTTAACACATTATAACAATACTAACTTTCACCGATCAAAAAACTACAATAATAATTAGTGTAAGGATAATCAAAGCACTCATGCAACACCTAAGGCAACCCTCATGTGCAAAGGCTTTTAAAAGGGCTAAGACATTCGCTTTGATGGTGATTCTTGGTGGCTTTAGTGGAAAAAGAGTCATGGTGGATTTCATTTCCATTACCTTACATTTTTTTCCTCACTATTGTGAAATGAAAGGTCAAAGGTATTTGAAGTACCTAGGATATTTTACGCATTTTATTTGATGTGCATCTTATAAGTATCTAACATAGCTTCCCTAACATGGCCTATTTCATAAACCTCTCCTTAACAACAACAACATAACATAACCCATCTAGTCCCCAATCATTGGGGGTATGGGTGGGGGATGATTGGAGACAGACCTAACCTTTGACAATATATGCATAAAGTGGCTGCTCTCAGAATACTACTAAAACAGTGGCCCCTTAAACCTCTCCTCACAAATATTTAAAATATCCTAAGCATTTGTGCACCCATTTTCCATAGAATTTTCCCAAATGTGGCAATGGTGGAAATAAAATTGATCAATCTCCTTTGAGAGTGTATGTGCAGTAGTGTCTTGCTGAAGCTTTTTGTAAGGACCCATATTTGTTTTAGATATTATTTAAAAGTTTCATAAATGTTAGAAATTGAAGAAAATGTGAAATTTATTGAGTTTGTTTTGTTTTATTTGGGGTCAACGTGTTAGGATTGATATTTGAGGGAGTGCAAATGTGATTTGTGGGGGTGCTAGTATATAAGTGTAGGTGTGTGTGTAGAAGAACAAAATTCTCCCATCTCACACTCTCTCTATCTCCCGATCTCTCCCTCTCTCTCGGCATTCTTTCCCTCTCCAACACTCAAAACCCATGGCAAATAACCTCCAATCCTTCATCCATTCACGTTGTTGAGCTCAAAATTTCATGGGTTTCGCTCGGAGGAGGAGATTCGGTTGATTTTGAAGTTTTCGAAGTCTAGGGCAATATCAATCGCTTGGGTTTCAATCGAATCACATGAGGTAGGGATTTCTTACTCTTGTTATGAGTTTATGTGATGATTATGTGCCTAAATCGTGCCTTAGTTTGTTAGGTTTTGAGTTTGTGCTCGTTCTTGGTTTTCTGCAAAATCACCCGCTGTATTGCATTGGTACCAATACCAACTTTTTGAGATACCGATACCTTAGTACCAATACTGCTTCGCCGCAACCTAACCTCTTAGAAAGGTTCACACCCCAAGCGTAGGGCTAGGTCGTTGAAAGCATAATAACAGGTAAGACCGGATCGTTCCCACAGAGAAGTCTTCTTTAGCGAATTTGGAATAGAAGTTGCTTAAAGATTGCGGCGTTCAAGCGGCCAACTTTGGAGTTTTGATTCGATTGACGAAATTAAACTTGGAAATAAACTAGGTTAAGATGGTCGAGTCAAAGGGATCGATTACCTATGACTTAGCCGTCAAATGGTTCCTTCATCTAACTCATGAGTGAACCGAAACTGTCCAGATTCCACTTGAAGAATTAAAAGCTGAAGACTACTTATAACTTAATTCAAAGCTCTAATTCAAATTGAACTCATTTAACGCAGGTGAGAGACGAAAAAAGATCATTCGCACGCGTAGGATTATCAAGCTCGTAGCACATGGCGATAAACTTCATTGATCAAAGGAGCCACCAATCCCCATGATCAAAACTAGAAATCATGGGTTTAATTCATTCAAAACCTTGAAATTAAGCTAAAGTTAAGAGAAACCATTCAAACGACTAATCCACAGGGTAGACCTCACCCCATGACCTAACCTTTAAACTACTCAATCATAATAAAAAGACTAGAAAGCATGCTAAGAACTGAAAACATGATTAACCGATAGAATTGAAAACAAACTTGATTTATATAGAGATCCCACTTAAAGCTACAACATTAACACTCGAGAATTAATCATCCAACCACTACTTACTTGAGTTGTTGAGGAATTGAATGCAAAAACTTGAAAGTAACAACTATGGAGCTCTTAAGACATAAAAGACTTAAAGTGTCAAAGAGTACATAATGGCCAAATATGGCATAAAAGGCTATTTATAAGGCTAAACAATCAGTCATCCAATGGACCAAAAAGCCCCCAAAATATCCCAAAAACATGCCTAAAGTAGAAACTTTCCATTTATAGAAGGTTGAACAATTCAGCAAAAAGGTGCTGGTCGAAGGGCATTAGTACCGGTACCTCAAAAACATGGTACCGGTACCAATTCAACTGTCTTCATATCAGTAACTTTAGTACCGATATCATATTTTTGAGGTACTGGTACCTCTGCCTTGAAACTGCAGAACAGCTTCAGCTTGGTTCACCAAGCTTTGTGGTGTCCCGACGGCTTTTCATTGCTTGATTTCTTGATCACCGAGACTTGGCGGACATATGCCATCGGCACTTGGACTCTCGGATACCCTTGAGAACCATCCTTGATGCATTAGGCTCGCTTGAACTATTTTGGCACGTTCCTTGCCAACCTTGACCTCCGGCCGATCTCCGAGGCTTTTTGTGACACCATTAGGCTTCGGTGGCAATGAAATGAGTACCGGCGGGCATTTGGACACTTGGTTCATCCCGGAACATTGATTGATATTCAAAACCACCTTAAAAGTACGTTTAACCTGAAAGTCACCCAAAAATACCTTATGTGCAATATCGTATAAATATAACAACTTTAAACAAATAAAAGCCACAAATTAGAGGATTAAAGCCCCGAGATCATACAATCTTGGGTACTAATCAAATACCTATTTTTTGAGGTACCAAATACATACTTTTTGAGGTATTGGTACCTTGAATCTGATTGCTCATTGGATTGGTTTGGTACCAATACCTACTTTTTGAGGTATTGGTACCAATGATTCGTTTATTGTTCTAATCCTTTTGATACTTGTTAAAGGTAATCTTAGTATCAGCGTAAATGAAAAATGAACTGTAAGGTTGTTTAGGTGTACCGTAGGTTATATGAGGCGTTGTGGTGAGTGTGATGGGTAGTTGTGAGTTTGGCTAGTGATCCAAAAGGGTAATATAGTAACTCATATCCTTGTGATTTCATCTTGTTGATCACCCTAAACTCCTTGGGCTCTCGTTTTATGAGATTCTAGTAAAGAGGCTAGTGGTTAGCGAGTCGTAAAGTTACTTATGAGTTCAGTATGTTGTGTAGGTTATGGTGATGTACTTAATGGAAATGTGTGTGCTTATCTATTTGTTAGTGTATGTGACGGTTGATGGTTTGTAGCATAATGAGATATGAATGACTGTTTGAAGTTACGGACACAACGAAAACTTCACACTACGGTTATCACCACTCGGTGGTGAGACGACCGGAATTGACACTACGGGTATCACCATGGACATTCGGTGAGACGAACGGACCACGAAAATGAACAAGTATCACCATAGACATTCGTTGAGATGACCGGAAATGAGCGATACATGCGAAAACCTTGGATGTTATGAAATGAGATTATCGCAAAAAGAAAGAAAGATTGGTTTTTGCTAAATTGGATTGTTTAAAAGGGAAAAGGATTTTTCTACTGAAAATCCTCCGGCTATTCTCGAGCGAATCAACGGTTTCCGGTATTCGTGCACAGAATCAACGGACTCCAACTATTCAAGCTCGAATCAGCGGAGTTTGACCACTATAGGTCATGTATTTCCATACATTACACCTATTTGGAAACAAAGGAGATTTGTTGATGAAATGAGGAATGCATGTGAAAGATTGTGAAATGAGAAAGAATGTGGGAACATACTTGATGTGATGAAACGGTTGAGAAACCAAATGTTGATTATTTGTGATTGATGTGGGAACGTTTGTGGCACTAGTGTGGCATGTGAGATGATAGGTGTTGCATATAGGATTGTCTAGAATCCTTTAGCCATAGTGAGTTGTTTGTTGATAACCATATAAGTCTTGGGCATATATGTCTATATTCATTTACTTTAGATGCATAACTCGGCACATTTTCTTATAATCTGTGTATAGATTTCTGTAGCAGACCGAACTTGGCTTCGCCGAGGCTCGTCTACGCCGAGACATGCCGGTCGTAGGCGATGCCATTATTTTGCATCCAGCAGCCGAGAGAATCATGCCATGCTCGGCCACCTTTGGGAGGTGGCCCCGTAGACGATTTTTTGCTTGGCCCAAAGTCCCTTCAGGCTCGGCTTCCCTTTAGGCTCGGCTACCCTTCAGGCTCGGCTACCCGCGCGATCTTACGGGCTCGGCCACCTGCACACTCACGTGTCGCCCCGCATGCTGAGGCGGTTACACCAAAGGATAATCATGAGCGCACGTGGAATGTGCCAGCTCACACCAAAACGGTTACCAGATTCATCCGGTGACGTCACGATGACGCTACCTAGCCCGCGCAAGGCACGTGCCTGTGCTTGGAGAGCAAGTCAGGGAGATTCTATAAATATTGAAGGATAACGCCTCTGCGGGGGTACGCACTCTTATACGCGATTACCCACTCAAAACCCTAGTTTCTCTCCTTGCTTCCTACACATACTTATCCTCTCGCCGGAGGGCCTTGCCGGGCAACCCCCGGCCAGGTCTTAGTCGTGCGCTCACTGTGCAGGTTGCGTGGAGAAGGCTAGGAAATCACTGGACCAGTAGAGGAAGGACTCAAGCCGGAAGAGACGGGCCACACAATTGGTGAACCCGACGTGAAGTCTTCTCAGCTTCTGATCCAAACGGCTCAAACCCTCTTCCAAATCACCTTCCTCTCAAAAAGACGAATGAAAACTCAACAGCGATGGGCGGAGATCCACCAAACGTTTCAATTTCTGGGGCCAAAGACACCAGTGGAAACGCAATCCTCCCACCGTTTTCAGAAAGGCACATGTCCATCTCACTACCACCAGATTCTGGGCTCTCTCCGGCCGCAGACGACATAACAACGGCCTACATCCGCCTTCTGCAACGACGAGACGACGAAAGAGACAATGAACTTGCAGCGCTGAGGGCGGAAGTGGCCCAGATGAAGCAACACATGCAGGACGCAACCCCAGCCGCCTCCAGATCCACCGGAGGCAGACGACGGAAGCGAAGAAACTCTCCTCCCCCTCCTCCTCCTCCTCCGCCGCGAGACCACACCAACGAGGCGGGCCATCGCGTCTCCGTCAAAGACCGCCTTGGGTTTACGCCAGAAAAGGGAGACGCCAGGGAAATTATCCTCTATAAACGACCTGCAACATCTGGTACACACCACTCGAGGTCCCACCACGAGCGGACCTGCACAAGGGACATCGAATCATTCACGAGCACGTACTCGACTGGTCGCGCGGAGTTCTCTCACACAACGACCTCACGCCGAAGCCGAGACTCCGTCGATACCAGGCGCCACGTCTCTGAACGCCTCGGGGGGATACCACCAGAAAACTTGGATAATGAAAATGACGTTCGGCGGAATGGCAAAGGCGTACGGATCGAAGGAGCGGAGAATGGGAACAAAACCTATTGCAACAAAGAGAAGTCCGTCGACCATCCCCGTAGGGAAACAACGGACCTGCGAGACAAGCTTCGCAGCCGAGTACAGGAGAAAACCTCAGAAAGAGAGAAACACCCAAAGAGGCCGCGTACGGACAAGCTAGGCAAACCACCGCGCCCAGGATTTGAGCGACAACTAAAGGACCTTGGCATCTCACCCTTTACCTCCCATATCATCAACACCATTGCCGAACCCAACTTCCACCTACCAAAATTCACCAAGTTTGACCCAAGCACCTACGAAGCCTATACTCACCTCATTCACTTTCGCCAAACCATCGAGCTCTGCACTACAAAGGACGAGATCAAATGCAAAGCATTCCCATCCAGCCTCGGCTCTCTTGGACTCCAGTGGTTCAACAAATTGCCCGCTGGATCCATACGGAACCTAGCTGACCTTGAACGCGCCTTCAACACCCCCTTTATCACCAGTAATAGAACAGCGAAGGAGCCTGAATCCTTGACCCAGATGAGGAAGCTCCCAAATGAAATGCTGAGGCACTATGCAGAGCGATACTGGCAACTCTTTAATGAAATTCCCGGAATCGACGAATATTGGGCCTCACGTACCTTCAAAAATGGGTTGGAATCTGGGAGCAAAATACTCGACGAACTGGCTATTCGACCTCCGCATGGCATGGGAGAGTTGATGCGTGTTGTAGAACGATTTTGTGCCCTTGAAGAGTTCTACGCAGACCGGGCCGCTCAGGGGATCCCCAATTCAACAGCATGCCTACCAACGACAACCCCTCAGCTGCAGACACCAATCGCAACTCAACAATCCCATCCAAAGAAACACGTCAACAACATCAAGGAAGGGAAGAAACGCCAGCCAAAGGAGCACGACTACGTGGCTGAAACCACCCACTTCAAAGAACCCATCTGGTCCTTCCTAAAGGAAATCATGAGGCAACCATGGTTTGAGTGGCCGCAAGGCAAACTGGGCACGGACAACGGCCAAGCGGATCAGAACCCAAGGAAAAAGTGCTCATACCACAATGAGCTCGGCCACTAAACAACGGCATGCGCTCCATACAAGGCATTGTTGGAACGACTGGCGGCCCAAGGCCATCTCGACCAATACATTGATCGAGCAAAGACGCCCACCCGCCCACCTGCCGGAAATCCCAACCCTAACGAACCGCGGCCGACGATACGTGTCATCTACGGCCCAGTGACAAAGGAATCCGAAACGCATCTCAGAGCCGACCTCGATCGCGCCTCCACTTCTAAACAAGTGCTTGCGGTAAGACCCGGGTCAAAACGCCCGCGTCCGGATGAAACACCAAAGTGGACCATCACTTTCACGGAGCGCGACCTCGAGTTCGTACAAACTCCACATTCTGATGCTCTTGTCGTTACCGTGCAAATCGGAGTCCACGATGTCAAGCGAATCCTCATCAACCAGGGAAGCTCAGCAGAGGTGATGTATTACGATTTGTACAAAAAACTCGACCTTCCAGAGTCCGCCCTACAACCCGCCGAAGTCCCTCTCATCGGATTCAACGGGGCCCCAGTTTGGCCACTTGGACGGATCTTCCTTCCGGTCGTCGCACGTTCAAAAATGTTGACCGTCGAATTCATCGTCGTCAACGTGCCAAGCCCGTACAACGCAATTCTCGGCCGAACCTGGCTTCACAACATGCAAGCAATCGCTTCAACCTACCACCAAGTTGTTCGCTTCATCGGCTCCGGCGGACGACAAGAAGATCTAAGAGGTGACCAAGTAGCCTCCAAAAATTGCTACGTCTCAGCCATCCACAACTCCGCCAAAGCCAAAGAAGTACAATGGGTAGAGGTCCCCGACATGGCCGTGATCGACGACGTCGGTCAGAAGGCCGAAGACAAAGCGGAAGAGGACCTCGTCGAAATGCCAATCAACGAGGATGGCTCCCGATTCTTCCTGATCAGCTCTTCCATCAGCGAGACTGACCGCGAAGAAATGTTTCAATACCTCAAGAAGAATATAGAAGTCTTTGCCTGGACCCCCAACGAAATGCCGGGGGTCGATCCAAATTTCATCAGCCACTCTTTCAACATCAAGAAAGACGCAAAACCTGTCATCTAAAAGGCCAGGCGCTCCGCATCCGAACACGCCGACGCCGTCATCGAAGAGGTCAAGTGTCTACTGGAAGCAAATGCAATTCAAGAAGTGCAATATCCAACATGGCTGTCCAACACTGTTGTCGTTAAGAAGAAAAATGGCAAGTGGCGAGTTTGCGTGGATTATACCAATCTCAACGACGCTTGTCCAAAAGATTGGTTTCCCCTTCCGAAGATTGACCAACTCGTAGACGCAACAGCAGGCCATGCCCGACTAAGCTTTCTGGACGCCTACCGTGGCTACCATCAAATTGCCATGGATCCTAACGACATGGAGAAAACTGCTTTCATCACGCCTTATGGCATCTTCTGCTACCGCGTCATGCCCTTTGGGCTCAAAAATTCTGGTGCAACGTTCAACAGAGCAATATTCAAGATGTTGCAAGAACAAATTGGCCACACCGTGGAGGCTTACATTGACGACCTGGTCATCAAGAGCAAGCAGGAATCCAACCACTTGCGAGACTTGGCGGAAGTCTTCGAAATCCTCAAGTACCACAAGCTTCGACTGAATCCAAAGAAGTGCGCATTCGGAGTAAGCGCAGGAAAATTCCTCGGGCACCTTGTCACTCGAAGAGGTATTGAAGCCGACCCCAACCAAATCAAGGCTGTTAAAGATTTACGCCCACCAAGGACAATCAAGGAAGTACAAAGACTCACTGGGATGGCAGCAGCTTTGAACCGATTCATCAGCAAATCCTCGGACAAGTGTCACGCGTTCTTCCATGCCTTGAAAAGAAAAAGCCGGCGCAGCTTTGAATGGACCCCGGATTGCGAATCTGCTCTGACCAAACTCAAAGATTATCTAAATTCTACCCCGCTGTTGGTGAAACCTAAAGAATTCGAAACTCTATACCTCTATCTCGCCGTGTCCGCCCACGCGACAAGTTCCGCGCTCGTACGGCGGGAAGGCGCTGATGACAAACCCATCTACTTCACAAGCAAGACGTTCCTTCCAGCTCAGACTCGCTATCTGCCACTTGAAAAATTGGCACTTGCTCTCGTCTCAGCGGCCAGGAAACTTTTGCCCTACTTCCAATCACACCCCATCGTCGTCGTAACGGAGTACCCCATCAAAGCTCTCTTTCGGAAGGCAGATCTCTCCAACCGTGTATCAAAAAGGGCTGTCGAACTCGCAAACTTCGACATCAGCTTTGAGCCACGAACAACAATCAAGGGCCAGGTGTTGGTCGACTTCATTGCAGAACTTACTCCAGAAGACACAGTGGCACTGAATGCTCCAACAACGGAAGTTGCCGAATGTAGCTCCTCAACCAAACATTGGCACCTTTTTCAAGGCGAAACTTGGCGGCTTAATGTCGATGGGGCTTCCAACAGCAACGGAACCGGAGCTGGGGTAGTTTTGGTCTCACCTTGTGGAACACTTCATGAAAGCTCCCTCACCATCGAATTCCCAGCCACTAACAAAGAAGCAGAATATGAAGCACTTCTCGCTGGCTTACGATCAGCCATCGCGATGAATGTCACCAACCTCGCTGTCTTCTGCGACTCCCAACTCATCGTTAACCAAGTACTTGGCGACTATGAAGCACGGGACCCTCGAATGCTGAAATATCAAGCCGCAACAGCAAAGCTCATCTCCCAGTTCCGCAATTTCAGCATCGAACAGATCAACCGCGAGCACAACGCCCATGCGGACGCACTTGCAGGCCTCGCCTCGTCATCCGCAACTTCAGAATTCAGAACCATCAACTTCGGCGTCATTGACCGCCCGTCTTTTGAACCCACTCCGGAGGTACTCAATGTAGAACTCGGTCCCAGCTGGATGGATGAGATTGTTGCATTCCTAAAGCACGACACCCTACCCACAGACAAGAAGGAAGCTTACCGTGTGAGAAATAAGGCCGCCTACTACTGGCTTTCTAAAAGCGGCCAACTATACAGGAAATCTGTCTCTGGGCCGTACCTCCTCGTTGTCCACCCCACCCAAGTGCCTGAAATTCTGACAGAACTACATTCAGGAAGTTGCGGCTGTCACTCTGGCGGCCGCTCCATGTGTCAACGCGCCATGAGTCAAGGCTACTTCTGGAAGAACATGAAGAAAGACTGCGAGGAGGTTGTCCGCAAGTGTCGACCGTGCCAGCTGTTTTCACCTATCCCAAAAAAGCCAGCTCAGGACCTCTCGCCCATCACTAGTCCCTGGCCCTTTGCCCAATGGGGGCTTGACATCGTGGGAAAGCTGCCAACAGCTCCCGGAGGCTTCAAGTTTCTGATTACTGCAACAGACTACTTCTTCAAATGGGTTGAAGCCGAACCTCTCGTGACAATAACTGAAGCTGATGTCCGACGATTCATATGGCGAAACATCATTACCAGGTTCGGCGTCCCATACGCAATCGTCTCTGATAACGGAACTCAATTCGTCGGCAAGGACCTCACAAACCTTTGTGCCGAGTTTGGGATACGTTTCTTCAACTCCACACAAGCTTACCCGCAAGGAAATGGCCAAGCAGAGGCCACGAACAAAACCGTCTGTGCCGGCATCAAGCGTCGACTGAACTCTAAAAGAGGAAAATGGGCTGAAGAACTGCCATGCGTTCTATGGGCCTACCGATCAACACCAAGGCGATCAACGGGCCAAACACCATTTTCAATGGCATTTGGCATGGAAGCCGTCATCCCATTGGAGTCCAAGTTTCCAACTCTCAGGACAGAAACGTTTGACCCCAAAACAAACGACGACGCCATCGCACAGGAGCTAATTTTGGCAGAAGAGAAGCGTGATGAAGCTCGCCTGCACCTCGCTGATTACCAGCAACAGGTGGCCAAGGGATATAATCGTGGCGTGCGAATCAAAAAGTTCAAGCCGGACGATTTGGTTTGGCGAAAAGTTGTGCAAGCCAGTAAGAAAACAAAATTCAAGCCTAACTGGGAGGGACCTTTCCGTATCGTCAAGATTGCTGGTGAAGGTGCCTACGTGCTGGAGGACATGAATGGGAAAGTTCTAACCAACCCATGGAATGCACAGAATCTCAAGAAGGCGTACATGTAGTTGAAATCCCAAACAATGTGCCTCATGTTCGGCCATTGCCTACCCTATTTTTCTTTAAATTGGCTTCGGCCAAAGTCTTTACATTTCAACTTGTACTTCCATGTTTGGGAAATCAAAGCAATATTATCTTACAGTTTGTCATTTGCAAATACCAGAGAAACTTCTTCCTGTAAATTTTTCTTTGGCAAATCAAGCCGACCACAAACGTTGACCTCGGTCACACCCACAAACGGCTACTATGCCTCTGCTTCGGCCACTATTACTGCCCAAAGAAGCAAAACTGACATTAGGTCCACCGAGCCCAAGAGTCACACAATACGGCTGGAACTTGGGCTACGGTTCGGCTTGGCAAGACAATGTGGTCGGCCACAGCCCGGTTACACTCACATTTTGGTGAGCAAACCAACCACAAACATTATGCCTCATACACTCGGCTAAAGGCTGGCATCTCGACCAAATAACAAAACACATGTAAGAACACTCAAACCCGTGGCCACGCTAAATTACCGAGCAAAACACCATGCTCGGCACACTCTTCATACCATTCTCCTACACTACTTTGGTCCAAGCTCGGCATAAACTTAGCAACTACAAAGTTGATCCAAACATCCGTATTATTCAACCGAACATAGACCAAAGTGGGGGCTACAGTTAACTACAAACTACAAAACAAGCAAGAATGTCATGAAGAAAGCATTGCAAAAGTTCAAAGTAATCCATTAAAGAGAGAGTATCCATTCAAGTTCGGCAAAACATCCAACGACCATTACATCCGGCACGGTAAAATCTGAACTCGGATCCTCCCGGTCCAAAAAAGTTCAACAAAAACAAGAAAATCACTAAGTACAAAAATCAGCCTCGGCCACCGCAACTTCAGATTTGGGCAGCCTCTTCAACTTCAGCTCCAGCTGCACCAGAACCAATCGCATCTTCGGCAAGAGCGACCTCATCAACGTTCATAGGTCCTCGCTCGGCAACAGCGGCAGCCTTCTCGCCGACACCATCCTCCCCGCCTGTTGGACCTTCGGCAATAACGTCGGCGTCGGTCAAATCTTCGACATCGTCGTCACTCTCGGGAAATTCCTCTGGGGGGAGAGGTGCACATTCTTCTTCCGTGTACGGAAGGACGAGGTCAGGAGTGGCAGGAGCTGGGATTGATTTCATCAAATTCGTGTCCACCTCCAGCTGCATAACGTCACAAGCGGCCTTCACGCCGTCCTTATACCCCATTCGGTAGGCGATGGGGACCCTCATTCGGATAGCGTCATTGACCATAGACTGGGCCTCACGAATGTACTCGGCCCCGGCTCGGTCAAAACCGGCTTGATATGCCGCCCCATCCACTTCCTTCATCTTCCTTTTTTCTCTCCTAAGAACCTTAGCCACCTCACGCTCGGCTTTCTTCATCCTCTCCTCCATCTCATCTCTCTCCTTTTCGAGCTCGGCAAATTGCGCCTTCACTGTCTTCAAGCTGCCCTTGTAGCTTCTCACCTTCTCTCGCTCGACCCGTAACTCATCGAGAAAGCGGGCGCTCTCGGCAAGGGCGAGCTCGGCATCCTTTGACGAGCGGAGCAAGGCCTGCCCAACCTGATAAACAAAAAGAACGTCGGCATGGGAGTACACAAAGAAATAACAACAAACCAAGGTCGGATCGTACCTGGACGAGGTAAGCACCGGCATGAACAAGGCTCGGCTGAAGTCCTTGAGGAATTTTAGCCATATCCTTCGGTAAGGCCAGACCTTGAAGCATGGCGGTAGCCAGCCCCGGTTCAGTCTTGACCGAATCCTCCACCGTCACCACTCTACCTTCGGCCAATGCATAAGATGGAGCAAACTCCTGAGCTGCAGAACCACCAGCCGAGCCTGAAAGGTGTTCGGCTACTTTTGAGCCTCCAGCAGCTGACGACTCGGTCTTCTCATGCTCACTGGGGCGAGAGCTCGGTGGCTTGGTTGGGAAGAAGTCGTGAGTGACCTTTTGCCGCTTTTCGGCAGGTTCGGTTGAACCCGAGCCCTGGTGCACGGCCTTTCCGTCCCGAATGTTCACCCGAACAACGTTGCGACGGCCCATTTCGTTGAGAGGTTTTGGAACGACGGTTTTTAGTGGAACGTGAATACCGGGTTGCTCGGCTGGGCGACTCTCCTGGAACCAGAACTCTGCTGGCTTCCGGAACGTTGGCAACTTTACCCTCGGCTGCTTGCTAACTTTTGTCAGTTTCACCTTCTTTCCTCGGTTTCCTCGGTTTTGATCTTCTGTGCTCGGCACCGACTCCCTTCCCTTTCTCCTGAGCTTACCCTTGTAAGACGGCTTGTAACCAAGCAACGTCGGCGCGTCCCTACAGGCTTGAGACAAGAGGATATCGACGTGCGCCTCGACAGACAAAGATTGTTGAGTCTTTGTGATGGCTCGGTGATCTGCAGAATAACGACAGTCAACGAATCAAGAAATGCACAAATATCCAGGCTCGGCCAAAACAAAGAAGGCCGACCTACCTCTAAAGTCTTTGACCTTTGGAACGGTGAACCTACGGTTGGACTGGTTGTCGAACTCAAAATTCCCACTCACTTCAACGTAAAAATTCGCCCATTTGTCAGTATCAGGCAATCCATCCACAAGGGGTTGTTTCTTGCTACGTGTCGACAGATACCGACGCTCGGTCTGGCCGTGCCTAGACATGATGTATGTGTGGAAAAGGTCGGCGATGGTGAACTCAAGGTCGTGCAGCTCCTTCAACTTTATTACTGACATCATTATTCGGTAACTGTTAACAGCAAAATAATGAGGGACGATGCTAAACCGAGCAAGAATTTCCCTCAAAAATGGATGAAGAGGGAATCTCAACCCTGCCTCACATATCGCCATGAGAGGGACGGTGATGTGCTCGGGGTGGTCTTCCCTCGTGTCCTTTATTCTGTTGCTTGCCACTTGATTGATCACAACATCGTCGGGGATGTTGTATTCTCGGCAAAAGCTTTGGTATTCCCTAGCGTCTCCACAGAAGAAATGGGCGTGAGGACAAACTTGGCCCCTCTCGTAGAGATCGGCGACCCCTCTACCCTCGGACTGAGACTCACTGTACTCGGAATGGATGGAGGATGGAGCGTCGGCGTACGACACAAATCTAGATTCGGCCTCTGGCCCTGGGCGAGGCTCGGCCTCAGAGTGTGTCGACGTGGTGAAAGATATCTCAGGGTCGGTGCCAAACTCATCGGCACCGTACTCAAAAACACGTTCGGCGTTCGAATCGTTGGTGTCGGTAGACATATTCGAGGCAATGGACGAAATTTGGTGTCGGCGCCTATTTTGTTCCAGCCACTCGCGGAATACCGAGTCTCCAGAATCTCCACTCGAGCTTTCAGAGTCGGAAGAAATGACTACGATTGGGTGAGCCAGACCTATCAACAAAGATAAAGATGAGAAACCTTATCGTCGGTGACGGATGAAGTTCTCTCTATGTGCTCGGCTACCCTACTGGCCCACCCTAACTTTGCCCTATGGAGACTTTAAGCTCGAAAGAATCTAAAGCTCTTGTTTTGGGGCTCGGCGTCGGCCAAGCCCAGCCCACAACAAAGTTGGGGCTCGGAAGAACAGGTTAAAGGGAAGATGAACAGTTCGTTCACCCCCAGGACTTATACTGTTCACATAGAACAGGAAACACTCCAAGAAACCCAGGAAGATCGAGAAAAAGTTTAAGAAACTGCAAAAAAGAGAAGAGAAGCAGGGAACAAACTCATACCTGGGGTTTGTGACAAGATTTGGTGGCGAAGCGGCTGAGAATCGAGGCTGGGAGATGAACGAATGTGCAACCAGAGCTCTGGCGATGGGGGTTTAGAGAGAGAAAGCAACGGTGGCTTCTCTCTCTAACCCTAGCCCTTTTTATAGAAGTAGGGTTTGGGATTCGAGTTTCCCGCCCAAATTACTGAACCGCCGAACCTGCAGCCAATGAGCACCTGACGCGTGGCCTGATAAGACAGCTTGACAGAGTCCCACGCATGCCAACCGTCCCCCTGTCAGCCGTACCCAGCAAGAAATGGACACCTGGCGCACCTGCACTGGTCCACGATTCGTGACGGTTCGTTGAATGAAAATTGGGCTCGGCAGAGTCCACTCCGGCGACCATGATTCATGCTCGGCTATGAAGCGGGATGGGCTAAAAACTATCAATCCCTACCACGCGCTCGGCGTCGGTAGAGATTGAGGGGCTATTGTAGCAGACCGAACTTGGCTTCGCCGAGGCTCGTCTACGCCGAGACATGCCGGTCGTAGGCGATGCCATTATTTTGCATCCAGCAGCTGAGAGAATCATGCCATGCTCGGCCACCTTTGGGAGGTGGCCCCGTAGATGATTTTTTGCTTGGCCCAAAGTCCCTTCAGGCTCGGCTTCCCTTTAGGCTCGGCTACCCTTCAGGCTCCGCTACCCGCGCGATCTTACGGGCTCGGCCACCTGCACACTCACGTGTTGGCCCGCATGCTGAGGCGGTTACACCAAAGGATAATCATGAGCGCACGTGGAATGTGCCAGCTCACACCAAAACGGTTACCAGATTCATCCGGTGACGTCACGACGACGCTACCTGGCCCGCGCAAGGCACGTGCCTGTGCTTGGAGAGCAAGTCAGGGAGATTCTATAAATATTGAAGGATAACGCCTCTGCGGGGGTACGCACTCTCATACGCGATTACCCACTCAAAACCCTAGTTTCTCTCCTTGCTTCCTACACATACTTATCCTCTCGCCGGAGGGCCTTGCAGGGCAACCCCCGGCCAGGTCTTAGTCGTGCGCTCACTGTGCAGGTTGCGTGGAGAAGGCTAGGAAATCACTGGACCAGTAGAGGAAGGACTCAAGCCGGAAGAGACGGGCCACACAATTTCTCTACTGGGCTAGTGTAGCTCAACCTATCATTTTAGGTACATTGCAGGTCATTGTCGTGAAGTACTTGGAGTGCATACTGATGTCGTTGTTTAAAGCTATTTTTGGAAGCACTTGTCTATTTTTTTTGTAAACTAAACTGTATTGTATTGTACATCTTTTGTGGAACTCTAAAATTTATTGGGCATGTTTGTGGATTTAGGGATCGAACTACCTTTTGGGTTATTAATTGTAACTCTGGTGAGGATTTTAATTATCAAATGTTATTATTATTTGTGTTGAAAATCGAGAACGTGACACTTTTATACTTGCTGAACGACATCATTAGTGGTAAGTGGCAATGCTATTTTTTCCAGGAAATAGGGACCTCCTTCATGGATGTTGTTAATTCTTCCCACAGCAATGCAACAGGGGGCATATCAGTCGGCGAGTTTTGGTATGATGTTTGAACCTATAATCGTAGATCTTACCTAAGAGTAAGCTTTTTTCCCATAATATTAGACTGCCATCGTCGGAGAGAATATACATGTAACCACTGAAATGTATGCTTGCCCACCTAATTGGTGGTTCCCCTTAATGCCCTTTTTGATCCTATGGTGTAGTACTTTTCTCCCTCATGCTATGTGCAAGTCAGACCCAAAGTAACTAGCAAGCACTCTAGCAACTGAAAATGAAGAGTCCTGTACAACTTATAGCATGCTAAAAGTATGTCGATGACTATTTAGAAAGTTGGGGCTGATTGGGCTGGCAGTGGAAAATAGATTTTAGTTTGTGTGACTCGCTACATTATATTACAATAATGTGCCAAATGTGGGGAACGCTTACTTCCAGATGTAGATATCACGATGACTTGGTTTGGTATGGTTAGGTGACAAGAGAGCTGGTGGCAAGAAGGGTCAAGGTTTTTACGTAGTTGGAAAACCCCTTCGAATATTTGGGTTGGTATCTTAGCAAGGCCATATTTATGACCACGAAACAAATCCTGCTTGGTTTGATTTTTTTTTGGAAGTGCTAAAATCCTACTTAGTATGGTATTTTTGGAAGTGTATTAACCTTCCATAAGGAAAGTCAGAACCTCCCCTATCTCGTTCAATGGGAGATAGCGGAATCTGGGATAGGCAATCTTTGCTTCAACGCATGATCGTTGACTCCTGAAAGACCTTACTGATATAAGAAAATTGTTCCAAAGACCCGAAGTAAAATTAAGAACATTGCCCTTTATCATGACCAAATGTGACCTAATCCTTTTAGAACATGCTTGGATTTAACTCATAAACAAATCTTCAATTCCTCTCTCTCTCTCTCTCTCTCTCTCTCTCTCTCTCTCTCTCTCCACACACACAGACACAAAAAAAAACCTGACTATGCCCTTGGGTTTTGGATGTTAGAAGTTAAATATCTTGACAAAAGAAAGTTGATGTCAATCTATGTCCAACTTTGGTGTTGCATACACTTCTCTGTTAGTGGGACTGCCATCAGCCATTGACTAGACTTCTCTATTACATAATATTACTCGTGTATTCAAGCATTGCACTGAGATTCTATCTAAGGCTTTTTTTTCATGCTAGAAGTTGCAAAACATATTTATTTATGATGATTCCGAATGCTACCATAGGAAGTAAGAAATAAGGAATTGTGTGAGCTATCTTTTCGTAAATGTGGACACCATTACAAGGTTATTTAATGAGAGTCTAGGACACAAGAACTAACATTATTTTTGTCATAGAACAGATTCTTTGAAACATCTCGAATCATTTGATAGCCTTGTGCAATACAGAGACCATGCCATGCATATTTGCATATAATGTTTGCATGAGTCATGCCATCAGAGTTTTTAGTGGACAAATCATATAGTTTTTAGTGGACAAATCATATATTTCTGAACATCAAATTGATTTCTAGGGGAACCAAAAGAAGTGCCTGAAGCCTCATAACTCTTTCTTTCTTTCTTTCTTTTGTATTGTTTTGCGAGCATACATTTCACTTTCTTTTTCCTTTTGTTCCATATTGTTTGAGGACATAAAAAACTTTAGTACATAATACACACACTAAGTAGCAATCTGGTGGACTGAAACTTCTTTCCTCTTCTGACGAGGTTCTTTGTCTCTAGATGCTGTTGAATCAAATGAATCTTGGTTGTTGTTATAGAAGAAATAGTTGTCTATTTTCTTTTCCTGCCAAATTGTGCCACATTGTTGTATGTTTGACTAGTCTTGGGGTAAAGAGGACTTGGGTTGCAAGTTTAGATTCTCAAGTTAAGAAGTGCTGATGATAAAAATGATGTAGTCTTGCGAAGGTCGATTCATGCTAAAAATAGCCTTTTGGGTTCCATTGTCAAAGATGTATAACGAGAAGTAATGTATGCATTAAACAAATATAAGAGCTCCTTGTCTTGCCAACCATTACAGTTGCTTTGAACTTCCAGGTGGATCCCCAAAATAGATTCCTTTCATTAAAATGACATCTGATGACACACATGCACGCACATTAGAGCTTTTGGAATCGAATCCTTACTTTGGGGAAGAAGATCATCGAAGGTGCTTGAGGATTGTCTCCCGATGAGCAGAATAGGTAATGGATGAGATAAGGTTGGTAAATTGCAAAACATGACCAAAAACACATTGGTGTAGTAGGGAGGATACATTTTCACATTCCTTTGTCTTTGTAAAAAAAATCACATTTGTAAGTATTGTATTAAATTTTTGTGTATTCGTCTAGACGAAAGAAATTGGAAAAGTAAAAAATTATGAACAAAACTCATAATTTTTTTAAATAAATATGAAATTATCTGTCAGGAAACATTTGCTTTGGCTATATCACCAAACACACCCCACAAAAAATCCCACACAAATCCTTACAAAAATGACGTCCCATCCCACAAAACTTCATCTGCTACCGAGGCAAGGGATACCTTAGCTAAAGAACTAGCTAAGTCTACAAAAAATATGACCTAAAGAACTAGCAAAGTCAACAAAAAACATAAACAGGTCTTGGAAGAAAACTTGAACTACAGCAGTTTTACAAATGTAGCATACTGAAAGGAGAACCATATTACTTGCGGTTTTACTGAACCATGTGGGCCCAAAATTTTATATTAACTTGCGGACGGTTAATGATCAAACTAACTATACATCTTAGGTTTCTTTGTTCTTCAGCATACCATATTTCGTGAAAACATACTAAACTTACAATACATCTTATGATAGATTTTCTTGTTTGACTATTATGGTTAAACATTGGATGCACTTAATATTTGGAGAAGCATTGCTTCCCTCCTATAATGAATTGTTATGGGTACTATTAAGCTGCATATATCGGTGAACCGATTTTAAGCTTTACTTTTCAAGTTTCTCTCTTCTCTCAATTGTGTGGTAATATATTATTTTGTGAAGCTTCATTTTATCTATAATTCAACTTGAAAGTCATACAACCATATTAATGTTCTAAGCAACTAATTATTAACCTACAAATGCAAATTGTTTGCTTTCTTGTTACATCATATGTATAGATTATAATCCAATCCTTAAAATTTGCAACTATATTGTGTTACCAATTCTTACTTACATAAACATTCATAACAAAACCAAAGAAGAAAAATTATTTGTGTAATCGGAGATATTTCATGTGCAAAAGTAAACGCAAGCCATGAGCCTTTAGGAACTTAAATGTCTTTGCTTGCACAGTTTTTATATATGGTACTTATTTTATCCAGGACTAACAAATGTGCCATTAGATATGCAATTTGATTTGGTTGTTTTGTAATTGGGAGATTCGGTTTGTTAGCGGAATTATGGCTTTCATATGCGTTATATATATTTTGTTTGAAGAACACGTAATATTGTTACACATTGTACCCCAAAATACTTATAGAAATCCGCCAACTTGATTAATTGGTGATTATGACTAATGTGAGAATACCTAATTACCTCTTAGACCCTAAAATCTTGGCATTGGGGGTCCCTTAAAATCTAGGCGTGGGGTCCGCTTAGGTCAACTTGTGACTTTCAGTGAATTTAGGTGGATTTAGATGGGTATTATAGTCTTCGTAACGATCCTATATGTACCTGACTTTTTCTATCAGCCTTTGGTTTGTAAATTTAGGGTAATAGTGTCATTTTGTTGTCTACCTTTTAATGAAGATAGATGCAATAAAATATCCGATTAGGGATTATTCACCTACATAAAGCAAAAGATAGTCATGTTTCATGCACGGTTAGTTGCAGTTCACCTATTAAGTTATTTGCCATCATTGCAATTATTTATGCTGATGAATCAATTAATTATTTCAAGCATGGTAGTGGACGAGGGAAAGGTTAAGGGCTAGAGGGGATGGTGGTTGTTGGCCATGGATGGTGGGTAAGGTGTAAATGAGCCAAGCCGAATCGAGCTTCGGCGAGCTCGAGCTCGGCTCATTTACTAAACGAGCCAAAAACTCGAGTTCGAGCTCGGCTCAAACCCTTAAAGAGCCGAGCTTAGTCATTTACTAAATGAGCCTCTTTAATCTAGCCGAGCCTCCCTTAACAAGCCAAGCTTTAGTCGAACGAGCCGAGAGCTCAACTTGTTTATTAAACGAGCCAAAAACTCAAGCTCGAGCTCAGCTCAGCTCATTTACTAAATGAGCCAAGTGGATTCGAGCTTTAACGAGTCGAACTGAGCTGAGCTCGCAAGCTACTCAATTCGTTTACAGCCTTAATGGTGGGTTAGTGTAGATTTGATAAAATTGGATTTAGGTTTACGTGGATGATGAGGGTATGTTTGAAAAGTTAATGTGGGTGTAGCAGAAACACAGGACTTGAAAGGTCTTTTTTGGTTTCAAGTAGAAATCGCTTTTGTTTCATTGGTTTCCAAGGAGGAAAAAATTTGATAGTACAAAAGATGGAGTGAAATAATATGGAAACAGATATTGAGGTGGTATGCTGGCATTCTTATGAAATCAAGTTTTGGGTCTTCATTGTAATTACAATTTTCATGTTTTCCTATCAGTATCAAGTTGCCAACCAATCCGTGTTACCTGCTTTGTCATATTATGCATACGTTATGTGGTTAACTTCAGTTTTAGCTATTTTATGTCGTTGCAGGAGCCAAACCTTGCAAAATATATGGGAAGTACATATTAACAAGAGAGAACTTCGCAGTAATGCATTTGAGGTTGGCAGCTACAAATGGTATGCAGAAGCTGCATTTGGTTTTTGTTCTTTCCAATTGCATTTTTAATATAATCGTTTAGTTCACTTTAGTGTTATGGTCGTTCCTCATTATTTAGGACTGATTCTTAAAATGCAGTGTTACTTTGGCTACACCATTCATTTTCCTCGTAGATTCATGTCAATGCACACTTGACATGAGCATGTACGAGCCTCTTGGGTTAGCTTGAACCTGCTATGGTTTGAAGTTCTTAACCTATGGATTGGCCTAGGTCTAATAAGAGAAAATTTCATTTTAACCCCTGACCTTTTACTCAAATCATGCAAAGAAACCTAACTTTTTAAAAATATCAATTAAACACCAGAGCTATCAAGAAACACATCAATGTTCCCCCTACCGTCAATCTCCATCCAAAACAAACAGAAAATGCTGACATGTATGTGAAAGTATTCAATACATCTTTGTGTATCTCTCTAATTAAGGCATATATTAGGCGTATCTTTTTTGTATATTTTCTAGGATTAGCTTTTCCTTAAACCATTATCAGCATTGTATTATGTATCATCTCAATTAGCAATACAAATTCTCTTTTCTCTCATATGTTCTGTCACATGGTATTAGAGCGGGGTTCGATCAGACCCTAATCGTACCTTTGTTGATCGTCTTCTCTCTGAGTCACCCTCTCTGAGTCAGTCCTTTGTGTTGCAAATCTCAGTGTGTTTTCTCCCTCCCTCGTAATATCTCAGTCAACCATTTAGCACCCTACCCTCTCTTTCGACTCAAATCAGCCCCTCTCTAAGGACCTCTACTCTTTCAAAACCCTCAATTGATATCTGTTCTCAAAACCTTTAGTCAATCAAAACCCTTCAATGAATCATCTCCAACCTCCGGTAAACTCCCCTGACCTCCAACGAACTCCAAATCTTCCTCTCTCACTTCTTTGAAACAGATCTAATTAAAAATGGTACATTTTCGATGACCAGAGTTAGGCTCCAGTGACGACCATCAGACTTTGACAACCATCTTAACTTGCGAAAGCAATCTTGATCCTCAACGAACCACATCATTTATATCTATATCAGATTTGTAGAGTACTTCACATTTCTGCATATCCAACAATACGTTGTTATCTCTGCCGCTTCGTTAGTTATCTTTATTTTTATATTGTTGGTTCTAAATCTCTGGTCCACAGCACTTTGGTTCTTTATCTCTGCTCTGCATTATGGTTATCTGAGACTTGGTACTCTGGTATTTTTGCTATTACCTATTGCACATCATCAGCGATTCAACACTATTCAGTATTGATCTGCAATATTTGACTCTGTTTTTCCTGTTTGGGTGTTATTTAGAATTGTTTGGGACTGTTTTGCTTTACTCGTCACTGTTTGGGTACTATTCGGCACCTTTTTGGGTACTATTTTGCATTGTTTGGACAGTGTTTGCCACTAGTCTAAACTATTTGAGCTGTTTTGGCACTATTTGGTACTATTCTGCACTGTACGAGTGTTGTTTTTGCACAGTTTAAGACTGTTCAGGACTAATTAAGCACCTATTTATCTGTCTTGGCATTCTTTTGTTGGTTTCTACTACTGGTAGTGTTCCATTTTCCCTCTTATTTGAGCAATTTGAGTAGTATCTGGTCTTAATGGTGGCCATTTAGAAAGATTCATTACAAGCTTCTTTTATGATCACAACTTAGTCAGGTTTGCATGGCTCTTATACTACAGGTATCTTACCCACTACTTGGATTTTCGATTCTAGTTCCTCTCATCATATGACTCCTAATTTGTCTCTCCTTAGTCAATGCACTACTCCTGCTTCCCCTATTAGTACTGCCACTACAAATGGTTCCTGTATGAATGTTGTTTCCATTGGTTCCATTCTCCCTACCTCTAACTCTTTCTTGTCTATCTCAAATGTGTTCTATATTCCTCAATTGTCTTTAAGTCTTCTATCAATTAATCAATTGTCTAATTATGGATTTGATGTCTTATTTTCCTCTTCTGGTTGTGTTGTGCAGGATCGGGTGTCCAAGAAACAAATTGGGACTGGGCGTAGAATTAGTGATCTTTATGTTCTGGAAAGCTTGCAATTTCCTATAGAATCTACCTCCACGGCCATTTCGTCTTTTTCCCTAGATCGTAATTCCTCCCCCTTTCAGCTTTGGCATTCTAGGTTAGGACATTTGTCTAGTGAACGTCTAAAACTGTTGGTTAAACAGGCCTTTTGGGAAATATTTATGTTACTAACATTTATGAGTGCAATGGTTGTAAATTTGCGAAAATGTCCGCTTTGCCTTTTAATAGAAGTACCTCAATATCTACTTCTCCTTTTCAAGTCTTTCATAATACTGATCTTTGGGGTCCATCCCCAATTGCCACTTAAGGTGGTTCTATCTATTATGTCTCTTTTGTTGTTGACTATAGTAGGTATTGCCTTCTTTTTTTGGGGAGAAGTTGTACTCACTATAGCCTATCTTTTGAATTGGATGCCCAATCCTTTTCTTTCTGGTAGTTCTCTTGATGAGCGATTATATGGTCAGGTTCCTAACTACTCTCCTCCGTGTGTTAATATGGTCAGGTTCCTAACTACAATCTCCTCCGCGTGTTTGGTTCTACTTGTTTTGTCCTCCTCCCCAAGAAAGATCGCACTAAGCTAAGTGTTCGTTGCGTCTTATGTGTCTTCTTGGGTTATGGTATTAATTAGAAAGGCTATCGGTGTTATGATCCTGTGTCCAAAAAGCTATACGTCTCTAGGCATGTCACCTTAGAACATCTGCCATATTTTGCTCTTCTTGCCAAAGTTGCTCCTGCAGCCAAAGAGGATTTAATTCGTATCGACCCATTCCCTAGGTATCTAATATTTTTGCCGCTCCTTCAGCTTCTCCTCGTTGTGCTCCTATTTCTCCGTTTCCCCAGATCTGCTCTCATCGCATAGCTTCTCCACCTCCTTCACCTAGCTCTCCTACTCCTCAATCTATCTCAGAGGATCCTGATCTGCCTGCTCGTCGGTATCTGAAAATCGCCAACCACTGGTAAAATATGGCTTTAATAATACTTACTTCTCAGCTTCTTATCGTTCATTTCTTTCTCGGATTTACACTTATTTTGAGCCTAGGTCATATAAAGAAGCTTATAATGATCCCAATTGGGTGGATGCCATGAATGCCTAGCTCACTGCTCTTGTTCAAAATCATACTTGAGAGTTGGTTTCGCTACCTGATGCTAAAAATCTTATTGGTTGCAAATATGTCCATAAGGTCAAGACTCATTCTGATGGTTCTTTGGAACGGTATAAAGCCCACTTAGTTGCTAAGGGATTTTCTCAGAAGCATGGGATTGATTATGAGGAGACCTTTGCTCCCGCCGCCAAAATGACCACTGTTTGCACCTTGATCTCTGTGGCTACAGTAAACCAGTGGCCTCTTTATCAATTGGATGTCAAGAATGGTTTTATCAATGGATATCTATCTGAAGAGGTTTATACGCGTCCTCCTCCAGGCTTTTCTCATTCTTCTGGTCTTATTTGCCGCCTGTGACGTGCTCTATATGGCTTGAAACAGTCCCCTCGTGCCTGGTATACACGATTTCAGGATGTGGCTCTTTAGATCGGTTTCCAGCCTAGTATGCATGACTCTTCTCTCCTTCTCCGTCGCACATCTCATGGTCTGGTTCTTCTTTTATTGTATGTTGATGATATGATCATCACTGGTTATGATCCTACTACTGTTAATGAAGTGAAATGTCATTTATTTCGCGAGTTTGAGATAAAAGACTTAGGCCCTCTTTAGTATTTTCTAGACATTGACGTTGTTTCCTCTCCTAAGGGGTATCTTTTGGGACAATCCAAATATGCCACTGATATCCTTTACCTTGCTTGTCTCACTAATACCAATTAAAACTATCGACACCCCTCTCGAACTTCATGCCAAGTTCTCTGTTTCTGATGGTGTTCCTCTTGAGGATCCTACAGAATACCGCCAGTTGGTGGGTTGCTTGGTCTATCTTACTGTGACTCGGTCAGATATTGCCTACGCCATTCATATTGTTAGTCAGTTTGTCTCTGCTCCTCGGTCTACACATTGGGTTTTTACGTATTATGCGTTATGTGCGTGAAACTCTTCATCAGTGTCTTCTGATTTCTTCAACCTCGAGTCTGACTCTCCAGGCTAATGCTGATTGGGCCGGTGATATCAGTGACCGCAAATCCACCTCTGGCCTTTGTGTTTTTTTGGAAGATTCTCTTATCTCTTGGAAAAGCAAAAAGCAATTTGTTGTTGCTCGCTCTACTACTGAAGCTAAATATTGTGCTATGGCTCTACCTCAGAAATAGTGTGGCTTCGTTAGCTTCTCTCAGATATGGGTGTCTCTATTTCCTTTCCTACCCCTCTTTATTGTGACTAGTGGTTGGGCATTTGTGTTGCATGTGGTTTTTTTGCCTACATATAATCTTTTGTGTTTGGGTATTTTGTTCATTTTCCCCCCACATATGAGGACCCTGGAAAGAACATGAACCCAAACATGCATATGAATTTTGCACAAGTCTTCAATAGTTTTCTCTTGTACAAATATTACATTGTGAAAACGATCGTTATTGATAGCACATTAGTTTGAGGTTGCCTACATGAATAAATAAATAAGTTTTTTTAATCATATTTTACTATAAATATAAATAGTCTATTTGGCAATGTGGGTACAAACTATACCTTTGTGTCCCCCATATAGATATTCCATAAGCATTTGATAGTTTTTGAAGGTCCTTGCATATGAGTCACCATATCTTGTCTTGCAATTTTACTATGCATATGGGGTATCATTATGTTTTACGGTGATTGGTGGTTGAGATTCTCTTTGGTTATCCGTTTTGGCATTGGATGTGGGATGATTAGTATATGCATTTTTGTGAAGTTATTTTTCTCGAACTCAACCACTTTGATTCTTTTCATCAAAATTGCAGTGTGTAGCTCCCATTAATTGAGATCTTTTAGCTTTACTTGAAAAGCCTTCTCTATCACATGTTGTATTTCCTTGGAGAATTCATTCCTACACTTCATGTAGCTTTACTTGGAAAACCTTCTCTATCAGATGGTCTATATCTTTGGGTAATTCAGCCTTCAGTGTTGAAACTGTCTTCATCTTGGTCAACATTGTTATCAAAGTATCTTGTTCAGTACCTCTTAAAAGCAATGTCAGGTCTTCTAATATTTGAAGAACTCCATTTTTAAAATTTTATGATTAATTTCCTAAGCCAAAAAACCAAGTGTAATGTTAGTCTCTATTACTAAGTGCTTCTTATGATGACTCAATTCTATAAACTGTGATGTAGGCCAAATAATAGAAAAATTGATACATAATCAAAACGTAATTATTTTAAGAGAAAAACCATAATTTTGTTCCAACATCCAAAAACTACTAAATTTTGTGTTTTTCCATACTTTGGTCACGAGCCAATGCTGTTTTCCATTAAAATTTACTATTAATAAGTTTTTGGGCATATTGCAACTCATTGAAAGTGGGATGAAGAGTTTAAGTCTCATGTCTAAGATAGATGGAAAATGAAATTGTAGAAAATGATCTCTCGCTTCTTTTTTGTTCGGGTTTTTTTAACATGAGCAATCAAATTGTACATTGGTGGTTAGAAACCGTTTTCAAACTATATGAAAACAAATTAGAGGAATAGAAATGTACTTGGCCAATTTCAGGCGTTCGTTTATTAACGATCAAAGCTAGTATTGGTTATATATTCTTAAAGCAATTTCGTCCCCCAAACTGGTGCTCTTGGAATACTGGAACGATTGTCTCCTCGGGTTACTCAATTATCGACAAACAAAAGTAGCACTCCAATCTATCCAAGTGTTTTTACTATCAAGAATCCAAAATATGGTATGCAGTTGTGAGCGGAGCAAAAAATGTGAATGAAAAGAGAAGGCAGAGCCTATTTATAGATAAGAAAGTGATCATACATAAGGAAGCAATTGTACAGAACGGACACGACAGTTAATGGCGAATTGATGCCATTGGAACTGACGCAGAACTAATTGTACAACATCTTTGCCGTTGGAAACAAAATGAAATTAAACTTAACAGGTCCAAACCTTTTCCTTTGTTCCTTTTTCCATAGCATCTCCGGGGAGGTGCATCCTTTGGGAAGTGTGTTGTATTGTGTCGTTTGGGGAAGAGGCATAGGGTGTGGTAGGTATTAATCGAAAGTGCTACGGGCATTTGTGGAAAACAAAAAGTAGGAAACATCTTCGTACATTTAAAAGAAGTAGTATAGATAAGAAGAGTGCTACTTAGATTGCCCATAACTCAGTCTTCCATGAGCGTACGAAGCATATTGAAATTGATTGTCATTTTGTTCGTCAACATCTTTAGTCTGGCACCATTACCTTACCATTTGTTTCGTCTACACTGCAGCTAGCTGACTTCATTACGAAAACCCACACTACTGCTCGTTTCCGCTTTCTCCTTGGCAAACTCTCGATGCTCTCCACTGTCACATCATGAGGTTTTTTTTTTTTTTTTTTTTTTTTGGGGGGGGGGGGGGGGGGGGGGGGTGGTGTGTGTGTGAAAGTATTCGATATGTCTTTATGTATCGCATAGATCAGGGGATCATATCTCATTGTATCTTTAGTTAAGGCATAGATTATGCATGTCTTTTTTTTTTTTTCTTTTCTAGGATTAGCTTTTCCTCTATTTAAACTACTGTTACCATTGTATTATGTATCATCTCAATTACCAATACAGATTCTCTTTTCTCTCATATGTTTTGTCACAATATACATTTTTTCAGCAATACCAAGAGCAGTGGATGCCCACTTGGTTTTAGAGGGAAACTCTAAAACCCTAAATGGGTTTTTTCCCTCCAAAACTCACTCCTCCCTCCACCCAAAGACAAAACTCTTAATTTTTCATCTCCTCCATTTGAATCCATCAAGGTTGGGTCTTCAGTAAAACCCTTGTTTGAAAAAACTCATTTAGAAAAGTTTGCTAATTTCCAGTCCATTGGAGAAATCCGTAGATTCATTTTTTACTTCAATTTGAGTAGAAGTATAGGTAAAGGATGACCTCGGCAGTGCCAACTCTGAGCTAAAGCGAGCGTTGCCTGCTTTAGAGCATCTACAACCTCGGCTTCAAATTGAGCATGTCAATTTTTTTTGAAAGCTTACATGGCAATTTGCCATGTTAGAATGTGACATCTTCAACGTGCTCATTCTAACCAACATGTCAAATTTGTTATTTTAGAAAGTTTTGGAGTAAAGTGATGAAAATAAATTTTGACATCACATGTCAAATTTGACATAAGAGATGGAATTTTAAATGATACATAAGCATTTGAGATTTGAGTTGAAATTGCTTCACATGTCAATTCTTCCACTTAGTATGCCATGCTAAATTTGACGTTCCTTGTTGGAGATGCTTTCAAGCTCAAAAAAATTCAAATTTTAAGAGTCCACTTTAGTGTGACGCCCATTATAAAATATCAAAGAGAGCTAATTTACTTAAAAACCTCTTGTCTTTTTTTAAAACATCTTGAACAATTTTTGTTGGTTAAGCACCGTTTTCAAGAAAATATAGAATTAGCAAATATATTTAAGTATGTTTGATTCTTTATCGGATCATAAAAATCCACATTCCCAAGATCTCTTCCTTCTCTTCGAGATTTGTTTTATATTTTACTCGGGTAAAGAGAGCAGATTTTGGCACTCCAAGAAAGACCACAAGCGCTCCAAATTTTGGAGCTTTTACGTGAAGTTCCTATTTTACCCTTATCGTACACACCAAGCATGTTTCCACTTCAGACGATTTTTTAATATAAAAATAGTCTAAAAAAATTAAGTACTCCAATTTTCAATCCGTTTGAACAAGTGCAAAGATTTTATTTTTTTAATTATTTTATCTTAAAAGGTCATAATTAATTTTTTGCTCTAAAGCTTTCATATAGGAGCTCTAAGAGAGCTGTAGAATCAAATAAAGAACAAATACTTAAATATGAGAACCCTAGAGACAAATATTAGTTATGACCTTTTAGGATAAAATGATCCAAAAAATAAGATTTTCACACTAGTTCAAATGGATTTAAAATTGGAGTACTTAATTTCCTAACCATATTTTTTAATATAGAAACTGTCTCAAAGATATAATTACTTCAATTTGTTCCCTCGGGTAAATACCCCCATCTTTTTGTTTTGCCTGAGGCCTCCAAAGGTTGGAGCCCTTGAATTTCTCCTAAATTTATGTTGTATCTAAAGAACTATAGGCTAGACAATAGCAATATTTCTAGCAATTAATATTAAAACGCAACTCTATAAATAATTTTGTCCCATAAGATCTAGCATATTTCGGTGAGCTACTCTCTTTTGCTTAATGGGCAGGCTTCCGGGTTTGTTCAACCACAAAGGGGGCTTCGTCAAGGGGATCCACTATCTCCGTACTTGTTTCTGCTATGTGTTGAGGGCTTGTCAGAGATGCTCCGGAAGGCCGAACTCAGGAACATGATCCATCGAGTGCAATTTTGTTCACCCTCCTTCCTATTGGTTGAAATGGTGTGGATCCACCACATAGGAAGCATGACATCACTTTGTGGTGGGATCCACACCATTTCAACCAACAGAAAGGAGGGTAATGTTCACCTTCTTAAGTGGAGGGCAAACAAAACTCAACTTTAATCCATGGGGTCAAAATTTGTCGAGGGAGTCCTCCGATCAGCCACCTTCTTTTTGCAGATGATACAATTGTGTTTTTTAAAGTGAACCAAAGGGAGGTGCAGATCATTGATTCCATTTTGACGGATTATAAGAAAGCATTGAGGTAGCTCATTAACTATCAAAAATCCTTGCTATTTTTTTAGCAATACCAGACAAGATTGAGGGTGGAGCTCAATGATGTCATATCTATTCCAGTTCGGGCAGACCTTGGAAAGTATTTAGGTCTCTCGACTAAAATTGGTAAGTCAAAGATTGAGCTTTTGAGCTATATAAAGGATAGAGTATTACAGAAATTGACAGGTTGGAAGGAGAGGTTGATTACGCTAGCAGGAAAGAGGTATTGTTGATGTCTGTAGCACTTGTTCTTCTTACGTATACTATCTTAGGTTGAAGGGTTGTGTCATTAGATTGAAGTAGCTATGGCTAGATTTTGGTGGGGTCAAACTGTGAATGAACGAAAAATTCATTGGATGAATTGGAGTCGATTGCGCAAGGAGAAATTCAAAGGTGGACTTGGGTTTCGAAGTGTTACTGCGCACAACTTGGCCCTCTTAAGCAAATGTGGTGGCTCATGATGGCTCCCCAATGTCTCATGGCTAGGGTACTTAAAAGTAAGTATTTTAAGAATTGCAGTTTCAAGGAAGCTGGTTTGGGGACTAATCCATCATATTTTTGGAGGAATATTTGGGAAGGGAGGAAAGTTCTTTCAGCGGGGATGCATTGGACGATTGGGAATGGAACATCGGTTCGGGTGGATGGTGATCCTTGGATTCCTAAAGTGGAGATTTCAAGGCCAGGAGGGTTGTGGTTGATGATAGTATAGAGATAGTGGATCAACTCATTAATCTGGTGTCAAGATCTTGGAAGTTGAGTGAAATCCAGAGGTTGTTTGATAGTGATTAGACACGATGCATTTTGAGCATTCCTGGCCAATGTCATGCACATAACAGCAATGGAGCTTAGCAAGCAAGGTTCAATGACAAGTGGAGATGAGGGAAATTCTACTTCTGGTGTCCTTTTAGAGAATCAATGGCTACATCAGTGGAGACTCAAAATTCCAAAGAAGATTTTGCATTTTATTTGGAAGTGTCTTCATGAGATTTTGCGACCTAAATCAAAAGTTTTACAAAAAAAGGTTATTGAGGAGTCAAGCTACCCAGTTTGTGCGTTGGAGGCGAAAATGGTTCTGCACTTATTCTGTACATGCCCTTTAGCGCAATAGGTCTGGTCTTTGTTCCCTTTTAACACGGGCTTGGTTGGTGCTAGTTATAATTCATTTGTTGATCTGTGGGATGCTTTTGAGGCTCATTGGCAAAACATATCGAATAAGGACTAGCATTTTTCTCTTATAGTAGTTAGGATGTGGTATATATGGAAAAACCGAGATGGTGCTGTGTTTGAACATAGAATTTTGCTGCCTCGGGTTGTTAGTTCTAAGGCAGCAGGTTGCTTGGATGAATACTGAGCAGTAAACCGAGTAATGGGAGAGACTTTGGGCGCTAGAGAGGAGGTTTGTACATTGCTTGGCAATATCCGAGCACTGGTTTTGTCACGCCCTCGATTTTCAACATAAATATATAATCCATTTCAATTAAAGATCCTCACATAATGTTAATAATACCTAAAGGAGTTCCCATCTGTTCAATTTATAAAATAAGTCCCCAAGTCAAAAGTTGTACAACTTTGGTACTCCGGCCCAAATTAAGCTTAAGTTCTGGTATAATAAAGTTATCAAGTTATAGACGATTTAGTCAAAAGAAATTTTAGAGTAATTAATTACAAACTCATCTTTATCAAAAGAAACTCTTTAGAAAGATAATAAGGTAACCAAACAATATTTAGCTTCCAAAAGTCTTCAGTATCCAAGCACAAGATGCATGCAGCTACTGTCCAGTATTTAAACCTGAAAAGAATGATTAGGTTGAGTTACACTAGCCTAATAAGAAAATCTTTACCAATACTATGTGTAAATATAATGACAAGTGCATAAGGATGAAGACACGAGATACAACTCAATCGATGGATAACAATCAATTCATGACTATGCCAACATTCAATACGATCATTCTAAGACTTGCCATTATCACAATATGCCAACAGGCTCACAAGACATTGACAACTCCAGTAATCTCAACACGACTCACTATCGCCAATTTCCACCATCTGTATTTCCACCCCTTGCGTTACAGTATAACACCATGAGGGTTACCGCATTAATAGACCCACATTCCGGGTCTTGAGAACCCCGTACGTCTCGCAAAGATCTCCAACATGTGTCCAAGTACCTCATTGTTTATTGACTCATCAAATCGTGAACTTAAGGAACTTTCCGGGTCTTAAGGCCTCATACACCCACAATATATTCCGGGTACTCGTGACCTCGTACATCTATTTTGCATTTCGGGTCTTAGGGCCCCATACACCCACAATACATTCCAGGTACTCGTCACCCCGTACATCCATTTCACATTTCATACCACTTATTTCCAAGACTCTAATTTCAAGAATATTGATAGGAGAGAGATATTGATATTAAGTAGGTAGTTCACATATTAACTCGTATTTCCATTTTGTTCCCAAACTCTTTATCTCAACTCACCCCTCGTATAATATGGCACAAATTATCAAGTTGTCACATTGTACATTAATAAATACCTTAAGATTACATTAATCCTCTGAGTCTATCATGACGCCCTTTGTCATGTATCATACCCACAAATGACTCCACGACACACCATCCGGTAGGTTCTAAACAAGAATCTTACTGAAAGAGTGCCAAAGGAACCTAGGAAGATCAACAAGATGATGCACGAGGATACGAGTCATAATCCTATCCATCGGATCACTAATATTATACTCTAATGAGTGCCAAGAGACAAGATCAAAAGAGTGAATAGGACACAAGTAATCATACTCAAGAGTGACTTAAACATGTTCTAATTATATAGGGAGTCATAACACGGAACGAGAACAACTTTAAGAATAGCCATAGACACTAGCAGATTGTCACACCTCTACTCAAATGACCATAACTTTCTATGTACTCAGAGTCTTAAGGTGATTCTGATGGAAATGGAAAGCAAACTTCAAGACCTTCGAATCGATATAAAGTCTGCATAAATCAGACATCAAATGAAGAAGTTATGGCCATTTGAAATTAGGCTGAAACCCAAAAGACGGACAAAATTTCGAGAGAGTGGAGGGATCGATCTCTCCTCTCATGGGGATCGATCCCCATAGGGAAAAATCCAGTTTTGAAGTGAGGGATTGATCCCTTGTGCTTAGTTATCGATCCCCGGGCGATTTTTGCAGTTTTTGACAGACTTCAAAGAGAGCGAAGGAGGACGATCAAGGTTCGATTTCCACACCAAATCAATATACAAACACATAAAAGAGGTAAAGAAGTCCCTACCTCACAACGAAAACCAAGATCTATGAGATTTGAACAAGCCCAGCCTCCTTGAACTCCTCCAAAGCTTCGTTCTAAGCTTTACCCGGCAAAACCCAAGCTCAAAAGCACAAATGGAAGATCGAATGAAGGTTGATTCTTGAGGATTTTGTGAGATGGAGTGAAGTTTTGTGAGAGAGCAAGAGAGAGAGAGAGAGAGAGAGAGAGAGATTTTCGGCTAGAGAGAGAGCGAGAGGGACGGTAGAGAGAGAGATACAAGGAGATAAAATGATCTCCTACACCACACACATCCCTTTTATACCTCTATATCTTTATATCACACTTACACTCCCTCTAGTTTCTATTCTTTCACTTCAATCCTCAATTCAAACAATCACATGATAAACTACATTCTCCCAATAGGCATTTAATATACATTTCAAAAATTAAAAAAAAATAAAAAAATTTCCTGCTCTCTACATGTTTTGTTAAAATTAATGTGGATGGAGGATGGGCAAAGTCTTTCTGGGAAAGGTGCATATGGTGTTGTGATCAGAGATGCAAATGGGATGTTTATTGCTGCTGCAACTCGTTGTTTGTCTTGGTGTGGAAGCCCAGAAATTGCAGAGGTCATGGTGGTTCGTCGCGGCGTCCAAATGGGGCTTCAATTTGGACTAAATGCAGTTATGGTGGAGAGTGATCCCAGATAGTCATTAACATGATAAATGGGAATACCATGGTCAGCCAAAGCGTGAATTCTATCATCCACGATGTTAAGGTTCTGAGCAATGATTTTCAAAATTGTATCTTCTAATTTGGTTGCGCATACTTTGGCTAGTAAAGGTTTAGGTGGGTTGGATTGTAGTTTTTGGACTAAATCTCCTCCTATTTGACTTCTTGATCCTTTGTTTAGGGATGAAGATTCCTCTTGATGTATTTTGCTTGAGATTTATAATACCATCTGTTATTGTCTTAAAAAAAATGATCTAGCATATTTCTGTAATTTATTGAACAACTCTAAACGCAAGAGTTTTTTTTTTTTTGGGTTTTTTGAGTTTTGTCCTTATTTAAAAAAAATTGCATGTTTTAGTTTTGCGCCAAATTTTTATGAATTATTGATTCATCTCAACAGAAGGAATAGAAAAAATTAAAAAAGATTACTTTTACCCAGATATTTCTAGAAATATCGAAGATAAAGCACAAAAAACTAGCTTAATATTTCAAAAAATATTAGGATAAAAGTCATAATTGTTTACTTTTTCAATTCGTTTCCACAATACGAAATAATAAATGCAAAAATTTCACACAAAACTAACAAACGCGATTATTATTATTATTATTATTTTGATTAAAGACAACTAAAAAAGCTCAAACAATCCCAAAAGCTCTAAAAGAAGAACAATTTATCCAGGTTGAACAACACAATTGTATCCTGAGTTATATTTTCACATTTGGTAATTGGTAGCAAATGCGGAATGAAGTAAATTGTTTCCTTTCCTTTTACGCAACTTGATTCTAAAGTCAGCTGGAGTAAAAAACTGAACATGTTTATTTTGAGATTTTGGATTTTTCTCCTACGCACTGTAACGACCCGGATTTTTGCCCTATTTTTTTTAATACAAATTTGAAATGTTAAAACTAATTCAATAATTAATTAGATTTATTAATTAAATTACATTATTATGTGTATATTTGATATTACTAAAAAAAAAATCGTATTCGAAACATATTATACTTTAGAGATATACATTCATCCCTTATCCTTCGTATTTAAACGCTAATTAGAATTCTATAGAAACTATATCTCTCTCCCCTCCCGAATTCCACCACCTCTATACTTCTCCTCTATAAATACCTCTCTCCTCTCTCACAATACAACACTCCAAGTACTCTACAAAAACAAAAAAAAAGAAAAGAAAAGAAGGATCACTCCCTTTCGATTTTCGTCCATATCACGTCCCTCTATTCACGGCCTGTTTCCTCCTAGTTTTTGTCGTTTTTAGGCCTAAGTTTCTTCACAAAAGTTGTAGAGGGCGTCGAGAGCTTCGATTTCGACCCAAGAATCGCCCAAAAAGGTTAAGAATTGATAGAGTTATTGCCATTCAAAGTTAGGTAAAATTTTCGGATTCTGGTTTCCAGGTAGATTTAGCGATCCTTCTAAACTTCCATTTTTCTATTACTTAGATTGGTTTTCGGGCTTAGACTTCTTCATGAAAGTCGTAGAGCGTTTCAAGATCTTCACGAGAGACACAAGAATCATCCAAAACGGAAGATGTTTGGTCAAGTTATTCCAGCCCTAAGTTGCTGCTAGAATATCAATCTTTCGCCACCAAACAAAAACCCACCGGCCTCCACCGAATCGCCTTGTCCGGATTAAAGGTATTATAATCCATATCCTACCTTCTCCTAAGTATAATAAGTGTTTATGTATTGTTGTTTAACATTTTGGAGTAGGAGAAATTAATCCCGACGTCGCACGAACAGAATTCGGGATCCTCTTTTTTTTTTTTGCCGTGAACAGTAGTAATACGTAGCGGGTTTTGATTATTTTGGTAAAATCACACTTAAACCCTTCTAATTACATTAGTGTGTTATTGCGGCCCAACTAATAGATTAACTTTACTAAAATTCCATTTAACGTCCCCTAGTGTTTTAAGAGTTATATTTCGGCCCATGATTCACTTTCTTTAGCTATAACCGGTATAACAAAAAAAAAAGAAGAAGTCATGATTAGTGTTGTTAAAATTACAAAATTGATAATTTACGTGTTTAAATAATTACTCTCACATTTTGATAACGTAAGGGCATCGGCCCAATCATAAAACGCTATGTGTTTTACTTATTTGCATAATATCAATTGTTATGTTGGATTTCACGTAGAAACGTGTCATGTTTATTGATTACGTTATTATGGATTCATGATTGTTGTATTTGTTGGATCGGACTTGGGTTTGCGTGGTGGATTTCAATGAAAAATTATGTAGACGTTGTTATGGTTAATGAAAAAGGAAAAATAGATGAAAGTTGTGGGCTTAGCAGGACCTTAAGGGTAGCCTAGCAGGACCTCAGGTATTGAGGGTAACCTGGCAGGACCTTGAGGGTAGCCTGAAAGACCCGGTGTAGCTAGGGTGGCCAAGCAGGACCTCAGGGGTAGCCTGGCAGGACCTCAGGTATTGAGGGTAGCCTAGCAGGACCTTGATGGCAGCCTGATGGACCTAGAATTGTGAGGGTGGCCAAGCAGGACCTCAGGGGTAGCCTGGCAGGACCTCAGGTATTGAGGGTAGCCTATCAGGACCTTGAGGGCAGCCTGATGGACCTAGAATTGTGAGGGTGGCCAAGCAGGACCTCAGGGGTAGCCTGGCAGGACCTCAGGTATTGAGGGTAGCTTGGCAGGACCTTGAGGGCAGCCTGATGGACCTAGAATTGTGAGGGTGGCCAAGCAGGACCTCAGGGGTAGCCTGACAGGACCTCAGGTATTGAGGGTAGCCTAGCAAGACCTTGAGGGCAGCCTGATGGACCAAGAATTGTGTGGATAGTCTACTAATACCCTGTGATATTGAAGGTAACAGAACGTTTGAAATATGTTCAACGGAATTTTGAGTTTAAAAAAGTGATGGATACTATGGTGCAGATATGATTATGAAATGTGAGATTCAAAAGAAATTAAATTAAAGGCTTGCTAATGGATTTATTTATTTAATGCTTGTCATTCTATTATGAAATTTTCATATGAATTGTGATAAAGCTGCTTAGCTGTAAAGTAAGGGGTTGGTAAGGTTAGGATTATTCTACTGAGTGAATTATCACTCACGGATACGTTTGTATCCTGGTAAAGTTGTTTCGGCAATCAATTTGCCAGAGTAAGCAGGATTCAATGGTGGAGCAGTTTGACACAGGAAGAATACTAGGGGCGGATACCGAGTATGCTTGGGATCTGTATCAAGACTAGAGTCGCTCTGAAGTTATTTCAATAAATTGCCAAATTTTATTAAGGTTAAATTTTTTTTTTTTTGAGTCAATATCTTCCATGAGAAGTCGGCTCAATGCTTGTCAGACCAATGTTTACCTTTGAATAAAAGTTTTGTATTTTCAATTTGAGTTGAAATAAAGAAATCCCTATGTTGATACTTCCGTGTTTATTTGGTTGACTAAAGAAATCTTTTTCGAAAAATAATAATTTATGCTGCTGATATTCGTTTAAAATATCGGGCCGTTACACGCACAGTCTTCAATAAATTTTCTATTAATTATTACTCTCATTTATCTGTCTCCACCATTACCTAAAATTCAAATACTAAAACGAACATGATCTAAGGGGAGTTCGTTTACAAAACAAATTTTTTTGTCAACTATATACAATTAAGACTAAGTTAGGTATACTAAAGTACAATTAGATTGGTTAGGTACACTATAGAAGTGTTGCGCTTTTTTTTTATTATGTCACATTTTTGCCTTTTGTAGATATGCAAAAGGCACGCATAATTTTGGAGCACCGTATGTATAGTTTTTGTGTATGATACAAATTAGTTACACATTTTATCGTATCTTACACTCTCTCTTTTTGGTGAAATTATTATTAGGAGTATATGAATATTGTTAGATAGATCTCAATTAGTTTTATTAAATAAAGTTTTTAAAATCACCTAAAATCATGTTTAGAACTTAGAAGATACAACGAATTGAAAGTAGTAAAAACTACAAAAAAGAAAAAGAAAAAGAAAAGGATTTGCGAATATAATCGAGGTGAATATTATTCGATTTAGGTTTTGGTTCTTTTATTAAACGAGCCAAAAATTGAGATTCAGGTTTAGTTTATTTAGTACATAATAAAACTTGAATAAGACTTTACCGAGTTGAGTTTCGAACAGATCAAGAACAACTGGGTTCATTTATTGCTCTAGTTGTACGTACTTCTTAGAATTTTTTTTTTTTAACTAGTCCCTCGTGATTCAAAATTTCAAACCGTGGTAGTTCGGGGTATCTCTCCTGAATAGATGGCCCCCCACTTCTAATTAATGTTTGGTAGGTGCACATTTAGGTTCTACTTGAAACTTAAGGAAAAGAAAGAAAAATTAAAAAAAAATCCTTCTAGCATTTGGTTGGAAGAGAAAGAGAGAAGAAAATAAAATTTCAAATTTAGTGAATAGTAAATTTTTCCACCCATTTTCTTTTCCTTTCTTTTCCTTAAGTTCCAAACAAAGCCTTAATTTTTGGTGACGTGTCAAATGCTTGTTGGTTTACCGCACAAACCATATATTAGTACAAACCATGTATACAGAGCCTCCGTGTAAGCTTTTTGGCTAAATTCATTTGGACTATTTGTTGTCCCTATTTAATCTTTTTCGCATTTGTTAGAATTTTGTCAATTCATTTTTTTGGATTATTGCTTTGTCATGATAAGAGGAATTCAAAAAGTAAAAATTACAATTTGGATTTTCATGTTAATTTTTAATTTTTTAGATTTTTTCCGTCATGACGAAGTAATAATTTACTGAAAAATTAACAAATACGAAAAAAAATTAAATAAAGACAAAAAAAGAAAAATGATTGGCAGTTCACTTTTTTATAATGTCACTCAAAAACTTATCTTTTACGGCCCGTTTGGATGAGTCCATAGGGGGAGGGATTAGTTTTCACCCGTATAAGACCCAGGGCCCACGCTTTACCCCCGTTTGGATGGCACAAACTGAGGGGTACTGGTTTATCCTCCTCCTTAACTAAGACCGGAGAAGGAGGGATGCGGGGGTCTAAGTTATGAATGGGGTTTGAGGTGTTATTAAGTTATCCCCCCTAATCCCCTAAAAATTAGACGATTTTAACCCTCCTTATCCCCCTTCTCCCAACCCCCAATCTGCTGGGTTTTGTTTTCTGGAGCGACAGAACAAAATATAGGAAGAAGAAGAAAAAGAAAAAGAAAAACAGATCGGAAAGAGAATGGATCGAACCAGTGATCGTAGCTGTTTGTACTATTGTGTCGTAGCTACTGTTGCTACTGTTGCTATTGCTTCTCATTCTTCTTCCTCCTCTTCTCTCTCTCTCTCTCTCTCTCTCTCTCTCTCTCTCTCACGGCAGTTGCAGAGCAGATAAGAACGAGGTTAAAAGACAAAGGAAATTATTATGTGCATGTGTGCCATGTGTGCCATGAGTACTCATGTGTTCCAATAGCGTCCCAAAACTGTGTCGTTTTGAGGTTGCAAAGGGGTAAGGGAAAAAGGCTGTAAGGCTTGGTGTTGGGGAAAATCGAGAAAAAAATTAAGTGTTCTAAAATTCAATCCGTTTGCATCAGTGGAAAGATTTTAGTTTTTTGGTCATTTTATTCTAAATAGTCATAATTAATTTTTGACTTTAGGGCTCTCGTTAGTTAGGCCTAAGAGATAATTCGTTTTATGACTTTCTTAGGGCTAATCAATGATAGTCTCGAGTCAAAATTTAATTATGACCATTTAAGATAAAATGATCAGAAAACTAAAATTTTTCCAGTGGTTCAAACGGATTGAAATTTGGAATTTTTTTTTAAAAAAACCAAATTTTATAAAAAAAATTGTTTAATAATAATACTAAATTCACTAGGTAGTAGAAATAAATATTACAACTTAAATTGTGAAAGAATAATTAAATTTGCAATTATATATAAAACGTAATACATAATGAATTTAGGGACTGCACAAGTGCAAAATGGTCATTTGACAGTTTTTATATCATCCACCCTTCCTTATACCCCATATTAATCTTTCATCCAAACGAAGTACTAGTTAATCCCATTCTCTAATACCTCATCTAAACAACCTACTATTTAATCCCCCTCTATAAACATCACATTAATGTGGGCTCTCCATTATTAACTAACTAACGCATGCCCGTGCCTGAAGGCACGGCTCCAAATCAATGGTCAAAAAATTATTCATTTTTATCCCTCTAATAACCTGTTTAACACAAAGGCCAAAAAAACTCAACATAGTATTTTTCTTCACTCATTAATGACTATGTTCAAATGTCTATGTCTAAAGACATAATATAACACATTGTGAAGTGAACCTACGTGTATTTTCAAAAGGTACGTGTGTAAAGTGAGGGCCACAAAGTTTGGCACTCACAACAAAGACATTCTATACAAATAATTTTAATGGCTTTTGTTACCATTTCATCATCCTTCACCCAAGATCTAAACTCAAACAATATGTGGAAAAATAAGCTTGAAAAACTTTCATAAACGGGTTCCATTAATCTAGAGGGATATCAGGTCGAAACTCATTTGTTGATCAAATCCCTCACCATCACATAACCAGCTAGCACCAGCTGCTAACTACAGTTTGCTCCGAAGACCCAAGAAAACTACCGCTCGTGATCCTTGTGCCCGAGAATGAACATTGATTATGAATAGTCACTCATGTTTTAGCTTAGGATCTTGAAATTTCCAACCGGATTCAACTCTGAAGCAAGAAGATAAATACCTAGAATACAACAAAAAAAAACACACACATCTGTGAAAGAAAAAATCATTCCACCAAAAAGGATTTCCAAGGCATATGAAAACCGTACCACCAAAAATGATTTCTAATTAGTTCACCACATATCAATGGAATCCTAGTTGCAAAAGAAAAAATTCAAATGCAGTTGATCATAGCTCATAGTGTCCTCAATGTAATCAAATAATCTTAAAATTAGACTTGACCAGCAAGGGAATTTTCAATAGAATGGGATTTCGGTCCAATCTCATTTTCTTATTCAATCCCACACTCCCAATTGTACAATACATACCTAGTATTACAACTAAGTGGATTCAAACAAAGATATGCATGAATGCTCAGAAATTCATTGTGGAGTACCCATGTCAAGATATCGCACTCTATTTCTTTCTTACCCAACCCGGATAGGTCGGGATATAATTTCTATAAGTTCTTATCATCAATGAAATAATTTCTATGAGTTCTTATTTGCGAACTTCATGTATGGAGAGTAAAGCCTCTTTTTTGCTCCCCATACATAAGATTTATGCCCAACGTACTTTGATGACCCCAATCCCTATTTTCAAAAAGAGCAAAAAAGGAAAACGCCATGTTTGGACCTACACTCAAATGACTAACCTAAAGCACTTATATAATTTCTTCACCGATTATTTAATCAAATACTTGGGATGCTAAAATTGTTCGTGCCAGCGCAACGTAATACATGAGTGCCAAAAAATCTCCTAGTTTCACGGATAATTATTGCACAAAATAAAACAATAGACCAAAATTATAAATGAATGCTCAGAAATTCAGTGTGGAGTACCCACGTCAAGATATCCCAATCTATTTCTTTCTTACCCAACCGAAATATGTCGGGATATAATTTCTATGAGTTCTTACCTTCAATCAAATAATTCCTATGAGTTCTTACGCATCTATATTTTTCTTTTATTTGCAAATTTCATGTATGGGGAGCAAAGCCTCTTTTTTGCTCCCTCTGTTGATCAATCAATCACTTCATTCTGTTTCTCATGGATCTGTCAAATATCTTAAATAGGACATGATTACATCTAGTTATCTAATATTTGAAACTATTTGGGATGCAACTCTGGCTTGCCGCGGTGTATCAAATAGTTAATTGACAGGATGATCTCTTTTTCATTTCAAACTCTTATAAACAATATAAAAAAGCTCATATCATGTTAGTCCCATATCACAAACGTAAGTGATGGCCCCTGTTAACTAAATAAGTTGCTGAAAAACAAATCATTACCATGAGAACAAATGGAATCGGTCTCCTATGCTGTAAAAAAAAAAACCAGCAAACTTTGACGTGAGATTAATCGGCGGTGCTCAAAGAGACTAAGCAAACAATCCAAAATATGACTTTTTTTTTGTTGGGTCATTCCTTAAACCTAATCTACTTTATCTTAAGGGACTCGGGGAGGAGAATGTTGTGTAAGTGTTGCTTTTGATAGCTCTTTTACAATCTGTGCCTAAAGTATGTACGTACAGAAGAAAACATTACGAATTGTTATTGTAATCCCAATACTCCTAACAAAATTAAATCACTATCAAACTTTAGTTGAGTTAGTTAATAACCAATGATTTTTTCAAAAGAAAGACAGAAGATATGCCAAAGAGTGATACTTGTAAATCTTCTTCTTCATTGTCAACATGTGTTGTCTTCCTTTGCCTAGTCATTGCCTTTTAAGTTTTTCTAATCCCGAGATTAAAAGATGCCTAATGCAAGGGTAAGGACCAAACCATAAAAAAATCACAATCAAAGGATCCATACATGGTTACAGGAAATGAAAAATGATACCCCAACATCTCATTCAAACATTTCAATATTTCAATTGGACAGAAACCTTGCTAAATTTCAATTTCAGAAACTTCCTAGCCGAATGGTACTCAGATGGTCGATACATTTAATCAAACACTTAACATTCTCACAATTCATCCTGTCAAAAATTGATTGGTCATTCCTGTACAACGTGTAAGGGGAGAAACAATTAATGATTAGCCAACACATAATTCGTGTACAACGTGTAAGGGGGGAAACAATGAATAGCCAACACATGAAAGTAAAAAAATTAGATCAAGGCTTACAATGGAATTGGAAGATTGACCGGTCTTCCCCTAAAAGAAATTATAGTCACTGGAAGAAAAAGGACAGCAACTGTATGGAGATAGGAACATTAGAAGGAAGGAAGGAGAGAGAGTGAGAGGATAATCAAAAATTTAGCCACCGGTTTTGGTTTCTTTTGGAAAAATAACGTGTTCTGAAATGAGGGGGCCGGGAGGAGAGAGATGGAGATAATCAAGGAGATTATGATGGATTTCAATTAGTATAACTTCCTTAATTTAATTATTCCAAATAACGTGTTTAGAGAGAGAGAGAGAGAGATGGAGATAATCAAGGAGATTAGGATGGATTCCAATTAGTATACTTCCTTAATTTAATTATTCCAAATAACGTGTTCTGAGAGAGAGAGAGAGGGAGAACTTCCTTAATTAGAGATTTCCGAAAAGTTAGTATTTCGAAATTAGTCTCTAATTTCCGGAATGTTTTGTTTCCTTAATCAAAGACATGGCTTTTTAATTTAATTATTTCAAATTACGTGTTGAGAGAGAGAGAATCAAGGAGATTAGGATGGATTCCAATTAGTATAACTTCCTTAATTTAATTATTCCAAATAACGTGTTCTGAGAGAGAGAGAGAGAGAGAGAGAGAGAGAGAGAGAGAGAGAGAGAGGGGGGGGGAGGGAGAGAGAGAACTTCCTTAATTATAGATTTCCAGAAAGTTAGTACTTGGAAATTAGTCTCTAATTTCCGAAATATTTTGTTTCCTTAATCAAAGGCATGTAAAGGCATGGCTTTTTAATTTCAAAAGGAAGGTATGTATAGAAAGAGATTTAAGGTGAGAATTGTATTTTCAATCCAACGGTTGAAATTTATGTACCAATCCAACGGTGAAAAATATGTACCGCTCTTCCATATTATATAGATACCTCATACTATCTTATCCCCTTATTAACTAATACCCCTAGGGCTCGTTTGGATGAGGTATTAGGTTTTGAGGTATTATGTAAGAAGGGGGGATTGGATAGTAGGGGGTATTAGTTAATAAGGGATGGCCCACATTGATGTGATGTTTATGAAGGGGGGATTAAATAGTGATTGGTTTGGATGAAGTATTAGAAAGGAGGGATAAAATAGTATGTAGTTTGGATGGAGGATAAATAGGGGGTACTAGGGAGGGTGGATAACGTAAAAAGCTGTCAAATGACTATTTTACCCTTGTGCAGACCCAAACTTAAATATGTATTACTTTATATGTATAATTACAAATTTAATTAATCTTTCAAACTTAGCCGTAATATTTAATTTTATTAACAAATGTACTAATTTAATAATATTACAAAATGAAAAAGTCAGTTTTACTTTGGAAAAATTGGTGTTTTTTATAATAAAAAATCTGATTATTTTTATTTTGTTGGAAAAATACATTGTTTGGTAGTAAAAAAATGTGTCCAACAATTTTGTTAGTTGAATTCACATGTGCCGAACATATTTATTTGGTGAAAATGTGCCTAACTAATATAATAATTATATAAAATAAATAAAATAATGTCATATCGTATTTAGTAATGTTTAATAAAAATACTTAATAATGGCTAACGTAGGAAATGTTATCATTTTTTGAAAATGATTAATAAAACCGAATTTTTTAGAATTTTTTAAAAAACCAAAATTTATAAAATGAATGGGGAGTAGATGGTAGTTGGAAACATGTGGGTGTTAGTTGAATTCATGTGAGGAGTAGGTTCAACAAATTATTGCCTCCAAATTTTCTATAAATAGCACTTGGTTATTTTCCATATCTCATCCCACATCTCATCTTCATTTCCTAAATTAGTAATTTTGTTTTTTTCATCATTTCAATGGCACGTCGGGCTTGGAGCGAGGAGGAGGAGGATACATTGTTAACAAACCTTACGAGCCTTGTCGATCAGGGGGTTTGGCGAACCGACAACAGAGGGTTCAAACCTTCCTACTTGAGAGTTCTTACAAATGAGATGTGAGTTTCTTTCCCTCAAGCAGGTATAAACGAAATTCATATTGAAGCAAAGATCAAGAAATGGAAGAGTGATTATCGCACACTGGACGCTATGCTTAGGCGTCCTGGGTTTGGGTGGAATCCAAATGAAAACAAACTAATGGTGGGAAATGAAATTTGGAATGAATTTGTCCAAGTAAGTACTCTTAAATTTATTTTCAATTTTGTAAGAAGTATTGGTTTGTAAATTTTGATAATGTTTTCCTACCATTTATATGCAGGATCACCGACATCAGAGACATTTCCGGGACAATCAATTTCCCCATTTTAATCGATGGGCCTATTGCTTTGTTTCTGATGAGAACTAGAAGTTCGAAGTTTAAGGCGAGCATTGGAAGAATAAATTGAAAGTTGTGATAATAAATGGATTGACAAATAAATTTGCAGCCTTCCTAATGTATCTAAAGTATTTAATTTTATGTATGAGTTGTGAAATGAATGGATTTGCCTTTTCGTGGGTTCCTAATTTGTTTTATGTATGTGTGTGAGCGTGCATTTCTGTTGGTCCTTGTATTGTAGCATTATTTTCAAGTGAATATGCGAACCACAGATACATGACTAGTCTTCCATACATTAATTATGAATTGAATATCCAAACCAATATTTAATGAAGTGATTTATGAAATAAAAAACGTAGAAGTAACGGAATTCTTACATTTCATAAAGTCTTCCCAACCTAATTCGTCCAAATTCTTAAAATAGAATACTTACAACCTCATTTCGAATCAAACAAATGTGCTAATAAAATACAACATACGAAGCCTAAAAAAAAAGTTAGAACAAAGTATGTCGTTAGATTAGTTTGCTGTGCCACTTCCAAATCACTTGTGGATGTGGAAGCACCGTCACTTGATTGATGTTTGGTTTGAGCGAACTGCATGTCTTGCATGAGCCGGTATCTTTCCTCATGAAATGCTAACAGTGCTTCTTCTGCTTCATCTAATGTGTTGTACTTTTTCTTCAAGTTCCCTGCGTATCCATTAACTTGAAGTTCTGCGGCCGCCCAACTTGTATATATTCCCGGTTTACGGCCAACGAAAACCACCCAATACTTATCTTTATCTTCACTTGCCATGGAAAATCTATTCGGATACAACAATTACGATATTTCAATGTCAAACAATAGTAAGAGTATGGTTACAAATAAATATAGCTCAGATATATTTGACCGGCACATAGTGCACTACTTGGCTACAAGATATGTTGCCGAACGATTATTGAACCGTTGGCCCTCATAAGTTGTCCCGCCAAGGTAATGACTCGCCTTAAATTGTCTCTTTTTATATCATCATGGCCTACATATAACCAACAATTGGACAACGAAACAGCCTGAAAATAGCAGCAGCAGTTCAAAAACCGTCAAAACTGTTCACAAATTGCAGTTTTTTATCACTGTCCTAAAACTGCACTGTCTATAAACTGCAGTTTCGACAAACCAACCTGGACACATAGCAGCACATCACCACAAAAAACCAATTTGAACATAGTACAACTGCCCAACACACAAATTGGAACATAGGCAGGAACAACAGCAGTTTGGACACAATGATAACCCAAAAAAACTGCAGTTTGGACACATCAGTTTGGACACAGCTCGTTTCTAATCCATGCGCCCGGCTGTATGGCATCGTTTGGCAAGTCAATAACAGGTGGCTCAGAAAATATTCATCATAGCCATGCCAAAACATACTTGGACACACACACACTGCAAACAGACTGAACCTCACACACACACACACACACAACTGAACCTGCTGCACAAACTGAACCTCACACACACACACAAAAACTGCACCTCACACACATACTAACCAAACCCAATACTGAACCTGCTACACATTGATCCTCACACACAGACACACCAAAACACTGCAGTTTGGACACACCATTGGACACAGCTAAAAACTGGAGAGATAGGGCTCAGAGCATGTATTTTAATTCACAAGGGTACGCATGGCTGCAACCAAAAGTTGCCCCGCCAAGGTACTACCATGATTTACTGTGTCATTTTTTCATCATTGCCCTATTAACAACCATTTGAACCATTGGAACAACAAACTGAACATAGCAAAAACAGCATGGTAAAAACCACTACAGGGCAGAAAATTGGACACACACACACACTCTCTGCACCTGCTACACACATACACTACACCCCCTCCAAAATTGCAGAACCAGAACCAGAACATAACAAACTGCAGAACCAGATCAGATTCCCCTGCACCTGCTACACACACACACATTGCACCTGCTACACACAACACCCCTTCCCAAACTGCATAACCTGAACTTAACAATACAGCAGAACCGGAACCGGAACCAAAACCAGAACCAGAACCAGAACAGAACAGAACTAAACTAAACCAAAACAGAACATAATGTGAACTGCAGAAACCTTTCAACTCCTCAAGTGGACAGATCAGAAATCATAATGGGCTCAGGAAATTAGTACAAAATGCACGAGTGTACGCATGGCTGCAACCAAAAGTTGTCCTGCCAAGGCACTACCTTCATTTACTGGGTCATTTTTTCATCATTGCCCTCTTAAGAACCAGTTAGAGGCTTAGAAACGTATCATCATAGCCTAAAAAACCCAATTCTATGCCAATAACAGGAACTTAACAGAACATAAAACTGCATGTAGGAACTTAACATAACCTAACAGATATCAACAAGAATGTAACAGAACTGTAGATACCAACAACAAATAGCCAGGACACAGCAATAACCCCAAAACAGTGCAGTTTGGGTAGGACACACCATTGGACACAGCTGAAAACTGCAGAGAGGGCTCAGATCATGTAATTTTATTCACTAGGGTGCGCATGGCTGCAATCAAAAGTTGCCCCACCAAGGCACTACATTCGTTTAGGTTTGTAATTTTTTCATCATTGCCCTATTCGGGGTACCAAAACTGCACAAATTAGCTTCCTATAGTTCATAACATAAACAGCCAGGCCAATACACCACCTGCTACACAATAGAACCTCACACACACTCATACACCAAACTGAACCATTGCCACAAACAGAGACCAAAAATTGCACCTGACACACACACACACACACACATTCATCAACCCAAAAACTAAACCTGCTAAAGAACTGATCCTAACACACACACCAAAACTCCACCTCACACACACACACTAACCACAACTGACAACTGATCCTGCTCTAAAAACTTAACTTGGTCCACAAAAAACTGTGCCTGCTCCATAAAACCATAATAGTACACCTAAGAGGCTCAGAAAAGTATCATCATAGCCATTCAGCACTGCTCATTAACAGCAAACAGAAAGCAACAGCTCAAATCTGAACAGAACCATCAGTTTTTGGTACAGCCCAGTTCAATGCTATTAGAATAAGCACTACAGAAACCAACAGCTCAAAGCTGAACATAACATAAAAATAGCAGGACACAACAATAACCCCAATAGTTGCCCCGCCAATGTTTCTACGTTAATCACAACTAATGTATTGATTCATTATTGCCCAATTAATGGATTGATTCATCATTGGCATGGATCATCAGTTTAGGTAGGATTTTTTTGACAGTTCAACTGCACCAAATCACACTTACACACACTCTGCACATGCTCCACAATGCTGCCAGTGAGGGGACATAGGCTCAGAAAAATTTCATCATAGCCTTCAAAGGGCTCCGACAATATATTGGCCACTTCTTCTTTTTCGAACAAAAACACTGCCGAGAAGAGTAGCGACAGAAATGGTACCTGGGAGTGGACCAAGTTAAGTTTTTAGAGCAGGATCAGTTGTCAGTTGTGGTTAGTGTGTGTGTGTGAGGTGGAGTTTTGGTGTGTGTGTTAGGATAAGTTCTTTAGCAGGTTTAGTTTTTGGGTTAATGAATGTGTGTGCGTGTGTGTGTGTGTCAGGTGCAATTTTTGGTCTCTGTTTGTGGCAATGGTTCAGTTTGGTGTATGAGTGTGTGTGAGGTTCTATTGTGTAGCAGGTGGTGTATTGGCCTGGCTGTTTATGTTATGAACTATAGGAAGCTAATTTGTACAGTTTTGGTACCCCGAATAGAGCAATGATGAAAAAATTACAAACCTAAACGAATGTAGTGCCTTGGCGGGGCAACTTTTGATTGCAGCCATGCGCACCCTAGTGAATAAAATTACATGATCTGAGCCCTCTCTGCAGTTTTCAGCTGTGTCCAATGGTATGTCCTACCCAAACTGCACTGTTTTGGGGTTATTGCTGTGTCCTGGCTATTTGTTGTTGGTATCTACAGTTCTGTTACATTCCTGTTGATATCTGTTAGGTTATGTTAAGTTCCTACATGCAGTTTTATGTTCTGTTAAGTTCCTGTTATTGGCATAGAATTGGGTTTTTTAGGCTATGATGATACGTTTCTAAGCCTCTAACTGGTTCTTGAGAGGGCAATGATGAAAAAATGACCCAGTAAATGAAGGTAGTGCCTTGGCAGGACAACTTTTGGTTGCAGCCATGCGTACACTCGTGCATTTCGTACTAATTTCCTGAGCCCATTATGATTTCTGATCTGTCCACTTGAGGAGTTGAAAGGTTTCTGCAGTTCACATTATGTTCTGTTTTGGTTTAGTTTAGTTCTGTTCTGTTCTGGTTCTGGTTCTGGTTCTGGTTCCGGTTCTGCTGTATTGTTAAGTTCAGGTTATGCAGTTTGGGAGGGGGTGTTGTGTGTAGCAGGTGCAATGTGTGTGTGTGTAGCAGGTGCAGGGGAATCTGATCTGGTTCTGCAGTTTGTTATGTTCTGGTTCTGGTTCTGCAATTTTGGAGGGGGTGTAGTGTATGTGTGTAGCAGGTGCAGAGAGTGTGTGTGTGTGTCCAATTTTCTGCCCTGTAGTGGTTTTTACCATGCTGTTTTTGCTATGTTCAGTTTGTTGTTCCAATGGTTCAAGTGGTTGTTAATAGGGCAATGATGAAAAAATGACACAGTAAATCATGGTAGTACCTTGGCGGGGCAACTTTTGGTTGCAACCATGCGTACCCTTGTGAATTAAAATACATGCTCTGAGCCCTATCTCTCCAGTTTTTAGCTGTGTCCAATGGTGTGTCCAAACTACAGTGTTTTGGTGTGTCTGTGTGTGAGGATCAATGTGTAGCAGGTTCAGTATTTGGTTTGGTTAGTATGTGTGTAAGGTGCAGTTTTTGTGTGTGTGTGTGAGGTTCAGTTTGTGCAGCAGGTTCAGTTGTGTGTGTGTGTGTGTGAGGTTCAGTCTGTTTGCTGCGTATGTGTGTCCAAGTATGTTTTGGCATGGCTATGATGAATATTTTCTGAGCCACCTGTTATTGACTTGCCAAACGATGCCATACAGCCGGGCACACGGATTAGAAACGAGCTGTGTCCAAACTGATGTGTCCAAACTGCAGTTTTTTTGTGTTATCATTGTGTCCAAACTGTTGTTGTTCCTGCCTATGTTCCAATTTGTGTGTTGGGCAGTTGTACTGTGTCCAAGTTGGTTTTCTATGGTGATGTGCTGCCATGTGTCCAGGTTGGTTTGTCGAAACTGCACTTTATAGACAGTGCAGTTTTAGGACAGTGATAAAAAACTGCAATTTGTGAACAGTTTTGACGGTTTTTGAACTGCTGCTGCTATTTTCAGGCTGTTTCGTTGTCCAATTGTTGGTTATTTGTAGGCCATGATGATATAAAATGAGACAACTTAAGGCGAGTCATTACCTTGGCGGGACAACTTATGAGGGCCAACGGTTCAATAATCGTTCGGCAACATATCTTGTAGCCAAGTAGTGCACTATGTGCCGGTCAAATATATCTGAGCTATATTTATTTGTAACCATACTCTTACTATTGTTTGACATTGAAATATCGTAATTGTTGTATCCGAATAGATTTTCCATGGCAAGTGAAGATAAAGATAAGTATTGGGTGGTTTTCGTTGGCCGTAAACCGGGAATATATACAAGTTGGGCGACCGCAGAACTTCAAGTTAATGGATACGCAGGGAACTTGAAGAAAAAGTACAACACATTAGATAAAGCAGAAGAAGCACTGTTAGCATTTCATGAGGAAAGATACCGGCTCATGCAAGACATGCAGTTCGCTCAAACCAAACATCAATCAAGTGACGGTGCTTCCACATCCACAAGTGATTTGGAAGTGTCACAGCAAACTAATCTAACGACATACTTTGTTCTAACTTTTTTTTTAGGCTTCGTATGTTGTATTTTATTAGCACATTTGTTTGATTCGAAATGAAGTTGTAAGTATTCTATTTTAAGAATTTGGACGAATTAGGTTGGGAAGACTTTATGAAATGTAAGAATTCCGTTACTTCTACGTTTTTTATTTCATAAATCACTTCATTAAATATTGGTTTGGATATTCAATTCATAATTAATGTATGGAATACTAGTCATGTATCTGTGGTTCGCATGTTCACTTGAAAATAATGCTACAAAACAAGGACCAACAGAAATGCACGCTCACACACATACATAAAACAAATTAGGAACCCACGAAAAGGCAAATCCATTCATTTCACAGCACATACATAAAATTAAATACTTCAGATACATTAGGAAGGCTGCAAATTTATTTGTCAATCCATTTATTATCACAACTTTCAATTTATTCTTCCAATGCCCGCCTTAAACTTCGAACTTCTAGTTCTCATCAGAAACAAAGCAATAGGCCCATCGATTAAAATGGGGAAATTGATTGTCCCGGAAATGTCTCTGATGTTGGTGATCCTGCATATAAATGGTAGGAAAACATTATCAAAATTTACAAACCAATACTTCTTACAAAATTGAAAATAAATTTAAGAGTACTTACTTGGACAAATTCATTCCAAATTTCATTTCCCACCATTAGTTTGTTTTCATTTGGATTCCACCCGAACCCAGGACACCTAAGCATAGCGTCCAGTGTGCGATAATCACTCTTCCATTTCTTGATCTTTGCTTCAATATGAATTTCGTTTATACCTGCTTGAGGGAAAGAAACTCGCATCTCATTTGCAAGAACTCTCAAGTAGGAAGGTTTGAACCCTCCGTTGTCGGTTCGCCAAACCCCCTGATCGACAAGGCTCGTAAGGTTTGTTAACAATGTATCCTCCTCCTCTTCGCTCCAAGCCCGAGGTGCCATTGAAATGATGAAAAAAACAAAATTACTAATTTAGGAAATGAAGATGAGATGTGGGATGAGATATGGAAAATAACCAAGTGCTATTTATAGAAAATTTGGAGGCAATAATTTGTTGAACCTACTCCTCACAGGAATTCAACTAACACCCACATGTTTCCAACTACCATCTACTCCCCAATCATTTTATAAATTTTGGTTTTTTAAAAAATTCTAAAAAATTCAGTTTTATTAATCATTTTCAAAAAATGATAACATTTCCTACGTTAGACATTATTAAGTATTTTTATTAAACATTACTAAATACGATATGACATTATTTTATCTATTTTATATAATTATTATATTAGTTAGGCACATTTTCACCAAATAAATATGTTTGGCACATGTGAATTCAACTAACAAAATTGTTGGACACATTTTTTTACTACCAAACAATGTATTTTTCCAACAAAATAAAAATAATTAGATTTTTTATTATAAAAAACACCAATTTTTCCAAAGTAAAACTGACTTTTTCATTTTGTAATATTATTAAATTAGTACATTTGTTAATAAAATTAAATATTACGGCTAAGTTTGAAAGATTAATTAAATTTGTAATTATACATATAAAGTAATACATATTTAAGTTTGGGTCTGCACAAGGGTAAAATAGTCATTTGACAGCTTTTTACGTTATCCACCCTCCCTAATACCCCCTATTTATCCTCCATCCAAACTACATACTATTTTATCCCCCATTTCTAATACTTCATCCAAACCAATCACTATTTAATCCCCCCTTCATAAACATCACATCAATGTGGGCCATCCCTTATTAACTAATACCCCCTACTATCCAATCCCCCCTTCTTACATAATACCTCCAAACCTAATACCTCATTCAAACGAGCCCTCAAACCCTAGCAATCTGTAATCCCCCCTCAGCCTGTATTAGGAGGGGTTATGGAGCCAGGGGTTTTGAGGAATCTCCCCGGTTTTGAGCTTGCCAAACAATGTATTAGACAAGGGCCCACGTATTGCAAAGGGGTATAAAACAATACACCTCTCTTTTGTGGCATCCAAACAGGCCGCTAATTCTTTACCCGCATCCAAACGGGCTGTTAGTGTAAAAAATATACTCCTTCCATCCCAAAATGGATGACAATTTTTGAAACTCGTGTCATTTTTCATCGCTTATATCTTTCAATCTATAATGTTTTTCATGAATCTGAAAATTTTATATAATAGAACTAATCGAAAACTATCAAACAAGATTTATATTGTATATTTTTTGAGATCTATATTGAAAGATATAAGGAATTAAATTTGACACAGATATCCAAAATTGACATCAAATTTGGAACGGAAGGAATACTTCACATAGCAAGGCACAATACAAGATAAATTTTGGAGTGTCATCGTAAGAAATTAGAGTGACAAAATTATTTTTCAAAAAATAATTCAAATGAATTACTAGTATTTATTTGGGGAAATTGCCAATCAGTGGAAGGAGGGGAAAATATTGCCCATCTCATGGACCAGTTTTTGGAAATTCCTAAGTGATGGGAAGGAGAAATATAATTCCCTATACATGGAAAGCAAAACATATATGGACAAAATCACCCCTTGATTCCAAAACGTCATCGTTCATCTCCCAATTTTGGGTTTCCCTCCTTCCCAGTCGCCATCCCCAAACCTGGCAAACCATTTCAAATCAATACAGTGCTCCAGAAGAAGAAGGACGCCGTCTCCTCCTTCCTAGGGTTTGCTCGCCCTCCATCTCGTCTGTGCTCTCCTCCATCTGAAGATCTGCTCGTGTAGTCCGGAATACACCCTGCTGACACACCCGCCTCCGCTCCTTGGTCCGACGCTCGCTCCCACCAGGTTCCCCCATCTCTCTCTCTCTCTCTCTCTCTCTCTCTCTCTCTCTCTCTCTCCCTCCATTTAGAGGTTGGGTTTGGTATATGCAGTAATGGTATTTATGATGAGGATGGTGAAGCATTAATATCATTATTGACACGATTGTGACTTGGTTCCACTGAAGGTGCCCGACTCAGTTCTGAGGATGGGGTATTAAGCCCAACTCAGTTATATTTTTTGAGATTGAAGTTCTAAGTCTGAAATAGATACGTATTTGTTGATGGCAATCATTTGAGCATTTGAGAGTGTGTGCACAAATCTGTTAAGGCACAATGGTGCCGTTCTATTATGATTATGCACAAATCTGTTAAGGCACAATGGTGCCGTTCTATTATGATTTTTTTTTAACAGCTCTGTTCTATAATGTTAGTAATCACAGATTCACACATTATTTGCAAATGCTTACGTTATTACGAGGTATCTTATATATTATTTCAATTAAATGCAGGTTGAACGAGTATAACACTACCTTGAAGTCCTTGAAGACTCGACGGGATTTAGTTTATTCAAAATTGAGTGAAGTGGTCGTGGCAAAGGTCAGATTTTGTTCCTTGTGAACTTGTAGCCTTCTATGTTGGTATTTTTGTCTAAATATAACAACTGTGAGGTCTCCTACATAAATAGACATTTGATTATGAATCTTACTAAATAATATGAGTACAACACCTTGGGTAGGCTTGCCTTTGAGGCTTTTGTACAGACAATGAGTCATTAAACTGACAGATTTGTAAAACTTTTATCGTTCTGTTTCATATGTCATACATGTACATATTGCTTTTATGGGTATGTTTGGAATATAGAGCACGTAAAGGATTTAAAACTGAGGCCATTAGCCAAAAAAATTGCTTGAAGTATTATCGTTCTGTTTCATATGCCATACTTGTACGTATTGGTTTTCTAGGTATGATTTGGAATATAGAGCATGTACAGGATGTAAAACTGAGGTCATTAGCAAAAAAAATGATGAGTGCTAATGATAAACCACATTTCCAATAAAATTATGTGTGTTACTTCTACTTCTAATGGTAAGTGGCCAATGAAAAGTTGTAATATATTAGAATATCATCGAAATAAACAAGAAGGAAGTGACCAATGAAAGGTTGTAATACCTGCGCCATAAAGCACATGAATGTACTTGGGGCATTTGTAAGACCAAATGGCATGACTAGCCACTCATAGAGGCCATCCTTGGTCTTCAAAGCTATCTTCCATTCATCTCCTGTCCTTATGTGTAGTTGATGGTAGCCACTTTTCAAATCAATCTTGGTCAATATAGAAGACCTACCTAGCATGTCCAACATATCATCAAGGCTTGGGATAGGGAACTGGTACTTGATTGTAATCTTGTTTAGAGCATGGCTATCTACGCACATGTGCCAGCTGCCATCTTTCTTTGACGTCAGCAAAGTTGGAATAGCACAATGGCTTAAACTCTCACGAATAAACCCCTTGGACAAAACCTCATCTACCTGTCTTTTAAGGTTTTTTAAGCTCTGCATGTTTACTTGGATTCATGCGATAGGCCGGAAGATTAGGCAATTGCGATCCTGGAATGACATCTATTGCATGGTGGACATTGCGCATGGGAGGTAATTCATTGGGAGCTCTTTAGGTGCAACATCAGAAAAATGGGACAGTAACGATGCCCCTTCTGATGGTAATTCAGAGGCTGTTGTAGCAACTGAGTCTGATACTTCTTTTACCACCACGGCATATATAACTCCCAGTTGCATACTCTCTATTTCAAAACACTTGTTGGTGAAAATGTGGAGAGATTTAGGCTTATTTTCAGCAACACCCTTTGGCTTCTTGTATTTTTCCATTTCAGCTGTATTCATTGCCCTCAAAACGATCTCCTTGTTTTTTAATGAGAAAGCATATGTGTTCTCTTTCCCACAATGATGCACATCTCTATCATAAAGCCATGGTCTCCCAAGAAGGATATGTGTCACATTCATGGGATCCCTTGTGGTTGTTTAGTAATGTCCAATTATTTATTTAGATATTCAAAGACTACATTTTGAATGCTCAAATAAGTTTTCTAGCTGCTCAAAATAGTTTGAATGATTAAAGTTTTGTTTTTTTTGCACTATATGAAGGATGACAACTGGAAAGAAGCGACCGCGAGTTGAAAAAGGATCTAAGGCAGGAGTAAAAGGGTCCAAGGCAGGAGAGGGAAGTACCCACAACAATCCTTATCTGGTTTTCCTGTACGTATTTATATGACGAATATAGTTACTTTGTTAATGTGTTTACTTCCATATTTTATTGATTGTGTCGTAATCCCTTTTTTTAAATTTCCAACTACAGTGACGATTATCTGAAAAAAGCCAAAGCTGCCAATAAGAGTCCAAGGTTTATAATTGCAAAGGTTAGAGTTAATGCGGTTGTAGTTCGTATGGTTATTTGGTAAATTGTAGTGCATGGTCTTATTAACACAAATTTTTGTGTCCACACTATCCAGCATACCAAAGTAGCTGCGGAAATATGGAATAACATGTCTGCTGCGGAAAAAGCGCCATTCGTGGACATGGTGAAAGAAAGAAAAGCCCGCATTAACAAGCATATTCTGAAGGAAAAAAAGAAAAATGCGGCGGTATGGTTTCAGTTATTATTGTTGTTTTTGATATAGTTAATCTTTATGTTAACATATCATTTATTTTACAATGATGGGTTGTACTAAATCGTAAACCCTTTATATGTGTAGCCGGTATTTCGCAGTCGGTGCTCGCCATTGAAATTGTTCAAAGTAAATGAGGCATTGACCAAAGCCCAACAAGATGCTGTTAAAGGAGTGGGTTTTGGTTCAATGCTTCAATTGAAGTGTCGAATGTTGAACCGTGATTTTATAAGTCGGTTAGTTAAGCATTTCAACCCTGTCACCAAGAGCTTGGAGTTTGGGAGGGTGAGGGTTTATACAATCACGCCTGATGATGTTCGAAGAGCGCTAGGGCTATCTTGTGGAACGATACCAGTTCCGACGGACTGTCAAGACCCCCACTTTGAACACATTAGGAAGATGTTTGGGACAAAAAAAAAACCGTTGAAGAAAGGAGTGACATTTGCGATGATGCAACAAGTATTCAATGAAAAGAAAGCTGATGTGAAGTTCCAGACGTCGTACGTTCTATTTGTGCTTTCTTGTTTCTTGTGTCCAACCACGAAGGATGTGGCCGCCACAAAATTTTACCCGGCAGTGCACAATTTATTGCAAACTCCAACATATGCGTGGGCAGAATTTGTGCTTGATTGGTTGGCGAATGAAATTGCGAAGTACAAGAAGAGGAGTGGCAAGGTTGTTGGTGATAAGAAGGATTGTGTTGGCGTTGCTGGTTGTGTGTTACTTCTAATGGTAAGTACATCAACATGTTTTTATTGCATTTCAATTGTTTGCTATCAAATTCGTCTGTACTCTATTGTGAGTCATAATATTTTTGTTGTTGCAGCTTATATATTTTGACAAACAGCCAATGGGTATGAAGGTTGGGAGTGAAGGTGAACCCCTTATTCAGTCATGGACGACAAAGTTAATAAAAGAACGTATTGCAAAGGAGGAGACATTGGAGTTGGTAGATCCAATTTCTGATCGATTCCCTGAGGCTTCTTATCGGCATCCGGTGAGAAAATTTAATTTCATTGCCGAAATACAATTCGACCATTTATGTCATTTAAATTCATAACATTATGGCATTTACCTTATCTGCAGTTCTCAATTGCTGCCTATCATGATTTGAAGAAATATTTCGTCAAGCAAATGCAACTTATCAATGTCATGGACGGCGCCTTGATGGGTGATGTTCCTGACACATGCACAAGAAGTCCGTCAAAGAGGAAGGCCTCCACCAAGAGAAAGAATCGAAATGAAGATGATGTCGAGATGGGTGATGTACATATGGACGTGGAGGATTTTCCTTCAACCTCCACTGTCAATCCGAAGAAGGTTAGGCATGGGGTTGACGTGGAGGACATGGATGGCAGCCGCATGAGTGGCCTTTTGTTTGCCCAAGAAATGCCGTTGTACTCTCCGGATCAAGTCATGGCGGATGTTCTACAACATGCGCAACATGTGGAGATACAAGAAAATATTGTGGTGGAAAAAGAAGAAGGTCACAAACAAGGTAAAGAGGAGGAGGAGGAGGAGGAGGAGGAGGAAGAAGAAGAAGAAGAAGAAGAAGAAGATGAGGACGAAGAAGAAGAAGAAGAAGAAGAAGAAGATGACGAAGAAGAAGAAGATGAGGATGATGAAAATGAAGGAGAAGGATAAGAAGAAGAAGATGAGGAGATTGAAAAAGAAGAACAAGTCCCATTGACTCCGCCATTGAACAAAGGGACGCGTACACGTGTTCAGAAAAGTAAGTCCGTTACCTGACCATCGACGAAACGGGGTACGAGGACTTTCAAACCAAGTAAAGCGACAAGAACGTCGTACGTGGCTCCACCGGAGGTCAAACTATCTAAGCTTACAAAACAAGAAACTCAAGTGTGGGCGTATGTGATGCAACCACCAAAGAAAACAGGAGAAGAGTATGCCTACTAACTTCTACATTCTAAAAGTACTCTCCTATGATTTTAAATTTCGTCATAACTATGCGATAATTAAAGAAGTTGGTACTTGCAAGGACTATGTTGTTAAAATAGACGGCGGGAAGATCCATTTATCGCATGATATGTTACACGAAGTGTTCAAACCAAGGGGTCATATGTCCACTATGGTAATTTATAGTACATTGCACAAATTTATCTACAATTTTATGAATTATGAATTGCAAGTGTTCCTTACATATTCAGTCTTCATTACTTCACTTATATTGAAGTTTATATTGGTGTCCCATTTTGTCATTCTTCGAATGGCTTTTCAGGTGATGACGACGATGACCGAATGGTTGATGAAACAGGAAAAGGTGAAGGCCCCAATCAAAGACGGAGTCCGTCGTCCGACACGACACATGTTCTCAAGTCCTTTTGTGGTAATTTAAAATATGTGTAATTTGAAATTCCTTACTCATTCGGCTACTTTGTTATAGTGGTGATAATTCATTTTTTTCTTCTATTTCATCCCGTTGTAGAACAATTTGTTGAATTTTGATAAAGTACAAGATCAGAAGGTCATTGAAGATCTAGTTGATGCAAATATTTTGGGATATGATGTCGCAATGTGCAATATGGCAAGTTTTACAGTCTACTTTTTGTGAAACTATCATTGTCATGTAATTGTCCACCATGATTGGGTCCCGATAATACTTATTTGCAATTCCTTGTGGCTTTATGTAGCTGTTTCTACCGGTGTTGTTGACTGATATTGAACATTGGTATTGTGTTGTTGTCAACTTGGTGGATAAGCGGATTGAAGTTCTTGACTCAATGGTGTTACAAACTACCGATAAGAAGGTAGCTACTGTTACAGTGGTAAGCACAGGACAGACATGTTTGTTGATTATTAATTTTCTTTTCGCATGGTCATTTTAGTGTCAACGTATTCAGTTCTAATGTACCTGTTTTATTGGAGTGAGTCAGGTTGGGATGTTGTTCAACGTATTGAGTCAGACTCGGCCAAGGCAACTACATACCCCATGGATTGACTGGAATGTGCATGAACCAGAAGTCCCACAGCAATCGAACACGTGAGTGGTTACTTATACTATAGCGACTCTAATGTTGACATAATGCATGCATGATTATGAACTGCATTTCCTTGGATGCAGGCACGATTGTGGATTTTATACTTTAAAGTTCATGGAGCACTGGACGGGGGGCTGGATGAATACACGAGAACTTGAGGTAAGAAACGTTTGCCCGAATACTTGCTTGAAGTTGCCTATGCATAGAACGTTAGGAGCACTAGAAACTTAGACATGTGGTTGCGTTATAGGATCATGTGGGAGCTGATGGTATTGATGTGCGTAAGAGGCTGCTTGTACGGTTGCTGTTAAGCCCGCACAACTAGTTGCGAGATGTGGTTCTTACAAAATTGGTGAAGTGAACTGAATTTGGTGACGCTTATTTTTGCATAGTAGATGATTTTTTGTAAGTATGGGGTAAGGGTAACTAAGAAGTTTGGGGGTTCCAATGTTTGTAACAACTTTGTAATGGTACTTTTAATTATCGTACTTTCAATTATGGTGCTTGTTGGCATGTAATGGTACTTTTAATTATCCAATGTATGCCAAATATGGTTAAGTAACTAGTCTTTTTGGGCAAACATAGGCAATGGGTAACTAAGTACCCCTTAGAGGGCAATGATGAAATCATTATACTATTAAAATGAAGATAGTGCCTTGGCGGGGTAACTTTGTCTGTTGAAGTCAAGAGTACCTTTTGTGCTTTTCGTAGTACATTTCTGACCCCAATATGGTGCTTGTTAGCAATGATGATGATGGTAAATCAGTTATCCGAGCCAAAATAACTGATTTACCCTCGTGTGTGTGTGTGTGTGTGTGTGTGAGCAAACTGTTTGTGCAAGTGTATAAAGTGCAGGTGTGTTTGTTGCAGCAGGTGTTAGGTTGTGTGAATGAGTGTGTTGAGCTATGAAGGGGTGTGTTGGGTGTAGCTTTTAAAGTGCAGGTGTGTTTGTTGCAGCAGGTGTTAGGTTGTATGAATGAGTGTGTTGAGCTATGAAGGGGTGTGTTGGGTGTAGCTTTGATGTGTGTGTGTGCGTATGTGTGATCCAACAGGTGTGTGCTTCTGTTGCAGTGAGTTTTAAGGGGTGTGTGCGGCTGTTTTTCTATCGAAATTGCTGCTCCTTTTCTGCTGATTCTGGGGTATTTTGAGGGCTGATTTTCTGCTTTTGCTGCTGTTCAAATTGTTGCTGTGATCCAATAGGTGTGTTCATGAACAGGTGTATTTCTGGATTGGCCCATCTAAGAGGTTTTTTTGGTGGAACAGACTGCTGTGTGTCCAGTATGTTCTTGGTAAAAAATTTCAAGGTTTGCATGCACTTTTGGTTCCTAACTGTATCCAAGATTGTGCTTGCACCACCAATCGGCCCTTTTTCCCATTTTTTTCTAGCTATGATGAAAAATTTATTCAACACACATTGAGGACTTAGGCGGGCCAACATTAGAAGCTCAATTCCAAATCGCATGATATGCAGCCTACTAGTCTTTCAAAAAGTGTTTTAATCTTACAAATTATCTGAGCCAAATGTCCATTGACTCAGATAATTGGATCTCCGATAACATTGTAAATGTCCCTTGTAAATAAAGTCCGTTATGTATATTGTGTATCTGCCGTTAAGTAATCAGACATTGGATCTCCGATAAAATTATATACTTGTATATCGGTCCATACGATCCGATATTGCTCAATATATAATTGTATCATCGATATGATTAGAAAATGTCAACATTGGAGCATTGTATCCCTCTCCCACGAAATAATGAACAATGGTGCTGTCGAGTTTCATCTCTAAAGGTATTGAATAAGTTCTCCACCCACAAGGCTGAGCCACCTCAAAACCAATTTCAATTGTCATCCAAATTCGTTGCCATTTATTTGTGCTATCTATTTTTTTAAATAAAGGGTACAAGTAGATGAACCAGTTAGATGAGGACAGCAAATTACAAGCCAAAAAAAATCAATCACTTAAATGAAACACACCCCCCCCCCCCCAAAAAAAAAAAAAATAATAATAAAAATAAAATAAAATAAAATGAAAAACATAAACAAAGGACATTTGGAACTGAGGTTATCACTTTTTCACTGACATTATGACATTAATTTATAAATAGTTTGGCAATGAAAGTACCAAATGTACTGTGGAGTTCAGAACCTCAACTACCATTCACCGAGAAAGTTAGAGCAAGTAACAATTACTTAAAGAGTATATTTTATTTTCAACAAGACTACAACTTTGAATCATAGAGAGCATTTATTTCTTTATAGAAGACTAGAGTATGGAATAGTATGTGTGACCCACCCGATATTCCACGAGGCCTTTTTGAAAGGGGCCCACCTAAGAAGCCTAGCGAATCTTGTCAGAATTCTACCACCAATATATCTTCACATACTGTATGGCGTTCAGCACCTCAATTACAATGGTCCGACGTTTGACTACCGTATGACCTCAACCAACTTATTCGGAAATATCATAAGACCAAACTTACTAATCTAAGACAATTACATCAAATATCTGTGTACACCATATAATTAATGGAGTTTAATGCAGTAAGAAGACATTTCTTGCATAAAAAATTGATTTCATCTGCCTTAAAATGGCCCAAATAATTTACAACTTTAATATGGACATAATCTTGGTCACATAGGTCCGTCAATCAAACCTGCGTAAATACAACATCCATTAAGTGGGTCCCCTCCCTAAAAAACGTAAGACCACAGAAGTCCTTGCTGTTGGACACTGCTTGAAATGTCAACATGGGCAGCCATCTGTGGGGATTGCTTGTTTTTGCGTCATGCCAAATCAACATAATAATGTAGATAGCCACTTTAGGTCACCCCGGTTTGCAAGCATAACACCACAGAAGTGAATATGCTCGACAGTCCCACAAGGGCCGCCATGACCAGTCTTCATCAAGATGCTGCGGATCGTGACGACAAGTCAATATAATAATGTAAATAGCCACTTTAGTGGTTTTTTACCAACACCGCCCAGAACATACCCACATAGATAGGTTCACACATGCAATGAACCTATCATCAATTTGATGGAAAAAGCAACTACTTGGAAAACCTCGTGAGATATTGTCAATGAAAACAAATGGATTTGTTGGTTTTCGAACATATATCGAACTCAGCGTTCGAAATTGTGAGATATGCTCCAAATGGGTGTCAGAATGACCTAATAATGTAGATTGCCACTTTAGTTTTGAATTACCAACACCGCCCATACCCATGAAGAATAACCCAACAAGTTGGGAAACTTAAGTTTGGATTGTAGTCAAAGCTGAGGTATGAAGAAAGTTGGGATGAGAATTACAGGGAGCCATCAACCAATCTATGAGGCAAAAAGAAGACGACAAACATTGTATGACTATGTGAACCTAAGGTATATAGAAAGTTGGGATGGGAATCGAGGGGAGCCAACAAACATTGTATGAGGCAGAAAGAAGATGAAGATACAAATTAGTTCCCTATCTCATATTTATTTATACACATCATTTAGTACGATAAATTAAACAGTGATAGTACTACAATTGCAGAATGTAGTTCAGCAGCTCAACTACCATTCTCCGAGGTAACAGGAGCAAGTAAATATTTTCTAAAGAGTACATTTTTTTTTTGACAAAGAATACAATTTATAATCATAAAGAGCACTTTGTAATTTACATAACTGTTGGGTATGAAATATTAAGTGTGAGCCATTCCCTATTCCAGCTGCCCTATGAAAGGGGGCCCACCACGGGGGCCCTATGAATCTTGTCATTAATGGACCCTACCAATTTTTCTTGACTAACATTATGACATTATTTAGACACAGTTCCGCAGTGAAAGTAATATCAGTACTATGGATGTAAGCAGCTCAGCTACCATTCTCCGAGGTAACAGGAGCAAGTAAATATTTCCTAAAAAGTACATTATTTTTTCACAAAGAATACAATTGGAATCATAAGGAGCACTTTGTAATTTACATAACTGTTGCGTATGGAATATTAAGTGTGAGTCATTCCCTATTCCAGCTGTCCTAGGAAAGGGGGCTCACCACGGGAGGCCAGTGAATCTTGTCATTAATGCACCCTACCAATAAATGAGACTAACATTATGACATTATTTGGACACTAGCGAATGGCCCGTGCATACGGCACTACCCATGTGGTTGGAATTACCTTTTGAATAGTCGTAGTAGCTCAATCAGTAAATCGATTCACGAAATCAATTACTTGAGAGATATAATTTGATCATCTCATAGCTAGAACAAAGTGAACTTCTCCACTAATTCATAGACCCCCTCGCATGTGCATCAAAACAACTGTGGAAAGCTCGTGAGATGTTTTTGAATTTTCGTAGTATGAAATTAAGACTTGTACTCAATTTTTTTTAAAATATCCAACTGAAAGCGGCCTTGGAGCTTTATCTTCTAATATTTTTCGACTGCTCTCGTCGAGACAAATCAATAATTGAAAACAAAAACAAAAATACAAAAGCCCAAAAAATTCATTTGCATAAACTGCCTAAAAGAACGCACGATAGGGATGTGGAAGTGAGATGGATTGTGGAGGAACTTCATGTTCTCTGATGGCATTGTTGTAATAAATGTGGGGATGTGGGCACTTTTCTTAAATGAGAAGAATGCCTCTCCACCATTAAATCAAATCAATCCCAACCCTTGAATCAACTTGTCTTGTGTGGAGGCTCACACTATTGTGTTTTATTAGGTACATAGTTCCACAGTGAAAGTACTATCGTTACTATGGATTTCAGCAGCTCAACTACCATTCTCCGAGGTAACAGGAGCAAGTAAATATTTCCTGAAGAGTACATTTTTTTTTGACAAAGAATACAATTTATAATCATAAAGAGCACTTTGTAATTTACATAACTGTTGGGTATGGAATATTAAGTGTGAGCCATTCCCTATTCCAGCTGCCCTATGAAAGGGGGCCCACCACGGGGGCCCTGTGAATCTTGTCATTAATGGACCCTACCAATTTTTCTTGACTAACATTATGACATTATTTGGACATAGTTCGACAGTGAAAGTACTACCATTACTATAGAGTTCAGCAGCTCAACTACCATTCTTCGAGGTAACAAAAGTCCTTATGCTAATTCAAATGAAAGAAATTTAGTACCCACTACAAAAGTCCATATGCTAATTCCACGATTATTCTCCTCCATTCCACCAGAGTTGAAGATGTACCTAATACACCATCCTTATAAGTTTCCATAAAGTTGTTGCATAAATCGAAGAACAATAATACTCCAATTTATAATTACAACAATGGAATGAAATACAATTACTCCTATTCGTCATCGGAGTAATCAGATACTTCAGGGTCGTATGCATACTGTGGATCCCTCTTAATTCCTGTAATAGACTCTCTAGGGTCAAAACCGTCCCTTTCAGCTTCCCTTACTTTCTTGACTATCAAGCCTTGCTTTGTTGTCAGCCAACCAAGCATCCATAACAGAAAGCCGTGATTGTCGACGATCGTCCCCTTCATCCATTTCACTTGCTTGTCGGAAATGACAAAAATGGGAGTTGTTCGATAGATCAACACGTGGGGGTTTACTGGTGGCGGCACTTGGATTGGTAATCCACCATATTTGCCTATCGATCGTTCCACAATTTCCCCGTTTGTTGTGAGAACTCTCATAGTTCTTCTTTCAAGTAAACGATGTAGTTCATCATCTTGTGCCGAACCAAAGGAAGGACGGATGTTCGGATGTTGAACAGGTGGGGGGGGGGGTGCCCGTGCCCGTGTACGAGAACCAGAACCAGACCAGAACTCTCGCCCTTTTGTAGTCTTCTTCCAAAAGGCCAATTTGGATCCATATCGTAATTGTGAGGAATGATTCATCAATGGCCCAGCAAGTGTGTATATAGACAGATAACTTAGTTGATTTGACCTTTCACTGGCCTCCTTGTCGTGTATATGGGCCAACTTATTTTCATAGTAAGAGCAAGTAAATATTACTGAAAGAATATAATTTTTTTCACAAAAACTACAACTTTGAAGCACAAAGACCAATTTTTTTGTTACATAATCGTGGAGTATGAAAGATTCATTGTGAGGCATTACATAACTGTGGAGTATGAAATATTAATTGTCGTAGGTGAGTTTCCTTATGTTATTATATAAATGTGGACAATTTATATTACGTGTGAGCTATCCCTTATTCTATCTACCATTTTCAAAGGGGCCCAGCGAAGAAGTCCAGTGAATCTTGTCAAAAATGTACCCTACCAATAAATTCCATAACATAATGGTTTGTACGTTAGGTAGATATGTTGAGAGTAGTGATATTTGAGAGAGTATGTTGGTAATGTTATTTTATGAGTGTTTGTGTATTTATTTTTGTTTGTTTGTGAAGGCACATTGAAAGAAGTTTGAACAAAATCATGGACAAGTCAGACCCAAAATGGAAGGGTAAAGGCATTGCAGAATGTAGTTCGGGATCATAAAGGGTACGCCATCGAAAGATTCCCCGACCAGCTGGTGTTGTTCAAGAAGCATTACATCACAGAAGGGAAGGGGAGGGTGTGTTCGTAATGACTACACAAGAAGTAGTCCATAGAGCCCTTACGGTAGAGAGTGAGGACAATGATTTCATAGACAACCCAGCGTGAATAAATATTGTAAAAGAAGGATACCTTCAGCTGAGTTCAAATACAAAATAATTTATTCTACAAAAAGAAGGCCCCAATCAAACAATTCAAACCCATTTATTTCTTTATTCCGTAGCCATATCAGTTTATATTTGAGTTTTTTTCCTGTATGAAGAGGTGCTAAGAACCAAGCCACCCTCCAAACCTTCTTGAAACATATCAAAGATTGTGCAAGCACATAAGATTGAAAGTTTTGGTGTTACTCAAAATACAAAGAACCATTGATATGGCCTGTCACCTCTAGAATTGAATTGAAGGCTTTGATGTTACTTAAAAATCCACCACAAAACCACCAATACGTAGGACAACCAAGTTGGCTATTAACTACCATGATTTCAACATATGACCATTACACTGTAAGTCTCAGCAATACTTGTAAGAGAGATAAGGGCTACTTACCGTACATGCCAAAAAACAAGAAAAAATTTCAATTAGTGGTACAAGCAACAGAAGTGGAAAAAATTAGCCAATGGCATCCCAACCATGTGGTCGCGGCCTGCTTCACCAATAGTTGGATACCTACTCCAACCAACCTTTGCTGCCCAAAAAATCAGGAAAAAAATTATGATTAGAAGATGTTAACAACCCTACAATTATGTAAGAATTCCAGAATGTGCAATTCCATAAATTTGAACATCAATTCCATAAATTTGAACATTACATCTGACGTGACATAGGAGTAAGTATGGCACAAAGTGTACATATTTTTTCAGGTCAATGAATGTAGTTTCGAAATCAGAAATCAGTTTACAATTTCATCGAGCATAAATTTATGGCCATTTCTCCAACACGTGTTGGTGCAGTCAACACAGTTCTTAAATTGAGTAATGCTACGTTTAGAATTTATATTGAATAAAATTTCCCAAAATCAAACAAACATGGGTATTTCAATTCTGCAGAAATTGAAATATCTTTTCTCACTTCAACTACATACCAATACCGAAATTGTACTTCAAATCAATTATCCAAAGCATGTATTCAGCAAGTGTATGTCTGACATGTGGTAACATATGCTCCAACTCCTAATAACAAATAAAACAAGTCAATAACCCACAGCGTTAGCCTAAAATGCAACATAGCAGTAACTCTAACCACAATTAAAGGCCAGGGGTATTACAAGTTACTAAGGATAAGGCAAAAGAGTTTGACTTTTGTGTGAGTGTACCTATCATCCTGGTATTGCGGATTGGCGTGCTACGGTTGTGTCCTGGTTCGTGACAACGACTGCAAAAAACTGTGCCCTTATCTTGTGTCTGTGACTCAATCCTTCTTTTCTTCGGTCGGCCGGCCAGCCTTTTCACAATGGGGGGACGTAAAAAAGGATCAGTACAAGAGGCACTCATAACATTATTATCGTTAAGGTCATTCACTGCCAAAAATGATTCAGCAGTAGGCATGTCATGCAACGGCACTGGGGACATGGTATTCTCATATATCGCCATTTGCATCTCCCTTTTTAGAAAAGGATCCACCATATCGTAAATAGAAAAACCAGAGCTCTGAATAGTACGAGCAGCATGTGCGCAAGGAATTCCAGACATCTGCCAAGTAAGACAACTGCAACTACGTGGGATCAGCTTGACTGCATAAAGTCGCCTAGTGTCATTAGCGACAATGAACTCAGTCGGCGAGGAGTTACGATGCGTAAATTTTCGAGCATATTCTTGAGACTTCTTAATGTCATCCTCAATTTGTTTCCCAACCGGCAATTTCCATTTCCTAACCTCGGTATGCTTACGGAGCAACAACTCAGTGGTCTTGGACACGTGTCCTGTCATAAATTGGATGATGTCCAATTCCCTTAATGGCAATATCCAAGAATTGAAACATTCAGCCAGATTTGTGTACATCTTGTCCCATCTCTTGTAAGGGAAAAAAAGCATTCGACCAGTGGTTTGGATTGTTATCTTCCACCCATTTTGAAAGATCAGGACAAATCCCATACAACTTACCCAAATGATACTTGAATGAGTCTTCGGTCCTTGCATACGCAAGATCATTAACCACTTTTAGAGCCGTGTTCCGTCTTTCAGCTTTCAACCCCTTTGAGCTAGCAAACTTGCTGAAGTTTTCCTTTAGGTGACGGAGACACCATGAATTACAATCCCCGCCAAAAACCTTAATTATACTACTCAACAAAGAAGTGTTCCGATCGGTGACCAACACAACTTGACGTCCTCCAATAACTTCCTTAAGATTAATCAAGAACCATAACCAGTCTTCATCATTCTCACTAGACACAATGGCATATGCTAGGGGGTACAACCCATCGTCCGCATCATGTGCACTAGCCGATAGAACGTGGCCCCGATAGTATCCAGTCAAGAAACATGCGTCCAATTTCAACACAGGCCTTAGAAAACCTTTTCTGAATGCAGCAATAGAGCAACCATAAGAAACAAATAGTTGCTTAAACTTGCCTTCATTTGTCGACGTCCATATTGCTCTCGTGTTTGGTATGGCTTCAACAAGCCGTCGACACATCCATGGGACTAGATGGAAAGTCATCGAAGGAGGCCCTGTGATGGCTTCCTTTGCCTTTTCTTTTGCCCTCCATCCTTGACTGTAATTCAGACAACATTGGAAGGTATGCTCGAAGTCCCTGCAAATATCCCTCGGCAAATATCCAGGCTTGTCCACAATTCGATTCTTGAACAGCAAGCCCACTTGTTTACTGCGAAAGGTCAACTTATAATTACTAGCATCTTCTGCATTATGTAGGTGTTCATTCCTAAACATTATGACACGAACCAAATCAGTGGAACCCTCACATTTTGCCGTAAGCTTCCAAGGACACCCCACTACTTTACATACCAATCGGTAGTACGTTCTACTATTATCCAAGTAATTAAAGCTAAACTTGTTCGATGCAGCAAATAGTACCACTGATTGCTTGAATAGGTCAGGGCTATCAAATAGTTGACCCTTCCCGGTTAATATCTCATTTGCATTTTCTGGCAAGTACGGTACCAACCCCATCTCCTGGCTAGAACTATTGGTTACCTGACTGGGAGAAGGTACTGCCACTGTTCCTCCAGGCGAGCTAATGTTGTCAGTGACCATCGATTCCCTAACAAAATATATGACATTGGTTATTCTAATGCAAACAAATAAATTGTAAGTGTAGAATTAACATGAAACAACTCATCTAACCTTGTTGAATTGTAAAAGGTCGGGATATTGTCATTATTTTGTCCTATATCTTCTACGAACAAGTCGACATCATCTTCGTTCAGGTGGAACAACATTGCAACACCGTTGTCATCATTCAATGTTACATACTTCGTCTTGTCCCTCTTTGTGTTATAGAAGTACAATTCACCTTCCAAATTCATGTGAAGGGCACCACAAACCTTCTCACGTAACTCATTTATTTTACTTCCTTCCTCAAGTAGAACAGCTACACACGTCCCACCGTTGTAGAAGAAGGTGCCATTGGCATTTAACTTTCGTTCCCCACCACAGTAGCAAAAACCTGTCAATGTTTTCTTTTCCGCATTCTCCATAACCTAAAAAGAAAATGTACCTAATGCATTTAATTCATGACCCAACTTATGTACACCACAACATAACAAAGTTATTACATTTCGTGTCAAACCACACAAACACAGATACGACAATATTAGATTAACATACACAACCATTAACCGTGTCAACAATACACATACACAAAATATTACCAAGTTTATAATTTACATCCAACAAATTACCAAGTTTGTAATTTACATATTAACATTATGGCATTTCAACCCATGTAAGTCAACGAGGCAACGCAATTCCCTCATATCCCTAACCCCATAATTAAAAAAAATGCTTCCGCCTACAAGAACCAGTAGTGCAACCAGCAATTTCATCCAAATATTTCTTTCCATTGTCCTAGCCTCCTTCATTTTCTTTCTTTCAATTCTCTTCATCTCCTTAATCCTCCACTCATAAACTTGAGTCATGTTATCAAACTCTTTTGCCTTATCCTCATACTCTTGAGCCTTCTTCTCGTACTCCTTGGCTTTGTCCTCAAAGAAGTTGGCTTTCTCTCGCATATACTTAATCTGGTCATACAACTTGCCTATCGTTTCCTTTTGTTCAAGAATAACAGCCTTGCCACGCTTGCATATGGGATCATCAACCCATTCGAAGAAACTGCAACGGTTTGGATCCTACAAAATATACCATCAAATGACACTAAACCCTCTCTCTCCTCAAAGAATGAACTAAACAACAAGTGAACATAAACTTACCGGATATTTAGCGCACCCAAGAAACCTCCTACCAGGATTCAAATCAGTTCCAGAAGGCTTCAAAACAACTTCATCACCACAATGGCACTTTCTCGTCAAACTACAACCTGAACTAACTGAACTCGAGGACATATCCTTCAATAATGATCGAATACCATCAACCACAATTGTTATTTTTAAACTTCCGTAATCTACGTCCATTTCCACAATAGTTTTTAGTTTTCCACCTTCCTATCGTCAATGTACAGTTGTCTAGAGAGAAAGTTTTTTAAGGAACACCAGTCTGGTGCATAGAGCGTAACAAAAGTTCTTATAAGGAGTTACATTAGGTAACTTAATAGAGGAAGTATTATATTTTCAGCAAAAAAATATGTTACATGACTTGAACAAGAACCACATTTCATACATATGAACACACCTTTGTAAAGGGACAACCATTGAAATGAGTTAAAATATTAGTCACTGCCCTGGAGTATCCATTATTACATACAGAGCAACAAATTTTCTTACAAGGAGTAACATTAGGCAACTTAAAGAGCAAGTATTATATTTTCAGCAAAAAAACATGTTACAGGACTTGAACAAGAACCACATTTCATATAGAGCCACACATCTTTAAAAATGGACAACACACATTGTATATTTCTGTTGTACAAACTACAATTTCCATGAAGGGGGAGGGAGATAGGAAGGAAAAGTAACCTTATGCCAGACTAAGGTGATAGCCTAGAATCATCTCATGGCTACACTTAACAATAATTCCATCTCACCCTAAGAAATAGATAAGCATATATTAAAGGACTAATTCATAGTAATCTATATTTTTCCTTCTTTCTCTCATCCATGGGTGTTTATATTATTAACTTCTCTTTTTAGACAGAGGCGTTGGTTATATTTTAATAGAGATGAAATTTTACAAGAAAAAAGGCAAAAACTAGAGTTCCTTAGTAAGGGGTAGGACACAGAAACCATTTTGGGAGCAAAAAAATTTCATATAATTTTATTTGAAAAATTAAACTAATAGATTTGAAAGAGATGAAAGATAGAGGAACTAACAGCTGCCTGTCCCTCCAACACAGGACAAAAATGGGGAGTAATACTAATAAAATATGAGACATCCACCTACTCAATACCCAATTCTAGGGTTTCCTTAACCTTTTCTCCAAAAATTATAGGTTTTTATTAACTTTGCGTCAATCAACCGAAAAAGAGAATTCATATTTTGCCAAGTTGGACGACATGTCTGCCTCTAAACACAACTTCCAGATTACAGAGACTCATCATTTCGTTGGTCAAAAATAATGCCAATGTCCATTGTTTTCCCAAAACCAAACCTAGTAGTACTTATCCTTGTCCACATATTTCCTATATAGAAACAAATAGACAGCACATGCAAAACCATTCTTATCAACTGAACAACTATTGTCCTTTCGAATTAATTCGTTTTGAACTTTAAAAAGTTACAAACTTGGATACATAGGTTTGCAGATAACATAAACAAACATTGAAACAGTAGTAATGTCATCAAAACAACTTAATAGTATCAATCTAAAGTTAGACCAACGAAGGAAAACAAATAAATAGCATTCAGTGAATGCCCATCAATGAATGGCATCAGTTCTATTTGTACCAAAGCTTGTCAAGAGTTTCCATCACACTAATCCTGCGCAAAATGTCCATTGTCCAACTATAGAGCAAAGGGCACGCATGAGAATTGGAACAAAGAGTTAAACTTAAAACCAGTTCAAAAAACCAACAAAGCCTCAACAGTTACACATACAGTTCATAGATCAAATTTTGTAGAAAGGAAAAGGAAAAAAGCAAGTGCTACAACACACAAACAAAGGACCTAAACACAATAATACCATAACAAAGAGGCCACTATCTCATACATGAAAAAAACCATTGCTTGCAAACAGAGACACATGGACAAAATGAGAGAAGAGAAAAGAGAGAAAACTGCAAATAAAATTGAAACACCAAAAACATTCCTTACCAGATGCGTACAGCTACGAACTCGCTTGGTTAGGGAGAAGACACTACTTCTTCTTCGGTGGAATGGAGAAAGGTAGCTTACAGAGAGGTGAAGTGAGAGAGGAAGAAGAGGTAAGGGAGAACGATCGTTGCAGCAAACGAGCAGAGTCGGAACCCTCCCCTGTAGGTCTCTCCTCTTCAGCAGCGTACGAGAGAAGGATGGAATGAGAGAACAGTGGCTGGGGATTCAAAATTGGGGAATTTAGGGTTTCTTTTAGTAAGGGCATATTAGTCATTCTAGGTTGTCCTCTCCATGTATAGGGGATTATTTTTCTCCTTCTCATGTCGAGATGAATTCAGGAAAAAGTGGTCCATCAATTGAGCAATATTTGCCCCTTGTTCCACTGTTTCGTTATTTTCCCTATTTATTTCTCGGTGGAATGTACGGTTGTCTCCGCCCCAACTGCCTCTTGTCCTGTCGTGACAATCTCTCTCCTCAGCAGGTAAGCGGCATAAGACTCTCCGTCTCTCTCTCTCTCTCTCTCTCTCCGTGTTTGTGCATACGCGTTCATCTAATCTTCACTCCCGAACCAGAATGGATCAAATTCAGCACAAGTACGTCGAAGCCAACGGTCTGAACCACCACGTGGCCGAGGTCGGGACCGGCCAATCAGTCGTGGTGTTCCTCCACGGGTTTCCGGAGATATGGTACTCCTGGAGGCACCAGATGATTGCCGTCGCCAATGCCGGCTACCGGGCCATCGCGCCCGACTGGAGAGGCTACGGGTTATCCGACCCACCACCGGAACCCGAGAAGGCATCATTCGGTGACCTCATCAGTGACCTCCTCGGAATCCTCGATGCCCTTAGCATTCCAAAGGTAGCCTCGAATTCTTCTCTTTTGTTCTTTCGAAAAGAATATGAGTACATGCGTGTCTCAGGTCCTAAAAAGATCATCGGAGGCATTGATCTTGTCCAAAGTATTATTTAAGGTTCTAGTAACAAATCAGCTCAATTGAATATGGATAGGGGCATTCACGAAACATAATGAGCGCCTCCAATCATCTTTTTCGGGTCCCAAATCAATACGTACGCGGGGTATGTACCCCGTTGTATGTACTCGTAGCAAAGATTTGTGCTTTGTTTGGATTGGAGTTTGAAATTTTTTTAAAAAAATAGTAGGGATAATAAGTGAAGATAGATAGAGAGAGAAATATTAGAAGTATGAAGAATCTAGGGGGAATTTTTTTTAAAATTCTTTTTGAATTGTAAAGAGAACAAGACATTGATCAATCAAATTCTTCTCCGTTGTCTGTGATTTTCTGTTTGTTGGGAAGAAAATGGTGTGAAGTTCTTGAGTTTGGCAGTTTATCCTAAATATTATTGGGAAAATTAGCTGGACGGACGTCAGGAAAATAATTTTCAGTACAAGTCCTTTAACTTTTTGAGTTTTTTAGCCATAAGCCAAAACATGTTTATGTACTTTCATAGGGTTTTAAGGTGCACTTTTCTATTATAGGGTTTTAGTAATTTAGGCACTTTCATAGGGTACTCTGGGGTTTTAGGCACTTTTATAGAGTACCCTATGATTTTAGGCACTTTCATGAGGTACCCTAGGGTTTTAGAAACTTCCATAGAGCACAGTTGTCTTTATGTTTGATTGCTAAAGGTGTTTGTCCTTGAGCTCAAAAAAATATAAATACGAGGGATTTTTTGCTAAGACTCCCTACCTTAATTCGTTGAAAGGTAGTTGGTATTATATATTTTTAGTGATCTTTTATTTAGCTTGTACATAGTTTTCTCAACAAATTTTTTTTGAATCAATCATTCGTCTCTACTCGAATTGAAATTGAAAAGGTTCAGATATGATGACAGTAAAGAAGAGAGTTGTATCAATTTTTTTCTTTTTTTCCAGTGAATTTGTTATACTTTTGGACGTAATTTTTAATGTTTTAGATTCTTCTTGTCGGGATGAATGATTAATCCAAAAAAATTAATATAAATCTAACAACAATTCAGAGAAGACGAACAAAAGTAGGAAAACACAAATTTAGGCCAAATGGTTACGGTCCATAATTTTGTATGGCAATTTTCAAACTTTTAAGGTTTTATTTTTTTGACATAAGAAAAGATACTTTCAATTATAGTAAATTATATTTTCTTTAAAAAAATCTGCGAAGAGGCTCCGCGTGATTCCCCATTTGCCCATTTCCTGTAAGCTTTTCTTAGATTCTTCTTTTTTTGGTAATTTATGGTTAGAATTTGTTTTTTCCTCATCTAGTAAATCAAAGAGTATTTAAAAGAAATCGAAGCAGATAAAGATGTACTAGTAAAGACAAGGACAGCTGAAAAATGAGGCTGAATTATTCAGGTTTTTTTATTCGCAAGGAGACTATTTTCTTTCCCTCTAAAAGACTCTAACGAATCTAAAGTAAATATTTAGACCCAAAAAAGTTAAAACTTCATTTAAATACAACAATACAAGGGTCTTCTTAACCACCCCAAGGCGGAAACTAGACAATTTAGAATTTCAACACACATTAACAGATGTCAATATACATTGTTGGGACCTTAGGTTAGAATTAGACTCTGGATTTTCTGATTGTTTTCATTGTTGGGACTTAAAATGCTTCCATTAGCAAACGTAAGACAAGTTTTCATCGTAGTTTTCTTCTGGGGTGGCAATGTGACATGTTGGTGAGCATTCCTGCATGGCTGCACCTGCATAGTGCATACCTATCCTTTTTTTTTAAGGAAGTTGTAGCTTCTATGTAGTGAACGCTTCGGCTTATTAAAGATGATATATCGGGTAGAGACAATTTCAATCTCGTAAGAAAGGAATTGGAACCACATTCGACACATCAGGAGAAACTTTTGAAGCCTTGGTTGACTTTGTCCCAAGTGGCTAATTCGCAAAATGAATTCCCCCTCAAGTGGGTATAACTATAATCCTCTCACTCTCCTGTTATTCACAGGTTTTTATTGTTGGTAAAGATTTTGGAGCTCGGCCTGCTTACTATTTTGCTCTTCTCTACCCAGAAAGGGTTTTGGGAGTCGCTACTTTGGGCATTCCATTTGTTCCCCCAGGTCCCGTTACATACAATAAATACCTTCCTGAAGGTTTCTACATCTCAAGATGGAAGGTAAGCAGTTGTTTTCTCAGTTTACTGAGTGTCAACTGATGAAACAACATTAGCTGCAACCTAGGCTCTGTTCCCTTACAGTTTTATAGAATCATTTTTTTTGCAGAAATTATGTTTGATAAGAATCCTCCATATTTTCATAGGGTATTCATTCTTCAGCAGAAATAGTTTTTGAGAAGATGAGAACATCTTTTCAATTTTCTTATCCAAAAAGCGTTTCCTTTTCAAAAACCACCAGACAATGTTAAAGCCATCCACCAAACAAATATCCTATAATTTCTTTGAAAACTGATTCTGAAGACTGTGATTCAAACTGAAAACTTATGATTGTAATCTCATCCTAGGAACCTGGACGAGCTGAAGCTGATTTTGGCCGCCTTGATGCTAAAACAGTAGTGCGGAACGTCTACATTCTGTTCTCCAAAACTGAAATACCAATAGCCAGAGAAGACCAGGAGATTATGGACATGGTGGAATCATCTACTCCTCTACCCCCTTGGTTCACGGAGGAAGATCTTGAAGCCTATGGAGCTTTGTATCAGAAATCTGGATTCCGTACTGCGCTGAAAGTTCCTTACAGGTAATTAGTTTAATCCTGTCTTGAGTTTTCACATCAGTCCGGTGCTTAATATAAGTGATTCAGGATGCTTATTTACTATACAATTCATCAAGTAGTGCACTATTTACATTTTTTTGTTTCAATCATTTAGTATTAGGTTTTCTATTTTAAATACGAATTCTATTTACCTTTTCAATTATACTCTATTTGCGTGTAAAAATAAGCTTTGGTATTTATATTTGTCAGAATTTGATTAATGACTGGAGAGTTTGTGATTGTGGCCTCGTGTTTAGGGTTTGTCGCCATCTTGTGTGATTCTTCTCTCGCCTTTCTCCTTTATCACTGTCATGTTGTCTAGAATGAAGCTAAAGCCGATTGACCACTGCTATATCACGGTATATGACCTCTCTGCTTGAAGAAAAGAACAGCTTTTAAACTTTTTACACGTTCTGCTGACCACCTTCTTAGCAGCTTGTGGCTAATAACGTGTATGTTTTTTGACATGCTAGTTTAATCTGGAAAAGTAAGCTGTGCTATTAACCCTCAGTCAGTTGGTCATTTTATTAGCCGTTGGTAAATTGGTAATTCAATCAATTAAAATGGTGTAATTCAGTCTCAAACTCTCAGCTTAATTGAGTTCTTGATTAGCCGTTGGTAAATGGGTAATTCAATCAATTAAAACGGCGTAATTCAATCTTAGCTTAATTGAGTCAAGTAGCTAAGCAAATAGAGCAGTTTTTCCATATATTACCATCAAAGATGGAGGCCTAATCTAGTGTCTGATTTGGTGGATTGATTTATCTAAGTTAGTTCTTTCTGGGGTTCATTTTCATCAAAGATCATATGCATAGGTTGTAGAGTTTCGGAGTACTTTTGTTCGTTATGATGCTTGTACTTTTTATCCTTTTAACCTCTGATTAATAAAAATTTTCTTTGTTGTTTCAAAAAAAAAAAAAAAGGTGTTTTGGAGTGTACTGGTAGATTAATTTCTTGGCTTGACTTTAAAATTCATGTGGTTGCCACTGGACCTGTATACTCACATTGGGCCTTGACCTTTAAATTTTTTATTTCTTATTTTATTTTATTTTATTTTTGGGTAGAAATAGGCATTCTCCAGAAACAAAGCATTTGCTCGTTCTAACAAGCCTCACATTTACAGGTCTTTTGAAGAAGAGTTCAACTTACCAGATACGAAGGTCGAAGCGCCATCGTTGCTAATCATGGGCGAGAAGGATTATTGTTTCAAATTCCCCGGAATGGAGGACTACGTAAGGAGCGGACGGGTGAAGTTTTTCGTCCCAAATTTGGAGATAACCTATGTGCCGGAAGGAACTCATTTCGTTCAGGAACAGTTCCCGGATAAGGTGAGCAAGCTACTTCTCACCTTCCTCAATAAGCATCGTTGATCTCTACCATTCAAGAATGGTTTGTTGTTGTTATCTTGTGTTGATATGTCAACTGTGAGATGAATAATCAAGGGAAGACTGTATTTGCAGATCTTTTGTTGCATTCTTGTAATTTGACAATTCTCATGGCATTTCTTCACCCTTCACAATGTGTGAGAGCATGAAATAATTTTCCCTTGTCCATCTCTCTCACTCACTCTCTCTCTCTCTCTCTCTCTCTCTCTCTCTCTCTCTCTCTCTCTCTTCTTTTCGAGGCAATTGTTTTTAATTATGGCTCTTAATGAGACAGCCGATGCTTGGATCTTTGTCTTTCTTGGACTTCTGGATTTTAATTCAATAAAGAAAGCCAACAAGCTCTCAACTCCTCTGTTCATTTCATCAAGTGTATCAGCAAAAAATGCTGAAACAAGTTTTGAGACAGAATGGTGATTTATTCGGTTAATATCTACGAGGGCAGTTAGCCTGGTGGTTGAGTAGCAGCGCGCAAGGGTTTCAAATTTTTCATGTTAAATATTTTCTATTAATTGGATGAAAATGACTTATTCTTAAATTTTTCATAAGTTATTTTCCGAAATCAACCCGCTGCCTTCTACTGCAATTCTCACTGTGAAGTTTTCTCGATCGTCAGTCTTAATCCATCTTCAATTCTCTTATTCTCTCTCTATCCACGCACGCACGCACGCACCCACCCCCCCCCCCCCCCCCATCGGCGGACCTATTCAGAGACACGTGGGGTCACGTGCCCCAACAGAACTCCCAAGTTTTTCTTCTTCTCCGTTATTCTTCCAAGTTATAGTCCTTCCTCTGTGAACCAATTTCTACCAAACAGTTAGCTGTGGGACCTCTTCCAACTTCCACGTCCGAATCGTTTGCAGTCACACCACATAATTAATACTCCTATACTACCTCTACCTGTCATAATTGATATTCCACATGGGCCTGTCTGGACTGTAAATTGACCATTCAGGTTCAAATTGGAGGTCCAGTTTTCAGATAGGAAATTATAATTAAATTATATATCGGAGGAAGTAGTATTTTGCATATGAATAGTCAAATTGGGATTAAATAAATTAGGTGTGTTTTTAATATGTCCTCGCCAAGGTTGGTGAGATATCTTTTGATTGTTTGGGAAAACTAGTAAGTACATTATTTAATCGGGGCGGTTTCGAGGACACTTAAAAAAACCCTTAAAAAAATATTTCATAGTTCCCGATCGAATTTTGATAATCCGGGCCGCTCAATGTGATCAGAACGCGATTTTAAGGGTGTCCGTGAGAAATCAGCAAAAAAAAAGACTGAGAAGGGCTTCATCCAAACAGTTTCTTATTGAACTTTATTGAACGGTCCAATAAAAAACTGCTCAAATCAAGCCCTTCCCAGTTAGTTTTTTTGCCAGTTTCTCGCAAACACCCTTAAAATCACGTTCTGAACACATTGAGCGGCTTGGATCATCAAAATTTGATCGGAAATTATGAGATTAAGATTTAGAGTGTTTTTTTAAGGATTTTTTTAAGTGTCTCCGGAACCGCCCCCTTATTTAATTGGTTACTGTTTTTTATTTAATGATGGAGATTTACAATCAGTTTTACATAATTTATGCTTAATTTTAATCTTTGCTTACGGTTACCATTAATAATACTAAGGAATGCTTAAGTTTAATGTTTCCTTAATACCAGGTGCCCCTAGTCCGAACAAATCCTGGGTCTGCCACTGCAGCCCCCACAGGAAAATAAAAGTTTGAAGTTTATTTTCTGAAAAAACATTTTATATGGAAAACATTTTACATCGAAACAAATTGAGCATAAGATAAAAATAGGTTCTTCTGTGGCGTGAATAATACCTACCGTTTTAAAAGCTAACAGAACTATAGAAACTATCGTGACCAAACCTTCGAGGTGAAGACCGATGTCCCTAACTTGGAGACGATCTACGTGGCTGAAGGTTCCCATTTTGTTCAGGAGCACTTCCCTGACCAGGTGAACCAGCTACTTCTCACCTTCCTCAATAGCCATAGGTGATGTCCATGGTATGTGGGGTTGTTAAAGGCTAGCTAGAGTATCGAAAATGCTTGAGATGTGAGTTGAGTCACATTCACATTGTGATTGTTACATAAATAATTTCATTGGCGAACTGAGAACTTCGAGAGGCTGGGCCATTGGTTCCGTGGTTAAAACTCGGGTTATTGACCCTGAGGTTACAGGTCTGAACTTGAGTTGTGCATGTAATGCTAAGCGTTGTATCTATACCGCATATGCGGACTAAGGTGGTGGTTTTACTACTTTTCAAACCGGGAACTTCAAACTTTAGGCAGCTTCCATCGAAGTATTCAGAGGACAAAATGAAAGGCAAGGGAATTGAACTTTCATGAGGCGAGGCGTTAGCCGCGTTGAGAGGCATAAGCCTTGAAGTTCTTATTCTTTATTTCTACAAATAGAATTAAATACAAATACCATAAAAAAAGGGACAGTGTTAAGGCCATTAAAAAAAAATTACAGTATAAATAGAATTCACAAAAAAACATGTTTAAGGCATAAAAACATTAGGCATTAATAGATTCAACATTTAAAAGCTCTCTTAAATCTAATATGCATTGCTTCACCTTCGACAATGCGAAAGACTCATGTGCTTAGAAAGTGGGTCCAAACACTATTGTGATTTGTGAGGTGCCAATTTTCTGCATATACTCCAAACATCATATATTAGTTGCTATGTGTTCTTAAGTTACTACATGTCAAGTATCGTGCAGAACAGAATTCATTTGCTATTCGCTTGCTCAAAACGAGTTGTATATTGATAATTGGGAACATCGAGATTGAATTTTCTCAATCCAACCGTGCATAAATTAATTCTTATGATTACGAAGCTCCCCGGTATTTGATTTTTTTGTTGCAGTCGATAGATTTCAAAAATTCCTCATTTCTTTTAGAGCCTGTTTGTGAGGGGCTCTTCTCTCATTTTCATTTCCACCCTTTCACCTTTTGGCTGTTTGGGTGGTGGAGCCAAAACACATTCTACGAAAATTGACCTTCAAAGTGCAATTGAAGGAGAGCAAAAGCCAAAAAGTTCGTCTATGGGTCCTTTTCACGTTCTAGTTTTGCATTTTCATTTACCCTTTTTAACTAAATGACACAGATATCCTCTCTTATCCTACCGTAATAACAAAGAAAGATGCATCACTGTTGAGAATATTAACAATATCTTGTTTTCCCTTTAATTGATTCCTAATTAGCAACAAAAAATTTAGAGAGTGGAGACTTTCTAATTTGAGACACGGGTATTTGTTTAGCGAATAACCAAAAAATATTTCACAATATATCTCTAACAACAGTCGACAAATATTAATCATAGTGGAGTACATGTTATAATACAATAATAAATACTCGAGGACTACATGTTAAAGAATCAATCTATTATTTACTTTCATCATTACACATGTTGCAAAATGCTTGTAGCTATCTCAAAAACACTATACGAATTCAAAATACATTAGTATGTACATAGTCTAGGAAGCCAAAAAATGCAAAAAATGTTTGGACTTCCAACGCATTGGCGATCCAATTAAAAAAAAATCCTAAGCACCACAACAACGAAGTAAAACACTGGCCCCATGTTTGAATCTTCGATACACATACGCAAGGAAGATATGCGAAGAAGATGGATGATACGTCTCTCGATCGAACTTTCAAGCCTCGATTTTACATTTTCATATATTATCACCTACGACAATCTTCTTTCTAGGATTGTTGATTCAGGTAAACACATGAACAAAACCTTAATTCGGCCGTACACATACAGTTACTTTGACGGCATACCCGTGCTTTCTGACCGTATAACTGAGTTGAGAGAAATGGACACATTCCAAAGTCTTTCAGCTTTCACTTATTTCTCTCCGTTGAAAGGGGGCGACTATTCGCAGCTCCGTATTTTCTCCCTTAGACCGTTAAAAATTTTTAATTATACTCGACAGTTAGTTACCGAAATTGAGATACATTTTCAGCATACAATTTCCGAAATATAATATTTTTTTCAATAGCTATTTACCGAAAATGTATGTTCAGCAGTTGTTTACCGAAAGTTGAATATATTTTCGACATGTAGTTACCAAAATATAATCTTGTTTTCAACAGCTATTTATCGAAATATTATGTATGATTTTCAATAACTATTTACCGAAATGTAGTGGGCTAAGAGAGAAAATACAGGGCTGCGAATAATCGCCCCCATTGAAATGTGCCCTGGAATTTACCAAATTGTATTCACACTCCCTTTTTTATTTTTTTCTTAGATGCAGGCTTCTATAAGTTCTATTTGGGCGCTGCTATTCGCAGTCTTTTATTTTCTCTCATAGCCCATTAAAATTTTTTAATTAAACTCGACAGTTAGTTACCGAAATTGAGATATATTTTCAGTATCCAATTACAGAAATATAATATTTTTTTCAACAGATATTTACCGAAAATGTATGTTCGGCAGTTGTTTATCAAAAGTTGAACATATTTTCGACATGTAGTTACCAAAATATAATCTTATTTTGAACAACTATTTACCAAAATGTTATGTATGATTTTCAACAATCATTTACCGAAATATAATAGGCTATGGGAGAAAATAAAGAGTTGCGAATAGCAGCGCCCTTCTATTTGGGTTTCCGGGTCGCGCGGGTCAAGACATAACAAAAGAGACGGGGCTCAGGCTCTTTACCCTTTCCCCCAATTTCCTTCCCGTTCCAGACAGGGAGACAGAGAAGAGAAGCGAACGAACGACTGGAGAGAAGAAGAGAACGACTGGACTGAAGAAGAAGATCGAACCGACTGGTATCTCTCTCTCCCTCTCTCTCTCGTTCAATCGTACAGAAATTAGAGTTAGGGTTCGATTTATGGGGTTCGTCCGATCTAGAAACCGAAATCGTATTAAAAGAAGCGACCTCTGGGGGAGGGGAAAGGCGAGTGTTTCGGTAGTTTTCTTCAATGAGGCCAACTACAAAATCAGAGTCGGGAATACGTTTGTCGCCAAACTTAATCACAGGCACCTTCCCCTCAGAAAAAGAGAGTCAAAATTGCTTTATATGTAGCCACACTTAGAATGGAGTGGCAGAAAAAGATTCATATAGCCAACTCCAGTTGATTGAACATATGGCTTAGTTTGGTGTGTGTGCTGTGTACCTACAGAGCAAATTAAAAGCCCCAAATCCTAAACAAAGCTGGATTTTTTGGAAGCCGTTGTTTGAGAAACTTTTTTGTCTTTAGGCGCCTCCATTTGTAAAATGGGCTGACAAAGACGATGAATATATGAAAAAAAAATGGACTTTTCTAGTACCAGTTTCCTCTTTACCTTTTAGACCACAGAATTGCTTTCAATCCTACTATGGTGACCATGTTTTGGATACCATGTGAGTTGTCTTTAATGCATTAGCGGAATGGGCTACACATTTAATTGTGTTATAGCAATGCAGGGATGGCAACTCACTTCGTATCCCAGACGTGCTCACCAAATGCGATCACCTCTCTGCTTTTGACTACATAACCCACATGAATCCGGTAAATTCTGATTTGCTGCTACTTTCCACGTTTAGGGGAGAAAATGCTGAAGAATGAAGTGAACCCTCACATCAGCAAGACAACTCGTTTACCTCGGAAACGCTTCTATCGCGCAAGGGCCCACAGCAATCCACTAAGCGATTCCCACTTCCCGGTGCCTGTCTCCCCTTGCCATGTCGACTACTCCCTTCATTACCCTCAACTTTTTCAATCAGATCGAACCGTCAATTCCAAGATCCAATTTGCAGACATAGGCTGTGGTTTTGGAGGGCTTCTAATTAGTCTTTCAACTCTTTTCCCAGAAACCCTAATGATTGGGATGGAGCTAAGGGACAAGGTGACAGAATACGTGAAGGAGAGGATTTTAGCTCTGAGAGTGGAAAATCCTGGTCAATACCAGAATGTGTCAGTGGTTCGGACTAATTCCATGAAGTACATTCCCAATTATTTTGAGAAAGGACAGCTCTCGAAGATGTTTTTCCTTTTCCCTGATCCTCATTTTAAGGAGAAAAATCATAGGCGTAGGGTGATAAGTCCACACTTGCTAGATGAATATGCTTACGCTCTTCGTATTGGTGGGATTATATACACGATTACGGATGTGGAAGAACTTGGCGAGTGGATGAAAGCTTGTTTGGAGGGGCACCCTATGTTTGAAGCAGTTGGGGATGAAGAACTTGAAGCCGATCCAGTTGTGAATCTCTTGAGTTCAGCCACCGAGGAAGGGCAGAAGGTTGCAAGGAATGGGGGACAAACTTTTCAAGCAGTTTATAAGCGTGTTGTGCCGTCTCTTTGATTTTGATCTCTTCAATTTTGGCAGTTTCCTCAATTCTGTAGCTTGCTGTCCCAGCTTTCTGAAATCATTTTTCCATGCTGATCTTCTGGTACTGGAATCTCAAATTTTCAGCTAGCTATTGTAGTTGTTTTCATATAAGTTCATGATTTTGGCAGTTTCCTCGATGTATCTTTTTTTGGCTCGTTATGCTGAGGTCTGCATAATTTCAGTCATAATCCTGGGGTGGGGTTGGTTTCTCATTGAATTCTTGGCGTCCCAGAGAAACAGAATTTGGTGCTCCAAAATTGTAGGAAATAAGTTTGATGGTCTAGAGGATACTCTATTAAAGGTAGAAAGAGTCCTGCTTCTGGGGACGCCTTGGGAACCAGTCATGCCGTGAAGTACACAGGATTTGTAGTTAGCGGGGGGTTGCGAACCACATGTAGAAAATACATGCGACCCAAAAACAGTTGCTACTGTCTATATGTGAGGAAGAGATGCAATTGTTTGTAGATAAGTAGCTCCAAGTTAATATATACATGCGACCCAAAAATAGTTGATGCTAATTAGTATTGTAGAGGGTTATTTCGCACACATCCAGGAATTTTAAGATCTTGTTGCACCCAAGCAGCATACAAGGGCGAATCCTATTTAACTTTTCCATACTATTAATTTGCAAATATTGTAAGGGTAAATTTCACTAACCTTCCTGAGGTTTCTGATAAAAGCAAGGACCTCCCTGAGATTTTTTGGAAAGTTCACTACCCTCCCTTGCTTTTCCGGATAATACATGGATACCCCTTTTGTGATCATGTCGTCAAAAACTTCACTCCTAATCAACTGATTATGTAACCAAAACAACACCATCAGAAGGAACTGCCAAGAAGGTTAGAAATTCCAACCTCCCTGAGCCAAACCATGCACAAGGGATTCATTCATTTCTATAAAAATCAATGGCTCTTCAACTGAAATTGTGTATTGAACCTTGAGAAGTCCACCACCGAAAGCAACACCAGACATTGACCATTCCAAGATATGGAGTATATATTTGTGTGCGTGTGATTGGTTTGAGTTTGATTTCGATAAGAGAAGGAAAGGGTACCTTCAAATAAAGTTGGGTGCAAAGATGACACTAAGAAATTCTTGAAAACTGGGTGAAGAGTATTTTCTTTCATATTCTTAATTGAGAGGGTGTTTTCGTCATTTTAGCATCATATTTAACGCCGTTTGGGAGACATTTAAGTCTATTTTGGCCAAATAATTCATTTGAATTAAATTTTGTTCTTATTCAATTTTTTTTTCATATTTGTTAGTTTTTCGTCAAGTTTTCATGGTTTATTGCTTTGTCATGAAGGGAGGAATCTAAAAAGTGAATAATTAACATTGAAAATCCAAAATTTTTGAATAAAGATGAAAAAATTGGCTTATTGGCTTAATTTTGTCTTTATTCCAAAAAATTTGGGTTTCGATCATAATTTTTTACTTTTTAGATTCCTCTAGTCATGACGAAGCAATAATCCATAAAAATTAACAAATACAATTTTTTTTGAATAAGGATTATTTGGCCAAAATAGGCCTAAATTAGGTATCTTTACATTGTCAATAAAAGTTAGGGAGAGTAATGACGTTTCAGAAATCTCAGGGGAGGTTTTGGTTTTGTGAAATACCTCGCAGAAATCTCAGGGGAGGTCTTGCTTTTGTCAAATACCTCAGAGTAGGTCAATAAAATTTACCAATAGTATAATTCACAAGGATATTTAGAACACCTCGACACCCCTTGTATCCGCTCCTGCAGTCATGGTTGCTAAGGACCTGATATGCTTCATCAAATAAACATAGATCCATAAAATATGTCTTGAAACTTCTACTGTTAGTGGAGTTGTTTTAGCACCTTATTTTAAGACGAAAGAACATCCTCATTTTGGTATTATTTTTTTGGCTTTGTGTATTTTGTTCGTCTTTTTTGAATTTCTGTTAGATTCGAGTGATATTTTAATAATAATTTGGAGGCCCTTCAATCTGTTTTTAAGGGAGCAAAGGAGTGGAACCCAGGAAATCACATATATTGCTTTCAGCACACAACAATTTGTATATAACTAGATAAGGGTATGTAGATTTACAAATACATGCGTGTGTACGAGCGCAACAATTTGTAAATAACTAGATAACAATATGTAGATCTACATGTTTGTACGAGCGCAACAATTTGTAAATAACTAGATAACAGTATGTAGATCTACATATACGTACGCGCACGCGTGTATCTTTGGACTTTTTTTTGGAGAAGAGGAAGTAATTTTCTCATCGATGACAGGAACCAATCTTATTAATCAAAAGTCTGCATAGTACTTTACAACTTGAGAGGATCTGAACTCGATCAGATGGTTTTGAACAAAATTTCAAATAGCCATGGTAATATAGTAATCACTAGACTAGGACATGCATAATTAATCTATCCTTTTCTGCCAGTAGCAATCTTCCTTGCAAGTTTGTGCTTCAACAACTTCGTCCTTCTTTCTTTCTCTCTGCGATCCTTGCGAGTTTCTTCCCACGCTACCGAATCCTCCCCATCGCCATCGCCATCGCCATTATTACTGCAACCGGCTTCTGCAGTACATGTCTGGTTCTTATCGTGTGATTGTCTTTCTTTGACGAGCTTGAATCCCATGACGAGAGCGTAAAGCTCAAACCCTAAAAGCTCGGCCAGAGTCTTTGTGAATGGAGCGCAGAGAATAAAGTCTTCTGGATGGCCTGCAATGAGTTTAGCCATTACAGTTGATGATTTCGACATTGCGTGAGTACTTTTGACACACCCCTCTGAAACGCAACTTAAATTTGGGAAAGAGGAGACTCTGCGCTCATATATAGTACTTGTGGCCGGATAAACCTTATGACTTTCATGCTTCGGAATCCAATCAGTTCTAAGTTTCCAAATTCAAGTTGTTTTAGGAATGGGTTATTAGGTTAGTCCTCTAGAGACTTCCGAATCCAAGTAGGCATAGAAGAACTTTCCAAATTCAATTTTACATATAAGCGGCTAGTTAGTTTGGCACATTAGGTGTTACTTTCTCATGTAAAAAAAAATCTTGGTACACTTGCAAGTAAATTTTTTTTTTTTTTGACACACTTACACTTACAATTACAAGTAATTTGAGTAAACAATTTTCACTTTTTGGCACATAAGTTTTTATTATTATTTATTATTTCTCTATATTTAGCTAATAAATTCAAAATTGCCCTTTTATTTGTGAAGGAATATATTGTGACTCAAGAAATAAAATTATAGTAGTAGTTTGTACATTCGTACAATAAAGAGAAATTTTTTAGTGTTTTGTGTGAGTGAAATTACATTTATGGAAAGTTATCATAACTGAAGGAGGCACAGGGATAATTTTGCCACCGCTCGCTCCCCAATCATCTTGATAGGATTGTCATAAACAGGGAAAATTGTTCAGTGGTCTTGGAATTGACAATAACCAAATTTACCACTCGTTCCAAGGCTCATACAGCCTCACAGGTACACTCTCTCTCTCTCTCTCTCTCTCTCTCTCTAAAAACTCAATAGACTTGATTGACTTGCAATTTTCAAAGATTCTCAGAAAATGAAGAAAAAAGGAGAAGAAGCTGAATAACTTGAAACTATGGACTCGATTCTGTTTCGTTGATTGAATGTTTGATGTTGCTTACAATACAGAGCCTTATATAAGAAAAAATAAAAATTGCCTTCCCACATAAGATTAAATTATGTCCGGATGAGCCGAACAGAGGGGGTTTTCCTCTAGCACCTCTGTGGATCCCCTTCAAGCATTTTTTTGGGTAATCTAAACCATGCATTTGTAGGGTTGTAAAATAAAGTATCTATGCAAAAAAATCAACTTATCTGGATATTGATAAGGGGACAGTAGTGAAAAATTTGTAGATGCTTTAAGGGGGTGTTTCCGGCAATAAATTGGTCTACATCTCTGACACAAAAAAATTAATTTTTGGTATTTCTTTTGCATTTTAAATTTAGTTTTTGATCGTTTACCCGCATCAATAAATTGAAAAATCATCTTTTGTTTTAACAACAATGACATTGGGTTGGACAATACACTATAAGGTGTTCAAAGTTAACGGAGTTGGGTGTTCAAAATTGATTTAATAAAGCATTCAAATAATGTGTTGAATTTGATCAATACCTAAATTATCATGTATATGAAAAATAATTTAGGGTGTTCACAGCTTAAGGTGGAGCTGCCTATAAACAAAGCACAAAAAATTGATAAGACAAAAAAATTACAGAGAATGAAGCCTTTAATAACTAATGAACGTCCATTTAATTGCCATCATGTCATGGATTGACTCACATTTTTCTCATCGATGACAGGAACCAATCCTATTAATCAAAAGTCTGCGTAGTACTTAACAACTTCAGAGGATCTGAACTCGATCCGATGGTTTTGAACAAAATTTCAAATAGTCATGGTAATATAGTAATCACTATACAAGGACATGCATAATTAATCTATCCTTTTCTGCCAGAAGCAATCTTCCTTGCAAGTTTGTGCCATGGTGGGATGGAGTCTTTGGAGGGGAAAAGGAGGGTTACAAACTTCCAAGGGGCTCCTATCGTAGCTAAGTCTATTGCCTTGAAGATGGAACAAGCATGGGAAGAACTAAAACTAGCATCATCAGTTTCAATCTCAGACCCTTCTAGTAGAGCTGCAGCCCCCTCTGTGCAAACCCAGATGGAAGGCCCCAGCCCAGCGAGCCATTAAATTGAACTGTGATGTGTAGTGGAAGGAGCTCGGCTATGTTTTTTCAGCCACACAGGTGAAAGTTTTAAATGGAAAAATGATCATGGTGGTTCACTCTTCAGCTTTTGTTTGCATAGCAGTTGGCTCCTAGAGAAGCCTGTCTGATGGCCAAGGCTCTGGGTTTGAGATCAGTGGAGATAGAAAGCAATAGCAAGACAGCAAGCTTCCAATCTCGTTGAGTGTCTCAATATTGCTACCCCTGGGAGTGCCCATGTATTATTCAGGATATTATGTCTCGTTTCTGAACTTTATTTATATCGTGCATGGATCCCTAGAGAGAGCAAACTAAGATGCCCATTGGGTAGCGTCTTTTTCTTCAGGAACACTACTTCAGAACTGTGTTTCTTTGATCCCAGCCAAGCTATGTGTAATCCTTGTGTCTGATGTTTCTCTCTCTTCTTAATGCAAATATGTTTGCCGATCAGAAAAATTAGCATATTGTAATATCTAGCCAAGTTAATAAAATCTTTTTCTCATGAAAAAAAGTCTTATGATGCATACTACGTATCTTACAATTAGTGATATGTTTAGAGGTAAAATTGTGCAAACCTGTAACATAACTAATGTCTGAATAAATCTTATGCTACGAATTTGATGCAATATGTACCCTAAGATATGGGTCATATATATAGAGGTAAACCAATAACAATGTCTAAACCTATCTTATGTTTGAAGCAAATATTTTTGCCGAATCCATGATGCAATATGCCAATTTTTTATTACTAGAATGCGTCATATGGTTGAAGAACAAAATTTTTTATCATTTAAGTTTGTACTCAATATGAGTAATAGATTTTATGTCATACCGGTTATGAAGCACCGACACCTCTCGAGGTCGAAGTGTCGCAGTGTCCGGAGTCTCCGAACATGGGGACACGTGTCCAATACGCCACGTGGCCTGTCCAATAATTTACTTTAAATTTATGAGGGGGACACGGCTGGGACACCGATAGGGACACAGTGGGGGGTCAAACTGTATTTTTTTACAAATTTTTGGGGGTCAAACTGTTGTTACTTAAATATATAAATAAATAAGTAAACAAATAAATATACGCGTGGCGTGTCCCCCGCCTGTCTGTGTCCCCATTTTTTAAGAATTCGCATATCTCTGTATCCGTGTCCGTATCCGTGCATCATAGCATACTAGTATAACAATTTTTGTTATATTTACACTTGCTTTTATCCGATACATAAAATAAAAAATACGCATCCTGTTATGACAACCTTAGCTATAAGTTGACAAACTCACTCAAGTTAGAGCATCTCCAGCAGTCACACCAAAACAAAATTTTCGTTTAACTGGCGAGAAAAAGGGGAATTAACCAAACCCAGCAGTCTCTCTTCACATGTCGCTAGTTTAACCCTCGCTCCTGTCCCTCGCTGGCTGTGGCGAGGTTTTGGAGGCTCGCTTGCCCCTCTCTCTCTCTCTCTCTCTCTCTCTCTCTCCCCCGCTGCAACCTCTTCGTTGGAAGACAGATCGGGGTGCTGGGTTGCGGGATTTTCAGTTCTGGGTTTTCCGATCGCCGATGGTGCAGATCAATCGCCGGAGTGGCGGAGTCTAAAGGAATGAAATGTGAAAAAGGGAGAGAAGGGATGTGTGTGTGTGTGAGAGAGGGAGAGGTTTCAGTGGGTTTGAGTGTGTGTGTGTGGGAGAGAGAGTAGACACTGGCAGTGGAGGAGAAATTTTTTGCAACGGTGGCTGGGGTGGGGAAGAGAGAGGAAAGTGGTTTTTGTTTGAGGTTAGAGGAGGGACCCACAAGGTGATTTATTATTTCTTTTTCAAATGGCTAGGCTGTTAAGAAGGCTGCTGGGTAGTTCACCAATTTAATGGCTAGCTAACACATTTTTTCTCGCCAAAATGGCTAAAAAAATGGTTAGTCTGGTGGAGATGCTCTTACAAGAGTGCCAAAGTAAGATGACTCAACAAGTTTTGCATTCACTTTCAGTCACTAAAAAGGAGCAAATAAGAAGTCTTTTTACAAACGTGGAAGCATTTCTGTACCTAATTAGTGTCGAGATTGAATTCAGCTATCTTCTTCCAGGATTTTAGAGTGTCATGTCTCCGGTGTATATTTTGTACAACGTAAGGCTGCTCATCTGGAAGCTAAGGCTGCTGATGCTTTCATTAAGGATGTTGGCTTTCTCTTGAGCTTTTTTTTTTTTCTCCTCATCAGATAAATCCCCATAAAGGATATACAACATGTATTAATAAGCAAATTAAACCCATTTTTGAATCATACGGATAAGGACATAAATCAACATTCTTTGATCACCTGAGCCCTGCAACTTTAATTCTTCAATCTCTTTTTGCAAAATACTTTCGCTCCAAGTGGGCGGCTTTGCCCATCGCAATTTCTCATTTTTTTCGGTATTTGTTTAAACGGCCCATCCAACCTACATTATCATTAGACAAACTCGCGCATCATGTTTAAGTTGCAAACTTTTGCACAGGTCTCGAAGTTGTCGGATATTATCTGGAAACTATTGTGCTTAGTTAAATTTTGAATGAAATTGGACAAGAGAAGTAGGTTGTAAAGAAAGGAAGGGTAATTGATGCAATAAGTACAAGAGTGTCAAAGCTTTTTATGCTTGCTTTCATTATTAAGAAAAAAATATTTCAAGCTCTATTTATATATAGAGCTACTCCATCGACTTTTTTTTCTCTCTAGAAAAGTCTAGTTAAGCACATGAACTTAATTACAAAAAATCTTCCATCTTCTAGAATTATCTATGTGCATTAATATCTTCTAGTAATTATAACTTCTACACAATTCTTATTATTTTTTCAACTTGGATATTTAAATACTTATTCTACATCATTCTAGAATATTACAAATTACTTTTTCTAACAAAAAGATCTCAAATATCAATTGAAGTTCCTTCGGCCTTCCAAAACCTAAAGCCCGCAAAAAGAAAACAATTTTATGAAAAAATAACTTATCAATGTTCAGCAAATTTTTCCGAGAGGAGGTTTCAAAGTGAAGGAACAAGTGACGTATGACCAATTGTCAAAGGAACTTGAGGACGAAGGCTAAAACTAGATCTTTAAGCACCAATAGTTCTAGATGCCAAGGATAAAAAAGTAGAAAAACTATGCAAGCACTGGGCCCTGGCAGCATCCAGTCAACAGTGAATAAATCAATCACATTCTTCTTAGAAACAAAGGTATACCCGCAACGAAAAGATGGACGGAAGAAAAAGAGCCTTTAAATGCAAAAAGAGTACATATTTAGTTCTTAGAAAACACAACTGCTACAATCCCCATGTTGGTAGAAATGCGCATTAATATTCTGTTTTGCTTTAACTTATGTCTGATGAAGGGTAGATTAGTGTCTATACAACATGGATATATAGTATTCATACAACATGACTTCCATAGGATCGTCCATACTACCGAGTACCGAACATCGGTCCAGCAACTGTGACACGACATTATTCCACAAACCCTCAAAATATGAAGTTCTCTAACAACTGGACCACGCCAACTCGACGTGTACTAATAATTACAGGCCACTTATTCCTGATATAAGTGTTAGTCTAAATATAGAACTGTCATCAGACCAACGATATTTTATAGGATAAAATATTGGCCTATTAAGAAACAACAGGTAAACATGATGAGTGTAGTGAAAATGAGAATGTTGAGGTGAATGTGTGGTAAGACTAGACGAGACAGGATTAGAAATGGGGCTAGAAATCAACACAAATGTGGTATTTACTCAGGGGCTAGAAATCAAAAATAAATAATTACAAAATCGAAACAAAAAATGATTGCAGAAATAAATGTTATTAGAAATAAAAAAATGTTATTTATAATAAAAATAATAAAACAAGTTCGAATCCTAAAAAATGAATCACTAAAAATAATTTGGCAAATATTAAAAAGCGATGCTGGGATCTTGGGTCGAGACGAGTGATATTTTAGTAGGTAAATTAACTTCAAATGGTGAAAGAAGAATCATTGTATGGCACCGCACCATTAAAGATTTTAATTGCACGGTTGAAAGATAGCCCAGAAAGTTGAGAAAATGATTAGTTTATACGAATCCTTCTTCTAATTCGATCAATGATGAATTGGATTTCATTTTCGAAAAATTATCTTAACTGGAGGCACCGTTATAATTTTGCCCTCTCACTATCTTTTTTTTTTTTTTTTTAAACACTTTAGAAATTCATTAATGAATATGAGAATTATAACCCACAGTGTTCAACTAATAGAATTGTGATCATCTTGATAGGATTGTCATAAACAGGGAAAATTGCCTTAAAACCCATCTTTTACCACTCGTTCTTGTGGAGGGGTCGTACGGCCTCACAGCTACTCTACTCTCTCTCTCTCTCTCTCTCTCTCTCTCTCCGTAGAAACTCAATGGACCAAATACAGCACAAGTACGTGGAAGTGAACGGTCTGAAGCTCCACGTAGCTGAGACCGGAACGGGTCCGGCAGCGGTGATGTTCCTCCACGGCTTTCCAGAGATATGGTACTCGTGGCGCCACCAGATGATCGCCGTCGCAAACGCCGGTTACAGAGCGATCGCACCCGATTACAGAGGATACGGGCTGTCCGACCCGCCGCCCGAACCCGAAAACGCCTCACTCCTTGACTCCGTCCGTGACATGGTCGCACTTCTCGATGCTCTCGACATTACAAAGGTACTCTTTGTTTATGAAGTTTTATTTTCCGATTGTATCCTAATTTTTGGCCTAATTCTTCTATTTGATGATCGATTCAACCTCTGATCGAAAAGATATACCTTGGTTATTTTTCATCTCTTCAACAAGTTTAGTAATGAGCAAAACGGCCACCAATCATAATTCCAACCACAACCCTCTCACATGCACGTAGGTCATAGGGATTCAACTTCAAGTTTGGGTGAGCCAACATTCAAGAAAGTGTTTTTAGACATAGAAGACGATATTAATGTTGTTATTAAAAATTGTAAAAATTAAGAAGATTGTCATATACATATTTTTGATGAGCCTATTCAATTACTAAAAGCAAAATAATATTGCAAAAGATAAAACTGTTGCTAAATATAAACATTGTTTTCTCAGTAAATATGGGTTGGACGGGTGTTGAATTGTTCTAAACAATGTTGAGTGGGCGAACTTACATAATTTTATAGTTTTGAAGAAAAAAAAACCCTACTATAATTATTAAAAATGTGTAATGTGGGTAGGGAGGGGAGGTTGCCCGGGGTCATCCGCCCCTCAGTCTGTCCTTGATGGAGGCCCCATGGTCTTTATGTGTGGGGCCATATATATGTGAGAGAATTGTGGTTGGGGTCATAGTTGGTGTACGTAGCACTTCTACTCTGGAAGAAGAAAACTTCTTCTCAGCTGCGGGTTCGGTTTGATTTGTAGTTGTGTTTGGTAGTCGGGAAAATAGAGATAAGATAGTTTTTCCTCTTCGGATTTGTTTGGGGAAAGAAGTGTAGTTTTTCCTGTGCGGTTTTGTTTGGGAAATTTTTACTTTTTTTTAGTAGTGTTTGGTGTTGGGTTTGTGAAGTTTGATTCGGTTTAATTGCACTCCGCTTACTGTTCAGGGTTTGTTCTGCTTCCAAAACCTTGGCTGAGTTGTTTTAGGGTAATTTGTGAACCTTATGAATACTTGCATATATGTAGCTCCTCATGTAACTCTTGCACTCTCTTCATTCTATGGATAATATAAAGTGGTGCAGTCTTGTACTCTTTTCATTCAATGTGTAGGGAAAAGTGGTGTGAGTTGTGGACGTACTCAACTTCATAGTTGGTGAATTACGTAAAAACTCTGTATTTTTTCTGTTTGCGTTCTTTCCTTGAATATTTTCCGCGTGTTGTGTGTGTTGTGGTTTGGCCGATTTCTCAACATTTTGGAGAAAGTTATTTTTAAGTCTTTGGAAAATGAAAATGATTAAAAAATGGCTGTTTCGATTAACTCTAATTATTTGTAATGAAGTTGAACAAGGGACGCACATGGAACATGGGAGGCACACATGTCTCAAGTGACACACGTATAGAGACATGGTGTGGTGTCATTTCATACTTTTAAGTTATAAAACTATTTCAAGAGTTACAATTTGCAACAAACTTGTCACTTGTGCCTTGTGGTTTGTCTTTTTGGTGGATTATCTCTTAATTATGTAGAAGTAGTGTTAGTTGTCTTTTTTGTGCTAAGTTAATGTTATTTCCTTATAGTTTGGGAATTTGTAGATCCCACATCCGTACTAATCACAACTAAAATTTAAAAGTATAAGCATTTTTTCCCCCCTTTTTTCGTGTCTCCGGCCGTGTCCATATGCTTGTTAATTGGGAATTTTCATATCTCGTGTCCATATTCGTGTCTGCATTTGTGTTTGTGTCTGTGCTTCTTAGGTTTTTAGTGTATGAATATTTGCACGTTCGTGACCCGATATTTTCATGTTTTGAGATTCTAACCAAATCGTGGCTTGCCAATGCATTAGGACAGAGGGATAAGGATATTTGAGAAAATAGGATTTTTTGCCTCCATTATATCTGAGGCTTGCTCCTGGTGGTAATGTTAACTTCATCTTAGATTGCTGAACACGTGTGTTTGGTTTGCATGGCATTGATGGGTTTTTTGAATCCTGACAAGTTTGCTATTGAAGACTGAAAACTGTTTATCGGATTAGTGACGTAATTAAAATTGCAAATACAACTTAATGACATGTGGTTTTGTGAATCTGGGATGCACGCGGTTCGCGAGAGTTTCCTTCTTGTCATAGTTGTTGAAATTGTGGTTTGGGGTTATTGGGGATTGTATTGGAATGTAAATCTCAAGATCCGTCTTGCTTAATTAAGTTTGGTTCTTGGAGTTAACATGGTAGAATCCAAAGTCCGAACGATTAGTCTCTTTGTAAGTTATAATGCTCTCTTTCTCCCCCCTATTTACTTACAGGTATTTCTTGTTGGTAAAGACTTTGGATCCCCAATCGCTTACCTCATTGCCCTTCTGTACCCAAAGAGGATCTCAGGAGTAGTAACATTGGGCGTCCCATTTATGCCCCCACGTCCTCCTACACATCACAAGGGCCTCCCAGAAGGTTTCTACATCTCAAGATGGAAGGTACGCATGGTCTTTATAGTTTATACCAACTTACCTGTCCAGAATTGGAAAGCATATCTTACTGGTTTTCATTCACTTCATTTGGAGATTCATTATAGGAACCTGGACGAGCTGAAGCTGATTTTGGTCGCTTTGATGCCAAAACAGTCGTTCGGAACATCTATATACTCTTCTCCAAAAGTGAAATACCAATAGCTGGGGAAAATAAGGAAATCATGGATATGGTGGAACCATTCACTCCTTTACCCCCTTGGTTCACAGATGAAGATATGGCAACCTATGGAGCTTTATATGAGAAATCCGGATTTCAAACTGCATTACAAGTTCCTTACAGGTGAAGGGTTATATAGCATTCATGTTACTGAAGAACTTGAGTGAAGTATCTTTTCCTTCCAAACTCCAACAAAATTGATTTATCTTGGTTTTGTTTTACAAATTTTGGTTGATGACCTTGTCACTATGATTGCAAACGGTGGATCGTTCCACTGATGCTATGTTTTGTTCTTACTGATACGTACATGATTAAAGCACGAACTTGCTGGATTTTTCATGTGGTTAATTGCAATGGTGGTTACCTGATATTTGATTAATTTTGTCTACGAAAAAGCCGTTTTGTCATAATATCTTGCTATTGGAAAGAGATTATTCCGATGATAATCACCAAGATGAGAGGGAGACGCGAAACTCTGCTCCTTATCCGTATTATTGATTTCCTCTGTGCTTAAGCTCTGGTATGAACAAGTTACCATAGCTTTAGTTTATGTGAGCGCTTGGGTTAAAGTCTTCCAATCTGCATTTCTTATCCGTTTGAATTCTTCTTCTCAGTTTGCCTTGTGCTGCATCACATGTTTGGATGTTTGCACATCCAAGTGGAAGACGAAATTGCATGTGAGGGAGGTTGTTAGATATTTTGAAAAGCTTTGGGGACTTGTGGAGATTAAATATATGCATATACAACATTTTGTTTTCGAAATTATTTCCACTTGGATGACATCTTGCCTTCATCCCTGAATATGGAGTTGCAACCATTGTGGTTTTTTTTTTTTTTTTTTAATCGGCTGTTGCAACCATTTTTTGACTGAATAAAGGGATCATCCTATTTGTTTCTGGAGTACTCTTTTCTTCTCTTTTTTTTCATCAAAATCACGGAAACCTTCAACCTTTGGTTTTACATAACAGGTCGATGCACAAACACTTGGACATACCAGATCCGAAAGTCGAAGTTCCGGCTATGCTGATTATGGGGGAGGAGGACTATGTCTTCAAATTTCCAGGAATAGAAGACTACATAAGAAGTGGAGAGGTGAAGACTTATGTCCCTAACTTGGAGACAATCTACGTGCCTGAAGGTACCCATTTTGTTCAGGAGCAATTCCCTGACCAGGTGAACCAGCTACTTCTCACCTTCCTGAGTAACCGTAATTGACATCTACGGGATGTGGCTGTTAAATTAACAAGTGTTCCAAAGGCTGGCTAGAGTATCGAAAATGCTTGAGATGCATGTTCAGTCACTTTCACAGTGATTGTTGTGTAAATATTTTTGTCGGGATACTAAGAACTTCAAGGGGTCCATTGGATCAGTGGTTAAAACTGGGGTTATTAACCCTGAGGTTATAGGTTGAACTTGAGTTTGTGCATATAAAATCTAAATGTTGTATCCATTCCCAATGTATCCCTTCGATCTCCAGTAACGGGGACTGAACTGGTGGTTTTTTATTTTCTTCATACTGGGAACTTCAAACTTGAGGCTGCTTCCGATTTCACTTCACTTTGGAGAGGAATAAACCATGCTGGCGACAGAAGCTTTAGTGAAACCCCGTGGTAACTTTTCTTAATTGCTTTCACAAAACGGTGGTGTAGAATCTTTAGCAGCTAGAGGCTAGTAATTGTTAGAGGTTGGGTTCAATATTTGTTAAATCTAGCCGTGCATAGCACGGGTCTCATGCTAGTTCTTATTCAAACATATATATGATCGACGAAACCTTTGCCAAAATCTGATCAACTTGATTCGTTTCTTTTTTTCATGAGCCTACATTAAGGTCTTCAAAATAACTAGGCTGGTTCGTCGAATTAGATTCTGATATGTCTGATTTTGTATCCATGAAGGCATGCATCACACCTCTTGTTTTCCGACACGGACATGTTGAAGGGCCATTAGAACAAGTTAACAGGCAAATTCAATTTATTTTCTATATTTTCCTAATTTAGAATATTTTTATGTTGAATGTTGCTAAGTTTTGAAAATCCATTCCTCTATTTTCAAAAAGTTAGACAAAAAATTAGTTTAGCCCTTAAGCTTCGTGAGACTTTTAGAGATATGACTCTTGAAATTTGACAAAATTTTAGTTTTGTTTCTTGGAGTCACTCTAACGAGGGTTCAATACATCCGCAACTGCATTAAGTGGTAGCACTACAAAGCAGAAAGATTTCACAAGGAAAGAGAGGTTTCCGCCAACATAAAAAGTATTTGACCACGCGGTGTTCCAATAGCAAGTAATAGTACTAATTTTCCTCTCAAAGACCCTATTAGGACTTGTGGATCTCTAGAGTTACCAAATTTTTATGGCTTTCTAACAAAGCTCAAAGATAACTGCCCCTCCTCCCTCCTGCATACAGTAATGCCACGTATAATTAAGGGAGTGGATTCACTTTTTTGACGACAAAATCATCCCATTAATTTAGAGAAACTCTGTTGCCTACGTATGGTTTGATTGCCCGAATGGTGCATTTGGTGATCAGTTGAACCCATCGGATTTCTATCATGAACCCATTTAAATAGTGTCATTACATCTAATGTCTTGTTTTTGGAGACCTACACCAAGATAAAATATAGTACTTTTTACAGTCTATCGACTCCCAAGTCCCCGTCAAAATAAAAGTGATCAGTGCATATGTATATATTTCGGTTTAGTTTGGAACCGTAACCCATGATCACAAATTTGCAAACCAAACCATCTAGAACGGTTTTCATTTTCTGAATGGGACCAAACCTTACTACTAAAAAAAAACAAACCAAACCGGCAATTTGGGCGGTGGTTCGTACTGGATTGACGGATTGGTGGTTTTTCCTTCACCCCTAACAAACACACACCAAAACTGGTTAAATTACGGTTTCATTTTGGACAAATTTCACTCAAACCCCCTGAGGTATCTGATAATGACAGAAAGTACCCCTCAGTTTTCAAAAATGACAGAGACCTCCCCTATTTCACAGTTTGGGTTTCATTCCGTTAGTTCCGTTAGTAAAGTGGACGGAAAATGTACGAAAATGTACAGAAAATGAAATCTTCAATTTTATTTAGTTCTACAGCTATCTTAGGGCTCTCATTGAAAGTCCTAGAGCCAAAAATTAACTATAACCATTTAGGATAAAATAATTAAAAAAATAAAATTTTTGTACCGATTCAAACGAATTAAAATTTGGAGCATTTAAAATTTTGCTCTTTTTTTAGGGCTTTTAATGAAGAGCAAATATTTAAGTGCTCCAATTTTCAATCCATTTGAATCGGTGCGAAAATCTTATTTTTCTGATTATTTTATCCTAAAGTGCAATAATTAATTTTTAGTTCTAAGATTTTCAATGAGAGCCTTAAGATAGCCGTAGAACCAAACAAAGAGGAGATACTTAAGTACTCCAATTTTTAATTCGTTTGAATCGGTGCAAAGATTTTTATTTTTTTATCATTTTATCCTAAATGGTCATAGTTAATTTTTGGCCTCAAGGCATTCAATGAGAGCCCTGAGAGAGCCATATAACCAAATGAAGAGAAGATACTTAAGTGCTCCAGTTTTTAATCCGTTTGAATCGGTGCGAAGATCTTATTTTTCTGATTATTTTATCTTAAAGAGTCATAATTAATTTTTTGCTCTAGGACGTTCAATAAGAGCCCTAAGATAGCTGTAGAACTAAATAAAATTGAAAATTTCATTTTCCGTACGTTTTCCGTCCATTTCACTAACGGAACTAACGGAATGGAACCCAAACTATGAAATAGGGGAGGTTTCTGTCATTTTTGAAAACTAAGGGGTACTTTCTGTCATTGTCAGATACCTCAGGGGGTCTGAGTGAAATTTGCCCTTTCATTTTTAATTCTGACCAAGTCTCAACCCCAAAGCAGTGGAGGAAGGAAAGGGGGGTGGGCAGCGGCTGCGTAAAGTTAGCAATGTATTGAGCCCCCTTAAAAATCTTGTCACGGTCAACTTCGTGTTTAAACCCCCCATCTTTCTACAAAATCCTAGATTATCTGCAAAAGCTTCTTTCACCAATTTTGATGAAAAAAAAATACAATTTTTCTTTGATAAAAAAATTATGTTATCTCTCAATTTCATATAATTTTCATTTTTAATTGTAGCACATCCTTTCCCCTTACCCTTTGTCAACCAAGATTAAGTTGGATGAAAGATTTGAGAAAGCATTCGAGATGCTCTTCCAGAGTTCATATAAAATGCACCAACCAATCGGACTAATAAAACAATTAAACATTGGAAATTTGCTCTCACCGTCGATGGATGCCATCATGTTGATAGGTCAAGGTGGTAAAGTATGAACTATAAAAGTTAAAGGGGGTTAGAGCATAACTGAGGCATAGTCACCAATGAGGAAATTACTCACATTTAAGGCTTAGTAATGTGTTACTAGTTACACTCCTCATAGCAAATCATTTCCTCAATTGTCATTAGAACCCTATTGTGGGCAACATGCCCTTACGAACAAAAGTGGATCAAAGAGCGCTGGCAGACGAACGCCCAATTTAGAGTCGCCACTTGGGTTTAAAGGTCCGACACCCGAGGAACCAAATTTGAAACGATTGCTACGTTGATTAATTTGAAAAGGTGAAGGCACCAGTCCATCATAATCATATCTGGGTTCGGGAGCCGGGTTACGAGAGAGAAAGAGTTTTATGGCACCCCCTCTCGCCCAATCTGGAGATCGGTCTTTACTTAGGCATTTTGCGAAAATGTTAGAGATTCTTCTTTATTAATCAACTTTTAGCCAATTAGGGTGGGAGAACAGTTTAAGGGGATTAAAACTGTTACAGATTTGCAAGATGTGATAGATGGCATGCTCGCTTATTGGCACGCTCCCTTATTGAAACAGTTAGTATATGAAAACAGACTTCTATGAGAGTTTAAACAGACTAAAAAGCCCTGTTTTGGAGTGCCGTACGCAGGAAGAAATCAACTTGCACTAATCAAATCACTGCATGCTAACCAGACCTACGCGCGCCAGTAGGTTTAAACACACAGCTCTTATTTTCAACCCTCTGGGCTTTGGAATGACTAGTGCACACCCAGGACAAACCAAACAGTTCATATGGCAGTTAATATACAGTTACAGACAATTTGAATGGGCTACAAAGCCACAAAATGAATAAAACACCCCATAAACAGTGTGGAGACAAAAATAAAGGCCAAAGCCTAGTTACCCAGACTTGCGCGTGCGGGTATGCCACTGTTGTGCGCAGGTTTGAGTCAACAAACCAGAGCTTAGTTCTACATGTTTCTGGATTCTGGGACATGTCTAGAAAGGCCCCAGGGGCATTCTATAGCAGTAGATATACATATTGAAATAAAACTAGCAATTTTAACAAAGAAAAGCAGTAAACTGGTTGTTAGCATACTTTCAATGATCTATATACAAAGGAGAGCATAAAACAACAAAACCCCAGGCCCCACACAAGATCTGCGCGAGCAACCACAAAGTGGCACACGCGTGCTATGGACCGGCGCGCGCTAGTCCTTGCCACTACAGTTTTTGAAACATTGCTAGCTTTAGGGGACTTGGTATTGATTACCAGTGTTGACCCTGCCAGCCTCCCTCAGGGGTCAGAACAGAATGCAGTACAAAGGTGTTATACCTTTGGTTTTAGGGTTTGAATGGAATGATTGAGCTTCGAGTTGAGGTTGGATGGTAATGTGTTGCTTCTTAAAAGCTTGTTTAGTGTGTTTTTTTGGTTTGTATGAAGGATGACCAAGTTTGTAATCTTGTAACCTTCTTGTTTTTTTTGTAACCCTTTGCTAGGGTGTGAGAGAGGGATATATATAGTGGATGGGAGAAAGATACCAGCCAAAGGAAGGCTGGTATCTTAGCCCTTAAGCCTTCCCTGATGATAGGGGAAAAGGTGTTTATGGGGTGTAAGGGCTATCCCCTGGCGAAGACTGCTATTTGGGCCAAACAGAGCCTTCCACCGGCCCCAAAGATCCTCTTGATCATGGCTAAATAAAGGTGATGGGACAGGGTTTGACCAGCGCGTGCGGGTCTCGGATTGGCGCTCGCGAACCAAACCAACACCTGTCCATTTGACCCGCGCGCGTAGGTTCCACACCAGCGCGTGCCAGTAGGGTTTTGGCTAGATTCAACGGTTTTGCAAACACTCAAAGCTCAAGCATGCTATCATTCCCGGGATGTTCTTGATCTGTTTCATCATCGGGGAATTAAAAATCGAAAGTAAACTAATCTGAAAAGTCCAGACTGTGGTGTCTTCAACTATCTACCTGTTAAACCAAAACAAGCACATACTTGCTAAAATAACAACCTCCTCGTACCCTTCTTCTGCAATCTTTAAATTTCCGCTTCACTGTCTTTTCCACCATTTTCCCATATCATGGGGAGCTCGTGGGACTTGCACAATTCTGCAATCAATCGATAAGAATCCCACTAGGGGCATTTGTTGGACCATCGTCCCTTCTTCGATCTTTGATACCTTTCCATGAACTTTTCGCTCTCTGAATCAAGAAACACATGAATTAGCCACAATAGAGGCTGTCAAAAAAATATCAAACCCTCGAGTAATTTCTCACCTTCAGAGAACACTGCAACCATGTTGATAGCCATGCTCGCATCCCATTTTACCCTTTCATTGGCAATGCCCTGCCCTACGAAGGCCTTCAATAGGGGAAAGAAAGAATTTACAATACAACAGCTGAAAAAGTACATGAAGTCATACACGGAAACTTTGACCATGAATAAAAAAGAACATGGGACAAATTACCAAGTGAAGAAAGAAAATATAAGATTTGGAGAGTTCAAGCGGCATTTGGGGAGTTCAAGTCGTTGTGAGAAAGCAATAAGTGCTCCGTGCTCCTCCATGAGTTGACAGATTACATTCCCACGAAGGCTAAACATTCTAAACTTTGGGGCCACAGTGCCCGGTCGTTACCTTCAAGACCCCGGAATTAGTCGAGGTGCGCGCAAGCTGGCCTTAACATCCGATTATCAAGAAAATAAAAATAAAAACTTTCACTATAAGCTAGCATATAAATCCACAAAACAGCAATATAAATAAGGGAAACCTAGGACTTATCCAAAGTGATAGCTCTACGTTCCTGAGGTGAGCCTCAGCCTAAGTGGTTTAGAGCAGCCAAAGTGAGAGGACCAACTCTCACCCTCTACCTCCAACCCAAAAAATAGCTCTGGTGTTCATAACAAGGGAAGAAAAAAGCACTAGGCTCCCGTTTTGCAAGTATTTCTACAAGGATACACACGCGGAGAATATGGTGAAACCCCTTACGAGTACCAACAACACCTGCGTCATTCAATGTTCTACTCTCACCCTCAACCCCACACCACCAAATAATAGCTCTGCGTTCTTACCTATCCCACAAAATAGCATTCTCACCACTGCCACTTTCTAAGTGTTTTTTTAAGCATGCACTACCAGTCTACCACGAATTCTGGTGAGACCCTTTAGAGTCCGAGCGACAACCGTGTCATACAATACAAAGTTGCCTCCCTCCGTAACATAGGTCAACCAAAATACTCTTAATAGCATATTAGAGGTTGCCCTCAATTCAAACCCACACACATGATTCTATGTCAGTTTTTTACAACTAAATCAGTGGCCCTTGTTTGAACAAAACATATATTCATGCAAAATAATAAAGAAGTGTTTCCTCCAAAGGTTTTTACCTTTGTATCAAGATTTCCAAAATCAATTGTGAACCCGTCAAACATGCGCTCCTGAACCGCAGGAATGTACTCTTCCACTGCAAGTCCTTTTCTTGTGAGTTGTAGGTCCTTGATCCATTGTGGACATTGATTGATCCCAAGGTTGCCACCATAATCCCCAAAAACAGGTGCTCAAGTTTTATTGCGTTAACGCCTAAAGCACATTCATCAAAAGCGTACAATTAAGGTTGGAACTAACATTCCAAATATAGAACACGTCGTCACAAAGCCAATAACAAAGCCACACAACACGGCAGGAAAATAAATTCCATGGACTATGTAAGTGCATATCCACAGGAAGCAAACAAGGTCTTACCAAACACTCCAGCCACTGGAAGATTCCTGCCTATCATCTTTGAATCGCCCAAATTCCTGGATCGACACTTTCTGCAATCCGTGAGGAAAGAAGGCCCAACAAAAGATGCCGAATGCGAATAAAGTTATCTCCTTCCAATCTTCTTTCACAGTCAGCATGCTCGACAATGTCAATTACGTCTAGTGCCCAATCCCCAAAAGCACCAAATACCAATGGAAACATGGCTGAAAACGTGGAGTGACACAACTGTAAAAAAGAGAAAGGATAAAGATTAAGTAGCCCATCTGTAGTTATTAGGACATATGCCCAAATGTCTCTTGTTACTTTGCAACTAACATTAGAACATCGCACACCCCATCAAAGAAGATAATATTGACATCACTAAGCAACTAATAGTAGTGAGAATGCCTATGAAAAGGGCATTATGCTCAACCCCTTCTTTTTTTAACTAGAATTTTATGTCACCATATAGCACAATTTTTCACTCATACAACGAAGTTCATCGCCTGTTGAACAAATACCCTAAGTTCTAAATCGGTCAAGAATATTCAATTTTTTGGGATCGGGCAGAAATTTTGTCCCTAATAAGTCAAACTTGCAATCTGTTTTGACATGGAATTCATATCAAGCGAGAGAACCACTTCCAAGTCAAAAGATTTGCTTTGAATAATCCCGCTACACTCTTTGGCATTTGGCTGGCAAAAATACTTTCCCGGATTCACAAAGACAGAATATATGCCCCGAATGTTTCTCGCAATCTAAGACCATCATCTAAATGATAGGTATCTGTAGAAAATGTTGAACGAACTATATAAACTGGGGTGTGCTTCTTTGGGGGATGGTACAAAATTATTGGTGTGTACTGTTTGTACTAATAATTGGTGTGTGATGTAATATAATGCTAGTCATATCACTCCTTTCCGGAAGGGGTGAATTAGGAGAATCATAAAAGCATAAGGTAGTAAAGTCTAAATGTAAAGTACTAATGTAGACATGTGCACAGTAAACTTCAATATGTGTTGTACGTAGTATTGCATAAGCAATGAAGTAAACACTCGTATTTGTATTTCCCTCCTTATGCCCATAAAAGGAGGGTTCTGCCTATTGTACAGATCAAGCTAATGAAGTCAGTGTTTTCCTAATATATCCTATGTCTTGTATTCACTTTTTTTGATCCCAACCTACTTTGTATTTGTACACACTTCGTGTCTGCATACTTCTACCAGCACTCTTTGATTGCCTTAGAAAGGCTGTGTAATCACTAGAAATTCCTCAAAACTCTTAAACAACAAGAAAAATTTCTTGGCAAAACATGTGACCGACCAGACCTATTTATAAAGTGCAAAGACAAGAAATGCACTTGTTGTCCTTCATATCGGAAGTCTAAACACTTTCAGAAATGGAAGTTCCAATCTCTTGGTAAGTTTTCAAAGTTTTCAAAATCTGGCAGGTTCTCACATCGGAAAAAATGAAAATTTTTCAAGAAGAAAAAGTTCAGAGGGCAGCGAAAGTCCGATCGCTGCCACATATGCAGAAAGAAAGGGCACTATGCAAAGCAGTGTCCAAATAAAGCAGTAAGGGACAAAATGGTGAGCTCTTTGGCTCTCATTGATGATGATCTTGAAGATGCTGATGTCGAATCTCTGTTTTCTATCGATGATGAAGCAACAAATAAAGCAGTCATTGCATTCACTTTTGATGATTCAGATGATTCATCAGAATCAGATGACTCTTCTGATGATCCTGACTCATTCCCCTATGAAAGTCCAAACACTTGGGTTCTCCAACATCATACTGGCTCAACATTTAGCAAAGGTCAAAATCTTGCTTGGAAAATATGAGAAACCCATACCAATCATCACTTTCTTTGCTACTGGTGCAGCAGCCTCTATCCTCAACCCAACAATCCTTCCCAGGTCCTACTGACAGTCAAGTTTCAGACCCTTTACAGTAGCCAATGGAGAAACTTTTGTCATCACTTTAATCAGTAAGCCTATTATTATCCAACTTTTCCCTGGATTCACCATAAAACACCAAGTCTATGGTTTTGATCTCCCATGACAAGATTTATTGTTAGGCTTTGATATTCTCCAAAATCTCAACAAAGTCTCCTGGCTCAAAAAAGGTTTGAAATACAAAAACTACCTGCTACCCTGGACCACCCAACCAAATCTCTTTTCCATAGAAAATTTCTCCTCCATCAAAGAAGCCATAATCCAAACTTCCTGTGCTGAATCCCATTCTCAGTTCCTCACCAAATGCTCCAACCCACTTTAGAAAAACATAGATTTCTTCATTTCGCTTCCCTTTAAGAAAAATGAAGACATCAACCACACCAAAGTTACCCATCATGGAATGAACCCAGAACACTACCAGCTTGCTCTTCAAGAGCTCCAGCAACTCCAGTCAGAAGGTTTGATTGAACCCACAACCTCTCAGTGGGCATGTGAATCATTTTATGTGAATAAAAGGACAGAGCAGATAAGAAGAAAGCTTCGTCTGGTTATCAACTACCAGCCTCTTAATCATTGTTTACAGGATAACAAATTTCCTCTTCCTCGGAGAAGTGTTTTTTTTTTTTTGCAAACTTGCCTAAAGCTCAAATTTTCTCAAAATTTGACTTAAAAGTAGGTTTTTGGCAGCTGGGCATCCATCCAGATGATCGTTCCAAAACTGGTTTTTGCATTTCAGATCACCATTTTTAGTGGTCAGTCATGCCTTTTGGATTGAAAACAGCTCCATCTTTATTTCAAAAGGCCATGATTCGGGTATTTGCTCCCATTATATCATCAGCCCTCGTTTACATTGATGATATCCTACTATTTTCCCCAGAAATAGAGTCTCATGTTGTTCTACTATAAATTTTCCATTCCCTAGTCCAAACCCATGGTATCATGCTTTTAAAGAAAAAAATGTTTCTTGCTCAACCAGAAATTGATTTTTTAGGGATGCATATCTCTAAAGGTCAATATATCCTCCAACCTCGTATAGCCTCCCAACTTGACCATTTTTCAGATGAAAATCTCACAGTCAAGCAAATTCAACAGTTCCTTGAAATTGTTAACAATATGACTGATTTCATTCCTAACCTTGCCCAATACCGAACTCCTCTCTCAGCTCTACTAAAGGAAATCCCTCCTCCTAGGTCAGCCCTTCGTACCAAAGTTGTAAAAGACCTCAAAGTCATAGCCAAAACTCTTCCTCCATTAATCATACCTCCAGATGGGAAGAGAGTCCTTCAGACAGATGCCTCTAATCTATATTAGGGAGCAGTTCTTTTGGAAGAAAATTCTGAACAAAAACGCAAAATTTGTGGATACAAGAGTGGTGCTTTCTCTCCAGCAGAACTTCATTACCACTCTACTTACAAAGAAATTCTGGCAATCAAAAGAAGCATTGAGAAATTTGAATTTCATCTAATTGGTCATCATTTTCTAATTGAGACTGATATGATGAGTTTTCCAAACATGCTCAAGTTCAAACAGAAGCACCTTCCAAAGGCACAGTTACTCAGATGGGCAAATTGGTTTTCCAATTGGAGTTTTGATGTTGTCCACGTAAAAGGAAAAACAAATGTCCTCCCTGATTTTCTGTCAAGACTCAAAAAAGAAATCAACCAATTTTCAAAAACAAAACCACAATCCTTTGTTCCAGGTTGTTTTCCAATGATTTCTTGTTTCCACCCAGTTAATCTTCATGTCCATCTTCAGTGTCAAATTCTAGAGTTAACCTTTCTTTCCAAGTGTGTCCAAATATGTCAAAACCTTCAACATCTCTGTATTTTCAAGTATGGTCTTGATGAAAGTCCCATAAAAGGTTTACCTTTCCATCCTGTCTATTCCTTTCTCACCCAATTTGAAGTGTCTTACCACAATGTCTTTTATTTCAAAAAATAAGCATATCTCATCTTATGGTATTTAGCTGATGTGTATACTATAAGTATCTGTTTTAATAAATCAGCAGTTTTGGTTTATTTGGCTCATGCGGCGTTCAATCAGGTCCATCCTCCAGAAGATTTCTTTTTAAAATTTCTCTTGCTCTTCGGAAGCATATCCTACTGGCAACAGAAGATCAGACAAATCCCCAACGGTGCAGGCGGAGATCTCCAATTTGCTTTTTGGACAAGTCGCAACAACATGAGCCATCCCAATCCAGATGGTTCTATCACTTGGCAGAAGGAGTATCACACTATATTTCTCTCTGCATATCCAAAATCTCAGAGCATCCAGAGCGACAGTGGAAATTATCTGGTCATGACTCAAACACTGTGTTCACTGAATGGATTGACACCTGCAAAAGTTTCCTCATCTCTCCTCCATTATGAATCTGCAAATTGGAAATTCAATGATACTTATCCTGAAGAATGGCGCCAAAATATCCGCTATCTTTTGGAACAGTATTACTTGACCGACAGAATTGAAAACTATTCTGGAAGCAGTGGTTCAGATAATCCAGAGTGACAACTATGTGCTCAGGCTAGCTGTGTGGTGTATATGTAAAAAAAAGTAGTGCTCATGTCATCCTTTTTGGGACGGTGGTGAAATAAAAGTAGTGCTCATGAGCTCCTTCTGGTGCTTGAACCGAAAGGTGACCCGGGTGAGCAGGGCGCCCCGACCCGGATCGTGGATGATCTCGATGACCGCGCCCTTGAGGTAGCCGTTGCGCTTACTGAAGTCGAGGCTGCAGAATCTCGCCGTGAGAAGAAAATGCGTGCGGAAAAAAAGGTGGGAATGTGAGGGGATTTGGATGGAATAAATCGTCGGTACCTGTCACCGCTGCAGAACCCGCAGAGGCTGCCGCGGCCGGAGAAGATGAAGAGGCCGATATTGACATCGCAGAGGACAGAGAGTTCGCTCGCTTTCTTCATGAGACTGCTGCGTCGTTTGGAGAAGGAGACCTGACGGCTATTCTTGTCTTCAATTCGCTTCAACTCAGGAAAGGCCAGAAAAGTTACGTATAACCAAAACCCTAACATCTTCTGGAAGAGGTTCCAAGATGTTGACAGAGAAAGAGAGTAACAGGATTGAAGCAGTAACAAAAAAAACCCTAACATCTTCCAGAAGAGGATCCAAGAGGTTGATTGTGAGAGAGAGAGAGAGAGAGAGAGAGCGCGCGCTCAACAAGAATGAAGCGTAGGCGTGACGCGCAATTTATAGGTTGATGTTGGTGAGGATATGCGGCTCGGATTAAACTGCGCTACGAGATCGGACAACTGGTGCATGTTTTTTTTTAAAGGCAGTGCAATCGTTTTGCTAGCTGGATTACATCATCAACAAGGCGACAACAGTCATTTTTTTTAAACTGCGACAATTTTTTTTTTTTTGAACGGTTGTGTCAATATTTTGCGAATTATTTGTTTGTTGCATATTTGATGGTTTTGTGTCAATATTTTGTAAATTATTAGTTTGCCTCCTTGAGAAAATTTTAAAAATTCAAAAATAAAGATCAAAATCTTTAAAAAAAATCATTGAAAGCAACTTTTTGAATTATTTTTGTCTTTATTGAAAAAATTCTACTAATTTGGTTTGTAATTTTGTATTATCATAATTTTTTGAATAACAACTAAAAAAACTCAAAAAAACTGTTAGCCTTGAATTATTTTTGTCTTTAGTGAACTCTTTTAACATTTAGATCATAATTTTTAAATTTTTAGATTTCTCTCGTCGTAACTAATAATTCATAAAAGTGTGACACAAGACTAATAAAAGAGAAAATATTTGTGAATGAGGACAAAAATAATGGGGAACTTAATTAGCCATCCTTTTTACCCGACTTATTTAAGTGTTCATCCTAATGTGTTTAAATATTTATCTTTTCATCCTCAAATTCAATTAAATCATAAACTATCCTTTCTTTCTCCTAATTTTTCAAATCTTTCTTCTTCTTTTTTAAATATTTTCTACTTATCTCAATTCTCTATCTTCTTTCAAACATTTCTCTCACCTATCTTTTGAATTTTTTCTCTCTCATAATCTTCTCTCTCATATTTTCATTCCCTTAAAATCTAAAAAGAAAACACAACTCATATAAAAATGAATGTGTAAGCCCAAAAACATGGCAAAATATGATCAATTCACAAAATATGGCAAAACCTGATTGAGGTAGATGAACAAGACAAGATCAATTAAAAAACATGACAAAATCGAAAAATATGGCAACTTTCGAGAAGTGTAGGTTTCGATCGAGGTAGATGAACAAAATATGATCAAATAAAAAACATGACAAAAATCAAAAAACATGACAAGTTTAGAGAAGTGTAGGTTTTAATCGAAATAGATGAACAAAACATGATTAAATAAAAAAATTGACAAAAATCAGAAAATATAACAATTTTTGAGAAGAGTAGATTTCAATCTAAATAAAGTGAAAAGATATGGAAAACCAGACTAACATTGAATTATACGAGTATGATTGATAAAGATAAAAATGAAGAGGATTTCATGAATCATTAACTATAACTCAGAAATAAAACTCCACCTCAGTTTTTCTTTTTCTTTTTTATTCCCTTAGAGCATTTCCAATAGCCTATTCTTTTCTCCCTTTTCGTCTCTTTAACGAGGCAAACCCTCAAAATCGTCACCCAATGGTCTCGCTTCCAACCTCGGCAGAACCTAGTTTGCTACAATAGCTCGTTTCAACAGGCGAGCTACTGTAGCCCCCGCCCCCCCCCTACAGTGACGGTTCTGGTGACGAGTCTCTCTCTCTCTTCACAGTGACGGTTCCGCCACTCGTCGTCATCGACGGAGAACGAGAAATCACAGAGGGAAAAGGTTACTCACAATCAGTGGCGATTTTCCGGCGAGGGCTCTGTCGTCACAGCTAGCAGCAACTCACCATCCTTTCTCACGCTGATTTAATTTCGCCGGATTGCTCACAGTGAGTTAATTCCGTTTATTGATTTGTTGTAGATCTTTTGGGTTTCTTTGTGAATCAGTTAATTTCATCTGGGTAAACTTCTTGTTGGGTAATTAAAAACGGTGAAGTGTGTTTTGTGATTTGTGTTGTTAAAACGGTGAAGTGGGATGGTGGTATCAATGGCCTGAATGGATGGGTTTCTAGGCTTCATGCCGGCCGACAGTCCGGAAGGTGGGTTTTGTTTTTTTTTTTTTGGAGTTTTGGGATTTGAATAAGCATTTACCTAGGCTATTGGATGGTAAAGTTATTTGGTGGCTAGACAAAGTAGAGTTTTGCACTTTTTGCTAAGCATTTTGCTTAGGATGAGCTTGAGGCTATTGGAGATGCTCTTACACCCCATATTTTACATCTGAAAAACCAAAAGGCCCTGCCTTCATGAATCTATGGGTCCAAAAATCAACAGATTCAAGATGATAAACATACCATTCCCGTGAATTTTCAACCATTACTTGCCTTTCCATTCTTGTGAAATCTTCCTCTCTGTCCATCATTCATTTTATCCGCGGTGACAGCGACCCGTGACTGTAGCCAGTGATCGGAGCTATGAATGGCAACAGAGGGGCTGGAATTTCCTAGATTTGACTATGAAGGAGAACTCTAAGCGGCTTTAGAGATCCGGCTGAACGACGGAGAACCGACGACAATAGAAGAAGATCGGCGGCTATGGTATGGATGAACGACGGTAGGGAGGGAAATGGGGGCGGGGAGGAAACAGCGGTAGGTCATATTCTCGAATACAGAGAGATAGGAGAGAGGGTGTGGGTTTATGAGTGTGATTAATTAGGTTAGGGGATTCTATTTGATCCAGAGGGAGGAGAGGAGTTGGATTCGGTTTTGGTTTAAGAGGAGTGTCGGTCTGGGTGGTGGTGGTGGTGGTTCTTGGAGGTTGTTATGGCTGTTGTGGTGGCGTTGGGTGGGGGAGGGGATTAGCATAATCCTTATAATTATGGGATTGAAATCCTACGTTCCTACGTATATCATATATATAGGGGTAATTTAATTACGTTTTGTAGGAAATGAACACCAGGGTATTGTTGGATTTTTTTAAATTTGATGATGAGAACATAATGATTCAAACACACTAGGATGATGACCTAAATAAGTCTTCCAAACGGACTACCTGCTTAATTTCTTCAAAAATAATCCCTCAAGATTATTAAGCTAAAATGGGCCTTAATACTTTATTGTAATTTTTGAATGGACCGCGTAATAATTGGCTTGCTATCCTAAAAGAATATAGTAGTGGTTGGTCTTTACTTATTTTTTTATTAAAGGTTATGCATTTGTATTATGAAAAATAACGTGTCTCCTAAAACGAAAAAAATACTTAAAAAAATAAAAACATTAGCAAAACAATGCCTGATTAATAAAAGAGTAGTATTTGAGTGTGAATCCACTGTGCCCACCACTATATTTTTTATTTTTGGTGGAATTGGGAAAATTTTAAAGATTCAATTTTTATTTGTCCTGGTGAGGATTTAATTCGACACTACAACATATATACTTTCTTCTTTTTCTTTTTGTTTTTTTTGAAACTCAACAGCAATATATTAAACCTCTTTTTTTTTTTTGGTAAATTGGTAGTAGGAATCGATCCGTAGTTCCATATTGGTGATGATGAGGGCTGGCTCAGGGTAAGCCTTCAGCCCTTGGGCTTGAGCAACCAAACAAAAATTATGATTTTTTTTAACTAAAATGAGAACCCCCTTCATTTGAAACAAACCGTTTATCCAAAAAACCGTCCATGAGTTGTGAAATAATTGCCCCACCGGCATCTGAAATGCAATTCCCCCTCCAAAAGTGCTACACACACAACGGTTGTGTAAAATACAATACACAACCAATCTCTAGCCGTCCATTGCTGTAATAAATGGCCAGGATTCACTCAAACTCTTCCCCATAAAAGTTAAATTTTTCCTTGGAAGAGCTTTTATAAAATTTAGACCGTCCAAATACATCTGGACGGTCAGAATTACGCACACAACCAACACAACGGTTGTGCAAGTAGTATTTTTGTTCCCCCTTGAAGAATTTTGTGAACAAACTTTTGACGTGAGATGAGGTATCACAAAACAAGGCTAAACGAAAAGGACTCCTTTTAGAGCCACCCACATGCCCCAACCTTCCATAGGGCTCACCTATAAGCACTCCCCCTGCCGGTTGCCGCCGAAGTGATCGTCGTTGCGGCATCCACAAGTAATAGAGAGGGTTAGCTTTCCTGCCACCACCCCAGTTTCATATAAGACCCATATACTTGGTCCCTGAACAAATTGCTGGCGCCAATAGACATACAATTAGATTATATTTCTGTTAGAGAAAAATGAATGACAAAAATTCGACATTTTATTTTCCTAGAAACCAACGTTATTCGATTAGGCATTAAATGAAATATGACCAATATGATTTTTTTTCCGTGCAGAATTCAAATATTTGAGCCTAAAGAAAGACTCCACTAAATAAAATACGATTTTGCTAATCACAATCTACTAGGCAGTAAATAATGCACAAAAAGTGCCCAAAAAAAAAAAAAAAAAAAGGATCTCAATGCACTTTTTACAAATATCAACTTTCATGGATATCACTTCTATGAGCTAACCGATCACTGATGATTCCCAAACCCCCGGAACTTCTTTTTTTTTTTTTTTTTTTTTCTGCTGCTTCGTTTTGAAGTGCTTTATAAAGGTGTTCAAATCTTTGGGTCTTCTTGTAACTTTTTCCAATTTTCTTCTTTGTAATATTAATCGATGCTGTGAATATTGTGAAATATAATCCGGAGTTGGTTTTACTGGTTGATCTGGTCCTGAGTGTATTTCTTCGAAACAAGATCCACTTCCAAGTTCATTGGGATTTGGGAGTCCATTGTGTTTTCTTCGAAACAAGATCCACTTCCAAGCACATTGGGAATCCACTTTCCTGTTGATATTGTGCATGTGATTGCCTCATTCCTGAGTTGAGTTTTCTACTCGTAAAAGCACTGAAAGAATCCATGCGTTCGACAATTTCTCGATGCGTGTATGTCGTATTTGGCACTCTTAAGGTCCTACTTGGTTTGATCAGTTTATTTATTTGGAAAGGATCAAGTTGAGCCTAAAGGAGAGTTCCCTCCCGCACCCATTTTCAGGGCTTGACAGATTTGCAAAGCCCAGCATCCTCTGTGAAGTTTTTTGCGAGTTTCAGATGGAATCCCCTAATCAACTGTTCACCTCCAGGTAATGACCATCGCAAGCTGTGTAGCAGACCTTTCGCACCAACCTCTATCTCCATGTAAGATAAACTAACATTGACGGTTTGCAATGCAATTTTCCAAATTAAGCCCAAATCAAAAACAGCACGCTGTTATTCTGGATAAAAATCCACAAGGTTTTCTTGTTTATCGATTAACCCGCTAGGTCATTAACTACACAATGATGATGTGACGATGATTAAAAGTATAAAGGAATTTGACAATACTAACAATTGAGGTGGAGTCCGGTCACTATCTCAAGCATAAATGTAGCAAGTCCCGAAGCAGATCAAAGATGGGATTACAACAACCATGTATATGTTTCATGATTTCTTTTCCAACTCTCAAGCTACCTTGGCCTTGTCGACAGATATATGGCTCCTCCCGAAGCAATTAGAAGTTGACGAGAAATGAGTCGATTATGATCTATATCATGAGCTCGCTTCAGCTACAATCAAATCAAAAGGAAGAACCAGATTCTCCTAATGCACCGCCAAAGCTGCTCCACGGCTGCTGCCATTACAGGCAGAGTTTTCTAGGAAAATTGAACACACAACGGCATCAAAATTGACACAAAAAAAGGCAGGAAAATTCAAAGCATTAATTGTTGGTCAGTTGGAGAATGTAAAGCTCAAACTAATCTTATGTCACCAGGCTTGCCACAATTACAAGAGCACTGACATTTTCTCTCTTTGCAAATACTGATTTTCTCTCTTTGCAAATACTGGGAGCAAAAGCTTGGCTTTACATGTTAAATTCCTCCTAATATGAGGACCAAGTAGGACTAAATCATGCAAAGAATATAGAGCACTTGCCTTTGAAGGTTTCTCGGAAAACCTGTCGATTCGAGTCACAAATTAATCCGGGAGAATGTAAAACATCATATAAAGGAACAAACACAAAGGAAGTAACATAGAGCATACTCCTGCAAATGACCTCCTTAATTGAAGACTGGTTTAAACGCAAGCGCTACAACATTTAAATGCTCTTTCAAGACTACTTGCTCCAAAGCACTTAAGAACTAAATAGTAGTAGTTTGTTAAAATCAAATGGCAATGTAGTACACATGAATATTCTTTCTTTGGATAAAAGATACAAACAATTTAGAAAAAATTCAGATCACCATTTACTCCAACCTCATAACACTCTTTTCTTACCATAATCTTTCATAGATCTGGAAACTTTTTGAAATTTACAAGGTTCATGAAAAAATAGTTGGGTTCCTCTGACATATAGGTGTGACTAGGAAAGATGACCCCCTCTTTTCTGTACAATCCGCCAGATCAATCAAGAATTGCGAGTTGTGGGACCCCCCACTTTGATCCCAAAGTCTAGATTTTGTGTTTGCTTAGCCAAACCATGGCGGAATAGGGTACACACCGTCATTTTGTTGTGGAGACATATAGGTGCGATTAGGAAAGATGACCCCTCTTGCGAGTTGTGGGACCCTCCACTTTGATCCCAAAGTCTAGATTTTGTGTTTGCTTAGCCAAACCATGGCGGAATAGGGTACACACCGTCATTTTGGGACTATTGTCTAAGTATTTTGGGCCGAAGTGCCATAAATTGTAAACTTTAACTTAATGGTTCTTTTGGACGGATTATGAGAGATGATTTGGGGTATTATGAAGTACTACCGTGATGGTCTATTATCGGAAATACAATCATTAATATGTTAAAAATCCAGGGCGTGACAAGGTACACACTGTCATTTTGTTGTGGAGTAGAGAGAGCGGTGCACCCGCCATATTATAGTTCCAAAGGCCACCATCCAAACATTTTGATGCATCACTTGGTTACAAGCCCACGTTACTGAGCTCAGCATTTGGAAAGTGCAATGTTGTAACATATAAAGTGGAATCATTGAGTGATAACTAACCGATGTGGGATCCTAAATTAGTTTTTCACATCTCATGCGATCGATTAACAAAATTCATTACTGCCCAATGGCCAGGTTTTCTGAGGGAAAATTTGGTAGCACCGTAGCTAGTACTAAGATTTGATTCTACGACTATAACTATGTGGTTTTTCTTTACCACAGAAGAAGCATTCTTGAATTCCTTTAATATCTAAACAAATTTACCACTATGTTTTCAAAATCAAATTTGATTTTTTTCTGGTTTCCAATCTATTGTACAAAAGGGTCCGTCAATTCCTCATTGATGTGGAATAATTTGTTATAAGATAATTAAATCCGTGAAATTGATCTTTTCCTTCGTCATCAAATATAAGATCATAGACATCTAACTTTTATTTTTTTTACTTAACGCAGACATACATGGTGTGATAGCTCAACAGCCTCAACGATAAAAGAACCGGCCATCAAATATTTTCCGGAATCTAATTAGAACAAAATTAACTTTTAGGAGTAAATATATTGTGGAAGAAAAAGTAGCAAATAAATTTTGATAAGTATTACTAATCGTAAACGACGAAAACGAGATATACGCTGGTAGCTTAGGAATTTGAACTAAATTAAATTGTTTTCTTTTGCCAACGAATTATTTCCGTTGGTACTTAATTTTTTCAAACTTCTCGTCAACATATTTCAATTTTAGGATTCGTTTGAAGGAGGGAAAAAATGACAAAAGAAATTCTAAACTAGCTATGTTTAAAAATAATTTTTTTCAAGAAATGGAGAAGTCTAAATTTTGTTTGGCTAAGAAAAAAATGATTGTTTGTAGATGGGTTCCTCTAATAGGTGCGGTTAGGAATGGTGACCATGCATCACTATGTGTACAGCTCTTTAACTCATAGTAAGGAGTTGTTGGGGCTTTTAACGGTTTAACCCTTTAAACTACTTTTTTTTCCCAATATATACCAGAAAATAGAGTCAACTTTGATATTACAAGAATATAATTTTTTGGATAAGCCATAGGAAAATAGTAATTGAGGATGAGTTTCTCCTAAATATTTTGGTATTTTTTTTATTTTTGTAACTTTTTGTTTAGCTCTTTGTCGTAATTTTTGGGATTAATCATTCGTATTGACAAGAAAAATTAGAAAAGTATAAAAAAAAGAAGTTGAAAAAAATTCATATAAGACAACGATATAGACAAAAAAGAAATTACCAAATAGCTCGTATTTTTCATCTTTAGTGAATCTTTTTTATTTTTTTTGTTTTTGTCAATTTCTTTTACTTTTGACTCCTCTCATCAAGACAGGTAATTAATTCAAAAAATAAAGCGTAATTACAGCTAAAATTTAGTAAAAACAAACAAAAATTTGGGAAAAATTGTTCAGAAGGAAGATTTTATTAGGGAAAAAGGTATCCAATTCAAAACATGATTGAATACGATAGTCCACCAAAACACCTAGGAAATTTATAGTAACTTACAAAAGTTTAAGATGAAAACATGCCGGAGATAAGTTATGTAAAAATAAAAATGCTTATTTGGTAGTTGGATTCTTCTAATCGATGCGATTAGGAAAGATGACCCCTCTTCTCTATACAACCCACTTGATTACTAGAGCTCGGCATATAAAATGTGCAACTTGTAACTTATAAAGTGAAGTATTGAGTGATAATCTACCGATGTGAGATCGTAGATCAGTTTTTGATATGCATCTCATGCGATTAAGAAAACCGATCAATTACTACTGCCCAATGGCCAGGTTTTCTGTTTGAAAATTTAGTAGCACCATAGCTAGTACTAAAAGATCTGATCGATCCTGTGAAAACGTTATTAATATAATTTTGATAGATCATAATTCATGTTTGGTTGCCCAGCAAAAAATAATAATAATTCATGTTTGGCATGATGTCGGGGTGGACTAAGAAAAACTCCCAAATTCTAGCACAATCCATATTCATATTTTAGGGACAAAATGAAAAATGTATTAATTTTTACCCACTAACTTCACAAAATAGACATTTATTAATAAACAATCTAAAATAAAATATTGGACTCTAAAAAAGGGATGGTCGAAAGGGAGTATATATTTGACCCTTCCTTTAAAGGTTAGGGAAAATGACGGTCCAAGACGTGTGTTTTGATAATTTATATCCTTCAAGGACATGCTAAGAACATTTATTAATTCTAAAAATATTCTGAGCGGGTATTAATTATCTAAGCACATTATTAGCCGTCATTTTCCCTAAAGGTTAACTTGGTGGGCCGTGTCTTGGGACTAGCCCAATCCCCTTTGGCACGTTCTGGTAAATAAGTTAGGGAAAATGACGGCCAAGAACGTGTTAATGCTGAAAATATTCTTGGCTGATGTTAATTATCCAAACATGTCCTTAACCGTCATTTTCCCAATAAATTAGCCCATCGTTCTTCTTTTTTGTCATAACCGCATTTCAAATAGATTGAGCTCATAATTATCTGGTGGACCCAAATTTATTTGAAGGCTTTGACCATTTTTTACTTGAATTAAAATCAAGATATCTATTTTCCAAATTCATTGGATGGCCTAAAAAGCTGAATAGCTTTTTTTGTCCTTATCCAAATTTCTTTCGCACTTGTTGGTTTTTCATCAACTTTTTGTAGACTATTGCTTCGTCATAACGAGAAGAATCTAAAATACAAAATTATGATTGAAATTCCAATTTTTTTGAATGAAGACAAAAAAAAAAAATTTTGACTTGTTGGCTTATTTTTGTCTTTATTCAAAAATTTAGGTTTCAGTCGTAAGTTTTTACTTTTCAGATTCCTCCTCCTCATAAAGAAGTAATAATCAACAAAAAATTGACGAAAAACAAACAAATGTGAAAAAAATTTAAATAAGGACAAACAAATAAGTCATTTGACTTATTAGGCCGAACAACCCACTCATACCAAAATTTTAGTGTCTAAAGTGACCACCATTCTCTGTATAATTCTTTAAACTCAAAGTGAGGAGCTGCTGGGGCTTTCAATCCTTTAACCTACTCTTTTTTTCCAATTACAAGAATGTAATTGTTGCAACCCTAGGAGATCACAGATAAGTTTCTGTGCGATTACAAGGTTATGAAAAAAATTTTGCTTGGTAGTTGGATTCCTTTAATAGGTGCAATTAGAAAAGATGATCCCTCTTTTTTATACAACCTTTCAGATCAATCGAGAACAGAGACGGCTAGACGCCCAATACTTCCTGGACAAAGTGAGGGTTCAAATCCCACCAACTCCGTAACCTATACTATATGAGAAATCATTTTTTGATTGATCCCAATGTCTAGATTTTGTGTTTGCTTAGCCAACCCATGATGGGATGGGTACACACCATCGTTTTGTTGTGGAGTAGAGAGAGCGGTGCACCCGCCATATCAGAGTCCCAAAGACGTGAACCATTAAGTGATAACTAACCAATGTGAAAATCTAAATTAGTTTTTGACATCTCATGCGATCGATTAACAAAACTCATTACTGCCCAATGGCCAGGTTTTCTGAGATAAAATTCATGTTTCATATGTGTCAAGGTGGACTAAAAAAAACTCCCAACTTCTAATACATACAGAATTCATATTTTAGCATCTCTCTCACGGTTGTATTAGGTTAATTTCTAAAAATCTAAATTGAATTTTATTTTATTTTTTTTTGTTTTTGGGGTTTCTGGGATTGATGCGGCACTGGAAATGGTTCTTCCTATAACATGAGATAAAGATCAAGTCCTCATTTATGTTTGTCTTATTCTTATACGATAGTAATTAACTCCATGAAATTGGATTTTTCCTTCATCATCAAACATAAGATTATATACATCTAATTTTTTTTAATCATTAGAAGTAAATATATTTTGGAAGGAAAAGTAGAAAATAAATTTTGATAAAGGGAGTATCAACTATCGTAAAATACGAAAATGAGATGTAACCTAGTAGCTTTGGAATTTGAACTAAATTAAATTGCTTTTTTGGACAACGACTTATTTTCCTTGGTACTGAATTTTTTTAAACCTCTAGTCAACATATTTGAAATTTAGGATTCGTCTCAGTGTGAGAAAAAATATATATATAAATCTAACTGAGTTTAAAAATAAGTTTAGAAAGAAAAACTTATATCCACAATGCTATAATCAAAAGTAAAAAGTTTTTAAAGTTAACAATATTTTTTTGGGTAAATTAAACCACTTTATAAAGCAAATAGCCTCAAACTAACAGAGAATACAAAACAAACTCTGAAAAGATGTTCGAACAGTGAACACCATAAAAGGGAAAACCTCAAAGTCACCCAAACCCACTTACAAAAGCAAGACAAAACAGACAACAATCAAGGAAAAAACAGGCAGTACACAACTAGGGACTGAAAATCCTAGAACTTAAGCCCCAAACAGCAGACATCAATCTGGCTTCATCAGTACGCGGAAGGTCTCTCCAAGAGCAGAGACATGCTCTAACTTCTGCGATGATGTGAGAACTCAACAAAGGAGCAGGAAGAGATTTTCTTTGAAAAACTTTGTTATTCCTTTCATGCCAAATCCAATAGATCGGAGCTGCCAAAGAAAGCTTGTAAACTCTGCAACGGAGTGAGGCTCCACTCATCCGAGAGCATACCCAGTCAATTTCTCCTGACAACCCCAAAACTGATCGAGTAATATGATTCTTAGACAGAACCACATGCCAAACCTCCTTAGAATACGGGCATGAGAAAAATAAATGTTCATGAGTCTCTACGCCATTTAGGCAGAAGCTACAACCGGCAGTAGTCCCCAGCCCCCATCTACCCAATCTATCCATAGTCGAAAGTCTGCCCAAAAAAGTAATCCATACAATGAACGCCCACCGAGGAACATGATGAGGAAACCGAACACTTCCCGCCCACAGAACAGTGGGATACGACACCCTCAAAGCCCGCCAAGCAGGTATGGCAGAGAACTGACCATCTCGAGTAAGGGTCCAACGCACCAAATCAGAAGTAAGAGTATTAGGAACCAAAGTAGAAAGGGTTTGAGCTACTATTTTCCTTGTAACCACACTTCATGGCCTCGGCCACTTCCAGGAACCATGGTGAATAATAGAGGATACCTTAGCAAGTAAAGATCTCCCCATATTGGCATCACCAAATTTCAGATACAGGGGGCCCAATGCATGCCGGTTATCAATCCAGAGAAAGGTAGAGGAACCATCACCAATAGTATATTTAATCCAAGGTTGGACTAGGTCCCTAAGATGAAAAAGCTTCCTAATGGTCCAAGAAGCCTCAATAGGAATTCTAATTCTCCACAAACTTTGATCTTTTAATAATGTATGTATGAATCCATTTTATCCAAAGAGTGTCAGACTTGAGACATAAGGCCCATAAATGCCTTAACATAGATGCTCGGTTCCAATCTTTGAGAAGTCTGAACCCCAATCCTCCTTCCTCCTTAGGAGCGCACACAAATTGCTAGGCCACTTTAGCATTAGAAGTTTTGAGCTCAGGGCCAAACCAAAGGAAAGATCTCAACATCCTTTCGATGTCAGCTAGAACCCTATGGGGAAGAATAAAAATTGAAGACCAGTAGACTTGTATACTGAAAAGAACTGATTGCACCAACTGAGCTCTGCCCCCATAAGAAAGGATTTTATTAGACCAAGACTAGATTCTACTAAGTATCCTTTCTTTCAACTGGGCACAATCTGTAGCTTTGAGATGAGTTGAGATAAGAACCCCTGAATGCTTCACAGGTAAAGTGCCTATAGGGATTGGTAGAATAACATTCAGACCAGCTTTAGTTACCTCATCAACACATGAGAAAAAGATGGTACTTTTCTGCATATTAGGACTAACGACCCGGATTTTTTTTGCCCTTTTTTTATACAAATTATAATTGTTAAATTCTTAATTCAATAACTAATTAGATTGAATTATTAATTATACATTATCATGTGTATAATTGATATTATTTTCACACTTATATAGGATATATATTTATACTTTAGATATATAAGTATCCATACTCATCTCTTATCCTATCTAACCAAAATTCTATCAAAATCAATCTTCCACTCTCCTTCAAACTCTCCTTAAACTATATCTCTCTCTCCTTCCGCATTCCACCACCTCCATACTTATCCCCAAATCCCCACTTCTCTCTCACAATACAACACTCCTAATCCACTACATAAACAGAAACAAGAAAAGAGGGATCACACCCTTTCAATTTTCGTCCATATCATGTCCCTCTGTTCACGGCCTGTTTCTTCTTAGTTTCTGTTATTTTTAGGCCTAAATTTCTTCACAAAAGTTGTAGAGGGCGTCGAGAGCTTCAATTTCGACCCAAGAATCACCCAAAACGGTCAAGGATTGATAGAGTTATCGCTGTCCAAAGATCAGTGAAATTCTCGGATTTCTGTTTCCAGACAGCAAACAGGACTTATGAAATCCCCCACTTTTCTCGTAGTTCAAATGGTTTTCGGGCTTCAACTTCTTCAAAAAAGTTGTAGGGCTTTTCAAGATCTTCGCGTTAGACACAAGAATCGTCCAAAACGGCAGAGGTTTGATCAAGTTATTCCAGTCCAAAGTTGCTGCTAAAATACCGATCTTTCGCCGCCAAACGAAAACCTACCGGACTCCACCGAATCATTTTGTCTGGATTAAAGGTAGATTAATCCTTCTCCTACTTCTCCCTAAGTATATGTACTCTTTACATGAGGATTTTTAACAAGTTTCAATTGCTAAAATCGAACCCACGAATCGAAATCATATAGTCCGACGTTTTTCCCCTGTTTTTCAAAAACCCACTGTTCCTGGACGTATTGTTTTTGAAAATTAACACTAAAAATACAATTAACCCCTTTAGGCTATTGAATGTATTATTTTGGTCCAAAATTTAATGATACGTTATTTACAAATTGCAGTTTTAAATCTGAGATGGTTAACTGTATAGTTTCGACCCACTGTTATATTATCACTAATATGGTAATCTAACTTCATAAATTGACTAATAAAAGCATAGACTTACTAATATTTGAATAAAATTATTTTTTTATTTTTTATTTTTTTATAAAAGTTTTTTGTATTGTTATTAACTTTTGATCGTACAAGACTAAGGGCAATGGCCCGTTCATAAAAAGTTACGTGATTGCCTCGCTTGTTGTTTGTTTATTTCAATTATTATTTTGGTAATATGCATATTGTTCAAACTCTTGCTTGATATGCTAGATTGAACCCTAGAGGCATGGGGTGGTATGCGAATAGAATTCACCTAGACGATGCTAGGTAATGGATGAATTGAAAAGTTTTATTTTTAGATTGCCTGCATGCGTGATTTTGAGATATGATGAGATTTGTGATGAAATTGAAACTGGCAAGCGTCCAGTGATGAATTGACAAACTGGCGTGTGTCCAGTGATGATTGAGAAGTGATTTGTGAAGTGGTGCATAAGATAGGCAAACCCTAGTTGTGATTCAGGCATAATAAGTTTTCCCCTTGTTGTAGTTATTGGGGTGCACACTCGGTATATAACTTAGGTGTATCTGCGACAGCAAAGAGAAGTGATCTCATGGGACCGAGCATGGCTAGCGGTTGGGGAGAAAAGATCTCGTGAAGAGATATTAGATTTCACATTAGGTTAATGAATAGTAATAACTGGTTTATATGGAAAAATCTCTGTTTTACTTTTCGCCTCCTTGTTACTCGATTTCTTGTTAGCTGTAAAGTAAGAAGGGTAGTTGGGTTGGATTATTCTACTGGGTGATTTATCACTCACGGATACGTCTATATCCTGGCAAATCGTTTGCTTCGGCGATCAATTTGCCAGAAGGCGCAGGATTCAATGGAGAGAATTCAAAGATGGTGCAGTTCGAGACGGAAAGAATATCAGGAACGAAGATCGAGTATACTTCGGATTTGTATCAAGTCTAGAGTCAGCTCTGAAGTTAATGTATTTTGAATCAGTAAATTTATCATGTGACTGTAATAGCTAAACTTTATTTTGGAAATTATATTTATTTAGCAAATTGTCTTAAGATTTTATTTTATTTTGCTCTCGAAAAAAATCGGGGCGTTACAAGGACTAAGACCAGAGAGCACATGGAAATCAGCCAAAGCATCTGCCACTAACTGAAAAGCATTAGTTTCAGCTCCACAGAGAACAAAAAGATCATCTGCAAAGATTAGATGGGAAATGTTTAAAGCCTTGCATCTTGGATGAAAAGCAAATTTAGGACATTGGCTAATACGATACTGAAGAAGAGCAGTAGATCCCTCCATGACAAGCAGAAAAAGATAAGGAGATAATGGATCCCCTTGTCGCAACCCTCTCTTTCTAGGGAAGAACCCTTCAAATTCTCCATTTATCACCACTGAATACATGGGCGAAGTTACGCAGACTTGAACCCAATGAATGAATTGACTAGGAAACTCCATTGTCTTCATAATATTCAGCACAAACTCCCAATCCACTGAATCGTAGGCTTTCATTAAGTCCATTTTTATGGCACACCTAGGCTTGCCACTCGCTCTATGATAATTCTTGACAATCTCCTGCATAAGCAAAATGTTGTCCAATATCGATCTTTCGCGAATTGATTTGGACTGATAATGAAAGGAAGAAAAGGTTGCAACCTATTGGCAAGAACTTTTGTCACACATTTATAGACCACATTGCAACAAGCAATGGGTCTATAATCCCTGATAGTATTAGAAGACTGAATTTTGGGAACCAAAGTTAAAGCTGTGCAATTCCATTGTCTAGGCATTATCCCACTTTGAAAAAATAGTTGAATAGCATGAATCACTTCCTCACCCACCACATCCCAATTCTTTTGAAAGAAATTAGAACTAAAACCATCTGGACTAGGGCTTTCTCCCCTTTAATTGACCACATAGCAGCCTTGATTTCCATGCTAGAGACAGGCTTAGAAAGAGCATCTTTCATATCACTAGGAAGCCGTTGGGCTACAGCAATACTTACCACATGAGAGGCATCAACCTTCTGAGCGAAAGAGGTACCCAACAAGCCCATATAATACCCCAGTATCTCACCCTTCACTTCAACAGGATCAGTTAACCTTGTACCAAAAGCATCAGTCAAACTTAGAATTTTACTTCTTAAAGAATGAGACTTCATTTTGTGGTGGAAGAACCTGGTATTGTGGTCTCCTAAAGCAAGCCATTGAATTCTAGATTTTTGTTTTTTGAATGACTCCTCTACTAAACTCAACTCCACAAACCTTGTATGCAGAATCTTTTCCTCTTCGATAAAGGCAGCATCATAAGGACGTTGAAAACATTGTTCTTGAATAGAAGCCAACTCCTGTCTAACTTGGTCAACCCGGCCCCCAATATGAGAGAAAAACTTTTTATTGAAAGCCCTGAGAATTGGTTTCAATCTCACAAGTTTCCCATATAACTGAGAGTTTCTAGAGCCTCTAAAAGGCTCCTTCCAAGATTTCTGTAATTCATCCTTGAAGTTGGCATGTTTCATCCAAAAGCTAAATAACTTAAAAGGAATCTTTCTAGGAATTTTAGGCAGAACATCCACTAAAATGAAGCAACGGTCAGAAATTCCAGGTGGCAAAAAAGTTGTTTCAGATTCTGAGAACTTATCCAGCCAAGTAGGGGAAATGAGAACCCTATCTAACTTACTCTTCCCATCTCCAAGGCCCTCCTTTTTATTGGACCAAGTGAACCACATCCCTTTGAAAGGCATATCATCCATACAAATATTATCAAGGCAATCATTAAATTCCATAGTACCACCCCCATCAACACCAACTAAACATTCAGAAAGCCTTCAAACTATATTGAAATCACCTAGTTGAATCCAAGGTACATCACCAATAGAAGAATACAAAAATCTCATTTCCATCCAAAGTTGTCTTCTAACAGACATCAAATTATGGCCATACACATAAGAAACATAGAACATAAGCTGATCAATAGTAAGTACCTTAACCACCAACAACTGAGAAGAAGAATGAATCATATCTACTGTAAAAAGTTGAGGATCCCATCCCAAAACAATTCTTGTGACTGAATCATTAGAAGCATTATGGAGAATAGACCAACTAGCAGGGAAACAACGCTTGACTATATGGTCAATGTTTTCATGCCTTACCTTGCCCTCAACAACACCCATCATACCTAACCTATGAACCTTGATCATGGAGTGAACTTCCTTCTGTTTCAGGGGATCATTTAAACCCCTTTTGAAAAGATGATGTGGCAAGTTTTGATTATCCAATTTTGATTATGTCATTGTAAACATCTACATTGCTAACCTTAACAATCTCTTAAATAAATAATCAAAAGCTGATGTGACAACTTTTGACTATCAATTTTTTATTATAGTATTGTGGATACCCCAAGTAAAAAAAATGAGTATTCGGAATTGTTTTTGGCTTAGGAAAAAAATGTTTGTTTGATAGGGATGGATTCCTTAGGCAATGGGAGCACAATTCTCTGTACAACTCTTTTAACTCAGAGTATGTAAGAAGTTGTTAGCTTTTAACTCTTTCACCACTTTTTTTTCATTGTACCCCATAAAATTAAGTTGACTTTAAGATTACAAGAATATAATTCTTGCATAAGCCCCGGGAAAAAAATGTATCCAAATCAGAAGATGATTGAATAGGCTAGTCCACCAAATCCCCTGTCAAATTTACAAGTTACAAAGGTTAACCTATATAGGGTTGTAAATCAACCGAGTCAAATTGTACCGTGTTCAAGCTTGTTTATTAAATTGTGGTGAGCTCGAGTTCAAACATATAGTAAAAACTTAACGAGCCAAGCACGAACCGAACCAGTTGAACCTTGACTCGTACTCGAGCTTATTCACTAACCTTAACGTGTCAATCACACGCACACACATATATAATTGCATAGTAGAGGTAATTTTGATTGTGCAAGCTAATTATAAGAAAAAGTCTATATTTTGAAATAGCTAGTGATGCAATATACTACAGTTTTTGAGTATTGCACTGAAACATATTACTTTGGAAAATTTATAGAAATGGTCCTCCTAGTTTCACTCGAGTTTCATTTTTGTTCTTCAAGTATCAATTGCAACTCTTTTGACCTTTAAGTTTGGTTTTCGTACCAAATTGGTCCAATTGATAATGCATGTCAGCCAAATTAGACGGAAAAAATTAGATTGAGGCACTTAATGATATCTGATCGAGCTGATTTTTTATACACTTGTCCTACTCGACGAGCTCTACGAAGTGAATATTTCCGATCATCGAAGCGAGACTGGAGCGGCGACGATTTGCCGTACATAGCACGCTTTGCAGCACGAGGCTACGTAGTACCATCCCCAAGTTCGATGAAAACATGCCGGAGATAAGTTTATGTAGAGCTCAAGGTTATTAAAAAATAAAAATGCTTGTTTGGTAGTTGGGTTCTTCTAATTGGTGCGATTAGGAAAGATGACCCATCTTCTCTATACAACCCGTTAGTTCGGTTAAGAAGTAATAGCGAGTTGTTGGGACCCCCATGCACTTTAATCCCGATATTACAAGTATGTGTTTGTATAGTTGTAGAGTAGAGAGAGCAACACACCTGCCATATCAGAGTTCCAAAGACTATACCATCCAAACATTTTGACGCCCCACTTGGTTACAAACCCACACTACTCAGCTCGGTGTTTAAAATGTGCAACATTGTAACTTATAAAGTGAAGTATTGAGTGATAATTAACTGATGCGAGCTCGTACATCAGTTTTTGACATGCATCTCATGTGATTAAGAAAACCCATCAATTACTACAGCGGAATGGCCAGGTTTTCTGTTTGAAAATTTAGTAGCACCATAGCTAGGAGGGACTTCGAGTTAGTGGTGTGGAGTAAGGTGTATAACACCGTGTTGAGCACATTCGAACCGTCGAATCGTGCATTCGATGGCTCAGATCTCATCTCTGCAACCAATGATCGAGAGCCGTTCATTGCCTATATGAGATCCGAACCATCGGATGTACGATCTGATGGCTTGGCCATGCTGCGCACACAACTGCACAATACCATCCCCAATTCCAACTAGGAGTACTAAAAGATCTTATTGATTCATTGAATCGAAAATGAAAAATGCGCCAACTTTTTTTTCACTAATTTTACAAAATAAACATTTATTAAGAGACAGTATAAAATATAATATTGGACTCTAAAAAAGGAACCGCCGAAGGGAGTATATATTTGACTCTTCTTTTAAAGGTTAACTTGGTGGGCCGTATCTTAGGACTAGCCCAAATTTCTAACACGTTCTGGTAAATAAGTTAGCCCATCTTTTTCTTTTCTTTTCTTTTGTCATAACCGCATTTCAACTAGATGAGCCTCTAATTTTCTGGTAAACCCAAATTTATTTGAAGGCTTTGAGCATTTTTTACTTGAATTAATCAAGATATCTATTGGGAAAATGACAGCTCAGGACATGTTTTTATATTTAATACCTGTCAATGACATGATAAGAATATTTGTTAATGCTGAAAATATCATTGGAAGGCCTAATTAGCCAAAAGGCTTTTTTTTTTGTCCTTATTCAATTTTTTTTTCGCAGTTATTAGTTTTTCATCAACTTTTTGTAGATTATTGCTTCGTCATAACAAGAAGAATATAAAAAGTACAAAATTATGATCGAAACCCAATTTTTTTTGAATAAAGACAAAAAATTGACTTGTTGGCTTATCTTTATTCAAAAAATTTGGGTTTCAGTCGTAATTTTTTACTTTTTAGATTCCTCTCATCATAAAGAAGCAATAATCGATAAAAAGTTGACAAAAAACAAACAAATGCAAAAAAAATTGAATAAGAAAAAGGAAAAAAAACCATTTGACTTTTTAGGCTGAACAACCCAATTTTTTTTGAATAAAGACAAAAAATTGACTTGTTGGCTTATCTTTATTCAAAAAATTTGGGTTTCGGTCGTAATTTTTTACTTTTTAGATTCCTCTCATCATAAAGAAACAATAATCGATAAAAAGTTGACGAAAAATAAACAAATGCAAAAAAAATTGAATAAGAAAAAGGAAAAAAAAAACCATTTGACTTTTTATGCTGAACAACCCAGGCATACCAAAAATTTTAGTGTCTAAAGTGACCACCGTTCTCTGTATAACTCTTTAAACTCAAAGTGAGGAGCTGCTGGGGCTTTTAATCCTTTAACCTACTCTTTTTTTCCAATTGCAAGAATGTAATTGTTGCAACCCTAGGAGATCACAGATAAGTTTCTCTGTGCGATTACAAGGTTATGAAAAAATGTTTGTTTGGTAGTTGGATTCCTCTAATAGGTGCGATTAGGAAAGATGATTTCTCTTTTCTATACAACCCGTCAGATCAATCAATCAATCAAGAACAATGAGTTGTGGGACCGCCTACTTTGATCCTAATGTCTAGATTTTTTGTTTGCTTAGCCAACCCATGGTGGGATGGGTACAAACCATGGTTTCGTTGTGGAGTAGAGAGAGCGGTGCATCTGCCATATCAAAGTTCTAAAGATTATTATTATCTAAACATTTTGATGCCCCACTTGATTACAAGCCCACGCTACTGAGCTCAATGTTTAGAGAGTACAATGTTGTAACTTATAAAGTGAACCATTGAGTGATAACTAACCGACGTGGGATCCAAAGTTATAAACCCCGCGTGTAATTAACAAAACCCATAAATACCCAATGGCCACTGGACAGGTCTTGCGAGTGAAAATTCTATAAGCACCTTTAGCTGTTATTCTGCTCATATTCTTCAAATTTCAACTGTGAATCATGACCACCACTCTCACGTGTACGGTGGACATTAGGCCATGAGGTTTTTAAAACAATTTTGAGTCAAAATGGAATAATACCACAAAGATAAAATCAAACCTTCATAGGCATGAATACAGTGCAAAATCATAAAATCTTCAATTGGCAACCTCAGAACTCTATTTGAATTCTTGCATAGAGCGGATAGATTTCGTATCAGCGTCATCAATCTCTTCTACGTGAGACAAGCGATACAAATCCGATCGAGAAGAATATCAAGCGTGAGGCTTAAAAGGCGACGTTTCTTTTCCTGAACGCCATAGACATGAGAGGGGGGTTACGGGTCGGGATTCATCATCTTAGACAGGCTTTAATACTTGTTTAAAGTTTAAAATGATTTTTCCTGTGTACTTTCAAAATTCATTTGGTTTTCTTTTTGGATTTCCCCCTGCCTTACAAGTTATACCCCGACTGGAACTACAACCTTGCTATTGACACGGATAAAGCACGCACAGATCGTGCATTGATCAAGATGTGGGGCACTATGGGTCGCACACAAACGATCCAAGCCATTCATTAAATATTAAACATTTTATATTAAACATTTTTTCAAGAGGCTTCACAAAAAATCAGCTCAATTTCGATACCTAGAAGTACTGGATCTAATTGTCTAACTTTTCATTTAGTTTTGGACCTGAATGAAAAGTTAGATGATTAGATTGAGTACTTCTAGGTATCAGATTGAACTAATTTTTGGCGAGGCCCCCTAAAAAAATGTTTTAAATTTAATGGACGACTTAGATCATTTTTGTGGGAGCCGTAATATATAGGCCTCACATCAAGATCAGTGCACGATCTGTGCGTGCTTTATCTATGTCTACTTACTGTTGGACCAAACCCTAGGACTGGCTTTAAGGGACAACAATCGGTCTCGGCCGAGCAGGACCTGCTCTTGTCTCACTTCGATGATCGGACACATTCACTTCGTAAAGCTCGTCGAGTAGAACAACTATGCAAAAAATCATCTTGATTGGATATCATAAAGTGTTTGATCAAAACACATATAACTTGTCAATAATAGGTTCTAGTGGATTTGATCCAGTGTTTCGGATCCATTCTTTTCAAGATAAATGTAACGCCCCTGAATTTTGGTCTATGAAAATTTCGTTAAATATTTGAATTTTATTTAAATTGCTTATTTTCTCTTGAGTGACTATATGATTTCTCGTTTATTTCGTCGTAGTTAGATTGTGGTCGTTGATTAAACTCTCGACTAGAAAACCTTCGTGACCTATTTGGTTAGTTTCCAACCGACTAGTTGGAGGAACCGAGCCACCAACTTGCCTAGTTACTAGATGAACCTTTTGGACCTTTTGAGACTTTTGAACCTTTGCTTTTATCCATTGGTCCATAATGGTTAGGGTAATTTTTGTCCATTGGATAATAAACTTTTTATTTTAAAAGTACATGTAGTCTTTTTTTTAAATATTATTTTAATAAAAGGTACTTGTACTCTTTTTGTCCATTGGTTATTAAAGGCAAGGAGAATTATTATCCATTGGGTAATAACCATTAGGGAAGTTAGTAACCATTGGGTAATAACTCTTTTGACCAAATAAAGTACCGATGTGACTAGGGAACCTTCCAAATAAAGTTGATTTGACTTGTACTTTATTATTATTTTAATGGGGAGAATCCTAGTCTTTTTATTTAATTAGGGTACTTGGTACCACACCTATATTTAATATAGGGCTTTTGTCACATGCTTTAAAGGACCTTGATTATTTTAATATAAAAGTTCCCTAGTAACTATTGTCCATTGGACAAAGATTGTTAGGGTAATCTTTACCCATTGGACAATAGCCTTTCCTTTATTATATTTGGTGAAGTATATGTGTATATATACACATGTGTATTTTCAAAGGACATGTAGTCTTTTTAAAAGACATATTTTATTATTTAAAGTACTCACCCTTTATTATCCATTGGATAATAAAAGTTAGGGTATTTATTAACCATTGGGTAAAAGGATTTTCTCTTTTAACTAGTACATGGGCTTATTAATCTAGTCTTTTTCTTAAACCCCATGTGATGAAGTACCAATATTTTAATTTGAAAGTACTTAGTAGCCTTAATAGCCCTTAAGGCCTAATATTCTTAAAGGTACCCTTTTATTATTTTGTATTGGGGTTTTGTACCCAATTAGATTAATTTACGGGGAGTTGATTTTTCCTAGATTACAAAGTACCCTAGTTTATTTATTTAAAGGGGCATGTGCCTAATTGTATTTCTTTAATAGGATTTGATTTTTGGAAAATCTTATACTTTGTACCCTTCTTATTCTTTCTTGCTTTTGTATATATATATATGTGTGTGTGTGTATAAGTGTACTAGAGAGAGAGAGAGAGAGAGAGAGAGAGAGAGGGAGAGAGAGAGAGAGAGAGAGAGAGAGAGAGAGGAAGGAGGGAGGAAAGAGATGGGATTGTACCTTGACTTGATTTTCCATATCTTCCTACATCTTTCAAATCCTTGGTGATATCTTTCTTCCTAGCCTAAATCTTTCTCCTAACCAAACATAACTCTCCATTGTACTTCTATTTATTGTTTAGAACCAAATCTTGTACCATTGTCTCCAAATCTTCCAACATATCTTCCATAATCCATCCAAGGTACACCATTTAGCCATGCAAGCCTAGGGTTAGCCTTTTGACCTTCCATAAAGTGCTTGACATTTGTCAAAATTTGAGGAAGAGAGAGAGAGAGGGGGCCGGCCATGAAGAGGGAGAAGGAGCCAAGATTTTTCCTATAAATAGGACCCCATTCCAAGCATTGAACTCACACCTTTCTCATTTGCTCTTCCTTCTCTCTAGAATTCCTTGTTCTTTCTTTTGTTCTTCATGTTCTTGAGTGTTCTTGAGTTCTTCAAGAAACTCATCCAAGACCGCCACTAGACCGCCACTCGACCACCCTTCGATCCAAAAGTAGTAGTAGTATTAGTCAAGTAGAAGTTTCGAGAGAGACCTTTCTCTTTCGAAGCTACCGAAGGCATACCGTAGGACGTTACTCCGTCCGACCACCGACGTACTTTCCGTAGCCGACTAACCTTCCGTAGCCGACTACCGCCAAGAAGGATTGTAAGGAAAACCTTACTAACTCCCTTACTTACTTCGTATTTACTTACTTACTTTGTATTTACTTATGTACTTAAGTATAACGTTATTGTTTAGAATTGTTAAACGATTACGTATTTGCTTTAAGTATTCGTATTTTGATCTTTAAGATGTTTATGAGTGTGCATATATGAATTGCTTGTATTACTTGTGGTGTGGTTAAGCATAAGTGATTTCACTCCAAAGACGTCCGTACATGTGGCGTTGTGCTTTGAATAAAGCATAAGTGATACACTCCAAAGGCGTCCGTACATGTGGCGTTATGCTATACGTGATGATTTAACATGATAAATAGTATAGAATTGGATGATCTTGTTAGTGTGTTTCATGCTTACCGCGGAGTCTTTGCATGATAACGAGACACGAGAATCGAGAAAGTAGAAACATGACACCTAGGGCGTGGTTAATGAAAGGAAATGATTTTCGAGGAAGAAAATATTTTGAAACTACATAATGACCGGTTTTGGGTGGCATTATGTGAGTTGTGTGTGCATATTTTTGAAAAGGGTGAAATGATTTGGAAAACCGCAATGTGGCCGGACTTGCCCATTGTGTGGTGTGTGTTTTTGTGTGTGTGCCAATGGGAACCCGGCGCGGCGGAACCATTGTGAGGATACTCGGGAACCCGGCGCGGCGGAACCGAGGTTGGGTGTGTGTGCTTGGTTATCCGCGGTACGGAGCCAATGCCATTGTGTGCCAATGGGAACCCGGCGCGGCGGAACCATTGTGAGGATACTCAGGAACCCGGCGCGGCGGAACTGAGGTTGGGTGTGTATGCTTGGTTATCCGCGGTACGGAGCCAATGCAATTGTGTGCCAATGGGAACCCGGCGCGGCGGAACCATTGTGAGGATACTTGGGAACCCGGCGCGGCGGAACCAAGGTTGGGTGTGTATGCTTGGTTATCCGCGGTACGGAGCCAATGCAATTGTGTGCCAATGGGAACCCGGCGCGGCGGAACCATTGTGAGGATACTTGGGAACCCGGCGCGGCGGAACCAAGGTTGGGTGTGTGCTTGGTTATCCGCGGTACGGAGCCAATGCAAAACGATTTTGAAAATGTGTGGCTTGGTCATCCGCGGTACGGAGCCAATGCAAAACGATTTTGAAAATGTGTGGCTTGGTTATCCGCGGTACGGAGCCAATGCAAATGATTTTGAAAGATTGGGTGTGTAGCTTGGTTATCCGCGGTACGGAGCCAATGCAAATGTTTTTGAAAGGATTATTTTGTAAATGATAATGATGACACGGTCTACGATGAGTCGCGTAGGAGAAACAAAGGAAATCTTGGACACCAACGATAGTTGTTTAAACGAATGTGGATGTGTCATTGTTAACTGTGTATATACCTATCGTGTGGAAATTGATGTTTGTTATAACTGTTGTTTGTAAGTTATGGGTTAGAGGGTAAGGATTTCCCTATTGAGCGTTGTAGCTCACGGTGTTGCCTGTTGGTGACCCTGACATATTATATTGGTGGTGACGCCGGTATAATGTGTCAGACCTTGTAGATGTTCAAGACGAACAGTTCACTGTGGAAGCCTCTGGAGCTGAAGAGCTGGCTAGGATGAAGGAGCAGGAGAAGCTGTAGTTAGGAACCCTAGAATCCCCCTTCATTTGTGTAACTATTTGAACTCTTATTGAGAGATTGTTGTAATAAGAGCCAGACTCTATTTTGAGGTTTTCAATGAAAATGTCCTTTTAACGTACCCAAAATTCGGGGCGTTACAGCTTGGTATCAGAGCTTTAGGTTCAAAACCTCGGCCATGGGTAGAATGGGTAGAACCACGAGTTAGTTTGACCATTGCACCGTCGTGAATTAAGTTTAAGTTTACCGTCCCAAATTGGGTGGAATTCTGTCAAAACAATCTTCGGATTGAAGCAAGGCGTGGAAATTGGCAGTACTGCTGAGCTGGGAATTCCCGAACAATTGGATGATGACTTAAGGATCGAAGGTGGGAGTTAGAAACCCAAATGTTTTCTTTGGAGTTAGTGAAACGCTGTTACTAATTGAGGTTGAAACCTTTCCTTGTAGATGAACCACCTAGTTAACCTATTGGTTGGAGCTCGCCAACTCAAGGACGCCATAGAAGCTATGACAACTCAACTAGTGGAGAATCCCGACTTCATTGCTGCTATACTTGCAGAAAAACGAGATTTTGTGAGGGTGCAGCAGAATACCCCTATTCCCGTGGAGGAGGACCCTTGGTTTCGTGAAATGTTTCCTATCTTGTTTGCCTTCTATGAGTATTTTGGTGTTTTACCCCCGATGGAGAACTTTGAGGTTGAAGTTACGGAGGAAGAAGTCGATGGTATTGAGGATGCCAATGAGGTGACCAAAGAGGAAAACCATATGAAGGAAGAGGATCTCGAAGAGGACGAGGCCCTAGAGGATCTGTGAAGGCCAATGAGACTACTTAGGCGTGCCTAGAATAAACCTAGTCACCGTTGTAGTCCTCCGGGACATAAGATGTTAAGGATTTGGTAGTAGTGGACCTTTTGTTGTAACTAGAGATTAGGCTAGTAAGCCATCTACGTTGTACTCATTTTATTTGGTAATAAGAGACTTATGTTTTCCTTGGTATATGATCATTGTTTATGTGTGGACTTGCATCTTACTCTTTATGGCGTGAAAACTACCCTTGCCCCGATAAGTCTAGCAATATAACCTTCCTTATTGTTATAGATGTCGAACATACCACAAGGAGGACGCCCACCTTTTGCCCCGCGTGTTTTGGCCAATTATCGCTCGTTACTAGCACCTGAGTACTTTCGACCAACACCCTCATCAGAGGATGACATGGAGCTCTATGATGTCCCAATCACTTGGGAGATGCCTCCACCAGTTACAGTTCCCGAGAACTCTCCGCCTACCCTTGTCCCCACACCGCTTGTGCAAAACTTTGAGCAACCCAATGACGATCTCATGTTTGACCCAGAGCTAGAAGCTGCGATACTAAACCTCTCTCAGTACTACCTGGAACCCGAGGAGGAGCCAAACATCCTGACTATGGAAGAACTGCTCGCACAAGAACGTGAGCGTCTTCTTAAGGAAGAAACCGCAGCTGAAAGGAGCTACGAGATGTGGCTGAAGGAAGTCTTCGGAACCGCACTACCCTAGAATATTGCACGAGTAGTATGGAATAAGGCTTGTCCAACTATAGGACTATGTAGGACCGTCTCAGCTTGTAGTAGGAAATCTTGTTTTAAGTCTACTTGCATTTATAGTAGAACTCTATGTTTATGTTTGTAAATTCTATGCTTATGTTGTGTGATATTCTTATCTATGAAAAACCTGTCTATTTTTAAAGAGTACCGTTGCATACTATTTGCTAAACTACTTTTGACTTTTGAAAGATAGACCATTTGCAAAAAGAAAATTTTGTTTTCGGTCTTCCCTCGTAGATTGTTAATACGCATCGCGAATTAGGATACGAGCACGGAGAATCCTTCCACGCGAACCCTGACCTAGCCCTGATCGTGCAAACGTTTGTGACTACCCGGAACGCCAACCGCCGAAACCAAAACGATGGATCCGTGACTCAAACCCGAGCGATGAACGAGTTTTGTAAACGTTGACCTCCGACCTTTCACGAAGACACTAACCCTGTCGTGGCCGAGACGTGACTGAATGAGGTCAAGATGATCCTCAGCACCTTCGGAGTTACCCAGGACAGAGAGCGTGTGGCATTGGCCACGTGCTAGTTGAAGGGGGTTTAGCTGTTAGTCTAGTGCGTAAAGAGTGCGAACTAGTGATAGCCAACCTACGCCTGACCTGCGACCTCAGAGTAATTGACGTGGCGGATATCAACGTAATCCTAAGTATGGACTGGCGATCTGCACGTCGAGCGATCATAGACTGTCATTAAAGGATGTTGACAGCTTATACCTTAGAAGGACTCGATTCCTTTTAAGGGGGATAGACGGACGGTGAGCCCGACGACGAAAAGATCAAGGTGGCAGAATCCACTACTTGGATGGCCGCTAGTTCCAGTAGGAAGAAGCCGATAGAATGGAAGTGGGATTTCCACATCGTGTGCAAAGTATGCCGATGTTTTTCCCTGAAGAACTTCCTGGCTTATTGCCTTAAGGAGAAATAGACTTCTCTATAGGACTTTAACCAAGAATCGCACCAATCTCCTTTGACGCCATACCAAAAAGACCCCTGCGGAACTAAGGGAGATCAAGACCCAATTGCAAGAGCTATTGGATTGAGGGCCTATCAAGCCGAGTACGTTACCATGGGAAGCACCGACGTCGTTCGAGAAGAAGAAAGAAGGCACGCTTCGACTGTAAGAGGATAATCTTCCGTGGCTGCATAGGTTCTTTCAATGCCTTTGCGAATACTGAAGAGTATCGTAGGGCTTACCTATGGATGTTCGATGGAGAGCTCATGCTTTACAATGTTGGAAATGATTTTGATCCATTGTTTGGAAATGGGTTTAATATCGAGAAGCATGAGGGTTCAACAAGGATGTACTAAAGACGTTTGAGGGATGCGAGTTCGCACGATGATTTGGTAGAAGTTTCGTTTTTGGCGTTAGTATTTACGGTGGAGACCTTACCAAAGACATACGACGAGGCAAGCTGTTCGACGGCAGGAGCAACTTCAACCCCATCTCGTTAAGCAAGTGATGAGGCTTAATTTGATTGATGGTGACCTACTTCAAAATTTTTAAGGGGGATAGTCGATGATTCCGTGATTGGTTTAGCAACCAAGTCTAACCCGTAGCTGCGTGCCAATTTCGGGGACGAAATTATTTTAAGGGGGATAGATTGTAACGCCCCTGAATTTTGGTCTATGAAAATTTCGTTAAATATTTGAATTTTATTTAAATTGCTTATTTTCTCTTGAGTGACTATATGATTTCTCGTTTATTTCGTCGTAGTTAGATTGTGGTCGTTGATTAAACTCTCGACTAGAAAACCTTCGTGACCTATTTGGTTAGTTTCCAACCGACTAGTTGGAGGAACCGAGCCACCAACTTGCCTAGTTACTAGATGAACCTTTTGGACCTTTTGAGACTTTTGAACCTTTGCTTTTATCCATTGGTCCATAATGGTTAGGGTAATTTTTGTCCATTGGATAATAAACTTTTTATTTTAAAAGTACATGTAGTCTTTTTTTTAAATATTATTTTAATAAAAGGTACTTGTACTCTTTTTGTCCATTGGTTATTAAAGGCAAGGAGAATTATTATCCATTGGGTAATAACCATTAGGGAAGTTAGTAACCATTGGGTAATAACTCTTTTGACCAAATAAAGTACCGATGTGACTAGGGAACCTTCCAAATAAAGTTGATTTGACTTGTACTTTATTATTATTTTAATGGGGAGAATCCTAGTCTTTTTATTTAATTAGGGTACTTGGTACCACACCTATATTTAATATAGGGCTTTTGTCACATGCTTTAAAGGACCTTGATTATTTTAATATAAAAGTTCCCTAGTAACTATTGTCCATTGGACAAAGATTGTTAGGGTAATCTTTACCCATTGGACAATAGCCTTTCCTTTATTATATTTGGTGAAGTATATGTGTATATATACACATGTGTATTTTCAAAGGACATGTAGTCTTTTTAAAAGACATATTTTATTATTTAAAGTACTCACCCTTTATTATCCATTGGATAATAAAAGTTAGGGTATTTATTAACCATTGGGTAAAAGGATTTTCTCTTTTAACTAGTACATGGGCTTATTAATCTAGTCTTTTTCTTAAACCCCATGTGATGAAGTACCAATATTTTAATTTGAAAGTACTTAGTAGCCTTAATAGCCCTTAAGGCCTAATATTCTTAAAGGTACCCTTTTATTATTTTGTATTGGGGTTTTGTACCCAATTAGATTAATTTACGGGGAGTTGATTTTTCCTAGATTACAAAGTACCCTAGTTTATTTATTTAAAGGGGCATGTGCCTAATTGTATTTCTTTAATAGGATTTGATTTTTGGAAAATCTTATACTTTGTACCCTTCTTATTCTTTCTTGCTTTTGTATATATATATATGTGTGTGTGTGTATAAGTGTACTAGAGAGAGAGAGAGAGAGAGAGGGAGAGAGAGAGAGAGAGAGAGAGAGAGAGAGAGGAAGGAGGGAGGAAAGAGATGGGATTGTACCTTGACTTGATTTTCCATATCTTCCTACATCTTTCAAATCCTTGGTGATATCTTTCTTCCTAGCCTAAATCTTTCTCCTAACCAAACATAACTCTCCATTGTACTTCTATTTATTGTTTAGAACCAAATCTTGTACCATTGTCTCCAAATCTTCCAACATATCTTCCATAATCCATCCAAGGTACACCATTTAGCCATGCAAGCCTAGGGTTAGCCTTTTGACCTTCCATAAAGTGCTTGACATTTGTCAAAATTTGAGGAAGAGAGAGAGAGAGGGGGCCGGCCATGAAGAGGGAGAAGGAGCCAAGATTTTTTCCTATAAATAGGACCCCATTCCAAGCATTGAACTCACACCTTTCTCATTTGCTCTTCCTTCTCTCTAGAATTCCTTGTTCTTTCTTTTGTTCTTCATGTTCTTGAGTGTTCTTGAGTTCTTCAAGAAACTCATCCAAGACCGCCACTAGACCGCCACTCGACCACCCTTCGATCCAAAAGTAGTAGTAGTATTAGTCAAGTAGAAGTTTCGAGAGAGACCTTTCTCTTTCGAAGCTACCGAAGGCATACCGTAGGACGTTACTCCGTCCGACCACCGACGTACTTTCCGTAGCCGACTAACCTTCCGTAGCCGACTACCGCCAAGAAGGATTGTAAGGAAAACCTTACTAACTCCCTTACTTACTTCGTATTTACTTACTTACTTTGTATTTACTTATGTACTTAAGTATAACGTTATTGTTTAGAATTGTTAAACGATTACGTATTTGCTTTAAGTATTCGTATTTTGATCTTTAAGATGTTTATGAGTGTGCATATATGAATTGCTTGTATTACTTGTGGTGTGGTTAAGCATAAGTGATTTCACTCCAAAGACGTCCGTACATGTGGCGTTGTGCTTTGAATAAAGCATAAGTGATACACTCCAAAGGCGTCCGTACATGTGGCGTTATGCTATACGTGATGATTTAACATGATAAATAGTATAGAATTGGATGATCTTGTTAGTGTGTTTCATGCTTACCGCGGAGTCTTTGCATGATAACGAGACACGAGAATCGAGAAAGTAGAAACATGACACCTAGGGCGTGGTTAATGAAAGGAAATGATTTTCGAGGAAGAAAATATTTTGAAACTACATAATGACCGGTTTTGGGTGGCATTATGTGAGTTGTGTGTGCATATTTTTGAAAAGGGTGAAATGATTTGGAAAACCGCAATGTGGCCGGACTTGCCCATTGTGTGGTGTGTGTTTTTGTGTGTGTGCCAATGGGAACCCGGCGCGGCGGAACCATTGTGAGGATACTCGGGAACCCGGCGCGGCGGAACCGAGGTTGGGTGTGTGTGCTTGGTTATCCGCGGTACGGAGCCAATGCCATTGTGTGCCAATGGGAACCCGGCGCGGCGGAACCATTGTGAGGATACTCAGGAACCCGGCGCGGCGGAACTGAGGTTGGGTGTGTATGCTTGGTTATCCGCGGTACGGAGCCAATGCAATTGTGTGCCAATGGGAACCCGGCGCGGCGGAACCATTGTGAGGATACTTGGGAACCCGGCGCGGCGGAACCAAGGTTGGGTGTGTATGCTTGGTTATCCGCGGTACGGAGCCAATGCAATTGTGTGCCAATGGGAACCCGGCGCGGCGGAACCATTGTGAGGATACTTGGGAACCCGGCGCGGCGGAACCAAGGTTGGGTGTGTGCTTGGTTATCCGCGTTACGGAGCCAATGCAAAACGATTTTGAAAATGTGTGGCTTGGTCATCCGCGGTACGGAGCCAATGCAAAACGATTTTGAAAATGTGTGGCTTGGTTATCCGCGGTACGGAGCCAATGCAAATGATTTTGAAAGATTGGGTGTGTAGCTTGGTTATCCGCGGTACGGAGCCAATGCAAATGTTTTTGAAAGGATTATTTTGTAAATGATAATGATGACACGGTCTACGATGAGTCGCGTAGGAGAAACAAAGGAAATCTTGGACACCAACGATAGTTGTTTAAACGAATGTGGATGTGTCATTGTTAACTGTGTATATACCTATCGTGTGGAAATTGATGTTTGTTATAACTGTTGTTTGTAAGTTATGGGTTAGAGGGTAAGGATTTCCCTATTGAGCGTTGTAGCTCACGGTGTTGCCTGTTGGTGACCCTGACATATTATATTGGTGGTGACGCCGGTATAATGTGTCAGACCTTGTAGATGTTCAAGACGAACAGTTCACTGTGGAAGCCTCTGGAGCTGAAGAGCTGGCTAGGATGAAGGAGCAGGAGAAGCTGTAGTTAGGAACCCTAGAATCCCCCTTCATTTGTGTAACTATTTGAACTCTTATTGAGAGATTGTTGTAATAAGAGCCAGACTCTATTTTGAGGTTTTCAATGAAAATGTCCTTTTAACGTACCCAAAATTTGGGGCGTTACAATAAAAATGTTCCGATTAGGCACTTAGTGATATCCGATCGAGCAGATATTATGCATTGTATTCTACTCGATGAGCGCTACGAAGTGAACGTTTTTGACCATCAAAACAAGACTGGAGCATGCCCCACTCGACCGGAACAGCAAAGGGACAACACATTCCCCATTTTTGCTCTCCTTTGACGTTGATAGTCTCTACTCTCTAGACATAGTTTACAGTATCCAGGGTGAGTTTCTTGTATTGACTAAAAATGACTAAACCTCGCATTTTTTTAATTTCTAAGGCCATCCACAGTGGTATAATCAAAAAAAGAATAATCAAAAGCTTGACATATCAGTTTTTGATTAGTTCACTTAAGAGGTTGGTAAGCTTAACAATGTTGAGCTTCATAATGATCACTTCTAATCCATAACTAAAATAAGGGTCCACTGCAATTTCACTCTCTCTCCCCCTCTGTTTTCTGCCATTCATTTCCCTCCATTTACATTTCTTTTTTGGCAAAAATATAACGATTCCCTCTCTTAAATTTGAGAAAAAAATCGGTGACTTTCTTCCCTTATATTATGAATATTTTTTGGGAAAAAAAAAGAAACGGGAAAGAAAAGTGAAATATCTTAATCCGACGATGATGGGTTGAATTGTAGATGATTGAGAGATATGAGCTTCACTTTTTGAGGGAAAGAAAAAGAAATAGTTTGTGAGTGAAGTGAAGAAGATATAGAGTAGGCGAAGAAGAGAAGAAAAAAATATCAATTGAAATATGCGTATATATAACTTTTGGAACTAGTTAACTTATGTGGTGTGGAGTCCATAAATTTTGATTATTGAAAAAGGCTGCTAGTTTTGGTTATTCCAAAACCCAAAATTTGATTATTTCTAAGGATGCTTGCTAAGTTTGATTATACTATTGTAAGGGTATCCTACAATGCTATAATCAAAATTTGATAATCAAAAGTTGCCACATCAGCTTTTGATTATTCATTTAAAAAATTGTTAAGGTTAACAATATAGATGTCTACATTGACATAATCAAAATTAGATAACTAAAACTTATAACATCATATTTTTAAACTACAAAAACCTAAAAACTGTGAATAGTAGAAAATAATTTTCCTAAAAATAACTTTGAAACTAATAAAAACTACTACTATTTACTAGAAATAGAAAATAGTTCTTGAAACTTTTCTTTTGGAAAAAAAATTATATTTAAAAAACAGTTTTCTAAAAAAAATAAATTTTTAGTAAAATATACTATATATTTTCGAAAATATTGTTCGAAAAGAAAAAGAGAGAGGAGAAGGGAAGAGAGATAAAATATTTTTGTATAATGATTGGTGTATTTGATTGAGAATATATAGGGTCTATTAAATTTAGTTATTGTCAAAAAGTTGCTAATTTTAGTTATCCAAAATCCAAAATTTGATTATTTCTAAAGAGGTTGTTAAGTTTGATTATAGCATTGTGAACCATATTTAGCACCAACATTGTTAACTTTAAAAATATTTTACTTTTGATTATAGCATTGTGGATACTCTAAAGCCATCTTTTACACCAATATTGTTAACTTTAAAAATAATTGGCTTTTGATTATACCACTATGGATGGCCTAAGCAAGTCATTATCCTTAAATACATTAACTAAAATATCAATTTAGTGAAAATAACTTGACTATTGTCATTAGTCTAAAGACAAAAAAAAACTAGTGACAACTCACCCAAAATTTTTGATATTTTTGTTCGTCCTTTGTGAATTTTTATTAGATTCACATTTTGATTTTTGGATTAATCATCCATCTCAACAAGGGGAGTCTACAAAGTAAAAAAAATATCAAAAATAAAATAAAATAAGGTTCATTGAAGACGAAAAAAATACTAAACAGATGGTATTGTTGTCTAAAGTATTTTATTATATGGATTTTTTTCAACTTGGATCCACATTTTTATGCTTTTCTAATTCCTCTCATCGAGATGAATAATTAATCATAAAAATTACAATAAAGAACTAAACAAGATATTAAAAAAAATTAAAAAATAGACCAAAAAAAAAAAAAAAACACAGTCCGCATTTTTAGTAGTTAGAGATGTTAGACATAGAAAATTACACATATCTTTAAAAAGTAGCTTGGGCAAACCTCTGTCAACATTTGGTCATCAGAAGGAAAGATGCCAATACAGGAAAATGATTTTCACACTTCTCTTTTATCCATTGACACTTTTTTCTTTTCTTGTCTTTTTTCATATGAAAGTATCAAATTGACATTTATATATATATATATATATATAAAAAAGGTGACTCAAGAGATAATGATAATTTAGTAATTTTATGTGAATAAAAACAAAAAGGGGAGAATCAATAAATAAAAAGAGAGTGAAATTGCCTGTGGATGAAAATAGTACTAGTATCATGAATTGAAATCCTTGAAGGTGTTTTTCTATTTTTTTTTTTTTTTTTTTGGGAACAAACAACGCTTTGAAATGGGATCACTTTGGACTCATTCTTACAGGACACTTGCAACCACCAACATGTGACCCAGCTGTCTCGAGTCAGCAAAAATTTAAGACAAGATCTTCCAAGATTGGAAATATACAAAAATGCTAAGTATACTACATATTTACATTATACATTTTCGTGGGGTTCATCTTAAATTTCAAAATTTAAAACATTTTTTAGAAAATTCTATAAAAAATCAACTCAATCCAATATCAATAAGTATTTATTTTGAAATCATAGGATGAAACTGAACTGCTCATCACCGCATAAAATAAATGATGAACTTAAAAACCGCTTAGCTACCCACCGAGTCTTTTTGGGAGACTTTTTTTGGTTCAAATAACTCGGTGTTTTTTTTGCTAAGCCAAATCCTCTCTGTTTTTTCCCCCCCACTATTTTATACATAAGTGGAGTTAACGGGGGAATTAGTAATTACTAATTAGCCCATAGTAAGTTCAGAAGTTGTCCATAGTCTAGAACCTCAAATGTCTCTGACGAGGCTTGAACCCTGGCCTCTTTTGTGGGAATATCAGGAGATAACCGCTGAGCTACTAACCCTTTGGTTTCTCGGTGTTTCTTTTGCCAAGTGAAAAGGGTGGAGGAGGAGACGACCGAACATAACAATTCTCTCTTGAGCGTAACTATAGAGACTCTAGACTCGCAGCGGGTCCCAGAAAGAGACCAAAGAACCATAACAACTACCACCTTACCAAAGGCTAGCAGACCACAGAACAACCAAATCGAGAGACCATCTTTAGCAAGACTCGAACCCGTGACCACCCAGCACCCAAATACTCTGCGTTTTGAATAGTACACCAGTACTTTAGTTGCCTTTAAAAAAATGGAACTTTAATTTCAATATTACAGCCTAGCCGTATTTTTGCTATATAAAATTCGTCTACTCCACTATATCATATCATCACAACGCGAGAGAGAGAGAGAGAGAGAGGGGAGAGAGAGAGAACTGTTTTTGACTTACATCACTTTTCTGGATCTAGGGTTTGTGTTTCGTGTGACAACTCCCATCCTCCCCTCATCAACAAACCCTAGCAACAACTGGTTCAGGAACACCTATCAATCAAAATTATCCGCCATCGGATCTTTTCTTTTTCTCTTTATTCCCACAGATCTACTAATATTCTCAAGATTCACAAGCACCCCAAGGAAAAAGCCCTAATTTTTTTTCACCATTTATTTGTGTGTAAATTTGCAAAAACTCGAACGACGTATCCAACGGAAACCTAAAGCGATTGATCCATCACAAATCAATATAATCGATTGATTGATTTCAACACAATACTACTTCATTTGATTTGATTGGTTGGATTGGATTGAGAATGTATAAATCTGTTGTGTACGAAGGGGATAAAGTACTGGGGGAAGTAGAGGTTTATCCTCAGAACCAGAATGGTGGAAGTTTTTTTCTTGAGAAGGAGATACGGATCTCTCACTTCTCTCAACAGAGTGAGAGGTGCCCGCCACTCGCGGTGCTACACACCGTGACTAGCTCATCCCCCGGTGTTTGCTTCAAAATGGAGGCCAATTTGCAATCACCACAGGACTCCTCGCAGCTGAATCTTTTACACTCTTCTTGCATCAGAGATAACAAGGTATTTTGTTGCCCAAATTCCAAATTAATAAAATAAAAATGAAATCACTAAAAGAACTGTACTTTGAACAGGTCTTGATGATCAGGAAAAACAGAAACCCTAGAACAAAGTTGAGATCTTGATGCTCAGAAAGAAGAAAAACCCTAGAACAAAGTTCAGATCTTGATGCTTAGAAAGAACAAAAAAACCCTAGTAGTACAAATTTACCCTGATTGGAAAGCCCCGTGATTTTGAAAGTTTTCCCAGTGATTTTGTACGAAAACCCTAGAGAAGACTTTGGACAAATTGAACAAGGACCCACATAAATTTCCCAGTGATTTTGAAAAATTTCTGAACCCAGATTTAGATTAACATTGACAAGCGAACTTGAACAATTTCAGAACTTTAATTTAGCTTAAAATTTCCCAGTGATTTGAACAATTTCAGAGGCCCTATAATTTAGATTCAGTGAATTCGAATAATTTAAGAACTGATAATAATTGGGTTTAAAAGTTTGCCCCAAATTCGGACTGAATAGTGAAAACCCACTTTCTGATATTGTGAACCAATTGAGTATACAGTTGGTTAATTCCTGAACTTGTGAAGCTGGGTTTCTCTGATGATAAGAATATTTCACGTTGGATTGATAGAAAAGAATGCAGTTGCGTACGTGTGGATTTTAGTGGGGAATGCTTTTGGTTGTGATTATATGCAGGAATTTTTGAGTGGACATGAGAATAAGATTCTCTAAGGAACCCTAAAATTCTTATGAAACAATCTGTGCTGTTCCTGTATTTTGATTTGTGTCTCAGAGCTTAAAGGGAATGTGGACTGGGACTCATTTGACAAATTGCGTTAGGGAAATATGCATGTTATTAGACATAAATTGCACATTAAATGGAGTAATCCACGGAACCATATCTTATTGATGCCTTGGATTGATTTGTGTAGGACTATTTTTCTTCTATTAGTTTCCAAGGTTGATTGTTTTTTTTTTTTGTTTTCCAATCGTTAGGTCCGAGGTTAATTGTTTGAACATAAGCATGCATAATAAGTGGCCTTAACATCTTTTGCAGCGTCTGAATGGAAATCCTTCAAACATAGATATTCTTATTTTTCTTCTATTAGTTTCCAAGGTTATTTGTTTTTTGTTTTTCCAATCGTTAGGTCCAAGGTTAATTGTTTGAACATAAGCATGCAAAATAAGTGGCCTTAACATCTTTTGCAGCATCTGAATGGAAATCCTTCAAACATAGATATTCTTGTTTTTCTCTGTAGCTCATATTCATTCACTTCAAATGAATCAAATCCCTTCAAACATAGATGGAAATCCTTTGCAATTTGGGCATTTTGGATTTATCTGTTATTATTGTGGCTCACATACGCAGCTTCAATTCTCAAGTGCGCATTAAAAACCATCAACAGTGATGATTGTGGTATATTTTTTCTGCAGACTGCAGTAGTGTCACTAACTGGTGAGGAGCTACATTTGGTTGCCATGCCTTCCAGGAAAAATGATGGAAGGTGCCTGTGTTTCTGGGGGTTTAAAGTTGCATTTGGACTGTACAACTCTTGCCTTGTTATGTTGAATCTTAGATGTCTTGGAATTGTATTTGATCTTGATGAAACACTCATAGTTGCAAACACAATGCGCTCATTTGAAGATAGAATTGAGGCTCTGCAGCGGAAATTAAACTCCGAGGCAGATCCGCAACGAATTTCTGGTATACTGTCAGAGGTCAAGCGTTATCAGGAGGACAAAATTATATTGAAGCAATATGCAGAAAATGATCAGGTAGTTGACAATGGAAAGGTGATCAAATCACAGTCTGAGGTTGTTCCAGCTTTGGCAGCCAACTATCAATCTATTGTTCGCCCTCTTATACGGTTACAAGACAAAAACATCATCCTGACCCGTATTAATCCCTTGGTATGTTCATGTTAATTCTTCAACTTTACTCCTGCTCAAATCATAGTTGTTAGAATCACGCAATTCGTGATTTAATTCTACTCTTCGAGATGCATTTTAACTGATTCGATTAGAATCTTGCTGTTGAATATGAAAGGGAATATTGCGAGTGAATATGCGATTCAAGTTAATTCCATGATGATTCCTGCCGGTCCCTATGGCTTAATTTTGTTTCTATTTTTGTTTCGATAATCCATAAAGTGGTGTCGTTATCACCTCTTTATTGGGGAAAAACAAGAAACTGGTTATTTACGTTGATTTTTGTCCTATTGTGTACACTATACAATTATAGAATTTAGTCTTTAACTCTAGATTGATATTAATTTATTTCACACACCATGTTTTCCTTTGGATCCATATATAAGACTATATACTTACAGCCATTAAAGTGAATTTACGAATCACAATTTGAAGCAATTGGTGATGCTCTATGTCATCAAAGCGAATCGGATTCGATTTCTGATTTGACAACATTGGTTAAAACCTAGTTTTTCACCCAAAAAAATAGAAAGAGTCCTGGTTTACCTTGCTATCTTTCTGGAATTACAGCTCCCACAAGGCTTCTCGTGTGCTAATGTACTTGATATGTTGATGCCATTAACACCCCCACACCCTGAACAATCCTGAGCGGGGTGGAGGGAGAAAATGCAACTTACAAGAATGCTAGATTTTGCTTCGTGGCAGCACTTGATGGATTTGATCATTCAACCTTTCGCTTTTTAGATTATAGTGTTATAAGGAAGCAATTAAGGATACGAAAGTTTTGTTTCGCTTTAGATTCGTGACACAAGTGTTCTTGTGAGGCTAAGACCTGCATGGGAGGACCTCCGGAGCTACTTGACTGCAAGAGGTAGGAAGCGATTTGAGGTTTATGTCTGCACAATGGCTGAAAGAGATTATGCATTAGAAATGTGGAGGCTTCTAGATCCCAACTCAAACTTGATTAACTCCAAAGAGCTATTGAATCGTATCGTGTGTGTTAAAGCTGGTAACTTTCTTTTCCTATTTTTTATGATCGTGGGAAAAATAACGTTGTGTTTCTCTGGTACTTATGCCCTTTGTAAATTTGATTAGGCTTGAGAAAATCATTGTTCAACGTTTTCCAAGATGGAATCTGTCATCCTAAGATGGCTTTGGTTATTGATGATCGTTTGAAAGTATGGGATGAGAAAGATCAACCTCGGGTGCACGTTGTTCCTGCGTTTGCTCCATATTATGCTCCTCAAGCTGAAGTATGCACTACCTACTCTTGACTGTGTTACTGGTATTCTATGCTCCATTTTGTTTGTCCATTATTGGCAATCATGCCTTTAAGCGGTTCATAATTTATGCATTCTCGTTAGTAATTTTCAAATATTCCATTTTCGGACATCATGCTTTTAAGTGGATCAACAACTAAAGCGTTTTGATGGAAATTTTTAAGAAGAATTTCCACCAGATCTCAGTTAGTTCTTTTGATTGGGTAAAAGAAATTGAAAAATTATTCATGAAAATTCATTTTTTTTTTCATTAAAAGGCATGATTTTGAAAATGGACAAGCAGTATTGGACGGAGGGAGTTTATAATGTACATACATTTACATGTTCATTTATTGTTGCTTGATAATTAATTCTCAGTTTTATGCTACTTATCAGCTCATTACATTGTAGGCAAATAATGCTGTGCCTGTCCTGTGTGTTGCAAGAAATGTTGCCTGCAACGTTAGAGGTGGTTTTTTCAAGTAAGGAGACACAAAACCATAGGAAGATAATATGCACACACTTGAACAACCTTAATTGTCACCATTGTAGTTGTTCTACGGTACTCTATTTGTTTGCAGGTTCAATTTCCGCGTGTGTTTGCATAACATGACCTAATTTTCTACAGAGATTTTGATGAAGGTATGTTACAACAAATATCCGAAGTAATGTATGAAGACGATATCAAAGATATTCCATCTCCACCAGATGTGAGCAATTATTTGGTTTCAGAGGTTAGTGGGTCGTCAGTAGCTGTATTGGTTTTTGTCAGTGTTCCCTATTCCGTGGTTGATGTTTCTTGGTTTTGACTTGTACTGATATCAGGATGATGGTTCAACTTTGAATGCAAACAAAGATCCTCTAACATTTGATGGAATGGCAGATGCCGAGGTTGAAAGAATACTAAAGGTGACATATATTGTTATATAAGCCTTTCCAAAGATTTGGTTGTTCAACATATGATGTTAAGCTAGCCTTGCCTTTTGAACTTATTGTATTAAATTGGTCATTCAGGAATCAATTTCAGCAATTCCAACAGCAGTTGCTAACCTAGATCCAAGGTTTTCTCCTCTGCCATATACAGTGGCAGCTTCATCTATCTCAGTTCCACCTTCAACATTTCAAGGGAGTTCACCTTTTGGGAGTATTCAACTACAACAAGTGATTCCAGTTGTCAAACCATTAATTCAAGTCCGCCCTCCTGAAGCAAGCTTGCAAAGTTCTCCTGCCAGGGAAGAGGGAGAGGTACCAGAATCTGAACTTGATCCGGATACAAGGAGGAGGCTTCTTATTCTACAACACGGACAAGACACAAGAGATCATCCATTAGGTGAACCCCAGTTTCCAGGAAGACCTCCACTACAAGTTTCTGTTCCTAGGGTTCAAGCACGTGGAAACTGGTTTCCTATGGAGGAAGAGATGAGCCCAAGACTACTGACCAAGGAATTTCCTATGAATTCAGAGGCAATGCATATTGAGAAGCACCGTCCACATCATCCACCTTTTGTCCAGAAGATGGAGTCCTCTATCTCATCTGATAGAGTTTTAGAAAATCAAAGATTGCCAAAGGAGGTAGTTGGCACTTTTAGTTGCCGTTTCAAAAAAAATAGTTGGTACTTCTAGTGGGCCACTCCGTATAGCCTTCAGTCTATGTTAAAGTGAGAGTATTACATCGTCACTGATTTTTATGTGTCATGTTTGCAGGCTCTTCAAAGAGAAGATCGATTGAGGATGAATCATTCACTGTCAACCTATCATTCTTTCCCAGGTATTGCATGAAGTATGGAATATATAGTTGGAGTTGAGACATATATAGTGTAAGTTCGTCATGGTGTTTTGAAGTTATAAGTAATTTGTACAATGTTATTGGGTATAGAAGCATTGGCAATAGGTGCATGTCTGTGTGTGTATGCGGATTGCATTGGCATGCAGTTCTGTGCATGTGTTGATCACATAGAAGAACACTTTATTTTATGGATATGGTTCAGTTGTATTATAGCAGTATAACTGCTCACGTGTATCATCCGTACAACTTGAATCTTGTTTTCCTTTGACACATCAGTTCCTGAACTTCAATCCCCCTCCACCCTTCCTCTTGAACATGCTGATTTTTCTGTGGAACATTGTCTGTCCCATGTGTGCTCTGCTTGTACAATCTTCTACTAGACCACTATAGCATATTCCTTTGTGTCCATTTTCCACCAATCAATATTATAAGAGAACTGACAATTTCTGATGACCCTAAAAAAAATGCCAATATGTGCCCAATTTTATCTTCCTCCATGGAAGGGAAAAGATAACTTAGTTTTGGGCCTTTAAAACGCTAATGTTGATACTGATAGATGCATTGAACTACAAATACACAATAACACAAGTTTCTACATGGTTTGGCAAAGCTCTTGTTTGGTTATTTTTATTTGCAGATTGAACACGTTTTATAATATAGCCCAATACATACATAATCAACTTGACATTGTTTTCAGAGGAGGTAAGGAAGATGAGAATTTAAAGTTTTGCATGAGCTGCTAGGATAAATAATGCTATAGTATAAGTGCAAAAGACGAGCAGTAATCTTGCCTCTAGGCTTGCCAGGGGCTCAAAAGTTTTGCATGAGCTGCTAGGATAAATAATGCTAGAGTATAGGTGCAAAAATAGGAGCAGTGTTCTTGCCTCTAGGCTTGCCAAGGGCTCATGAAGCTGGTCACGTGCTATAGCAACTGAAAAGCACGTGTTTACGATTAAGATAAAGAAGGGGAATGATTATGTTGGGAAGGAGGCTGTGGTTGAGATTGATCCTGGGGATGATGATTGGTGGATTTTGATGTCTATGAAGCTTTAGAGGAAGGCATTGATGGAGATTCTGGGGTAGTGTTGTTGGATGTTGAATTGACCAAGCAGCAAAATCTCTCTGTTGATGTGAGTCTTGGTGGTGGTAATTGTGATGATTCAGGTTTGAAGGAGGTTGGTCCGCTAGTTAGTTTCGGATGAGAGCTTATCATTTATAAGACCCATTTCTCGTGTCCAGAAGGTTGGTCTTAAGAACAATCTTTCAAAATTGGGTAATAAGAGGTGTAGTGAAGGGATTAGCATTCCGGGGGAAGCTTCAATCCATGGAGCTATATTAAAATTGGAAAGGAGGTTGAACAAATCGAAAGGGGAGATTAAAAAGAAGAAACTTCTTTATGAGTTCTGGCTAAAAGCGAACAAAGTTAGAAACTGAGAGAAGGAGGTATCTTCTTCGTCTTTATCTTCCTTTGACATTAACAACAGAAACTCCATCTTAAGCAAGAATGCTCGCAAGTTGATGGATTCTAGTGCCTTGCTGAGGGTAAAATTTAGAGGGTGGAAGAGTTTTAATTTAAAGAAAATTATTGAAATGGAGGAGGGGAAATTGCTGATAGGGAGGCTAGGGAAATCGCTGATTTGGAAGATGGTGATTATGCAGATTTGGAGGACAGTGCCTCTCTCTCTCTCTCTCCTCTCTCTCTCTCTCTCTCTCTCTCTCTCTCTCTCTCTCTATATATATATATATATATGGAGTTTTGATTTCCTTTATCCAATGGTTTATGTCCTAGTTTGGGCTGAGGTGTAGTGAGGGTGTTGAGGGTTCTTTTTAGCTTCTTGTTTCCTTGGTTGTTGGCTTTGTTTTTGGTAGGTTATCGATGTTGGTTTTGTTTGTTTGGGTTTTGTAGTTCGGTTGCACTTTGGGTGTTTTGGTGTGGGCGTTTCGGTTATTTTGGTTCTTGGTGTTTTTGGTTGGCACCTTGCCTTCCTGGTTTCATGGATCTCGTGTGGCATTTTGCCAATATGCCTTTGGTTCGTTTAATCTTTGTTTTTCCTTTTGAAAGATTAATAAATTTTTTTGCTGAGCAAAAAAAACAATTGACTGGGAGACAGTAGAATACGTACTGTTCTGTGAGTATTATCAGTCAGTGGTGGTGTTTTGTACCCAATTGATTTTAGGTTGGATGGCTTCAAATACTCTAGATGTGGTAATATTTGGCTGTGTAGATTCATTGGTAGTCTAGGGATACATGATTTTGTAGTTCTCTTTCTCTTTTCTGGTAAGCCGGCAGATGTTTCTCGAATTTGAAAATTGTGCTATTAATTTTGTTCTCAATGGCAAATTTGTTCCCTTTAAATCTCAAAATAACATTGATTTATTTTTTCCCTTTTTAAACTGCTGGCCATTGGATGTACAAGTAACTGCAGATGGATATCATAGTAGCTGAGAAGCATTGACTCCTTACAAACTTTTCAAACAATTACATTGGCCTCTGATAGGAGTTCAAGGAATACTGGACTAGCAAACAGATCTCCTTGTTTGGAAGAAATAAAAAATGTGGCACTCTAAATATTAGATATTTGGAAAAAAGACATCCTTAATTGGAAAATAATGTCTGATTGAACATTAGTATGAGATACACATTCAGTTCAAGTCCTATATTTTAGGAATTGTGAACTTGATTGCTTTCATTCAGTACAACATGAGATCCACATTCAGTTCAACATCTTGCAACTTGAATGATTTATCCAATATACGACTTTTGACTTTTCAAACCAAGAGAAATATTGAACTTTTAGTTTTTTTTCCCTTATTCTGTTTTGGCAGCAGAGGACGTCCCCTTGGGTCGATCCCCATCCAGCAGGGATCTTGATGTTGAACTTGGGCGAGTTGATCCGTACGCTGAAACTCCTGCCGGTGCTTTACAAGATATTGCTATCAAGTGTGGCACCAAGGTACATACTTCGTTACATCTTCCTTTCTTGGGTTGTGATTAGATATTATTGCAAGTATTGTAGTCATAAAGTGAGCACATCCTGCAAGTATTTTATTATTATTATTATTATTTATTTTCACGAAATGTTATTTTCTTGTGAAAATGGAAATTTTTAGGTGGAGTTTAGGTCAGCTTTGGCTTCAAGCGTGGACCTGCAGTTCTCTGTTGAGGTATTTGATTCTTGCTCACCAATTATCACTTTTTCTGTTTCTGTAGTTTGGAAATTCTACTTCCTCTAGTCTAGTTACTAGATGATATGTTTTTTCACTGTATTTGCTTTTGTTTGTTTTTTTCCGGGGTGAGTCTATCCATCATGTGCATCCTGTTTAAGGGAGGGACATATCATTAGGAGTTCATGCCATCTGTTGGGTTTTTATAGGTCTTGTTTGCGGGAGAGAAAATTGGTGAAGGAATTGGTAGGACAAGAAGGGAAGCCCAGCATCAGGCCGCAGAGGGATCCCTCATGAATTTGGCCGGTGAGATTTGCTATTTTGTCTGTATAGGTGGATTCATCTACTGTATATGGTTCAGTGTTTTTGCTATCTTGCAATTCTGTGCGCGCTTGACCTTGGTCATTTTCTGTGGAATCCTTTTTGGGAAAGTGCATGAATATGTACTTTTAACTTAGTCATGTGTCGTGATGCTTTGCCAGACCGTATCTTCATATTCTGCTTTCATTCAGTTCTTTCTTTTGTTTGTTCATATTGCATTGAAGTGGTTGAGTATTTGCTTGATAATTGCACATGTTGCATTTCGGAAAGGAATGACATGAGTTTGAAATACTAAATGTGGCTTACTAATAAACCATGTGGCAAAAAAAACAATTGCTAGGTTGCAGAATGGCCTCCGATGGGCTTATAACTTTTGAAACCTGAAATTGAAAGCTCCAGAAAACCGGAGACAGAAGGCAAAACTGAACAGCATAATAACAGTTTGGTATTAATTTGAGTATCTGCTCTACTTTATATGCAATGCAGATAACCGTTTTTATGGTTTTATATGGTTTGCCTTTTTAAAAGACCAGTCTCAAGATTGTACAATATCTCAAGCACTATCTGATCTTAAACTACCATTTCAAAGGCTAATAATAAGCTTAAAGCTCTCATTTTCAGGCCCCAAATCTAGTTGATTTCATCTATCCATTCTACTTACAACTTAAAATTGTTAAATGCGCATGTTTATTCTGTTACTGGTAGAATTTCAGATACTGTTGGAGAGGATCTCTCGTTCAAGATATTTACTTGGATTGTTTTTGCAGATAAATATATGTCACGTCTCAAGTCTGATTCTGGTTCTGTCCATGGGGATGGGAGCTGGTTTTCTAGTGCCAATGACAATGGTTTTGTTAGTGCTGTGGGTTCTTTTGGGTATCAGCGATTTTCCAAGGAGCAGTCTCCGTCACTTTCAAATGCATCAGACTCATCTAGGGTTCTCGACCCAAGGCTAGAGGACTCCAAGAAATCAATTGGTTCAGTCTCTGCTCTCGAAGAATTAGTAAGACTCAACTAATTGAGTATTTTTTTCTTTACTGTATATGTTTATTATACCTTCGTCATGGAGTTATGATCTCAGTCCCCATTTATTCGGATGGATGAATAGTTAAGGACATATGGGCCTGTAGGAATAAGCTATTATTCTGTGCATGCCGATGCTCTAGACTTTCAATGAAGGAAGCATGGTAATGTGCACATAAATTGATTTGGGTCTCTAGGCCTGCCCTCTCTGATGCCACTTGGCTTTGATTTGGGGGTATGGTTCTACAGCAAAACAGGTATAGGAGGACCACACTTTCAATAGTATTATGAGAGCAGCCACTTTCTGCATATTGCCAAAGGTTAGGTCTATCTCCAATCCTCCCTTGCCCATACCCCCAATGATTGTGGACTAAATGGGTTCTGTTGCTGTTGTTGTAGGAATAAGTGATTATATCAGATTAATTGTGGGGGGATCATAATACCACATCCCAATAAGTATGTCCCCATGTCTGTAGGAGTATACAACGGTTATTTAATCCTATTTGCAAAAGTTCCAACCAAACATGGGATATGTGATCCACTTGGATTTGGTGTCTAATATGATTCTCTAATCCGGCCAAACATACATGGCCTTGACGTTGTAATCGTTGGCATGCCTTAAATCTGTTTTCTGTTTCTTCAGTGCATGATGGAGGGCCTTGCAGTAGCTTTTCAAGGTCAGCCTCCATCTTCAGCTAATCCAATCCAGAAAAACGAAGTGTATGCCCAGGTATCCATTTACATGACTCTGTTTGTTAATTTTGGTATTGAATTTGAAAAGGGAAAATTAGCCGTCCTTGGTAAAATAGTTTTCGTTTAGGGGAAAGACGCCAGTAAAATAGTTTTCAGTGGAGGTCCTTCTACTTTTTGAGTTTTTTAGCCACAAGGCCAAAACATGTTTAGGCACTTTTATAGGATTTAGGGTGCATTTTCCTATTATAGGGTTTTAGTGGTTTAGGCACTTTCATATATATGGTACCCCCTAGGGTTTTAGGCACTTTCATAGGCACATTTGTCCTTATGTTTGATTGCAAAAAGTGTTTGTCCTTGAGCTCAAAAAAAGCAAATATAAGGGATTTTTGGCGAAGTCTCCCATTTGAAAATGGTTTCTTCTGCAACTCTCCTGTATCGTTTTAGCGTTTTGGGGCCATGACATTCAAGTGACGGCTCCCTTAGGGACACTAACTACCACAGTGGTTGCTTTGTGGTCGGGCATTTATATTAATAGCGTCCAATGACTGAACTACATGGCTGGCAGCCCCACCCAACTTTGATATAGTCAGTTCATAATATATACAAGTTTGTGTGTTGTTGACATAATAGTGTATCACTCCCTACGTGCCAAAATTTTAGTCCATCTTTCCTTTTTTTGATTGTCCCACCCAATCTTGATTATTTTGACTAGTTAAGGGGAAAAAATTGAACCATTTCCTTTTTTGCCCTTCATCCCATATTGAAAGTCAAACATGAAAGTGGAGGGAAAAAAGTGCATTGGAGTCCAAAAGGTAATCATTGCATTTAAAAAGGACAATTTTGGAAGTTTATATGTTCTTAAAGAGAAATGATGATGCTCCCTCAAAATGTATAGAATTCCAAGAGACAAATTTTGGGATGGAGGGAGTAGTCCCTTGTAATCTAAATAGTGTTTTGTCGGATCTTAACGTAGAACGGAAGCGAGATGTTTAATTCCCGAGTCCACGGGACTAGAATCCACCAGAACGAGAGATTACTCTCAAGAGGAATGTTATTGAAGATGGAAAAATAAAATGCCTTGGCCTTATGCCTTACAAGAATACTTAAACTACTAGGATCTTAACCAAAAAGGAAAACAATCAAAAGTCCAAATCTGCCTAAAATTATGCCAGAACATGCCTACTAAAATAGAAAAGGAAAATTGTAAGACCCTTCCATCTATTACCACTCAATCACATAGATATCCAATCAATCACACATTTCTTGGGATTGTAATCGCAGCCTTATGTCCTGCATCAGATCTAGTAATAGCTATAAATTATTTCATGGTGTCTTTTCAAACTTTTTTGATTCTATCATGGAAAAAAATTAAGTACATAAGTGTTTTAGTGGACTAAAGAAAAGGGCAATATAATTTCATATAATGTTTGCTGCATTGGGTCTGAGTAAATTCAGTTCCGGTGAAAACATGTCTTTTAGGTCAACCCACTGTGGCCCAAAATCCTGGCTCTGCCCCTGATCCAGACTTTTTGTGCTGAATTAAAGTCAAACATGATGTGTGGTTTCTGTTCTATTCTCCTTCATTCCATTAAAGTTCCTGTTCCTGTTTGGCATTATGTCTTAGGTCGAAGTTGACGGACAAGTTTTAGGTAAGGGAATCGGGTTGACATGGGATGAGGCCAAGATGCAGGTATTTTATTGGTCTCTATTCGTTTTCCTGTCTTTGTTTCTTTTTATCATCTTCTTCTCTTTGCTTTGGGACCTGTTCTTTCACTTGATTGTGTGTTTTTATCATCCGACTTCTATGCACCTTATTCTTGTGCGAATTAGAGGATTCTGAAAACTTGAAGATGATTTTCCTTAGGCTGCTGAAAACGGTCTGCGAAGTCTGAGGTCGATGCCCAGTCAATTTTCCCAAAAACGTCATGCTTCTCCGAGGTGAGCTGTTGCAAGTGATTCTTTGCAAATTCTTTTATACTTCTATTTTAAAAAAAATTGTGCAAGGGGTTTGAGTTATTGCTGTAGACATACAATACAGAACTATGTGTTTGATTGGCTTGGGTGGAAGATTCATCCTCTTTAACTGGTTTTGCTGCATGTTTGTCTAAATTACTTTTAAAAAGTTATATCCTAGAATACTGGCTAAAATGTTGTACAGGATGCACATGTACTTTTTCTTTTTCTGTATGGGGGAACTTTTTGCAGAGGACAAACTAAGAAGATAAAAAAAATGAAAAACAAAAAGATAGGAAAACAAAAGAGTCTTTGTGTTGTCTATTTTCTTCTTGGCATTCCATAAGGCTGTGATTGGGTGATGAATTTAGCCTTTTCCCTTTATCTTTTCCTTTGCATGCTAAGTATCTCCTCCAATACATGATATCCAAAGACAGAGTCTGGCTTTAATCCTATTTTCTTTTGCTATTATTTTCTGTCTCTAATCCTTGATTTTTTTTTTTTTTTGGGGTACTTCGGAATATTCTAATTCTTGATTTACTCCTATTCTTTTATGGTTTCCTTTTTTCCTTTGATATTTCTTTTCCTTTTTTCCTTTTTCTTTTGTATTTACTCCTATCTTCTTCTTTATGAGTGAGATTTTGAGGCTCCCAACTCTTCTATTATTGTAAAATAGATCTCCACTGCCGTCATACTTCCATTCCGGCTTTTATAGCTTAGTTCTTTGTGTGGAGCAGGGCAGTGCAAGGGATGTCTAATAAACGATCAAAGCCGGAGTACTCCCGAGTTATGCAGCGAATGCCATCTTTTGCGAGATACCCAAGGAATGCCTCTGTACCCTGAGGAGCCTGTTCATCCTTTTAATCATACCTGGTGTAGCTTAACCGACTTGTACCATACATGACACATCTCACTGCAGGAGCTGTCGAGATCCATCCCCTCCTAATTGCCTCACTTCTGAGACTCCGTACCCTAGTTTAAGCAGAGTGAAGCTTTTTGGATCAATCCTGTTGACCTAATTTTGGAATCTTTCGGAGGAAGGTGATATGCTCGGCCAAACCGTCCACAATGGCTGTTGCGAGACGTTTGGGCTGTGTTGCATCAGTTCTTCACTTCTCGATGTATAAATACCCCACAAAGTGATAAAAGGGCTAATAACCCAAGTGGGAGAGGTTACTCTCAATGGCTTTTTAAAGTTCGGATGTATATATGTAAGTGGGTGTATTCGGAATATGTGTGGCTGATCTCCGATGGCTTCTGGTTTTTCCCGGAGTATGTATTAACCGATGGGCAGTCTTACAGCAGATCAACTGACTGGGTCTTTTCTTCTTTTCCGCCTGGTTTTGAGGTTACCCGCCGGTTGGGTGGTTAAAGGTTTTGTGAAGTTGTAGAGGTATCGACAATGTTGATGAGTGAACTTCATCAATTTGATATATTAATTGACCGTTGATTAAGAAACAGGAATAGTTATATTTCATTTTCCATAATGGGAATGGCTTGCTAGGGCTTGTACCTTGCAGCTAACGATAACGAGTTGTACGACCTCTCTGCCCATCTTCGTTCTGCTAGTTCTACTGTTTTAGAATATCAAATTACTACTATCATTTACCAACAATAATAAGAATAATGCTTGCAAATTCATGCCATAGCTGTTTATGAAATACAGACGCTATCAGATTAACATTTTTGCTGAAGGGAAGTCTCTTCAGTCTTAAATAGAACTAAAACATGATTCAGAACAAGCGCGGAGAGAAAGAGAGATATGGCATTATGGGGCTCACCCAGGATTTCATAGTTGATCTGAATGGCTCATTTTTTTAACCTTGTAGAGTACAAAGTCCTAGTAAGAATTCTGGCTATTTGGCCGATGAGCATTTCTGGTACATTTTTTTTAAAGCATATCTATAGTTGCTTTTTTTTTTTTCAAGAAAAATGTATTTCGAAAACACTTGTCGATGTTTGATCAATATGAATTTTTTATGTGGACTATGCGACAGGTCGAACAAAAAAATTCAAATGAGTATTTGTACAAGAATAGCTCTTCCTCCGGGTTGACCCGTTTTAGATAAATTAACAAGACTAGAGTGGGCCCCATGATGCGTGCACAATACACGTGGTATGCACCTGTGCAAGGCACACTTGTAGAGAGAGAGAAGGAGCGCGTGCACCTAATGATGATTTTTTTTTTAAAAAGTAAGTACTCCCTCCGTCCCTTTTTTAGAGTCCAGTATTCCATTTTGGGCTGTCCCTTAATAAGTATCCATTTTGTAAAGTTAGTGGGTAAAAATTAGTGTATTGTCTATTTTATCCCTAAAAGTAGATTTCTTTTTAAAAAGTAAGTGAATAAAAGTGTAATGATGATAGGTAAGTAGGGAAAGTGGAGAAAAAAGTTGATGTGAAAGGTGTACCTTTTAGTAAAAACATATGCATGCCCAGTACCAAAAAAATGCAAAATTAAAACCAAAATATACTTAATTATTTTGGACTTTACTGCACACCCGTATTTGTACTTTTATTCAAGAAAATGCACAATTAATACAATTAATATGCATAACTAATGAGCCAAAAAATATGCATATTATATTCCAAAAGCATCTGCATCATAAACCAAAAATATGCATATCGTCCTCCAAAACTATGCGTATCATACACTTCCAAGTGTAGCTAGTGTAGCTGACCAAAAGAATACATACCTTCCAGTGTAGCTAACCAAAAGAATACGTAACATGCCCAAAAAGAATGCGTTACATACACCAAAAAACACATTACATTTCTATGGTACACCTAAGTGTACAGCGCTTTCTCCATAAAATAATTCATGTTTCTTTCCAATGTTTTTAGTACTCTGAACAATTTTTCTTCATGTATAAAGCTACAGCTGTAACAAAGTTAATTCAAATTTCTCAATCGATCTCAACAATATTAAAAGGATTGGTAATTACCCCTTCTCCTTCCCCAACTCAACCCCGGAACCAAAAAAGCTGAAAACAAGAAGAAAAAAAATTCACTCTGGGTGCAAAAGAATATGGACTACAGAGTAATTGATCAACCTCCATCTTTCAAGAAAAAGAAAGAAAAAGAAAGAAGATCAGGTCTATCCTGTCAAAACTAGGATATATATAAGACTCCAATTTTCATCGAGGGGTCACCTGAGTGACGGTGATGGGAGCGGAGCTCATTTGATAGCTTGTCGAGCTTTCAGATGACTTCTTATTGGAAAAGGGCAATTCGCTTAAGCTGCCTGAATCTTGGAAGTAACCTGGTGCTGTAAGTTGCTTTTCGTTGAGCCGGATATTTCTTGAAAGCATTTCAATGACCTGGCTCATCAATGGCCTCCGATTTGCTACACCTTGGGTGCAGAAAAATGCTACTTTTATGTACCTAATGATTTCCTCCTCAGGAAAATCATCCAGTTCTGGGTCCACTAGCTCTAAAAGCTTACCTTCTTCATAAAGCTGCCATGCCTGTTCAAGCAAAACTGTATGTGTTACACGACCTACAATTCACACCAATGAAGAATGCTTGAATTTGAATGAGATCAAAACAAATAAACAGCGAAATCAACATTCTTGATATGTTGATTCAGTTCCTCTCTGCTTTGTGTAGCCTCCAACTTATCAATTATGTATTTTACATCATCAATCGGCCGATGTGCTAACTTGGGATGTGATATTTAACCGATGGTGAGTAGAGATGGCAATTGGACCAGCCCGGCCCCGAACCCGCCCAGCCCGGCCCCGAACGGGGTGGGTGGTGGATCGGGTCGGGATAAAAATACTAAAACCCGGCCGAGTTCGGGTAGGGTTTGGGGTGATAGTACCCCGCCCCGATTTTACCCGCCCCAAAATGTATTTATTTATAAAATTATACTTTTATCCTAATGTAATTATCATCAATACTTCAAATTTTATATTTTTACCCTAATATTATTATCATTATACTAAAAAAACCCTCATATTTTCACAATTATACTAAACTAACACTTTATTTATACTTATTTTGCTTTTTTTTCTTTAAGATTACCAATTTTTTAAATTTTTTACGAAGCGGGGTGGGGCAAGTAAACCCATTCCCCGATCGGGACGAGAATAGGGGTACCCAAAACATACCCGGCCGGGGTAGGGTAATAATTTTTAGGTCGGGGTACACAAAAACCTGCCCCGCCCCATTGCCATTCCTAAATTGGCGAGAGAAGCTCCAACACTTCCCTGCATGTGCAACTTCCCTCACGCGTGAAGAGGTAGAGATCCAGATTATAGGGATCTTTATAGAACTAAGAGCAACAAAGAAAGGGGAACAATTACCAAAGCACAACATTGAAACAAGTCCTGCCTAGACCTCCCAAAATTTGGCTATATTGACATCATATCATATCAAAATTCTCGACTCAAAACCAATAAAAAATGCAGGTTATGCTACCTTGAGAGGTGATATTTAATCAACGTGGGACGAACTCTATCTGATGATAAGAAAAGAGCCTTGTACATCAAACTATTCCCCAACACCTCCTAAAAGGAAGGGAAGAGAGACAAACAAATAGAGCCAGCCTTACACGTGGAGGGGCAAAACTACACAAAACTCAACAGGGTACAAAAACACACAAATAGAAGGCCTAATCATAGTCATAATGGTTGAAACAAACTTTTCATACAAGACTTGCCCACGAGTCCAGGAGTTTCTGGAATCAGAGCTAGCTTACCATGTTAATAACTCAATTGTCCTTAAAACTCGACTGGTAATGAATGGGTCCAACAATCAACATCTATCCAACAGTAAACCCCACCGAAAGTTGAAAATGCTAAACTGAAGTGGTGATTGAAGGAAGAAAATCAAACAACAAAAAACAAAACAAATTCCATGACATGCATGACCTAAAGAGAACTAATGCTACCAATACTTTTGTAAGAACTTGAAAAGGAAAACTAACGCACATATTCCAGGAGACACTTTTGCATCCCTCCCCACTTGGCCTTCGAACTGCTTCTGCCACTCACTACTTCAAGAACGAGGACCCCAAAGCTGTACACATCAGCCTTCAATGTTAAGTGACCACCCAATACATATTCAGGTGCCAAATAACCACTGCATGAAACCAGCAAACCAACACAAGGGCCAAGGGCAGTATCAATATTATGAGGATGAAACCTAAAAAGAGCTAGGATAAACAGACATTCTTCAGACCATCCATCTTTAAGAGGGGAAATTTTTATCCACATGATACAAAGAAGCGGAAACAGCATGCGGTTATGCAAGCAAGAGTGCAGTTAACCAAGTGGAATAATTAAATCCCCTTAAAGATATCAGGGACTAGGTGTAAACTACTGCAGGATGGCACATCACTCCAATTTCTTAACCTTGCAAAAAAAAAAAAAGGGACAAAACATGGCCAAACCAGAACTTCAAGTGGGCATGTGAAAGAAGAGTAACATACGTTGTTCCTGCTATTTTTGTGCTAATGTGTGTGATGTCGTCTGGAAAAAGTTTAGCCAACCCAAAGTCTCCAATTTTTGGTGCAAAGTCTTGGTCAAGAAGTATATTACTAGCTTTGATGTCCCTATGCACAATATGCGGCACAAGTTCCTCATGAAGATATGCAAGCCCTCTTGCTGTGCCCATGCAAATAGCAGATCTTTTTCCCCAATCCAGTTTTACAGTCCTACTGTTTCGACCTGCAAGCATAAATAAGCTATATTTCAGGCCTTCAGGGATCCTGTGTAGACCAACATTAACAACCTTTTAGTGTTTCATACGTTGGCCAATTACCTAATAATGCACGATCAAGGCTATTATTCTCCAAATATTCATACACCAAAGCCCGATTAGTTCCTTGAGCACAACAGCCAATTAACTCAACTAGGTTTGGATGCCTCACATTTGATATTGTACTAATCTCTGTTAAAAACTCTTGAACCCCCTGCTTTGATTCAGCAGAAAGTGTCTTCACTGCGACTTCTGTGCCATCTTTGAGGATTCCCTGCAAAATTGCTTCAGAGTAAATAAACGGAAGACTCCTGACAAAAAATCACCAATTAAGCCCCTTACATATGATTAAAACAACCCTTTTGTATCTCCAAAACATGTATTTTCATGAATAATATTTTCAATTTTTTACCATATTAAAAGATCCCAACGATGGGTGGAAAAACCTTCAAAACGTATATGCGAAATACATAGTTTGTTGATCCCGGTTAAAGCCACGACTATGGAGCATGACAAACAATAGGGACGGAGGAATATCAGTTAATAGCTGAAGTGTAGGATGTCATCAAAATATGACCAGAATGAAGAGTAGAAATCCGCCAAGCCAAATATCTCTTCATCTTAGTGTCTTAAAGAACATCATACAATCCAGTCCTCAATTTGGCTGACTTTTTCAACAGAGTTTTAAACTTTCCAAGAATAAGTGCATGTCAGGCCTTAAAAAAAATAAATGGATACAATCTAGCAAGATTCTAATCTCTCTTACGTAGAAAGTATGAGTATTCTCTTCAGATATTGTTCTACAGTAAACCTCAAACAATAACAGCTGTCATATGCCTAAATGCCTCTATTTTGCTTTATACTGGATCATTCAAGTCAAGATTGAACAGTTTGAATCACCACCAGTTAGGTTTAAGCTTCTTCTAGTCTTCAACCAACTTATGCCTTAAGAGATGGAACTTACTAGTCCCTGAACAAAAAGTTAGTACACCATGAAAAGACGTGCAATTTTCGGATAAAAAAATAAGGTACTTTCGTGCATAATTTTTAAAATTTCTTGACACCAAATTAAAGAGCTCTGCCTTTTGGGACGGGGGAGAGTAGTATTCTTCCCCTGTATAGACCATTTTCGATAGATAAAAGTTCTAATGAAACACTCTGATGTACACATCTTAGTGTATAAGATACTTTCATTTCAAATTTAGTCTTTGTTAAGCCTAGTTCTTTTACATTTGGTCTCATTTTATTTTTGTGATTGGTAGCCATTTTAGAAGTTCGGAGAAAGAGAAAAAGGGAAACAAAGTTGGCCTGGATGTCAAGTATTCAAGAATTAGAGGGAGCATTTTTCTTTTTCTTCTTTTTTTTTCGGGGGGGGGGGGGGGGGGGCAGGGGGGGGGGGGGGGGGAGGATGCATATTCGAATATTTTGATCGATACGAGGAAATATAAATGTTCCCACCAAATCTTGAACCCTTGACTTTGAGCTTAGAATGCTTCAGCTGCACTAAATTGAATCTCTTATCCTCCAACTTTAATTAAGTACATAAAAGTGTTCAGGCCAACTTTCTTTTTCTTTTCCTCTTTCTTCACTGAACTTCTATAACGCAAACCCAGCACAAAACTACATAAAATGAGACTAAATGCAATAGAAATAGCCAATAGGATTACACACACCACCACCATAGTTATGTAGTTGTCTTCAAATAATGATCCTGAAAAGTTTAAATGTCCCTCTGGAAAAGATCAACCAACCATATGAAGTGCATACTAGAAATAAAATAGTAGTAAAATTGGATAAGCGAAGAAAAAGACAAATAAGGGTAAAACTTTGCAAACTGGAGTACCTTATAAACAATTCCAAAACCTCCTTGCCCTAGCTTATTGCTTCTATGGAAATCATCTGTCGCGTTTCTTAACTCATTGTGCGAGAAATTACGAATGTTCCCAAGCTGTTTCCCTAAGCAATAAGGAGAAAAAGAAAATCACATAGATGTAAACAAAACAAAGGCTTGTAATGTTACTTCTGGAGGAAGAAATGAGGGGTAACAAAGCAACAATCCAATCATCTCCCTATGACCTATTCTATATTATATCAGTTCAATACATGAATTTAGAAGCCAGAATGTATCATAGAGCACTTCAGTTCCCACGGTTCTCTTCTCGCATTTTCAGAAACTAGTATGATGTGCTTCAGAAGAACACCTTATCTTTTAGATTAAGCTGGGCTCACCCTCCTGGTCTTGTATTTTTGTGCAAAGAGGCGTTAGAAGCAACTATGAACAGTATATGAAACACAAGGCGAATGGTCAGCCACATAAAATAGCTGTTTGATCAGTCTGATTATTTCTCCAAACTTGCAACGTGTTCCCTGTTGTGTCTCCCAAGTGGCTGAGCGCGTTCCTTTCAGGTAAAATACAATAATACGATAGTCGGACACATGTAAACAAGTGTCACGTATGTATCAGGGAATATTATTCATGAAACTGTCTGTGCTTCTCCAATAAGACGAAAGGAGAAATTAACATGTGGATCAGTTCCATTTAAATGTATTCTGATTTGAATCAAGTGAGACACAAGATAGACAGAAAAATACAGTGCCCCATAACGACTTTTGCATTTTTGATCCTTCACAAGGCACAAGAAACTAGCAAGGTTGTTGCCTATGGTGTTGGAAAAAACAAGTGGGGCATAGTGTTGCTTCTAAAGGGCCGTAGTAAGATTTCAAATTGCTTAAAATGGTTAAAATGGGTAACTGTAAGACAACTTTTCGGCGGGTTTGTCTATGAGAAACAAAATGTGATACACAATCAGAGACTGAGAGTAGCAAGAAGAGGATATTAATATGTAAGAGAAAATGAAAATGAGAAATAAATGTCTTTTGCTATAACAAGCACGTTCTTTATACAAACTTTTTATCAAATGCATAAGGCTCCTATCTATTTGCTATAGTCCTTACCTTCCAAGTCATCACGATCACGAGAATCACCACTTTTCCGCCATGCAATTGAGACACCAAAGCAGGTACATCCCATGTCTGTATCTGATTATTGTCTAATCTTCTGAATTCCGTCTTCTAACTAAACTTTTGAAACATACAACAAAAGTCCATCAGAATATCTCCCTTAGTTCTAAACCCCTAACAACCCCACTTGCTCCCCAAGAGCATTATCTTCTTGGACTTCCGAAAGCTGCAGCACACACACGCGCGTATATATACAAATATAAGTCCATTTACGTTGAATATGACATTTAAAACAAATGCAATGATGAGCACACGAGAATTATGGACTAATGATAGCCCAACTTGGCTGAATTACATTGTACGGTAAGTACTTCAACAAGACAACAACATTCCCGTTATTAAAGTTTAGTCAAAGGATTCGATTAAATATCATATCCCACCCCATGCCATTCACCATTCAAACCTCAATTTTCCAATAGGTTTCCATGTGTTTCAAGTCAAAAGACTACAAAATAGACTATCCCCCTATTCAAACTTCTTAGCAATCAAGACTAGAATTAAGTGAAACTACCCTTTGGACAACGGAAAACTCCAAAAACATACACATACTTATACGAACATTACTTGAAATTACCTCATTGATCAGTCAACAAGAATAAAAGCAAGGGGCAAAGGGTAATGTCCATCGCACAAGAGGATGTGGACTAATTACTGTCAAGTTACCAATTGGCCCAAAAGCCTAAACTGTAAGGACATGGACCCAACAATGCATATCAAGCTATTCAACACCTTCCCTCGTGTGCAACCGGTCTTGCATGTGGAGATATGAAGCAAATGGGAGAAACATAACGCAAACAGGAAACAAATGCAAACAGAGATACTAGAACCGAAAACCTCTTGCAACTTGGGCTCTGATTGAAGAATTCCGCTCAATTTTGTCCATCGGTAGTCAGGTCAGTAGTCAGGGACTACCAAGGAAATACCAGCCAGAAGCCTTGACAACCGGTTCTGCAGTACTTTGGGGAGCCGGTAGTCCGGTTCGTCTACCGGTCGGACTACCGGTTTGTTGCAAACTTGTTTTGCGTGTTTTGTCCGATTTTGGTTATATATTGGACTTCCTAAATATTGATTTTGGAGTTTCCTTTTTGGTATTGGACTTTATATGCAAAGGAAAAATAATCTGGCAAGGATTCTGGCTTTAAGAAGCAATTTGTGGCTATAAATATAGCCTTGCTCTCTCATTAGGGTTTGGACTTCTTGAGTGAATCCCTCTGAGAGGCCCCTAGGGGGTCTCATCTGTAGAACCTTAGGGTTCATCTGTTCGATCTTCATCTACATGTGGTTGCCCCTTCTATGGCTGGTTCTGTAGGCCTCCGGCCATCTGGAAGATCATCTGTTTCGGCGATTCTTTTTGGTTGAAACCGTAGGGTTTAGTAAGAATCATCTGTTTCTGTGTGACATCCGGTCACGTCTGTGGAACTCCGTTCCGTCTGTGTCTCTTGGTTAAAAACTCTAGGGGTTTTGTGAGACTTGATCATGAGAGAGAGTCTATATTTGGTGAGAGATTCCAATCGGGTTTCTTATTTGGTGAGAGAACTTGTATTTTGGGATTGGTGAGAGTCTCTTTGTGAGGGCTTGTTGTTCGTCACCATTGTAACTCTTCGGAGTATTGTTCTCTTCGCATAGTAGAATCGTCTCTCGTTCGCTTGCCCGTGGAGTAGATTTACAGCCATAAGCCGAACCACGTATATCTTGGTCTCTCTTATTCGTTTTGTTTGTTTGGTTTGGTTTCTCCATAAGTTTTTCGCATATGTTTGGTTTGATTATTTTCTCAATATCAGGATCATTAATGATCTTTGGGTTGTGGTTGGGTCCTTCGGGGGCACAACACTGATACCATGTTAAGTTGCCAATGGTCTCAAAACCTTAAGCTAATAGGAAATGGCCCCAAAGGGCATAATTACATTGACCGAATTTGGCTCCGTGCATGCATTTAAGTATTTAACTTCAAATTCAACACCATTCATCAAAACTAAATAAATTCCTACCTCTTTTCCATGTTTTAGGTCACACCCCAAAATAGATGATCCCGTCTCTGTCATGATCAGACTATCAGAGAGAATTACCAAGAGTTTGTTTTTTCTTTTCTCAATGGTCGTTACTTCCCTTAACAGAAGGGAAGTTGGTTAGTTAGTTAGGGCCAGCTGAGCTGGTGCGTGCTTCTTGTAATTCTGTTACTGTGTAACTGTTTTTCCTGTTGCTTTATACCTAGGCTATAAGTAGTGGAAACGAGGGGAAGTAAGGGCATGTAATTTTCTTTTGTAAAATCATTGGGTTGGAATAAGAATCTGTCCTTCTTTTTCCATTACTTTTCCAAAGCTTTCTTCTTCTTAGTCATTACATTGGCATCAGAGCCAGGCTTTTCTTGGCCTGTGGAGAGCCATTGCAATGGCCGATGGAACTAGAGGCCAAGAATTCAAGAGATTGGATGAATCTATTCATCTGCTTAAGGAGGGTTACGAAGTTCACAGTACCGAGATGGAAGAAATCAAGAATTCGTTGAACGATCACGGCAAGGAAATGGGGGAAATCAAGCATTCTTTGAAAGATTTGGGGGATATTAAGGAATTGCTCTTAGTTGCAGGAACCTTCAACTATGCCCACGTTTCTTTGACGGAAACGCGTTTCCGCGTTCCCGTCGAAGGAAACTCCAAGAAACCTGTCCCAATGACGACGGGAACTTGTTCCTTACCTATACAGGAACTTACACCCAAAAAACGGTTGAGAGACTTACAATTCAAGTTGCAATTGATACCTTTAAAGTTGTTTTGATCTTGTTAGTGAGCACATCTAATATTAACCTTCTAGAGTCATATTAATGCCCTTAACTTTTACACCTACTTAATATGCACAAGAGCTCTATTGTGTAATCATGTGCTACAATAAAAATGTTGAAATATAACTAGAAACTTATAATTTTAATAGTAATATTTTATGTGGTAGAATAATATTTTTATATTGACATTTAACAATATAAAATTCCAAAATATATTTATAATTTTAATAATTTTTCCTAACCGCTCCCAATGGCGCTCCCACACTTTAGTGATCATCCGCTCCCCCGTCCCCGCCCCCGCTCCCGCTCCCGCTCCCGCTCCCGCTCCCGTCCCCGCTCCCGCTTCGTGTAACTAAGGAATTGCTGACTGCTGGTACTCTGAAATACGATCAGATAGCTGCTCATATCTATGGAAAGAAACAGCCTCAAGAAGCGCTGAAGGGACGAGACAACCAGTTGGAGATTATTGGGTCTTCTCACCGTGAATTCGATCAACCACAATCTCAATCTTCTCCTGCTTTTGGTACCAGGTATGCCAAGATTGATTTTCCCAAGTTTTTTGGTGAAGATCCCAATGGGTGGGTTTATAAATGCGAGAGGTTTTTTGAGTATAATTCCATTGATAACAACAATAAAGTGAGGTTAGCAATCTTGCATTTGGAGGAAAAAGCTATACAATGGTATCAGTGGTTCGAGAAAACCCACTGTGTAGTCAACTGGAATTTGTTTAAACAAGGGCTTATTACTCGATTTGGGCCAGATTTGTATGAGGATGCTGTTGGAGAATTGACAAAGCTTAGACAAATTGCATCTGTTAAGGAGTATCAGGAACAATTCGAAATCTTGGCCAACAAAACCCTAAATTTGCCTGAAACCTTCTGTACTAGTTGTTTTATCAGTGGGCTTAAGGAAGAAATTAGGGCTAATGTTTTGATGTTCAGACCTACGACCATATCCCAGGCCATTAGTCTGGCCAAACTTCAGGAGTATAGCATTGAGGCTTTAACTAAGAAAACCAGACAAGGGATCAGGATAGGGGAATCCAATTTCCCTAACCAGTTCAAGCCTAGTAATTACTCAAACCCTGTGCGGAAGGAGCTTCCAAAGGAATTAGAGGAGAAAAAGGCCAAGGGATTGTGTTTCAAGTGTAATGAAAAATACACTAGGGGACACCAATGCAAGAGAAAACAGTTGTATGCCTTGGATGGGGAACAGGAGGACCAAGAGCTGGAGCAGTTTCCAGATGAGGGAGAAGAGGAACCTCAGGAACAGAATGAGGAATTGCAGATTTCAATTAATGCTCTCACTGGCTCAACTTCTTACAGAACAATGAGGATTCAGGGCAATGTTAAGAAAAAGCTGATTATAATTTTGATCGATTCAGGAAGTACCCACAATTTCCTTAACCTAGAAGTGATCAAGAGGGCAGGTGTGCAAACTACAGAAACAGATCCACTACCTGTATCTGTGGCAGATGGAACTAAAATGATTAGCACAGCACTTTGTAAAGGCTTCAAGTGGGAAATGCAAGGCACAGTTTTCCAAGCTGATATGAGGGTCCTACAGCTCAAGGGTTGTGATATGGTTCTGGGCATACAGTGGTTGGCAACTTTAGGACCAGTTAAATGGGACTTTAAGAACTTGTGTATGGATTTTTCTCTTAATGGAAGGAGGCATGTTCTAAGAGGGGGGAAGAAGGAAGTATTGCAGGTGGTTGGCCCAGAAAAAATGCAGAAGCTACTTATCAAACAACCACAAGGACTGGTGGCACAAGTCTTTGCTTTGCAAGTTGAAGAGCAGTCTGAACCTACAAGCCTTGAAGTGCAGCAGTTGTTAGCCAAGTATGATGGAGTATTTCAAGAACCCAAGGAGTCACCTCCTTCACGAGCACATGACCATCACATTCCATTAAAACCAGGAGTTGAGCCACCCAATTCAAGACCATACAGGTACCCCTATTTTCAGAAAACTGAAATAGAGAAACAAGTAAGGGAAATGCTGACATCAGGGGTAATACAAGCTAGCATAAGCCCTTATTCCTCACCTGTTTTATTAGTTAAGATAAAAGATGGAACATGGCGTATGTGTGTAGACTACAGGGCTTTGAACACTATCACTGTTAAGGACAAATTTCCTATTCCTGCCATAGATGAATTGCTGGATGAGTTGTGTGGAGCTAAGTACTTCTCTAAATTGGACCTACAGGCTAGATACCATCAAATTAGAGTGTTCCCACCTGACATTCCAAAAACAGCTTTTAGAACTCATGAAGGACATTATGAGTTTGCAGTAATGCCTTTTGGATTGACTAATGCTCCTTCTACTTTCCAAAGTCTCATGAATGAGGTCTTTAAAGCATACCTCAGAGATTTCATTTTGGTTTTCTTTGATGATATACTGGTATATAGTAGTACATTTGGGGACCATTTGAGGCATTTGGACCAGACACTAAGGCTACTGCAGAAACATCAGCTCTATGCTGAAAGGTCAAAGTGTGTATTGCCAAACAAGAGGTAGAATACTTGGGGCATTTAGTTTCTGACAAGGGTGTATCTGCAGAAACTACTAAAATCTTAGCTATGCTTAGCTGGCCAGTTCCTCAAACAATCAAAGAACTAAGGGGTTTTCTGGGGTTAACAAGCTACCATAGAAGATTTGTCAAGAATTATGGTAAAATTTCAGCCCCTCTGAACCAATTGCTTAAAAAAGACTCATTCCAATGGTCTGCTACAGCTACTGCAGCTTTTAATGAACTCAGGACTGCTATGACCACATTACCAGTATTGGCACCACCTGACTACACTAAACTATTCGCGGTTGAAACTGATGCATCTGGTAAAGGTTTGGGAGCTGTGCTCATGCAAGAAGGACACCCAATTGCTTATTGGAGCAAGAGCATATCAGAAAAGAATCAAGCACTTTCTACTTATGAGAAGGAATTAATGGCAGTTGTATTAGCAGTACTCAAATGGAGACACTACTTATTGGGCAGGCATTTTCTCATCAGAACTGATCACCAGAGCCTCAAATTCCTGCTAGAACAAAGGGTTGCCACTCCTTCTCAGCAAAAGTGGATTACTAAGCTCATTGGGTATGATTATGACATTGTCTATAGGAGTGGACAAGAGAATAAGGCTGCTGATGCCTTATCTAGAAGAGAAGATTCCATTCAGGAAACTGCCACTTTGAATGCCATATCTTCAGTGGCTACAAATTGGATGCCTCTTATACAACACAGTTGGCAACAAGATGATCACTTACAGCAATTAATGGCAGATTTGGCACATGATGGTGCCACTCACCCAGGATTTTTATTACAACAAGGGATGCTTACCTACAAAGGCAGTCTAGTGGTTGGAGATTCAGCTGAGTTAAGGGAGAAAATCATTACAGAATACCATAACACATCAGTAGGAGGACATTCTGGTATTGACAAAACCACATGGAGGATTAAGAGAACCTTTTATTGGAAAGGTCTTAAGAAGGATGTGCAGAAGTATATCTCAGAATGTGATGTTTGTCAGAGATTTAAAAGGGAAAATTTGCATGTTCCAGGGCTGCTGCAACCCCTACCTATACCAGAGAAAGCATGGACAGATATCTCTATGGATTTTATTGAAGGGCTTCCTAAATCCCAAGGTAAAACTACTATATTTGTTGTAGTGGATAGGTTGACCAAATATGCCCATTTCTTGGCCCTTTCTCATCCTTATACTGCTAAAGATGTGGCTCAATTATTCTTGGACAACATCTATAAGTTGCATGGGATACCTGCTACCATTGTGTCAGATAGGGATGCAGTTTTTACTAGCACATTCTGGCAGGAGCTCTTTAAGTTGCAAGGGTGTCAACTCAATCTTAGTACAGCTTACCATCCTCAAACAGATGGCCAAACTGAAATTGTCAATAAATGTTTGGAGAACTATTTGAGATGCATGTGTGGGGACTGTCCAAATTCCAAAACATTGGGCAAAATGGTTGTCATTAACAGAGTGGTGGTATAACACCTCTTATCATTCCTCCATCAAGACCACTCCTTTTTATGTTGTATATGGGCAGGAGCCACCTGATCACAACTTTATGAATGTTACGACTTCATCAGTGGCAGCAGTAGAAAATTGGGCTAAGGAAAGGGCTACCATTCTGAGGATGCTTAGGGAGAATCTACATTCAGCTCAACATCGAATGAAACACTATGCTGACAAGCTAAGAACTGAAAGGGAATTCGCTGTAGGTGATTGGGTGTTTCTGAGACTACAACCATATAGGCAGACATCTCTAGCTCTGCAGAGGAACATGAAGTTGGCACCACGGTTTTATGGACCTTTTCAGGTCATTTCCAAGATTGGCAAGGTAGCTTATAGGTTGTTATTGCCAGATACAGCCCAAATTCACCCTGTGTTTCATGTATCGTTACTGAAAAAGAAGTTGAGGACAGGTGTGGTGGCTACTCCAACTCTTCCACCAGTCAATGAGGAGGGTAACATGCAAATAGAGCCAGTGGCTGTGTTGGAAAGGAAAATGGTGAAGCGTAATAACCGTGCCGTAGTTCAGTGGTTGGTGCAATGGTCCAGATCATTCCCAGAAGATGCCACGTGGATCGACTATGAAGAGCTTATCTCAAAGTTCCCAAATTTCCAGCCTTGAGGTCAAGTCTGCTTTTAAGGGGAAGGAAATGTCATGATCAGAGAGAATTACCAAGAGTTTGTTTTTTCTTTTCTTAGTGGTCGTTACTTCCCTTAACAGAAGGGAAGTTGATTAGTTGGTTAGGGCCAGCTGCTGAGCAGGCGCGTGCTTCTTGTAATTCTGTTACTGTGTAACTGTTTTTCCTGTTGCGTTATACCTAGGCTATAAGTAGTGGAAACGAGGGGAAGTAAGGGCATGTAATTTTCTTCTGTAAAATCATTGGGTTGGAATAAGAATCTGTCCTTCTTTTTCCATTACTTTTCCAAAGCTTTCTTCTTCTAAGTCATTAAGATTTTCTTTTTCAACAATCCACATTATAGGCTGTAATTAAACGAACTTTTCAAAAACGCTAAACCCTTCCATGTGCGGTGGTAACTAACCCTCACATAAGTCTCAGTACAAATTCAATAAGTACAACAAAACCCAATCAAATCACATTGCAAGGCAACCGGAGTTCGTAATCACCGTAATTAGTGATCAAATTACCTTAATTAACACGATTAACGGGCTCAGATCGACTGGGGCTTCAACTTCGCTGCCACACAGGAAATTCTCGCATTCGCGGCCAACGAGTAGAAGTTGATGAACTTGTTACCCTTGATTGATAACCCTAATGTTGTAGTTAGTCGTTCGAATTTGGGTGGTATAAAAGAGAGCGACGAGAAGCGTTCAACAGTCATCGGTCGCCTGGGACGAATTTTTGTTGGGGCTTGTGGTTGAGGATTTGGAGCAGGAAGGAAAAATGGAAAGCAACTGGTGATGGAAAGCGAGGGAAATATACTAGTAAGATATCCGGAGGGTTTAAGGTGAAGAATTTCTCCAACTTACCCATCATTTTGGACCAATTCAAAGTTTGACAAGAGAAGAGAGAGAGCGCTCTACAGCGAGGATGGAGAGGACAATGGAGGCGGACAGCTGTGTCCTTCGTTCGTGTTCCCATGTGCGATGTGGACTGGGACTGGAGTTTCGTTTTCATTCTTTTTCCATTTGGCCAATTGCGATTTCTCCACGCCACGCTACCATTTTCTTTTTATCCAACCAGCGTCGTTTCCTGTTTGATACGCGGGACAAATAATATTAATTTTTGTATGAGTTCGATATTTTGTAGTGGAACTACACGAATATTTTGTTCTGTGCATCAAATGGAAACGACACTAATTGATAGAAAAGAAATCCAGAGTACGTGCTATCCCTCGGGAATAACATGAGTATTGGGCAAATTCGAACTGTCCATGCTCGGCATGGACGATTGAAATTGCAACAAATATTAAATCAAATTAAATTACTTAAAAAAAACTAAATCAAATTAATTTGTAACAAAAAAAATTAAATATTGTACCCGTTCAATGCATGAGATAAAAAATTAACATTAGTTTTTTTGACTATGTGTATCGAACGGGCACAACTCTAATAATAAAAACTATAATCTATTTTTTTTGTCTCATGTTCGATGCACGTTAGCATTAATTTCATTATGTACACTAAACGACATATGTGGTGCAAAATGAATTTAGATACCGCGTGATGGTACTTTGTTGGGACAGAATAACTTTTCATGAGTTTCTCTCCCTCACTCCCACGTTTCCCCTTCCCCTTTGTTTCTCTCTCTTCCCCTTCCCCACTGGCCCACTCCCACGTTTTTCTCTCTTTCATTTTCTTTAAAAACAAAACTCTAAATTCTAGGAATTTAAGATCGAGAGTTGAGAGCTTTTTGGCTTCAACTACATTTCTATAAATTGTGGGTGTTTGGGAGCCTATTTTTTAACTTTTCATTTTCAATTTTTTGACTTTTTGATTTTTTGAATTATGGTCAAAATGTATTTTGAATTTGATAGGAGTGTTTTGATGATATATGCAGAATGCTGATTAGCACCCAAGATTGTGTAATCTTGGGACTTAAATCCTCTAATTTGTAGCTTTTATGCATTTAAGTAGTCGTTTTTATCCCATATTGCACGTAAGGTATTTTTAAGTGTGTTTCAGGTAAAATATGCTAATAAGACGGTTTTGAACGCTAAGGAACATTCCAGGAGGTAACCAAGTGTCCAAGTGACGGTAGCCTACGTTTCATTGTCACCGGAGTTTAACGGTGTTGTAAGAAGCTTCGGTGGACGCCGGTTGGTCAAAGATGTCACGAAGTGCCAAGGTTTCGGAAAGAAGGCAATTGCATTAAAGAAAGCTCTCGAGGGTGTCCGAGAGTCCTAGGCCACAGCGAACACCTACGCCAAGTCTCGTTAGTCAAGAAATCAAGCATTGAATGGCCGTTAGGGCACCACAAGGCCTGAAGTGCCAAGTTGAGTTTGTTCTGCAGTTTTCACACTGAGGTATCGGTACCTCATTTTTTAGGCACCGGTACCATCAAGCTAATTTTGAAGATCGTTGAGTTGGTACCATTACCTCATTTTTTAGGTAACGGTACCAATGCCCTTCGACTAGTTTTTTTTGTGCTAAATGTTTCAACCTTCCATATATGGAAAGTTTCTACTTTTAGTATGTTTTTGGGATATTTTGGGGGTATTTTGGTCCATTGTTTGGCTGATTTGTAAGGCTTATAAATAGCCTTTAATGCCATTTATGACACATATATGTAATCTTTTACACTTTAAGTCTTTTTCTTCCAAGAAATTCCATAGTTATTGCCCTCAGGCTCTTGTCTTAAATTCCTCAACAACTTAAGTAAGTAGTGGTTGTATGTTTAATTCTCAGGTATTAATATTGTAGCTACAAGTTGGATCTTCATATAAATCAAGTTTATTTCCATTTTTATCGGCTAATCATGTTTTCATTCCCTAGCATAATTTCTAGTTTTTTTGCTATGAGTGAGTAGTATATAGGTTTGGTCGTGGGGTGAGATTCACTCTATGATTTAGTTGTTTAAATGGTTTTTTTTTTAAACTTTAGCCTAATTTCAAGGTTTTGAATGAATTAAACCCATGATGTCTAGTTTTGATCATGGGGTTGGTGACTTCTTTGATCAATGAAGTTAATCGTCTTGTTCTACGAGCTTGATAATCCTACGCGTGAGAACGATTCTTTTTCGTCTCTCACCTGCGTTAAATGAGTTCAACTTGAATCAGAGCTTTGAGATAGGTTATAAGTAGTCTTTAACTTTTAATTCTTCTAGTGGAATCCAGACGATTTCGGTCCACTCTTGAATTAGATGAAGAAACCATTTAATGGCTAAGTCTTGGGTAAAACAATCCCTTGACTCAACCATCTCTAATTTAGTTGAATTCCAAGTTTAAATTCCGTCATTCAAATCGAATACCAAAGTTGATCGCTTGAACGCCTCTTTACGCTACATCTAATCCGAATTCGCTCAAAAAGATTTCTCTGTGGGAACGATTTTGGTCTTACTGGTTATTATGCTTTCAACGACCTAACCCTATATTTGGAGTGTGAACCTTTCTAAGAGGTTAGGTTGCGACGAAGCAAATGCATTTTGCAACCTGGATAGTGTTTGGAAGATAATAAATGAAAATGAATTATGGATTGATTTTTTCCATGTTGCCCCTGCCCATGTCATAAAACTCCTATCAATTAAAAACCATCTCTATCGCTCTCCGGTCTCCACAAATCGGAGAACCCATCTTCTAAATCAAACTTCAAAGGCTCAACCCATGCACAAATTGAAAAGCATTTCCTCGGTTCCTCTCGATGAACTCGCTGAAGTTAGAGTCCTTCAACACCACCACATCCTTCTCGTCAACGGTCGGGATTGAGTACGATGGCAATCCATGGTGATTGCCTGAAGAATTGAAGGCCTCTTCGTCTTCGAGATTGTCGTAATTCTCGAAGTCTCTATGGTTGTAGAATCTGGATTGGAGGAGGGAACAGCATCGTCTTCTTCTTCGAGGAAGCTGAGATCCTCGCCATCATCGGTGGTGATAGCGAGGGAGAAGAAGCGGTTGAGGGGATGTTCCGCTTTTTAGAAAAAGTTACTTTTAGAAAAGGAATATAATTTCAAGCTCAAAAATCATGTATTTACGCAAATAATTTTTCAACAAATATGGATTTTGTTTGATAGATTTCATTGAGATCTTTTAAACGGTGCAAAAAAAATTATAAAATTATTTTTCATTTTCATTATATTTGAGTTTAAAATTTGAAAAAAAAAAAACTTTTTCAAAAAAAAGGAAAACTGGAACGCCCTCTGAATTACTTGAGTAGGATGAGGAGTGAGGGTATTTTAGTAATTGATCTGAAAATGCAAATATCCAATAATGCAAAAAGTAGCTCTTGGCCTCTCTCTTACGTCTATTTTAGATTGGTGAATTAAGAGAGTGTTTGGATGGCTGATTTTCGCATTTTCTGTTTCACCTTTTTCTATTTTGGGTGTTTGGCTGAGAACAAGAAAAGTCAATATCTGATAATGGTTTTTCAGATTTTAAGAAAGGAGAAGAGAAGTGAGAAAGAGCCCCGGAGGAGCTTTTTCCATTCTTATTTTCTCATTTTCTTCTCTCAGTCATGCCAAAAGACATCTCTACCATCTTTTTTTTTGGGATAATTCCAAAAAAGCCCTTCAAATTCGTTATCCTCTTCACACCTCTGCATCTCCCACTCCAAGAACAGGGAAACTTTCTTCTGGGTTAGAATAATGGTTTCCATTTGGATCTGACCATAAGAGAAACCCAGAACATAAATTCGACTCTGTATCTTCTATTCCAACACATAAAAATTTCAACAAAAATTAACAAATTTCATTGTTTCGCTTGTTTTTTCCGTTTCCAAAAATCAAACCCACTAAAAACTCTACAAAACTCACCATATTCAGCTACTCCACTAAAAACTCTACAACACTAAAAACTCTACAAAACTCACCATATTCAGCTACTCCACTAAAAACTCTACAAAACTCACCATATTCAATTTTGAAACCATTTAATTTGGAGTGGCTTCACCAATTGATTTTTCAAAACCCAACAAGTACTCATCTAATGTTCTAATAGTTTTTTCAAAACTCACCATATTCTATTGATTTTGTATGAAAGAGAGAGGAGGGGTGTTGGTTTTTTAGGCGGATATGGGCTCTTGATTTTGGGCTCTTGATTTGCAGAAGTGGAGGTTTGGGTATGGGAGGAGAGAGAGAGAGAGAGAGAGAGAGAGAGAGAGAAATGGGTTTCGAATTGGTTAATTTGCCAGGGTTCTAGTGCGTGTGAAAGAGAGACAAATTTGGTTTGTCTCAAAACAAGGGCAACATGGTAAAAATTCAACACATAATTCATTTTCATGACATATTTTTCAAACACTACTATTGCTGCAAAATGCATTCTGTACATATCATCCAAACACTCTACTAAATTTAAAATACATTCTTATCAAAATTCAAAAAGCCAGAAAGTTGAAAAGCTGAAAATGAAAAGTCAAAAAGTAGGCTCCTAAACACCCTATTAGTTTTGTGGAATGAGTTTTCAGAATGAACTAACCAGACAGCCAAAATGCAAGTGCTCTCTGGATGGATGGATAGATAGATGGATGGATGAACAAACCAAAACACCCCCACTATATTGATAAATGGATGGATAGATAGATTTTTGGATTTCAACGATCCAGTTGAAAAGTGCTCTCTGTTGGATCTTTCCATTATCATTCCGATAATAATTGCCCGTGTTAATTGTTAAGAATTTGTCAATTGTGTGGAAAATTACATTAGTGCGTGTTTGCGACAGATTCTTGAGGTGATTTTGAGATTTTAGTTTTCGAGAATCTTTGCCCGTTTTTTGGAAGAGCTTTTTTTTTTTCAATCTACAGAAGAGATCATTTTACATCAGCTATGGAATATATAATACAAATCCGGGACACAACTCAACCATAACAAGAAATAAGCCTATTATAGGGTAAAGATAAAGAAAGAAAGGGAAACCCTCTAAGAGAAGAATACCCACACGCAGGTGGGGAGATTCAAACTCATGACCTCGTAGAAATTTTTCAATGCCGAGCGGGTACCACGTGGTGTCCGCTCAGTGCATCCGGGCCGTTTATTTCGGTTTTAGACAGCTCGGATTTAGATAGAGAAAAAGGAGAGAGAAAGAGGAGGGGCGAGAGGAGAGAGAAGATTTCAATTTGATCCGTCCAAAAGTGCATTGGACGGCTTGGAAGTGCCGAGCGGGCACCACATGGATATACCCACTCGGCACTGAAAAATTTCTCCTCTTAGTGACATGCAAGAGTCCTGGCCAACTAAGCTAACCCTAGTTGGTAACTGTTTGTATGCTTGAAAACTGATGTTTTTAACCCTGGTTGGTAACTGTTTTTATGCTTGAAAACTAATTTTTTTAAGAAGCTATATGCCCGGCTTCTCATAAGGGAACAACGTGCGTTAACGTGTGGGCTTCTAATCTCGAGTGTCGAATCTCATCCAACGGCTGAAATTAGAAGTCAGCACATTAACAATGTGCGGAATCTCTCACTTAAAGAGGATTATATATGTACTAGGAATTTTCCGTGACTAAGCACAATGTAATACAATACATGAATGCTCAAAGGCTTATTTTGCAGCAAACACTACCCCTCGACTTTTGTCGTCTCTCCTCGAAATCCAAAGCTACAGCAAATATTCTTCATAACTTTTCTAAAATTTTGTAATTTATAATAGCAGAATTTAAAATAAAATAAAATAAAAGACCATCACAAACACCCAAATAGGTAAAACTAGAGGCCGGGGGTGCAAGTCGGATTTTTACAACATTTTTGTAAAAATGTTTCCCACTTATTGTTTGATCAAATTTTTACAAAATGTTGTGAAAATTCGACTTGCACACGCATCGCATGTGCCCCGGCCTCTAGTAACACTTATTAGGGAGCGTACGCACGCAGAGAGAAAGAGCGAACAAACAATCAGTCTACACCTGTAATGCTTCCCTCCACGTACTTGTTATTCCATTTTATGAATGGTCCACTAAAAAACATCAATGACAGAATCTTTTAACAGAAAAGAAGGTACCCAATAAATCTCTTGTAGGGGAAAAAGAAAAAACATCTATGGGTACTGGTAGCAATGAAATACACAAATACAAACAGAAAAGAAGGTACAAAATTTTAACAGCACAAGGGACAAACTTGCTTTACCCCTTTGTGAAACTCTTGACATTTGGGCAGATGCAGGCCAAAGAAATGTGAAGTCCTAACAAAAATAATTAATTTTTCCTCTCTTTCTTTTGTCTCCCAATCTCTCTCTTCGAAGCTTTCTTTTCTGTGAAAGTTTTCTGTAAAAGTACTGGTGAAGATGAAGAAATGGGAGGAGTTGAGGAGAAATGAGAGTGTCGAACGTGGGTTGGCAGTTGGGAGGCAGTTTTTTTTGGGGTCTTTGTAATGCGTTTTTTACTTTGGCGCCCCTACAGTGTTGTCCCACAAGGGTGTGATGTGTTTTTACTTTGGCGCCCCTACGGTGTTGTCCCACGGGGTTTTTTAAATAAATTTTGTAAGAGGGTATTTATGAGAAAGGAAAATACATGACAGGGGAGCGACATCAAACTGGTGCTCCCCTTTATATATTAGAATAGATAGATACTTTGAATGCATTCATCATAGAAGCAATAAATTTTTGTTTTCTTCAGATAAATGTTTTGCAATCATGTATTGATTCAACATCGAATCAATATAATTTTTTAAGAAAACAAAATTCCCGACGAACGCAAAATGAACGCTTTCGATCATGAAAGTAGGTTGGGGAAGAACGCACAAATGCGCAACTGGAAGGGGATTGAAGAGGAGCCGTGGGAGTTTCCATTTGTCTCCTAAGAAAACGAATGGAATAGAAAACGTTTTCAATTTCCAAAATTCAGTTTATCTTTTCCTCAAAATTTATTTGGGAAAATTTTTTTTAAAAAAAATTAATACAGGTAAGAAACCTAATACTTGTAGAATCTAAATTAGAGGTGAGAAATATTTTTCTATGCAAATTTTTTTTACACAGTTTCGTCAAATTGAAAACGTACTAGAAATCAATGTAATCGTATTTCTATCATTTGTTTTCTCCATATAAGCTGTTTTGGGAACACCTTTCTGAAAAAATGTGAGACAAATAAAACAGAGAAATGAGAAACCTATTCAGTGTTCGTGGCAGAATGAGAAATGGAATGTCGGTGATACATCAATGCATAGGAGCTATCACGGTAACATAATTTTCCGGTCAAAAATTTTCTGCTACCACTCTCAATTCTCACTCTCACGAATCCTAGTAATGTCGTTTTCTAGGTAAAGCTTGTTTGAGTGGTGGAGTGAAATGGATCCAATTAACCACTAGTTGATGTACCTTATAATCTGTCTTAATTTATTTGTTCTGATGGAAGGCAGTTGTTGTGAGTGGACCCTTTTTGCATTACTTACAAAGTAACCCTTATTTTTGCATTCATGTGCCAAGAACCCCAAGCTAAATTTGCACCAAGGGAATGCAAAGAGAGTCATGAAACAAGACAAGGAAAATTAACACTTTATACACACAATACTGAGGTCTGAAACACAAAACCCACAATAAGAAACTGTTAATTGGGTGATGCTAGCTAGTTAGCCAGGGGTCCCCAAGTAGCCCAGTTGGCTTCACTTCCAACTCTAGGCATGCTGCTAATCCTTGAGTAGGAATCAACCTTGAAGGTGGCTCCACACATGGTTCCTTCACTGTCAATCCTAGGCATTGCTTTCATCTTGTTCATTGGGTGCTCAAAGCTCATCAGTCCCCTCTCATTATGGTACATGCACCCTGCAATTTCACCCCCACAAAAAAAAAAACACACAAATCAGATTACCTTTGTCCATGCAAGTATTCAGTCTTTAGAGATATAGGTAACTTCTTTAGTACTCTTTGTTTCCAGCCAAAGCACACACACTGTAATGACTTGGTTCAAAAGTGTCACTGCCACATCATTCTTGACGGGTTCTTTGTACCAAATCATTTTCCTTTTGTGTTATGAAATCTTTTGGTGATGCAAGTCCTATTTTTCCCAAGAAATAAAACACCTACTAATGGATTATGCAAACGGAAAGGAAAAAGAAAAGCAAAAGTCGAATAGTAATTACTCGTACGTAACTAAATCAACGAGATGGCTTTCAATAACAAAACTGCAGCAATCATATCATTCTCGAGAAGATACTTCCCATATATTCGGTAGAAGCATCTCCACAGATAGTTGTTCTCAACGACTACAGCCATAATTTGGCATGCTGGAAAACCAAAATGTGCAGTTTAAGCAATGTTGCTCCAGTGATGTAATAGTCATATCTTCGCACAACCATATCAATGGTAAAAATTGAACCATGCAACATCCAAGCCCAACCACATCAGTGGTACATGTAGATGTCTTTTGGTGACATCAAGTTTGGCAATGCAAAACCTTGTGCAAATTAGACACAACCAACGATATCGTTGAAATCTGACAAGATGCATAACTAAACAATTAAGCTTGGTTTTTCATGACTTCTTGTAAAATTTGCTTATGGCAATTACATTGCCTTTCCCAATGGAGAAGCATTACTATGGTATCTATATTCTTGTAGCCAGAAAAAAACTAAAAAGGGTTTCACAAGCACTGCAGGGCAAGAGGAAAGAAACACCTCACCAGTTGGAAAAGGGGCAAATGATTTGGCACAGCTTGCCTTTACGACCTCCAAATTGTCAGAAATCACGACTGACCCATCAGCTCCTATGCCCCAGAAAAGCTTCACACCTTCATCAGCACCCTATCCAGCATATACACAAAATGATTCAATTTTTAGCTAAAAGGTGAAATGACAAAAAGTACCCAAGAAAGACTGCAATACACACCACTTATTTGGGTGTATATCATATGCACCCCCAAAAATGTTATGAATTATAGAGAAAATGTTACGAATCGTATTGCTAAAAAGTTACGAATCGTATAAAGGTTATGAGATACACCAAAATGTTATGAATCATAATGAAATTGTTACGAATTGTACTGCTGAAAGGTTATGAATTCTAGAACAGAAGTTACGAAACACACTAAAATGTTATGAATGAACCATAAAATAGGTGCATATGGTACGCCCTTTTAAGGGGGGTGTATTGTAGTCTTTTCCAAAGTACCCTCAGAAATCCAACAGTGATCTGGTGGTTGTTTTGAAAAACCAACTTTGCAGAACGTATTGCATTCAGTCTTCTTCAGAAACACAAACACCCATCGAATTTAATTCTCGTTCATTGATGAGCAGAAATGGCTTTCGATCATTTTATAACATCTTTTTCATTTCCAAATATATTTTTTAAAAAAAAAGTTTCTCAGCAGCAAGGTTTTGAAAAGTGTTATGCAAAAACATCGTCCCGTATATCATTAGAGAGTGAACAAAACTTACCAGTGCCACAAAAACAGTTCCGGCCTTGGTATCATACACCACAAACCCAAAGCTTCCATCCAAATCCTTGAGGACCTCATGGGCAGGGTATGGGCCGCGGTCACGGAGGGTCCGGTAGGCCTCGATCACATACATTGCCTCATTGGCACCCTTTGATAGGCCATACTGCTTGTTGAGAGCACAAAGGTTTCTCAAGCTCCCCAAAAAGATGCAGTATATGCCATCCAAACCACAAAACAACCTGCAGACTTGTAAGAATTAGATGATTAAACAAACACAAACAAAAAGGGGAACATAAATTTCAATACTTGGGTAATTGCTGAAATTTCGATCTGCAACAATTTTCTACAGGCAACGGTACATCTAGAAAAAAAACAATGAATTGACATGTAGCTCGTATCAATTTGGATGCAGTCCCGACTCACGCTAAGTCACGCAATGGGCGTAATTCAAAAAATAACTACTTATTCCCCATGGTGGAACAGAGCCTAAGTCATGTAATGGGCATGAGTGTTAGCGAGAGCATAATAATGTCTTTCAAGAATTTTCTATTCCACTAAAATTTGTAAGAGCGCGAGATTCAGAACGGCAGCGCAGAGCGATTATTGACACCAAGAGCAGACAGCACTACCAAAAAATTAGGCGACCTAGTAAGGCCTAATATGGGCTACTTGGGCAATTTTTTTGATAACTCAGGTACATCTGGGAGCCAATTACACCACCCACTTGTGGGAAGTCAAATTAAAGTTGGAGCAATTTGCAGGAAGTCAAATTAAAGTTGGAGCAAAGGCGACTGATACAGCATTTAGGAGGTTTCGAACCTGAAAAGTAATTCTAGATCACAAGAGAGGGAGAGAGAGAGAGAGATTACCTCTGATGGATGGAATACTGTCGATCAGAAGGGGCAAAAGCGAGCAAGGCGTTGTTTGCAAATCCAATAGAGAAAGAATTTCCACTGGGATGGAAATTGGACAAGAAATCCTTCAGTGTCTCTTCAGGAAGCTTGGGCTTATTGGAAGCTTTCAATGAGGCTGGGCTGTTCAGCTCCTGTGGTGGATCCGCCAATCCCTTCTTGAATATTGCCAACATCTTCTCCTCTCTCTCTCTCTCTCTCTCTATGAAAGGATAGATCTAAAACTATTGTAATAAAGCAGGGACACAGGAAGTACACGGATTGGAGAATAATGTGGAAATGGATTGGGTATATATAGGTAGGAATAGGATTATTTAGTCGGAGGGGAGGTGGCAGTGTTATCCAAACTTGATTGAAGAAAGAGAGAGAGAGAGAGAGAGAGAGAGAGAGAGAGAGATTAGTTATTTTGGGAAATGGGATTTGAGGCTGTAATAAAAAGACTTACTAACTGTCTAGGAGATTAAAGAAAGATTATCCAATTTGTATGGACCCCGATAAATCAATGGGTGCAAACTGTTCAAATTGATACGATTCTGTCGAAATTCTTTAACCAAATCAATTTGAACAGTGCAAAAAAAAATTGAATTAAAACGTCACCATTGTATTTGAACAACTTAACTTATGCAATAAAACCATGCCAAATAGTAACTATGAAATATGTAATCTTATTTATAGAATTCCGTGTTGAGTTCTAATTGACTAACTCAAGTGTGAGTCCATTAAAGAGTTTTATCCGTCTTGTGAGTATCTTTCTTTCTATCTCGGTATTATACTATATATCGACGCTTATAGATAATCACATTAATATTATACCAAAAAAAAAAAATGATATAGGAGAGACTATAAAATATAAACTAGTCAATGTGACATTTTAAATCTCCTTTTATACAACTACCCCATGAGAATAAACTAGATATTCTAACACTTTGATTCGGAACTTCTACGTTTAAGAATAACCTTCAAGCGCCAACGAATATATTTAAAAGCTAATCTATAATGCAGTATACACGTGCACGCATAGTCACGATAAAAATAGTGAAGCCGTTTTGAGTTCCTTTAAAATTTTAACCGATTCAATCAAATAGTATAAGCTTTTTAACTCTAAAAGTTGGTTTTACATTTTCTATTAATCCCCTTCGATTTTCTGACGTGGCATTTTTTAGAAATTTATTAGTCGGTTTGAGGAGATGTTTTTCAGTGCCGGGTGGGCACGTGGTGCCGAGCACCATCTGGGCCGTCTAAATGTGTTTTGGACTGCTTAAATCTGTTTGGGTAATTTTTTAGTGTAAACTTACTAAAACACTTCCTCAAACCCAAACAAATCTAGGCCGTTCAAAATTCGTTTGGACAATCGAAATGGGTGCTCAACACTATGTGGCCATGCCCATCCGGCACTGAAAAATTTCCCCCGTTTGAGGCATATCTAATCCCCGGGGTATCCGTGAGGGTGACAGTGATATTAGTCATCGAATCAAATCTCGGTTGGTGGATAGATTTACCACCCATATCCAAACGAGTATTTTTTTGTTGTTTGTTCCTTTCCCACCTACTCTACTCCCAAGGAAATTGAATTACACAATAAAGAACTTTATTAATTGTCGCTCCCCTGCTGACATATTTCCACGTGGCTAGAGAGATGAAGTCAATGAAAAATTATTGGTGACCCTTATCCACCGTGTGTTTGTGTGGGGCCAAGTATCAAGTGTTTAGATAACATAAAAATGTGCAATGCTCCAAGACCACGGACACGCCAAAAGAAGTAAAAGCAACCTGAAATGGCCCCTACACGAGGTGGACAAATCTCGGCGCAACGAATGAGTCCTCTGTCATTTTATATTTTCTTTATTTCTCTCATTTAGATAAATGATGTAATGTAAAAATTTGATCCAAATTAGATAAATAAATAAATAAAAGAACATAATCAATAAGACCGTGTGAAAAAAAGCCGGCAATAAATTAGGCCAAATGAACCCTTAATTAACACAATCAACTGCATCAAGAGGAACTTGTATAATTTAATCACAAGTTCCACATGCACATAAGATTCTAACTTATGGAGTCTGTGATTGAACTACAGAGAGCAGCCCGTGTCACCTTCATTATCCAAATTAAAGTGTTTTTAATTGTTAAATTTCGTTAAATGTTCCGTTCATAGAAGAAATCATAAAAAATAGAGACATTAATTGCCGAGATGGACAATCCACATAAAACTGCAGAGGTTTTCTCTGCAATCTAATTGCGGAGAAGCCGGATGTAACGTTTGGATATGTTGGAAATTGCCTAGGATTCCTATTCCTATTCGGTTTAGGTTTATTTAGTGTTTTCCTATAAATAGGGACCTTAAGGGTTCCTAGGGTTATGGTCTTTTGTTCAAGGGCTTAGATATTAGGGTTTTATTTATGCTCTTAGGGTTCCACCAAGGGTTTGTGTCTCCCTTTTGGGTTCCACCAGAGATTTGTCCGTAGATATCTGTTTGGTGCTTCAAGTAAAGTTACGGGTATAGCCGGCTCTTTGTTTCTCTCCCCATTTATAGTGAATCCTCTTGCTCTTTTCCCTGTGAAGTACGTTCTTACTTTGTGCTTGAACGGAACCACGTATAACCTTGTGTTTTTGTTTATCGCTTGTTAATTTGTTATATTCTCAATTTCGTATTCGGCACAACAAATTGGTATCAAAGCTCCGGGTTTCAATCCGAGGCTTTTGTTTTCCACTGCGTATTGTGCAATTGGTGATCGTTTCAATGGCGACTCATTTCGAAATTGCGAAGTTCGATGGGCAGAGCACTAGCTTCAGTTTATGGCGTATTAAGATGAAGGCTTTGCTTGTTCAATAAGGATTATACAAGACTTTGTTGGGAAAATCGAAGAAGCCTGCTGATATGCAGGATAGTGTGTTTGAGGATCTCAATGCAAAGGCGCTCAGTTCGATTCAGTTGTGTTTAGCCGATGATGTGTTTCGCGAGGTTGGGGAGAAGGATACTACTGCCGGTATTTGGTTGAAGTTGGAAAACATCTATATGACAAAGTCTCTTACCAACCAGTTGTATTTGAAGCAGCGCCTTTATACGTTTCGTATGAAGGAAGGCACGCCTGTAAAAGACCATCTAGATGGGTTAAATCGAATTATTATGGATTTAAAAAATATTGATGTTGTGATTGATGATGAAGATCAAGCCCTTACTATGTTATGTTCTTTGCCTGCATCTTATGAGCATTTTGTTATTACCCTACTTTACGGGAGGGATACGATATCCATGGAGGACGTTAAGTTTAGTTTGTATTCGAAAGAATTGAGGAAAAAAGTATCCGGTGAGGGTGGTGATTTTGATGCGCAGGGTTTGATGGCGCAAGGAAGAACTTCTGAGAGGGATTACGCAGTAGAGGGGTTTCTGGCTATCGTTCCACAAATCAGGAAGTAAAGTGTTTTTACTGTAGGAAATATGGGCACATGGTGAGAAATTATCCGAGGTTGAAAAATAAGGATAATTTTGAAGAGAATGTTGTTGCTGGTATTGTTGAAGAAGATTCCGACGATTCACTTATGGTTCTTTTTGTGAGTGTCGGTGATGTCTGTTCGAATACCGAATGAATTCTGGACTCCGGATGTTTCTTACCACATGTGTCCGAATAAAGATTGGTTCGATACTTATGAATCGGTCAGCTGTGGTACAGTTCTTATGGGGAATAATATGCCCTGTAGAATTGTTGGGATTGGAACAGTTAAAGTCAGAATGCATGATGGGTTTGTGAGAACGTTGTTTGGTATTCGACATATACCAGATTTGAAGAGGAATCTTATCTCTTTGGGTACTCTTGACTTTTTGGGTTGGAAGCATACCGCTAAAGGTGGAGTCTTGAGGGTTTTGAAGGGTGCTCGTGTTTTGATGAAGGGTCGAAGGTCGAATAACCTCTTTGTGCTTGATGGTAGTACGATTGTGGGTGCTACATCTTTGGGTTCTTCATCGATGAATTGGAGGTTGACTCAGTGTTGGGTTTTTCACTCTGTGGTAGAGTCGGTAATTAACTCCGTGTGGAGTTTGAGCAGATCTTCGTGTGTATCCGGGAGGGATGCGTTGGGTGGGAGGTGCCCGTTGGAAGATAGAGGCTTAATTTGGAGGCATGTGCGGCTGGGTTTCCTGAGTCGCATTTACAAGGTCAAGCAGGTGTGCTTGAGCCTTTCTCGTTTGTGCCGTTGGTGATGGCCCCGTGGGGGGGCTTTTGGGGGAGATGAGCGATTAAAGGAGATGATTGCCTATAGTGTTGAATTTGATGGAATTCAAGTCAAGGTGGAAATTTGTTGAAAATTGACTAGACTTCCTAAATTGACTAGGATTCCTATTCCTATTCGGTTTAGGTTTATTTAGTGTTTTCTTATAAATAGGGACCTTGGGGGTTCCTAGGGTTATGGTCTTTTGTTCAAGGGCTTAGATATTAGGGTTTTATTTATGCTCTTAGGTTCCACCAAGGGTTTGTGTCTCCCTTTTGGGTTCCACCAGAGATTTGTCCCTAGATATCTGTTTGGTGCTTCAAATAGAGTTACAGGTATAGCCGGCTCTTTGTTTCTCTCCCCGTTTATAGTGAATCCTCTGGCTCTTTTTCCCGTGGAGTACGTTCTTGCTTTGTGCTTGAACGGAACCACGTATGTGCTTGTGTTCTTGTTTATCTCTTGTTGATTTGTTATATTCTCAATTTCGTGTTCGACACAACAGGATATATGCTGGTGGGGCCTTTCGGGTAGTGTATACTGACGACCACACTGACTAGAAATACCAAACAGTTTCCCCTCCCAACCCAACTCGTCTTTTGCTCAACCCAACATGGATGCAGGACCCGCCAGTTCGGGGTGCACTACAAGGTGTAGCGCAGGGCCAAAACGGCAAACTTATGCTCCCCCACTTCAGCTCAACACTCTTCTCTTTTTGCCCACGTAATGACGTAAAAAGGCACCGTTTTTTGGCGGGCCTGTGTATTAAACTAAAATAAATTGCTTTGCATGCATATACTGCAAGGCACATACCAGAAAATTTGTATAAATACAACAGTTACTTGTAACCACCTTTTACATGGTGGATTTTATATATGTGCAAACGTTACAAATAATCGTTGTATTGACATTTTTTCACCATATATCAGGATGATATGAATACAATGTCCAGATTGACAATTTTTCTGCAATTATTTCTACACGTATATTCTACACACTTTTGTATCTTAATCAACGCCCAATGGGGCCTACTAGGATTTACCAAAAAAACGAAAAAAGACGCACTATCTGTCTTACGACGATGGTGTCATAATTTGAGTAATAACTAGGGTTGTAAATAAACCAAGCAACTTGTGAGCTTGGCTCAACTTGTTTAGTAAACGAGCTGAGCTTGAAATCAAGTTTTCAGCTAAAACTCGGCTCATTAAGAATGACTTGACTCGATTAAAGAGACTTGTTTCGTAAATGACTCAGCTCAGCTCAATAAGTGCTCGGCTCATTTACAGCCCTACTCACAACAAGCTGAGCAAAAACAAAATTGAGTCACAACAGTTTTCTTCTAGGCAATTTGTTTCTCCCAATCATTTCCAGTTGTATCGCAGCATATTGTTACTCCTACTACTATATGATGGAGATTCCGCTAAAGTTCTTGCTATTATTTTAAGTACTTATCTTTCACTTGACAAGACATGTAATTCTCTTACAATATATCACCTTTAAAACAAAAAATAAGTTTAATTTTCTCTTAACAAAACGGGGCCTCAATCCATCTGCTACTCTCATCCAAAAAAAACCTGCTTCCCCCATTGTAATTTTCAATAAAAAGCTATCTTCATTTCATCCTTGCAAATGATCAACATAAGAAATATTTTACTAGAAGAATAAAGCTACAGAGAAGCTTTCAGTGAAGCGAATACCATCTCTTAAAACATGAAGTTGATATCCGTACAATAAACAAAACACCACCACACGCTTCTTAAACTGTACAGTGGTACAAAGAAAACCAAACAAAAAAAAGGATTCAGCACGATTGGCCAATTTAAGCACCGTAGTCCATGTCGTAAAATTTGTCTTCGGCATAATACACAGCAGTCACAGTATTGCCCCCGAATTTCCTCCCACCAAGTGCATCCTTTGCGCTGGCACAACCAGAGGTATCAGCATACTCTAAGAACACCTGCAAATAAACCATAATTTGAGGCAACAACCATGTTCAAAGAAAGTAAGAAGACTACAACCACAGGTTTGGAGTCTAACATATATGATATGAGTAAATAAGTAAATGAAATTGTTGCCTTCAAAATCCCAGCTAAGAACTCATGATAAATATGAGAAAGTAGACGCCATGAGCGTTTTCACGGGGTCACGCATGACACAACTGAACTCTATTGTGTTGTGAACAGTATGGCTACAGAGCATGTAAATGCATATAGATTCGTATATAGGAGTGTACATTCATCTTTGCAAGATATATATGGTGTTGTGTATACTTATTCTCACTAGAAAAGCAGGCCCTCCGGGATATGATGAATGTGGGTTGAATTTATTTGGCCCATGTGGTTTGGGTGGTGTGTTCTTTGCTACTTGCTTGAAGGGCAACAATGTAAGGAAAGTCTACAAAAAGATGGAAATAAGAGAGAAAAATACAGTTGACTACTTTCCAATTTCATCATAAACAAAATTAAACATGACTCCCCATGCTACATGAACACAAAAATGCACATATTACAATAGAGACGCATTTAACTAGAATTGCAAGAAACAAATCAGCATGTTATGAGATGGTCTGTCTAATTAAGAGTGAAATTACTTAGAGCTGGAGGTCCACGTGAACAACAATCAATACGAACCGGGAGAGCAGAATTTCACTATACAAATTCATCACTTTAAACAGACCCTTGAGCAAGATGACAAGAACTGTGTCCATCTCAACATAATGTTCTTACACTTTGAGTTATGGCCTTAAAATGAAGACATAAGAATATAATAGGAAGCACCAATTTCCCTTTCACCGAATCCACCAAAAAACAAAGGCGGAGCCACAGTTTTTGTCCAAGTGGGTCAAAATTTTTGAATCACAGGAAAAATGTAATAAAAGACACCAACTATAGGTACAAGTTATATTTTCTGCAAGTTTAGTGGCCGCAATCAAAGATTTAATAGAGTTTTAGGGGAAAATCTACCCAAAAAAACTTTGAGTCATACAGAAAGTCAAAATCTAACAACTCAGTGGGGTCTGTTGAAGTTTGTCCCACATTGGTTAATTATCTCCTCCAAAACTAGTATATGAGCCTGAGTGGCCTCTCCACTCCTTGCCAATTGGTTTGGAGTTGGATGCTCTAACATGGTATCAAAGCTAGGGTTTCGGAGAATTTATTTCCCCTGGTTTGTGCCATAAGTGCACCGTCGTTTGTTGCGATCCAAGGATTATGGATCATTTGTTTACCTCTCAACGTGCGAGTCAAGGGTCGCAGGTGCGAGGGAGTGTTGGAGTTTGCCCCACATTAGTTAATTATCTCCTCCAAAACTAGTATATGAGCCTGAGCGGCCTCTCCATTCCTTGCCAATTGGATTGGAGTTGGATGCTTTAACAGGGTCAATTGTAGTTTATGGTGGCCAAGGTAAGTATAGCCAAGAAAAAAAGAGGTTAGCTTCTAAAATATTATGACTTCAATATAGACAATAAGATATCTAGTAACTAGTTTGTGTCTTTGTGATATGGGACAAGTAGAGTCATCGTGCGTTTAAATTTGAGGGCTGCCCTGGCCACCCCAGCCCCCCTCTGCCTTTGTTCCTGAACAGGGCTCTGCCCCCACCTAGAAATCAGGACTTCTACTCTAAATGGAATGTAAGCAGAGAATGAGGATGTTCATGATCAAAGGATTTTCGTAATCTTAGATGAAGTCGACAACAAGAACCAATCCGATAAGCAATAAAAGGAAATTGTTCACCCTGAATTCATAACACAACACAAAACTTCTTAAAAGTAATCTGCTGAGTGAAGAAACTGCACAAAAAGAGAACAGGAGTTTGGGGTTCAATCCGCCAAAGCCAAACAGCAACCTATCATTTCAGATGTAGCAAAAAAAACACTTACCTTTCCAACACCTGCAACCTGCTCTCCATTTGCAGCCGGGCGGGGAATAACGACATTTTTCAATAGTCCTAAAACATTCACCCATAAAAAGAGAATGAATTACCAGATTGGTTACCCACTGCTTTAACAAAGTTCTTCTACACATGCTTTACACATATTATGTATAATATGACAACATAGGGGCAATAGGTAATCAGCCATAGATGCAAGTCCTGTAGCCGTGAACATCAACGGCATGACTTCCATTTTGAAACAAGGTGGCTTTCCTGGGAAAAACTAAAAACATTCTCACACAAAAGCTACTTCAAGAATTATTGTTATAGTGGTAAATAACCTAATAGTTAGTTCATAAAAACTAATCAGATTTATATCAGTGCTTTGAAATATGACATATAAACTATATAAGTGGAGTACAAGCACAGGCTGAATTTCTTTTGTTGTTAAACCTTTACAATACTGCTGTAACGACCGCATTTGTGCACCAGCTGAGGTGGCATCTTACATGCGCAAATCACATGTGCTATGTTGGGTCCATCCCAAGATTGGTTTAGTGTCATGTAAGAAGCCTTATCGGATGGTGCACCTATGTGATCACCATAGAATTACTCAAACTTTATCTAGTGTGTATCTAATTCAAATACTAGAAGTGGTCCAAGTTGCTCAAAGCTAAAACCAATGAAACAGTCTTTTGCAAACAACCACGCTGATTATCTTTTTGCTAGAATGATGTTAAGACGGGTTTGGACGAGGTTAATTTTTGTTAAAGACAGTTGCTATTATTTAACTTTTGGGTTCCTTTTTGGGAGGGGAATTGGATAAGTACAAAAATATGGACCAAGGTTGAAAAAAGCCCATAAGATGATGCTAAAGACACTAAAAGACTGTCTTTTTCGAACTTTCTTCATCTTTAGACTATATTGCTATACTTTTCCAATACATGTACGAGGAGACAAAAGACGTAACGTGAAAAAATTGACCCGGATCTAGTAAAAATTAAGAAGAGAATAACCAAAAAGTCTGCCAAAAAGACACAAAAAGTTGGCCCAAAGGGCACCTAAAAGCACTGACAATAAGGCTGTGTTTGTGAAGGGAAAAAGGAAAAAAATTGGACAAATTAGGATATGTTTTAACACCTATTCTAACTTTTTTTATCCCTACAAGTCCCAGAACCAAAACAGCCTACAAGAATTCAGGACAGCCATCTTTCAAATAAATTCAGAACTTTATGAGGATATATAAGTTCTATAAGTTGACGTGTCAAGCACAACAGGTCAAAACACACTTAACAACAAAAAAAAAAAACAGGTCAAAACACAAGCAAGAAACTACCAAGGGATAAGGCATATACCAAACTTCCCCCCTTCATCCCTCATGTCTTCTAATATCTCCTCGTAATCTCCATCATCCATCAGTTCATCAGATGTAATTACCTTTCAGGATACCCAAAGTGAATCATCATTAGCAGGACCATAGCTAATCATTATAAGGAAGTAGGGGAAGAAGTGAAAAAGAGTTGGACTTCAGAGGTTAACAGTACCTCAGTCAAGCATAGAACTTTTGTTGGAGTCTCTCCAGTTGTCATAGGCCCTATCCCTATTCCAGGAAGATTCACACCACCAGCTTGCAAGGTCATTTTCTATAAATAAATAAAAAAGTCCGAATTCATCGCTCAGTACTAAAATGGTAGGAAGCTAACCACGAAGGGAAAATAGCATAGTTCCTTACCTGCAAAGCTATATGTTGTTGTGCCTGAGCCAATATACTTTCCTGTTCTGAGTTAACTGGCTCATTGCTGAAAGAAAAATGACAAGGCATCAGCTGTGTAAATAGGCATGTTTAGCTAACATTATTCCAACAGTGTTTCGCAATTCCTACGCACTACATATGCCACGGACAACATATCAATCTCAAATGCCACTAGATTGATCAAATTTGAAGCTATGTCGGCCATTGCCAACAATAATCTATAGAGATGAAATATCCCAAATTAATTGCCACGAGGACAAAAAAGTCTCCTCGCCTCAAATTCCAGAGTGTCATAGGAAACAAATCAGGCAAAACAACATTTAATTTCTAAATACATGGAACTATAAACCCGAAGACCTATTTTTGTTCCGAAGGAAGATAAATTGTCTTGTTCCCATTTAATAAAGCAAAATAACACAATAAGCATGAACACAAACACATGATAAGGCTAATTTTAAGAATCTGTGTAATCGACTGGTAACTCCATCATTAAAATGCCATTGCACATGAGAGATTTGAACCACTGAAGATTTCAGCATATAACACCTCTGCCTCACAAACCAAAAGAAAAAACAATACAGAAATTTTAAGTTTTAAACTAGAGTTCCAGAGCATACCAACTAAGACACAAAATGGTAGCAAGCAAGGAAATAATACTAAATTAACCAACAGAAATTTCGACAAAGAATGGCTGTCGTCAAAGAAAACTTATCCTTTTTTCCATCCAATTTATTAGAGAACACCAACCTCATAGTGGCACGCCGGACAGTTAAAGTCTTATCCCCCATTTTCAAGCCATTAAGAGCAGCACAAGCAACGTCAGTTGCCGTTGGATCCTGAGGTAAATATTAGCCAACATTCAGCAATTAAAGTGAGGAACGCCCATCAGAAATACATATAAAATCTAAAGTTACAACTGTATGGACAAGAGACGTAACTTCAATTTTATAAAGCACCATGTCACAATGAGAAAACTGAAGGCAGCTTTCAATAGTCATGAACATGGAGCTTTATTTTTAAAAGATTGGTAGAATATTTGATTCTCAGGATACAAATAAACATTGAGAGCTTTGAAAACTTCTTGGACAGCAGCCCAACGAGAAACTTTGAAGATACAAAATGTTAGCTTCATTCACCTTATAAATGCAGAAACCGTATCCTTTGGAATTTCCCGTGTCTCTATCCTTGACAAGATCAAACCCACGCAACGGTCTGCATATTTACAACTAGAACTTGTGATTACCATAACAGAAAAGATGGCAATGACCACGAAATGGATATCTTAATGCCTCAAAAACTGCAGATCATCCATCAGACACATAGCAAAAACAAAATGACTGCACAATGAAAATTGAATGAAGAAAAAATCTTAGAAGGAATAAATGGCAGAATGATGCCCATACCCAAAGGACTCCAGCAATTCCCGTATCTGTACTTCAGTAAAGTAGTATGGCAAGCCACCAACAAAGATACGATCAGGTCCCTCAACTCCACCAACCATACTAGAAATGAATCAGGAGTCAGCATGCCAGAATTAACCCAATCAACAAATAGATCAAACAGCCGAAATGGATTTGAAAAACTGGAGTTATAATGCATTGGATGATATTCCAATAAACAAAAGCAACAGAACTAAATTGAAACAAAGAAGGTAAGACCTTCAAGAAAAAGCAAGGATTTTATTTTTGGAAGAACAACATATTTCAGTAGTATCTGTACAGACGGGCTTCTTTTGTATTACTTGTATTGTAGAGCGTCCCCTGGATGATATCCCTTCACTTAATGGCCTCCTAGACTCAAAGATAAGAACTTTAAGAAATAGCAAAAGATTTTATTTTTGGATGAACATAATTCAGTAATTCTGTACAGAAGGGCTCATTTTGTATCCCATGTACCGGTAGACGGTCCCATGGATGATATCCCTTCGCTAATTGCCTCCTAGACTCCATAATTCGAAATTTAACAGCACGGTTCTTGTCAACTACTCCAATCCTTTTATTGATTGATTGCTGACATGTAATTAGTTGGTCCAGGTCCTTTAAAGCAATCCCTAGTTCGCCAACCTCAGGTAAAATACCGCTTTTGCCCAGTATGACTTTGTTAGCTGCGAGGGGCACTCCACTTTCCTGGGCCTGGGAATGATAGCATTGTGTATGCCCCAATTTCCCGTTACATCACTCATTCTCCTCCAGTGTCACAGGCTTTTTATTTGACGATCAATAAATTTTGAGAGAAACTTTACACATACAAGAAAATGAAAAGTAGCATCCACTTACAACTCCTACAAAGATATAAACAAGTAGAGCAAAATTTCAATGTCCCAACATTTGATTTTGTGCAGTAAGTGCTACAACATAACCATCTTTGGTAGATTGAATCATGAGAATATAGTGAAGGGAAAAAAGACAACCACACCAACTTACCCCGGTGTTAGTCTAACAGCAGCCAAGTTAAGGTGAGGGTTTGGTTGGCTAGGACCAAGTGCTGCAGCTAATGAAGGGTTGTAGTCTGTAGGCCTTCGAACCCTCACAGAGACTCCCTATCATGATTGGAGAAGAGATATCAGACACAATCACCAGTGCTTTATAAAACTCAAGTTAACCACTGAGCAACCAATTGAATAACAAGCCGAAGTCAACTGTCTATGCAGAATCAACATTAGAAAACTCAAGTCAACCATTCTTCAAGTTCTGCGTTCTAAAAGATACCCATAAGCAATTGAAAGAAAATGAAAGGGCATGCATTTGATGGTGTGTCCAGCAGAAAAGACACCATTTCAATCCCAAAAGCTTTGAAGTTTGCACCTAACGTAAAGTAAATGCTGATTATGGCTTACTATCATAGGCCTCATTGAAATTACAAAGTTATCAGCAAACAGAAGCAAAAAATTCTTGACAATGACCACAAAAACTTGTTACAGCTTAAATGTTCATCGTTCCACCACTGGTAGACGACTTCTATTTAAGTTTTGTAAGAAGAGCAGAATTTAAACTTTTTACAGCGTATTTTCATTTTCTACTCCCTCTGTTCAAAATCGCTTGTCACTTGTACTATTTTGGGATGTTTCAAATTGTTAGCCCTCTTTGAAAAGTCAAAACAAAATGTATTCAATCTTCCAAAATAGTCCCTTTACCAATAACAATGGTTTCATTCAAAAGTTGAAATATAAGGGCATTGTTGGAAATAAATGCATCTTTTTAAGTGTGAATGCATTTATTGCATATCTCCTTAAACAGTTGGATTCTCCAAAGGGACCAGCAATTTGGAACAGAGGGAGTATCAATTTTCTTCAATTACATTTTCCAGCCAATTGTTGATGTGATTGTGCATACAAGAGAGAGAGAGAGAGAGAGAGAGAGAGAGAGAGAGAGAGAGAGAGAGAGAGAGAGAGAGAGAGAGTGAGTGAGTTTTGAATACCTCAAATACAATCCCATCTAATGACATTGCATTACTTGCTTCTTCAACAGTTCTCATCTCCACAAATGCAAATTTCTTTTCATGATTAATGTACACATTGACAACAGCATCACCTAAAGTTAATATCGAATAATGCCTTACATCTTACAAAACATGGGAGGAAAATGGAACACATTTGATACATTATTTACAGTTTCGAAGCAAGCTTACCAGTGCCGGCAGAATTTCCTCCGATAGCCGCCATAACACTACTAAAAAATGTTGCGATTGTCTGCTTGAAAAAACCATAGTAAATGAAAAAGCGAAAAATAATATAGACATCACAAATATTTTAACAGCACAGAGTAAGTCATTGAGCAGTACTTTAGAAGAGAACAAGAAACTGGATTATGATTAAATAACCATACATTGCGAGAACCTAAATTCCTTGAAATGTCAAAATACATATAAATGTAAATTGTTAACTATAGTTAACACATGTCCAGTACTATTACAAACAAACATCAGAATCCAACCAAGAAAATTCGTTATGTTCCTCTCTTTATTCCAGACAGTAGTGTCAATCCTATTTGGTTTCTTTATTAAACCAATCTCCCATTCATCCAGGAGAAAATAAAGAGCATTTTGAACATTAAAAAAAGGCTTTGAATGCAGATACCATATCAACTTCCACAGTTCTCCTGCAGACATAAAGAACATAACAAACTCATAAAAAGGTTACCTACTTGAGAATCCATCAGGCAATAAAATATGTTCTCTATGGGTAAAAGTAAAACTGCATACATTCCCTTCTGCAACCTAGTAATGTTGTTTCTTGGAGTTGGTCTAAAGCACAATTGCAGAGAACACCCCAAACTATTTGCAAACCTAACAATTCACGCTATGGTACTCTCAAAACATGCAAACAATTTCTTTTCTTTAGAAGACAGGCGGGGAGAGAAGTATTTGGAACTTGGACATAGTACGACAAAAAGAAAGGGAGAGGAATGAGAGAGGAACCAAGAAAATTGTTTTCCTTTATGATTTTGTATATAATTCTTTGCAATAGTTTAGATTATTGTTCTCTAAATAACAAGGAACCAGGAAACAGAGAAGGACTGATACATGGGACTAAGAATTTCTCACCTCCATCATATAACCTTTTCTTCCATGGTAACCAACAATGCATAATGGTTTCCGTGGAATTTACTTTTCTATTGTCCTTCCCAAACCCATTAAACAAACGAAGTGCACAAGAAAGACATGACATACAGTTCCGAACCAAGTAAAAATGTTACAACTACAAAAAAAAAAAAAAAGAGAAGGGAAAAAGATGCATAGAAAGGAATTGATAGAGAATCTCTGACGAATATCAAGTCATCTATTATGGGACTAGGCTATGTAGGAAGCAGTAGCCACAAGGGGGAAGAGTCATAGTTTATTCAAAATAACCCAAAATAGAATAACAATAACCTGCTCATTAGCCAAGGGAGGTAGACCACCAACGTAAACTCTGCGTGCATGCCTTGTAGCCTATAGAGAGGGAAAAGCTTGAAACAACCTTACTTTGCGATAGTGTAAGATAAATGAAATGTCACAATATCTACCTGCTGAGTCATAGCTTGGGCTGGCATCAAGGAAAGAGCTCCCAATGGATTAACCTAACAAAATTAACTTGATTAGCCAGATAAGGATGCAAATGAAAGAATTTAGTGAAGTAGCTGTCACCACCTGTGTCGCCCCAAAAGGAAGCATGTTTTGAAGTATTCCGGGCATTGCTTGAGGGACACCTGTCAATTGTCCTGCATAATTGAACCGTAAAAACAAAAACAGTAAATTCAGGAGAAATTTAGCAATGTGTTGCTACTTTGAGACAAGAAGCAACACATCAGAAGTTTACAACTATTTACATAATTATAAACAATGCACAAGCTTTTAAGTACCAAAAAAAACTATATCGTACCTATAATTATATAGCATTCAGGCAATACAGAAAGAAATTAATTTCATCAGTGCAGATGCTGGAGAAATATTCGTAAGTCTACCAAATAATAACAGTTGCCGGTTGATAGCGAACAAGATCCAGCTAATCGGTGCATTGGTTCCTTGTTGAACATAAAATCTACAGTGGAGTCACGTCCATGGGAAGCACAATGGGAAATGAAGCCCAACATTGCCTTCTTACCCAATGATACACAAAAAGACAAACAAACAACCACACAACACAGCCAAACAACACAACAACGGTTCTCAGTTATGATAATGAGGAATAAGATAAGAAACAGAAACAGAATAACAATATGCAGGATGACAAAATAAATCACAAATGCTAAAACTCGTGTAGTTAATGATGCTGGGTGACTCAAGAATAGTGGGACTTTGCTTTAATAGCCAACTGCTAGATAGCTAACCTGGGATTGCACCAACACCAAGAAAAGATGTAACAGGTGGTGCCATGTCAAAACCACTTGTTCGTTTGCTGCAGAAAAAGATACGGATGCAACACGTCAACTTGGATGAAACAGCTTCACAAACAACATAAAACAACAAAACTTTCCAATGTAACTTTTAACAAGCTCCAAAATGTTCTTACATCACACTCTCTTGCCTTCGTTTTTTTTTGTTTTTTTCTTTTTTTTTCCGGTAAAGCTCTTGCCTTTATTCAGTAGGCTAAACAATGTGAACTTGAAAACAATTCCATGAAATGCAATTGCTTACAAGATACGACAAGGAAGCAAAGCAGAGATATTAGATATACACGAAACAAGATGACACGCTGACACTGAAAAACAGCTTAGCACGAAAAAAGACCTCATACACGAGGATTAGGTGACAAGTCCTAGTTTCTTTAACGTAGCAACTAAAAAAGAGAACAGTGCCCAGGTCACTCATAGACTGAAAAGACTTATCGAACAAGACCACAAACCTACTGAACAAGGCGATTCTCAATTCAGAAGATCTTCAACAAAGATGAAAAGTAACTCTAGTATATGCAAAAAAAAGTCATAATAAATTGACACTTACTCAAAAGATGAAAGCTAACAGAGTAACCAGCTTATGCAAAAAATGTCACTTGTCGATTATCCAAATGGTGATTTCGGTAAGACGAGAGCTAACAAAGTAACCAGCTTATGCAAAAGATGTCAATTATCATTTATCCAAACGGTAATCAAATTTGTTAACGAACAAGCATAAATAACCAATACTTCATGCTAAACAACAGCTGTTAGCCCACTAATGAAACAACGTAAGATCCAAGAACACTTGCACCCTACACAATAGGATCATATAGTTTTCATTGAGGTCTAGAGGCCACATTACTAAGGCATAACAATAGGAATATTTTAAGCTTTGAAAAAGATCATCAGCAAAGAGATCATATTTAAGACCTTTTGGAAGGAGAGCGGGAACGAGATCTAGATCTCTTTCTATATTTCTCGTTTGATCGAGAACGTGATCTGTGTCTATGATGCCTATCTCTGTCATGATCATAATCTCGGTGCCTGCAAAAGCAACTGCTTTTATGAGAACATACAACATAAGAATGCAAAATAGGATCAAGACATTGGCAGTTATCTATAACACAACTTCCATAGTATGTGTCAATCAAGAAACAAGAGTGTGTCATCAGTTCCAAATCCCTTGCAATCATGGAGGCTAACAGGCATGAACTATGGATACAGGACACTGATAATCAGAAATTCATAGCCATGAAGCAATGACAAACTATGACAATGAATAGGCCGGATAAGGGCATGTAAAAGTTTGGGAAAAGGGTAAGAAAATGAAAAAATGAAGAAACTATAAATGTTGTATCTCAACCTTTCATAATCCCGATTTGAGGAACGGCCATAACTATTTCTGTTCCTTCCCCTATTATCCCTCACATCTCTCTCTTTGTAGTCCCTGGGATGACGGTCTCGGTTCCATTCTCTTGACCTCTCACTGTTTGATTCACGAGATTTATGCTGCAATTATTTAACATAGCTAGTCAATAGCCTGCATACATAACCAAATAATAACAGAGGAAGAAAAGTAAGGCCACATCAAAAGCTAAATTATACACTTCGTAAGGGGAGACAGCCATAGCCAACAAACTGAATCCGGGATGTAAATGAGAAAACCATTTTAACTTCAGACAAACCAAAAAAGTCACCCTTCTCTTACTTTTGCAGAACTATATTGTATGTCAATGCCCTAGGCCTACATGCATGAATCTCCCACTCAGTTTGGATAGATAGTTTGGGAAGGAAGTGGAGGATATAGTGGGGGAAAGTTAGTAATCTTACTTTTCCATGGTTTTACAGAGGGGAAGTTATTTGTCTAAGATTGATTATACCCATTCAGAAAATAAACAAGACTTTAAAGTTATTAAAGTAAGAAGAAGAGAATAGTAGTAAAAGTGCATAATACACCTCACTTTCTTCTCTTCATCTTGGTTAAACAAAACAACCGGAGCTTCCCTCTTTGGTTGCCAAACAATCGGAGTTTATCTCCCTTCCTTTCTTTCCCCACCTTTTCGGTTCCCCCTTGTAACTAGCACTCCCCTTCCCTCTCCATTCTCTCAATCCTAACTGAGTGTAAGCCAAAAATCTCATATGGATAATGCCTCGATTCATTGTTCCTACTTCCAAGTTCAATGACGGAAACACCAAGAAACTATATTTACTGGGTCTGATTGCAACCAAAATGCTTATCTAAAACTTTCAGGATTTTAGATCAAAAGTTTCGCTTGTAATAAGCATTATCATTTTAGCTAATCTATATAGTAGGTACAAATGGTGACTTGCTTATTTGATAATGAAATCTGATCCACATCACTCCCCTCTTAATAACCTTGACACCACAAATCAAAAGTGCCACTAAGGAGTAAGGATCTACACACTCAACCAGTGATATCAATTAAACACAACATAATCATTCCCTAATCACAAATCCAAAAATTTCGAAGGGTATTGGTGTAGTTAAGATGCAGTTCAGTTACGGTTATAGTTCGGTTTCGATTTCCAGTGCTGTCATCACATGAAATCTAAACCGTAACCGAACTGGCCATATTTCCGAAATCAGAAATTAGAAACCAAAACCAAAACTACGGTTAAAAATTCAGTTAAAAGCCGCACCAATTGGTTCGGCACGGTTCTAAGGTTCCGGTGAGATTGTCATCCCTAATTATCATGCCTCATTCACAGATCAAAAATCTCTACCTCCCACTTCAGATCATTCAATCAGCAAGAAAATAAAACCAAAAAAAAACGTAAACCAATAACCTTGTGACGGTAGGGGGACGACCCTCCGCGTCCATGGTCGTCGCCTTTGCTGGTATGCCGATCGCCATCGTCGTCGTAGCTAGACATTAATGGAATCTTGGTACCTAGAAACCCTAATCCTTGGCGCTAACTTGTTTTCCTTGTGTCTATAGCGGAGAGAGAAGATCAATTTGTGCCCTAGATCGGCATTTGGCGTCGACAGTTGGAATGCTCTGTTCGGGTTTTGTTGGCGAAATGGGCTCTGGTGGTTTATAATTGGCCCAAACGTAGTCGATTCGTTGGGTTGGGTGGATAAGTTACGAATGGCCTAATAAGGTGAACCGGCCCAGTAGATGAAGTGATGAGCCGGCCCAGCATCTGAAGTGATGGGCCTCTCGTATTGTCTTTTTGGTTGTTTTTATTCGTCTTAACAAAAAAATTTGGAAAGAGACAATTACGGCTCAGGACGTGTTTTTATAATTAATACTTGCCAAAGACATGCTGAGAACATTTGTTAATGTTAAAAATGTCTTTGACAGGTATTAATTATCAAAACACGTCTTTTGCCGTCATTTTCCCATTTGAAAAGTATAAACACGTAGCACAAAATTGGAAAAAGCTATAAACATTCTATTAGTTTTGGGATTTTAGATTTGGATTTGTAGGTAATGAGTGTGGAGAGAAATAGAGTAATAATTGAAAATAGAGGTAATGATTGAAAGGGGAAAAAAATGAGTGTAATGATTGGAGAAAGAAATAGGATAATGATTAGAATTTAAAATTTAAAACCCTTAACCAAACAAGGTTTAAAGATTATGGGCCTGTAAAGACCCGGTATTTTTAATAAATAATAATTAATATCAAAACAAAACAAAATTTCTCGTTAGTTTATTTAATGTGAAATTTTTTTTATATCGTCACACCAAATTTTATCCCGTAATCGATTGCATACGCGCACGTATCCGACAAGTAATTTTTCTAGTATGGGCATGCATTGCACTAAATCTTTTTTTCAACCAACCCCAAAAAAAAATTCCCAGCCATTCGTTTGCATTGTATACCTGGCCAATAACCCAACCGTCTTCTCCCCATCGCATAATGTTCCTATATTTTTGTCTACCTTTTTCTTCATAGCCAATCAAAGATTGACAGAGCTTTTAAATCCTTTCTTAGTAAATTGCTTTTCCCACCCCTCCTGACACACCCCCCTCGACCCCACACCCATCTTCCGAAAATACCCTCGCACCTACACCCCCCTCGACCCCACACCCATCTTCCGAAAATACCCTCGCACCTACGCCTCAGAAATACCCAACCCCATTTTCAATTATTTCTCCTTTATTTCCTTAATAATCTTTATATCTTTTTTCTCTTTTATTTATTTAATATTATTTAAGTGTTCCGATTTTCAATTTGATTGAATCGGTGCAAAGATTTTGTTTTCTTTATCATTTTATCTTTATTGATCATAATGAATTTTTGACTCTAAGACCTTACAACAAGCACCCTAAGACTTTTTATTTAGTTTCAGGTCTCTCTTAGGGTGCTCATTGAAAGGTCTTAGAGGCAAAAATTCATTATGACTATTTAGGATGAAACGATAAGAAAAATAAGATCTTCGCATCAGTTCAAACGAATTGAAAATTGGAATACTTATTTTTTTATATAGTGTATATATTAAAAAATATAGTTAAGAAATTAAGTATTTCAATTTTCAATCTGTTTGAGCCGGTGCAAAGATTTTATTTTTCTTATCATTTCATCGTAAATGGTCATAATGAATTTTTGGCTATAAAGCCTTCCAATGGGCACTCTTAGAGAACCTTGAAACTAAATAATAAATTTTAGGGTCTTCATTGAAAGGCCTTAGAACAAAAAATTCATTATGACCATTTAGGATTAAATGATAAAAAAAAAAAAAAAAGATCTTTGCACCGGTTCATCTGAAATTGAAAATTGAAGCAATATATAGACGATGTATTTATTCCGTTTGAACAGGAAATGTTCCAATTTTCATAGATATTGTTAAGACAAACTTTTGCATTTGTTAGTTTTGCGCCAAACTTTTGTGAGTTATTGATTTGTCTAGACCAAAAGAATCGGAAAAGTAATTTTTTTTTACTTTTACCCAAGTATTTTGCTAAAAAGTGATTATTTCTCAAAATACTTGGGTAAAAGTAAAAAAAAAAAAAATTCTTCGATTCTTTTTGTCGAAACGAATCAATAACACAAAATTAATAAGTGCGAAAAAAATTCAAATAATGACAAAGTTTTCAAATTTAAGTTAAGTTCAAGAGAACGAAGCCTTAAATATAAAGTCAAATTTAAAATATAAAAACCATATTTTAGTTGACAATATTATTTGAGTTAACCAAATTAAAATTAAATAAGTAATTAAATAAATAAAAAAATGAATTAAATAAATAAGATAATAGAATTAAAGAATTAAAAAAATTAGTCAAAAGGGTGGGAGTTGGGGACATTTTGGTCTTTTTGGCAAGAGAGAGGGGGCGGTGTCGGGGTGTGGGAAAAACAATATATATATATATATATATATATATATATATATATATATATATATATATTTACTTTTATCCAAATATTTTGAATAAAGACCAAAAGTGGTCTTTATTCAAAATATTTGAAATTTTTTTTTTTTAGTTTTCGGACTCGTCTTGACGAAACGAATCGGAAAACCAAAAAAATTAGGCACAAAACTAACAAATGCAAAAAAAAATCAAATAAAGACAAACAAAAAAGTGAAAAAAGTTGTTAATGGAACGGGGTCTTTAATTAAAATAATGTAAAATTCTTAAATATAATTGCAAATTTAAATGTAAAAGCATAATTTAGTTTAAAACATAATTTGAGTTAATCAAAATAAAATTAAATAAGTATTGAATAAAATTAAATAAGTATTTCAATAAAATAAAAAAGGAATTAAATAAATATGATAAAAGCAATTAGGTAAAGAAAAGAATTAAATCAAGAAAGGAATTAAAGAGTGAAGTGGGGGTATTTCGGTCAAATGGGCAAAAAGGGGGGAAGGGGGTGTGTGTCAGAAGGGGGGCGAAAAGCAGCTGCCCCTTTCTTTACCCATCAAGTAAAAACCTTAACTCACATCCTCCTCATAACCAAGAGGTTTATGAATTTTTAATCTCTTTTTGTTAACCGTTTCCTCCTATTAACCTATATCTAACAAATGGCAACCCAATTACTTTTCTGTAACCCTTGGTTTTCACTTATCTGATTTTTTCTGAAATCCCTATTGACCACCCCCTTTCCAAATCGGCAGAGAGAGAGGAGAGGTCACCACCATCCTTTTCATTTTTTATTTTTTTGGTTTCCCTTTCTTTCCCTTTTGTGCTCTCTCATTTGGCCGAGAGAGAGAAGAGAGATTCTGGGTAGAAGAAAGAAAGAAGAAGCAACCACCACTATACTCCTCACCATCACCACCAGCCGAACTCCACCTCCGCTTTGATCCGCCGTCGATTCTCTCCGATCCCCATTTCCCAAGACGAGAAGTAGTCCGAACTCACCTCTCTAAATATATATTATATTCCATATTGATTGTTTCGTGTTTTGGTACGAAAATAATCGAACTCAACGTGCGGGTCGAAGTCGGGCCGAAGTTTTTCCGAAATATAACGGCCCTGGAATTTGAAATGGAAATGTAATGGCGGATCAAAAAAAAAAAAAAATGGAAATGTAATAATTGCAGTCTAGTCCTTCAAGTTAGATTAGCTTATAAATCAAAACCATGAGTATTAAAAACTAATATTATAAGCCCCAAAGTTAATTAGTTTCGATTAAATCCTAGTTTTATTGCGATCATGAATTATTTTGGTACTGACAATACACCCGAGATGATTAAGAGTAAACGTAGATTTTAGTTTTGAAAAGGAAAAGAGAAAATAAAATGAAGTAGTTGATTTGTTTTTATCGCATGATTTCTTTTATCACATGATTAAATATTGTTAGCATGATAATTATGTTTATTTAAAATGTTGGATTGCATGATACTTTACTGTACTTGTAAAATAGACAAATAGGTTCCCAAGGTGGTATATGATTAAAGGATCACATAGGTGTTGATAAGTAACGAAAAAATGAGAAAGTGATTGAGTCATGGTTTTAAAGATGGGTGCTAACAATGGCCCAGTCTTTCTGTTAATGGGTGCTAACAGGGGCCCAAGTTATATGAGAAACGTAACCCTAGGTAGGGCACAATGGTGATTGGCTGTGAGAACAGGTTTGGTTCCTTCCTTGTATGGTTGCGTCGACTGTAGATCCGAGTAAATAATTTGGTAGCTATCAGCGGGACACAACAAGGAACTGTCTGAATCACACTGGGTTGCCTTACGCTGGAGGTTAAGGGTAGGAACGGATCTGTGGATAAGATCCGAGATATCACCTAGGTTGAAGAATAGTAATAAAATGGTTAATTGTTCTCTTTTATGTTATGTCAATCCATTTCAATTATATTATATTGCTTGTAAGTTATAGGTTCGGATGGGTTTTGGCTATTGAGCGTCATTGCTTACGGTACTATGTTGACCGAGTAACTCGAATGCCAGGTATTGAAGACAGAGCAGCAGGGTTGTAGGCAAAGAAGGATTTGACGACGACCAATGAAGAGATTGTCGACTTTGAATTCCGTCCTATAGTTGCTCTGACTAATTTAAATCGACCTTACTTTGAGAAGCTTTTTGGTTTATTGGAAATTATAATATTTTGACAAATTCAAAATACTTAAACTACATTCAATATGGTTGTAATATGGTGACACGGGCTTTTGGAACAATGACGTAGTAAATCTATGGATTTCTCTTTGGACAATTGTCTTTGGAAATTTTAAAGCCTGGAAAAAGAAAAATATTATTGAAAATCTGTTTTCAATATTTTTTAATGTCTTCGAATGTTCGGGACATTACAGGGCCTATAGTAAACTTTTTATCGTATTTTTATACTTTTTCAATTACTCTCGTTAAGATGGGCGATTGCTCCAAGAAATTTGGCCCGGATCTAACAATAGTAAAGAATAAAACAACTAAAAAGACAGAATCTAAAAAGACATCAAAAAGTTAAGTCGAAGAACACAATTTTCAGAACATTTTTAAATGAATTACGGGAACCTCCAACTTCTGAATAAAATAAAAAATAAAAACCCTATTTTTTAATGAACAATATAAAATACATGTATGTAGACGATGTGAGAAAGCTAATACTTTTACATTTTTACTCCTAACAATAATAGATGATAGCATGTTGCGTCTTTATTTTAATTAAGGTGAAAAAAAAAACCCGGTAAATCGTAAGATGACAAAATTTTGTAATTATAAAGTAAACAAAATATATGGGGCTAAAGAGAATTTTTCATAGCTATATGGATATGGGTGTAAAGAGAGATTGATGCCAAAGAGGATATCTTCGATTTCAAAAAATAATTAAGCCTCCTACATTCTTAAGTAAATTAATTATCTTCTTTCTTATTTTACGTGGAACACACATTCATCCAGTTAATAGAAAATAGTACAAAAAACGTTGAATATATATGTTCATGGTTGCTATTTGAAGATAATGAATAGAAAGAGAGAATCACTCCCATATGTAGTATGTGTATATAACTGGGTAAATAATTCATTTAATTTGTGTAAAGAGGGCGGTGCACGGGCAAACCCTTGTTTTATACATGTGTGATAACTTTTGGCTCCTATCCAGAATGGTTAATTGAGAGGGTCCAATTTTTTAATGATCCTATATTGCATGTAGTGGTGGAAGAGCGTGAGACAGCTTCTTATATCAAGCAAGGGAGTGGGAATTAGGGGTGAAAAAATTTGGTAAACTGAACTGAAAGTCGAAACGGGCCAAACTAGTGATTTGGTTTGGTATATAGAGTCAAACAGTTTGGTCTAATTTGAGTTTTGGCCAAACTGAAAAAGAATTGGTTTGGTTCGATTTGCCACATACCAATCCGAAATAGATCAGACCGGACTGAATATCATATATATATATATTAGAAATCTTCAGGTAAAGATCTTAAAATGAGGACCTTATATACGGACCTCCCCATTTCTCGCCTTTCCCGATCGGATTTTGATGATCCGAGCCGCTCAATGTGTTCAGACCGTGGTTTTAAGGGTACCCGCATTAAAGTGGCAAAAAAAATGACCGGAAATGACTTGATTTAAGCAGTTTTTATTTGAACCATTCGATAAAAAAATAAACAAAAACTGCTCGGATGAAGCCCTTCTTGGTCTTTTTTTTGCTGATTCCTAGCGAGTACCCTTAAAATCATGTTTTGAACACATTGAGCGGCTCGAATCATCGAAATTCGATCGGGAAAGGGAGGTACGCATTTTATTAAAATAAGGAGGTCCTTATAAGAAGGGAACTCATAAATATATATATAGCGAGAATTTGGCAAAAAACATAACAAGAAAGGACTTGATTTGAACAGTTTTTTATTGAACTGTTCAATAAAGTTCAATAAAAAACCTGTTTGGATGAAGCCCTTTCCGATTAATTTTTTTTGCTAATTTCTCTCAGGTAACCTTAAAATCACGTTACAATTATATTGAGCGGCTCGGATCATCAAAATTCAATCGGGTACTTGGGGGGGGGGGGGGGTTAGAGGTTTTTTTAAAGGTCCCCGGAACCATCCCGATATATATATAACAACAAAAATAGATTGGGTTCCTATTATGAGTATTCTCTAAGGTTTTGATGTGCAACGACTCCTCATCTCTTTTGCTTTTGATCTTTTTTTTTTTTTTTGAAAGGCAAGTCTTCTATTAGAGATCCAACCGGATCAAAGAGCAAAGCTCAACCGGGAGATTACATGGGGAAAGGGTAAAAACAGCACCTAATCTGCTAGCACAGGCTATCCAATTAGCACATCTATTAGCTTTCCGATTACACCAATTGAAAACAACATTGGAAAAAATTGACAAGGAAGAGATATCATCTAAAAGAGCTTGAATAGTCCAATTCTTCTGTTTTGCATTTGGTTGGAGCATATCGATCAAAGGTTGACAGTCTGATTCAATAACAGCATTCATTTTACCCCATGCCTTGGCCATAGACACCGCTACCCGGATAGCCCACGCTTCAGCTGCCAGAGCAAAAGAAACCTTGATTCTCCCATGGTTGATCTCTACCACTGACCCATATTCATCTCTAACTAAGACAGCATATGCAGCAGATTTGTCCGTGGGGTTAAAAGCCCCGTCACAGTTGAATTTCCAGCGATCGTGGAGGGGACGTTGCCACTTAGGATCATTACTATCCCCATGATTACGAGCTGGGACATCTACCGGCGAACAAATTGCTGCTAAAAACTCCCCATGAAATTCCAGAGCCTTTGTGAGGGTCCTCTTCGCATTCGGTTTATGCTGGGAAAAGACCCAGTCATTCCTTTGCTTCCAAATTGCCCAGCATATCTGAGCAATAGCTCCCATCTTTTCAGAAAAATGATCTCCCCAATCCTCGATAAGGCTCACCATCCATCTTTTAATAGACACCATCCTATTAACCGGAGAGAGAAACACAATACCACTGTTAGCCCAGACTTCCTCTGTCCATTCACATCTGAAGAGCACATGTTCGATCGATTCAATCTCAGCGCCACATAGACCACACATCGGGTTTCTTGCACATTTCCTTGCAAACAGATTCTCCTTAGTGGATATAGCATTTCTTATAATTCTCCACAGAAAATGTTTCAGCCTTGAGGGAACTTTCAGGTGCCAGATTTTCTTCCATAAAAGAGAACAAAGATCAGTGGCTAAGCTATCTTGTCCTCTGTTCTTCCTTTGGGCTAGTTGGAAAGCAAGGTGGTATCCGGACTTAACAGTATACAAACCCGAAGGGGTATGCCCCCACACTAGAGCGTCCTCCCTTCCAGTCCAAGAGATGGGAATCATTCTAATGGCAGACCCCACTTCTGTAGAGAATAAAGCTTCAATCTTCTCTTCATCCCAAGATTTAACCCCTTCTTGAAATAGGTCACTGACTTTCAGAGGGGGATTTCCGTTGTTGGGTACCAAAGGGAGAGGGGACATGAAGCCATCCAGCACTTTCAACCATTTATCCTCCCAAACATTGATTGATCTTCCATTTCCAACCCTCCAATGGGAACCTTTCTTCAATAACTCTCCCCCCTCTAAAAGGCTAGACCAAATCCAGGATGGAGATGCTCCCCTTCTGGCTTCCCACGGGGAGGATTTAGGGAAGTAGGAAGCCTTAAGGACTTTGGCCCATAGCGAGTTAGGTTCCTGAACCATTCTCCCAAATTGTTATGCCAACAGGGCTACATTAAAAGCTTGAAGATCCCTGAAACCCAAACCCCCACGCTCTTTGGGATCATTTAGCTCCCTCCAGCAAATCCAATGGATCTTGCTTCCTTTTTCCTTTTCCCCCCACCAAAAGCGGCAAATATCAAAACTTATTTTTTGGCACAACATTTTAGGGAATTTGAAGCAAGACATCGGAAATGTAGGGATAGCCTGAGCCACATCTTTAATAAGAACTTCTTTGCCAGCGGGGTTCATGACCATCTGTTTCCACCCTTGGAGCTTTGCCATGATCCTGTCCCTAACGTACCCTAAGGTTTCTTGTTTCGATTTTCCCCAGCTAGTGGGCACTCCCAAGTATTTCGACCCATCCTTCATGATTCCCATACCCATATAATTCACAATCTCTTGTTGAAGGTCCCTTGAGGTATTTGGGGAGAATAAGATTTCTGACTTCTGGAAATTGATTTCTTCCCCTGATGCATCTCCAAACACCTTTAGAATCTCCTTTACCTTTTCGCAGTTCTTGAGGTTAGCTTCCAAAAGGACCAAGGAATCATCAGCGAAAAGGAGATGGGAAAGCATAGGTCCTCTATTTCTCACCCGAATGCCACCTAACTCTTTGTTGGAAATCGCAGCAGATATCAAAGAAGAGAGCGAATCCGCCACTAGAAGGAAGAGGTAGGGTGATAAAGGATCTCCTTGCCTCAAGCTTCTGGATGGTATAATCTCAGCAGCCTTTCTACCATTTGACATGATTGAGAATCTGACTGTAGTCACGCATAGCATAACCCAGTTGATCCATTTATCATTAAAGCCCAACTTACGCATAGTATCCTCCAAAAAGCTCCATCTCACTCTATCATAGGCCTTACTGAGGTCTAATTTTAAAGCCATAAGAGCTTTTGGGCCTTTCTCTTTGTGCTTAATATAATGGAACACCTCATGAGCAATTATGATGTTGTCATGTATCTGTCGCCCTTCAATAAATGCAGATTGCTCTTGGGAGATAAGAGAAGGTATAAGGGGTTTGAGCCGGTTCGCTAGAATCTTGGAGATGATCTTGTAGACGAAGTTGCAAAGACTGATAGGCCGGAATTGACTAATGACTTCAGGGTGAGGGATCTTTGGAACAAGGACAATGTTTGTTTGGTTAAGAGAATCCATATTAGAGGAGCCATTGAAAAAATCCCGCACCATATTACTGACCTCCACTTTAACCAACTCCCAGTACTTATGGTAGAACAGTCCTGGAAAGCCATCAGGGCCAGGGGCTTTGAGTGCTCCCAATTGAAATACCGCAGAAATTATCTCAAAATCACTCACAGGTTTACAGAGATTACCATTAGAATCTGCATTAATTTTGTTAGAAACACCACTTAAAGCTCTATCAGAATACGTGTAAGGATGAACATCAGAATAAATACTATGAAAATGATGACTAATAATATCAGAGATACCTTTAGGCGAAGTGACCCATTCCTCTCTCTCATTCTTCAATCTCAAGATCAGGTTCCTTTGCCTTCTCTGGGTGGCAGTAATATGGAAGAACCTGGTGTGCCCATCCCCAAATCTTAAGTAGTTCAGACGAGAGCGTTGATGCCAGTACATTTCATCTTGTTCCCACAGTTTATTGAGTTTAGTCAGTAGAGCCCCTTCCTCCAAATTGGTGGCATATGAGCTAGGGCCATCTTGAATAGCATTGATTCTGCTCTTGAGCGAAGCAATTTGTTCCTTAATATCCTTGAATTTCCTTCTGCGCCATGCTTGAAGATTCCTCTTGCAATTGTCTAGGTTTTGAAACACCAGGGTAACATTGTCATTCGCCCTATCGGACCCCCACTGATCTTTAATAATCCCTTCACATTCCTCTTCAGTGGCCCACATAGATTCGAAACGAAAAGGGCGGTGAATTTTCAGAGGCTCCTCCAGGCTTAGGATAATGGGGCAGTGATCAGAACCAATAGTAGGCTCGTGAAAGACCAGGGCTTGGGGGAAAGCCTCTCTTCCCTCTAAGTTAGTATATGCCTTATCAAGCCGTTCCAGCACAGCATCTGAACCAACTCTGTTATTTCTCCAAGTGAACTGCTGCCCCTTGAAACCAAGATCTATTAAGGCACAATCATTCAGGAAATCATTAAACGCAGAGATCCGAGTCGAAGAAGGTATTCTGCCTCCTGATTTCTCCTTAACTGTCGCCACATCGTTAAAGTCACCCAAGCAGAACCAGGGACCAACATTAAGGAATGAAATATCCCTAATTTGATCCCAAACTGCTTCCTTGTGCTGAACTGTGGGACTTCCATAGACAAAAGTCATAGCCCACTTCTTGGAATTAAGCAAAGACTCACAAAGAGTATGGACAATATTATTTTAAGAAAACTCAACGGAAATAGAGACATCAGCGTTCCACCATAAGGCAAGACCACCAGAAAGACCTACTGGATTAACATAAAAACAGTGCTGAAACTTAAGGGAGCGACGAAGCCGTTCCATTTTATTCTCTTTATTTCTAGACTCCATTATGAAGATAATGGAGGGGCGATGTGCTTGAACACTCCCCTTCAATGCCCGGGATGTCAAGGGTCGCCCAACTCCTTGAACATTCCAAGCCAAAATCAGCATTGAGACTGTGGCTGTTTAGGGCCAGCCACTACCGCCCCTTCCATCTTGGAAGTAGCCGGAAGCAATTCGTCAGAACGAGGGCCTTGAACCACCCCGGCCAACACACCATTTCCCACCTCATTGGTAGGGAGAACATGAACATCAACAAGGGAATTATCCAAATCAGCACAAAGAAGCTTGGGGGAAGATCTTGAACCAGGAGATTTCTTCCTTGGGACAAAATGTCTGGTGGTTTTAGGGATGGATTTGGTTTTGGGGGATGGGGCTATCAATGGGGAGGGGGAGGATTCAGAGAGGGGGATAATTGGAAGGTATGAGCTATTATCGAGTTTTAGGGCTTTTGATTTTGTGGGGGATGAGGGGTACACTTCATTTTTCCTTTTGAGGCAAAGAAGCTGGCCAAAGACATCACAGAGTTTGACATCCTCGTGGACAAGGGTAGGAGGAGATTTTGGGCTGAGAGGGGTAGTGGTGGAGTTGGGCTGGATAAGGCTAGTATCATTAACTTTGGGCAGGGTTTCAGTATACCCAAGGGAAATTGGGCTAAGGGGAATCAAGGGCTTTCTCGGGCTATCTCCTGGTTCAGTTACAAAATACTCAGGCCCATCAGACCTCGGACTCGAGCATGTGGATTCACTAGGAAAGTGGGAGTCCAATCCACGTGGACCCAAACAATCCAAAACACCGTCAACGGGAATATTCATATGGGACAAATTTGGGATAACTTTGAAATGAATACCTGGAGCCATCACAGAGGTGACACTTGGCAAAGGCAAGTTGGTAGGATGCGGCGCACGTACATCCTCCGTACTCGATCCAGCGTTACCAATGTCAAGAGGTGGTTTGCGCGTGGAAACATGGATCGGATCACGTGCCACCATATCTTTTTCAGTCACCAATGGCCGGCGCTCGCTTTCAGAGTTCTCCACTCTTGATTCCATATCCACCACCGGGAGGCTGGGGCCTCTAACTGACCCCGTACGGAGCTCCGGTCCATACCCAGAGACAAGACCTTCTTCCCTAGAGATAAACTTACAGTTGTTGTGTTCATGGCCAATACGACCACAAGCATAGCAAAAGTCAGAAAGTCTTTCATACTTGTAAGCAATCCACAAATCATTCCCTGAAGGATTCTTACGACGGAGCCAGAAACCCTTGGGAAGAGGTTGAGAAAGGTTGACCTCCACCTTCACCCTAAGGAAACTCCTTTGCAGTAGTAAACCATCGGATATAGCTTCAATACCCAGAAGACGGGCAAATCTCTTTCCAATGATTTCACCATTTTCTCGTGTCATTTTCTCCACCGGGAGGCCATGGATCTGGACCCAGAAAGGTGATACATTGAAATCCATTTCAGAAGCCACCACTCCTTCAGGAAGAGGTTTGAGAACAAGCAGTTTACCCATCACGGACCATGGGGCATTTCTTAGGATCGAACAGCGATCCATCTCATCATTGAATCGGAAGAGGGTGGTATTATTACTCCATGGAGTAATGGAAAAATCAGCCCGAGTATTCCATGCTTTACGGAGAATATTGGAAATAGCTGTTTTGTTGGGTGGTTTATCATGAATAATCCGACCAAGGAGGCACAGGGTACGGCTAGTTCCATTAGCCCCACTGCCTTCCGCTAGATCAAGGAAAACTGAGTCTGACATAGAGGGAGCGAAGAATACAGAAGTTCTGGGACAAAGAAAAGGAAAGAATGGGAGGAGAAGCTGGGCAAGGAAGATTTGGGGGGGGGGGGGGGGGGGGGGGTATGGTGGTGGAGTAGGAAACCTAAACAAAGGACAGGAGGGGATAAGGTAGAACAGAGCTACCGTCACCGCTGGAAAGCTCTCACAAGGAGAGAGACGCTCTCATTTTAGAGAGAGATTGGTTTTGATCTTGTTGATGAGAAACGTAGGGTTGCTTGCAAGTATTGCTCTCAGTGATTCAATTTGATATCTTGATTTGTTCTAATGTTGTTTCTAGCGGTTAGTTCTTACTTTAGTGTTTTTTGCATACTTTTGTTATAATTTTTTCTTAGGCCTCCATCAATTGCACGGAAAGGATAAATAATAATGGAAAAATCAAAAAAAAAATTCTATAACTTTCTATGTGCAGTTATTAGGAAAGCTGTAGGACCCGCAATTTCAACTTTTCGATTGAGAAATACTTTCCTACAAAGTAGGTGTTGCTAAAATGAAAGAATTTCTTACTTTACTGCAAGATTTCTAGTTAAAAGAATACATACATGAAATTAAATTTCATTTTTCTTTACTTCAGCTCATTTTACTTTTTTTAGGTAGGAACCAATTTTTCTACATACTATTCCCGACAACTGGACGAAGCCTTAAAGTTTCTGACAACTGAACGGAGCCTTAGAGAACAACTATTGTTGTGTGCTACATTTGCTAGTTTATTTTCCGCTAGGTCATTAAAAAAAATATGATTTGTATATAAAAAAATCAAAAACCTTTTGATTGAGTGGTGCTTGCGCATAAGTAATAAATTGAAAAAATGGGAATTAACTAGCCAAATCAAACTGGGGTTTTTTTTTTTTTTCGGAGTATCCGGTTCTTCTCTGACTGATTTCCCCAGTTCGGTTGTGTTTCAGTTCGGATTTCCCCCGTATCTGGAGGGTAGAGGAGGTGGGTGAATAACATCGCCCGGGTTCGGTCTCCTCGAAGCACTGTCGGTCTAAGGCTTCCTCAGATTCGCCGGTGTGCGACGGTGGAATAAGTTCGTGGTGTGTTCAGCTTCAGCGACTCGTTCCGACAAAGGAGCATGCAGATCTTTAGGCGCCATGGGTGAATCAACTGTTGGTTTTGCTTCGGCATGAGAGCTGTTTTTCTCTTATGTTGTTTCTTAGTTGTTGCTTTTTCAGATTTCAGATGTGCTTTGATTTCTGTGGGTTTGAGCTAGGGGTCCGTTAGGATTCTCTACTACTTGGACTTAGATTGGTTCCTAATCTAGGCGTTTTGTCGGTCCTGCTTGTAGGGAGTGCCTGTATCGAAGTCTTGGTAGTTTTGGTTCTTTCCTGTACTTTTTGATGAAATCTGTATTGCCTTTGAGTTTTGAAATGAAATTGACAGTTTCACAAAAAAATAAAAAAAACTAGTCAAATTAAACCAAACCAGATCAAATCATTAGCATGAGTTTGATTTGGTTTGTAAAATGTTCAAACCAAACCATTTAGGCAAGTAGTGGGAAGGTTTCACTCATATCGCTACAGATTCAACTCTCGTCCATTTTGTATAGTTTAGTTGGTCAAATTATTTTTTTTTGGATTTGCAGGTTGTGTAGGGCCCAATTAGATGATTCAAACCGTTCATATTATAGAACTTGGCAATACGAGTACCCATACCGAAAATCGTTGTGATCAGATTTGTATTGATCCCTGATCGAAGCGGACTTTTTCTATAAAATGGAATTAGGCACACTGGATAAGAATCCAATTGTTGCAAGTTACTCCAATATGTTCCACTCAGATATTAATGCAAATCCAATCAAGATGATTTTCTGGGATGGTTATTGGTATTGCCAATAAATTTTACAATATGTACGATTCAAATAATTGATTGTTCTCTTCTATTTTCAAAAAGAATTTTTAAAAAAATACCCTCTAGATTCCTCCTACTTCTAACATTTCTCTCTCTATCTCTCTCCACTTATTACTCCTACTATTTTTCAAAAAAATTTTCAAAACACAAACCAAACAAAGCATGAATTGTGCCCTACATGACCTGCAAAAGAAAACAAAAAAAATGGACCATACCAAACAGGACGAATCCTGACACTACTATTAGGAATGGAAAATCCTATACTGCTGCAAGTGTTGTAAGGCGGCTGATCCGACCGTTCATTTTGATATTGACAGCTCGAATTTAATCCAAGCTCCCATTAATCTGAGTCGTCATTATTTGAATTAAAAAACGAGGTATCTGTCGTCAAAATGAACGACCGAATCAACCATTTTATAGTCCCTTCAATGTGGAAATGCCCACGTCCCTACCACTACACCAATTCACAACATATGGAGTAGACAAAAGTAGGCAAATCTCTGCTGCTTGAACCAGCCAACAAAAGTAGGCGATAGAAAAAACACCCAACAAAACTACAAAAGTAGGCACGGGTTGTACAGTAGTACGGTGACGTGTACGGATAGGCACACGGTGACTCTAAATTTGTGTGGTTTTCATTCCAAAACAGCAACATACATACGACAAACCCCCCAACCATCTGTCATTAATACTGTGGGACCCCAAGGGCGGAGATAGTGAACGGAAAGGACGGCGGCCACCGCACGTGTTCTTTTCAGTGGTTCGGTCCCCACTTCTCCAGTTTTTGGTCCGTTTTCCTCCGCCGATTTCCTCTTTTCTCCTTGCGCTTATCCGGAAAGGTACGGTCCAGGGGAATGATCAACGTAAGCGCTGACGCACGAACCCTCGATTCTACTTCTAGGACTCCTTTTTCTTTCCCCTCGTATATATCATCCATGTAATATAATAAATATGATCCATGTCGTTTATTTCGTTTAAAATGATTTATTTAAAGTTCTCAATAAAAATCAACTCAATTCAATATTGATAAATTCGTGTACGAAACATTCAAATTTGCTCTATAAAAGCGTTAATGAAACATGAAGTAAAGTTGTATATTTTTTAAATGTCAATCCGATTGAGTTGGACGAAATAAGCGGCTTCAATCATTGTTTTGGGATGCAAGACACATCCAGAACCTGTATGTATGTGATGTATGGACGTGAATGTAAAGCTGCTTTTCTATTTTTTGAACATCACTCTTGAGTTTTGTAAAAACGCTCGTCTCTCATAAGGCGCTACGTATATTAAAGATGTACGTGTACACGAGACGACAACATGTGAGTGCATTTTGAATTGGTGTCGTATATACTCCTTCCGTTCCACTTTAAATGTCTCGTACGAAAATTCGTACATTTTAAAACCATATATATATAAGGCATTTTGGGTTTTATTTTGAAAATTATTTCAAAAAATATTTGGATAAAAATTATATAAGACAAACTTAATTGGGCCCTACATGACCTGCAAAAAATTGGGCCTTTACCAATATTTGGCTTTTGGGGCTTTTTTACTTTTTGATTCATCTTAACGAGACGAATTAATAATTTAAATTAAATTTAAGAAGAAATTAATAAATGCAAAAATGATTTAGATAAAGACAAAATTCGAACAACCCAAAAAGCTCCCTGAAAAGATGAGGAGAACTAGAGCTGGGCAATGGACACGAAACACGATAACACGATACGAACCAGACACAAAATTAACGGGTTAGGATTGAGCATTTCTGACACGAAACAAGAAAATGACACGACTCGAGAAACATGAATTCTAAATGGGCCAGGTTCGGATTGGGTGATTTGTGACACGAACTCGACTGACACGACACAAACACGACCCGACACGACCTGTTACCCAGGTCTAAGGAGAACAATATCTAATTGATAATGAGAAAACAAACAAATCAGTGATATTTATTATGAGCTGTTAAAGTCAAATCAAAATGCACTGCTTTTGAAAATCGTTGAAATTTATTCAATTCATTCAATTGCAATACAATTGATTTATTTTAAAAAAATTTATCGCTTTGAAGGTACGTACTCGGTACTTTTTAAAAAAACTACCACTACAAGAAAATCAAAATCTTCCATCGGTTTTTTAGCAATAGTAAAAAAAAAAAAAAACTGCTAGTATCAAAAGGGTCTAATAAACGCACGGTATCACTCACGAATAGTTTTAATAACTTGAACGTTTTGACCTTTTATAACTGAATTATGAGATATTTTAGATTTGAAAACTTGAAGGAAGTAAAATGAGATTATTAATTTTAATTCAAGAGGTTAGAGAACAATGTCTACATGTATCATGAGATAGCAATAACAAAAACAATGTACAACAATCAGGTATTATAAGAGGCTGACATATAACCATCCAATTAATAGGCCATATGAGGATTAAATAAATTACTTGTGCGTATATATTTTGCCTAGATTAACTTTTTCTAAAGACACATGTCAAGTTTCAAAATTCGAATTGGTTCCTGGTCCTAGCCGGAGACCAATGGTAAAGAATTGACATTTAGGGATATTTTATTTGTTTTTTGTCATTTTTTTTGTGTGCTAATAAGTCTTTTCTACAATAAAAATTGAACATCTATAGCAGTAGAGCCATAAAACGAACAAAAAAAATAATGGAAGACAATTTTCACAGTATTTTCAGATTTTTTTCTTTTGTCTTGGTTAAGTTGTCCGGTCTTTCCAAATTTTAATTCGTAGTGACCTGTCAATTGCAAATGTACGAGGGTGGCCAACCAATCGGGTTGGTTACCACATGCACTTAAATTTCTTTTTCACCACATCAATGAATATTGTGGCTCACGAAGGTTGAGTCTTTCACTTTACAGCCACTCTCACACTAGAATGTGGTATCTCTGTCATGGAGAAAAGGTCGTTCGTATGTAACCACTTCCACGTTTTCCTGGACAATGAGAGAGAGCCACAAAAAATAACAAAAGGACTCGGCTAATCTAGGAACATGCACCGTGATTCCGTTCAATTTGTTCGGAATTTTTTTCGAAGGGTTCATGTAACAAATCAGTTCAGCCGGATATCGGTAACGGTTTAATGCAGACGTTCTTTTTTTGGTCTTTGATTGGACAGATAAAAAAAAAAAAACGTATGGCTCAAGAATTACCAATATCCAGCTGAATGGGTTTTTTCATAGGGACCCTTCAAATATTTTTTTAAACAAAGTGAACGGCTCATAACATTTATGTGGGACCTCGAAATGTGTTCTACACAAGATGATGTACAAGTGTTGTACCTATAGCAATTTTGATTTTGAAAACAATAAAACATCGGTTATTACCCATTGTAGAAATTGTGCATAGATCGATGGGTTTGCGGGACTTATTTTGGGGCCCAACACAAACGATTAGAGCGTGACAGATGTACATCAATCACTTGCATGTGCTTTTGCAACATCTGACCGTCTGATCAATTTATCCTTGATGTATCCTTTATTTAATTTTGATGTAATATTTGTCTCACTCGTGTGCAATAGATAATTTTCTAATTGTATTTTATGCACACGGGAGGTTGTAATTAGTATTATTGATGGAGTTCTTAAGAAAAACTCCCAAATTCTAACACATACAATATTCATATTTTACCATCTTTCTCAAGGTGATATTAGAGTATCCACAATGCTATAATCAAAAGTAAAAAGTTTTTAAACTTACAATTAATGCTATAATCAAACGTAACAACCTCCTTAGAAATAATCAAATTTTGGGCTTTGGATAACTAAAACTAGCAACTTTTTGATGATAACCAAATTTAATAGACCCTACATATTTTCAATCAAATACACCAATCATTATACAAAAATGTTCCCTCTCTTTTCCCTTTTCCCCTTTCTCTCTTCCATTTTCCTCCTTCTCTTTCTTTTTGAATAATATTTTCGAAAAAAAATATTTTACTAAAAAATTGTTGTTTTTAGAAAACAGTTTTTTTTTAAAAATAACCTTTTTCCAAAAAAAACTTTCAAAAGCTATTTTGTATTTCTAGTAATAGTTTTTTACTAGTTTCAAAACTATTATCTATTATTCACAATTTTTTGTAGTTTGAAAAGATGATGTAACAAGTTTTGGTTATCCAATTTTGATTATGCTATTGTAGACACCTATATTGCTAACCTTAACAATCTCTTAAATAAATAATCAAAAGCTAATGTGGCAACTTTTAGTTTTCAATTTTTTATTATAGAATTGTACTAGATACCCTTATGTTTCTTTAATTGCAAACTTAAACTATGACGTACTATGAGATTCTTTTACCACATATGATTCATATGAAACATGAATTATGATCTATCAAAATCCTAATAATAACGTTTTCGATTCACAGAATTAGATCTTAGTACTAGTTATATATGGTGCTACTAAATTTCCAAACAGAAAACCTGGCTATCGGGCAGTAATTGTTGGGTTTTCTTTAATCGCATGAGATGCATGTCAAAAATTGATTTACGATCCCACATCGGTTAATTATCACTCAATACTTCACTTTATAAGCTACAACGTTGCACCTTTTAAACACCGAGCTTAGTACTTAGTAGTGTGGGCTTGTAACCAAGTGGGGCATCAAAATGTTTGGATGGTGGTATTTGGGACTTTGATATGGCGGGTGCGCATTGCTCTCTCTACTCCACAACTAAATAATTGTGCGTGCCCAACCCACCATGCCAACCCAAAATTGTAGTATCGGGATTAAAGTGGGGATCCCATTGCTCTCTCTACTCCACAACTAAATAATTGTGCGTGCCCAACCCACCATGCCAACCCAAAATTGTAGTATCGGGATTAAAGTGGGGGTCCCAACAACTTGCTATTAATTCTTAACTGAATAGCGGGTTGTATAGAGAAGGAGGGTTCATCTTTTCTAATCGCACCGATTAGAAGAACCCTACCACCAAACAAACATTTTTATTTTTTCATAACCTTGACTCCCTCGTGACATCCATGAGCTCTACTGAAACTTATCTACGGCATGTTTTCATCGTAACCTTTCTAAGTTACTACTATAAATTTCAAAGCTGTTTTGGTGGACTATCCTATTCACAATCATGTTTTGAATTTTTTTCTAGAATCTCGCTTTATTTTTCGGATTAATTATTCATCTTATTTGTCGAGTAGGATACATTTGTGAAAATGTAGCTTGTTCTAATATTAATGGTCTACAACTGCCACCATTTATATATTTTTTAAAAAATACGAGTAGATCAGACTGTCATCCATTTGATCAAGTGATTAATTTTTCACATGAATACTCCATTCAAAGAATCCAAAAAATAAACGACTTGAATCGTTAGAGGGATACCAAAAATGAATCCAAATGACTTAAGCCATACGGTGTAGCCCATATGAAGAACACCTATGCTCTACAGAGTCCCCGGTTACAAAGAACTACAGACAAATTTGATTTGTGTGGTATTCCTGTTCTAATATGATCTTAATCATATTGACCGTGACATGCCCGGTGTGTGTATTGTAATAAATGAATTCACGTGAAGGGATTCCCACATCACGGGTGGTTCACAATTAGTCCTCCCCTGTACAACATATGGCGGTAACACAAACTCCATATATTGGTCCTGAAATCCGTACCTCAAAGCGGGGACTACACTTCTGTCCATTTTCATTGCCACAATTCTCCTTTATTGTTGATCAAGATGGTTTTGATTTTGTGGAGTTAATTATCTTATAAGAATAAAACAAATTATTCCACGTCAATGAGGAATCTATCTTGATCTAGTGATATAGGAAGTTTCCTCAGTGACGGATCCCAAAAAGTTTTGTACAATAGATTGGAAACCAGAAAAAAAAAAATATCAATTTAAATTTTGAAAACATAGAGGTAAATTTGTTTATAGATATTCAAGGAATTCAAGAATGCTTCTTCTGTGGTAAAGAAAAACCACATAGTTAGAGTAGTAGATATCAGATCTTAGTACTAGCTATGGTGCTACTGAATTTTCCACCAGAAAAACCCGACCATTGGGCAGTAATGAGTTTTGTTAATCTATCGCATGAGATGTGAAAAACTAATTTAGAATCCCACATCGGTCAGTTATCACTCAATGGTTCCAATTTATATTTTACAATATTGTGCTTTCTAAATGCCGAGTTCAATAACGCGGGCTTATAACCAAGTGGGGCATCAAAATGTTTGGATAGTTGTCTTTGGGACTCTGATATGGCAGGTCCACCGCTATCTTTACTCCACAACGAAACGATGGTGCATACCCAACCCACCTTGGGTTGGCTGAGCAAACACAAAATCTAGACTTTGGGATCAAAGTGGGGGGTTCCATGACTCGCTGATCTTGATTGATCTGGTGTGTCACACAGAAAAGAGGGGTCACATTTCCTATCGCACCTGTTGGAGGAATCTAACTACCAAACAAACATTTTTCCATAAACCTTGTAAATTTCAAAGTGGATTTGGTGGACCAGCCGGCTTATTCAGTTCCTGCTTCGAAATCGGGTTTTAGTACATTAATAAAATAATTCGATTGTCTTTATAGCCATTAAACGTCTTGAAAGTGAGTTTCTTTTCCTGACCGTACGCGTTAAAAAGAAGCAAATTTCGCTTCTTCTTCTTGAAATTATGCAACACACAATTACGTTTCTTCAAAGTATGTTTTTTGTATGAAAATGATGATGACTACTAGACTTGACTCCGAGTTGATTTCTTAATCCTATTGTCTGGCAAAATCTAGACTTTGTGATTTTTTTTAATCCCATTTGATAAAAGTGATCATCTTATATGAAGTACAAAGTATATATAAGCCCGAAACACTACATTAATTGTGAGGATCCACAAGACAATCATGCCCAACAACTCAATCAATACAAGAAATAAGCCCATATAGAATAGAAACAAAGAAAAAACGTCTTAAGGAAATAACATCCACACGCATGTGAGGAGATTCAAACTCTTGACGTTCTAGTAAGATGCATTGTGATAAAAACGTCATCAAACGGTCAAAAATCTTATTCATAACGTCTTGCGTGAGGTCTTGTTTATTTTGTCAGACAATAGGATTAAGATTATTGCGAGGGCTAAAAGAGCATATGTTAACCTCCTGTTCATAGAAGTAGAACCCTAAGCCAAACCCCAAGGTCATCTTTTATTCGAGTTCATCTTATGCGAGTTAATTAGGGTTCCATGCGGCATTGTATTATCCCTGGTATAAGATACAGTATTAAATATTAAATGGAGAAATAATCTCTTAGTAAATCAGTACCATCCTTGTACCTCACGCTTGAAACGTAAGATTAATCCCGAAAAAACATATGGGGCCAGATATTAAGGTTACCATATTTACCAAACCAAGGCCGGAGGGAGGGAGGGAAGAAGGCAAAAGTGAGGTCAAGTGACCTCATGCTATCAAACAAAAGTACCTATTAGTGAGAAGGTTTCACTCGCGACAAGTGGCAATGTTTGATTGGGTGCAAGGTAATCTCTATTACAGCTATTTACTGTGAATAGGAAATGCCTAATGCTTAAATATTACTTACTAGTCTGGAAAATTTAAAAAAAAAAGCTGAAAAAGGAAACCTAAATGACTATTTGATTTGGCCCTTTTAAAAAAATCAATTCTTAGATACCCAAACCAATTCATTGCTGGAGACTTGATTTGAATTTTGAATTCAACAAACCGATTCATAGGTATATCTCCAAAGACGTGACTTGAATTTTGAATTCCAATACCTAATTTAGAATTGGAAAATTACTAAACTTTGAATTATGATACCTAATTCTTTAAACTTTTCAATTTTATAAATTCCAAAAATTTATTTTATTGCCTGAATAAAATGAAAGAATGGTAGGTAGATTAACCCATATGATTGATTAATTGTCATAAAATTACGAAATGTTTTGACAAGTTATTTGCCTAGAGTCGATGATTAATTTATGCATCTTCAAAGAAAATATATATATACCATACAAATCAGAAGTACATCATAATTAGAATTGACCCACCACTCCACCAGTTAATTATTCAATTTATTCTAATTCCCCTATTAATGGATTGCAAAAGGAAAACAGTGATCCTAGCTAGCCCACCAATTAGTTACTCTACTTTCTTTATCAATTGGTTGTAAATGGATAGGGAAAATAGCAATTATTCCATACATGAGCTTTGATCTATTTCTAATTGAGAAGTCCTTCCAAGTGAACGGTAAGATTGGTCTCTCAAGATTAGTTAAAGTGCGCAAAAGTTGGCCCGAACATATGAGTTATGAAAAAATGTAATTTAAGTTAGTAGAAACAAATAAAAGATATCTCATCTCACATATGTTTCATATTCATTTTGATAGAAGAAGGTGAGGGATCATTAATGTAGTTGAATGTTGCTTGGTATTTTTTCAGTTTAAAATTTGATATAGTTTCGTAATTGAATTTGTTCTCAGATCGAACTAAATTAATTGATGTTTCATTCATTTTTCATTGTAGTTTAAAAAATAAAGATCTATTGAACATAAGAGTAATTCATTTGGCCGTGCATAGCACCGGTTTACCGCTAGTTAAGATCAAAAACTAATATCTGGATCCATTCTAGCTAGGTTCACTTCAATGATGTCAATCATTCGTTCATAGAATTTGTCGAGTAGAAATGTAGCTTGTTCTAATATTAACGATAGCCATATTGCCCTAAACTAGTTATTAATGGTCTACAACTGCCACCATTTATATATTTTTATAAAAATACGAGTAGATCAGACTGTAATCCAATTGGGGGAGCTGCTGTCTTTTAAAGGGATAACAGCATGCTGTCTCGGCCAAGAGAGCCATGCTCCGGTCTCGCTCAAATGATCGGAAACGTTTATTTCGTAGAGCTTGTCAAGTTGAAAAAAAATGTAAAAAATCAGCTCGATTGGATATCATTAAGTGCCTAATTGAAACTTTTTTGTCTTGAAAAGAATGGATCCGAAACACTGAATCAAATCTACTAGAACCCATTATTGGAAAGTCATATGTGTTCCGATCAGGTACTTAATGATATCCGATCAAAGTGATTTTATGAATACTTAACTCGACGAACTCTACGAAGTGAACATTTTCGATTATCGGAGCAAGATCGGAGTGGGACCCTCTCAGCAGGGACAACACCTTGCTATCCCTTGAAAGGGACAGCAACCCCCAGACCCCCCCAACTCCCATCCATGTAGATCATCAAGTGATTAATTTTTCACATGAATACTCCATTCAAAGAAGGAATTCAAAAAATAAATGACTTGAAACGTTAGAGGGATACCCAAAATGAATCCAAATGACTTGAGCTATACGTTATAGTCCAAATAAAGAATACCGATGCACTACAGGGTTTCCGGTTCCGAAGAACTACCGACAATTCTAGTTTGTGTGATACTCTGTTCTAATATGATCTTAATCAGATTGACCGTGACGTGCCTGGTGTGTGTATTGTAATAAATGTATTCACGTGAAGGAATTCCCATATCACGGGTGGTTCACAATTTAGTCCTCCCCTGTATAACATATGGCTGTAAAACAAACTCCATTGGTCCTGAAATCCGTACCTCAAAGCGGGGACTACACTTTTGTGTCCATTTTCATTGCCACATCCTCCTTTACTAATTGTTGATCAAGATGGTTTTGATTTTGTGGTTAGGACTTGGGATCGTGCATAATATCTCCTACTGCTATTTGAAAGTAAACAATCGGGTCAATATCGGTAGTGCAAAGATTTGTCGATAGGAGCAGATTCAGGAAGTTTTTATAATCGGGACACCAATTTCTACTAACTTCAAAACAAAACCTTAGGGTAAATTTTACTGACATCCCCTGAGGTTTTTGACAAATGCAGAGACCTCCATTGCTTTTGGAACTATTGTTCAGATTCCCTCATTCCGTTAACCACACACTAACGCCGTTAGTATTTGTTACTAGATGACTAAAATGCCCTTGAATATATGTAAACTTAAAAAATCAATTCTTCTTGTTCTATTTTCTTTTGTAATTGGTGTATTTAATGTTAAATTACAACTAACTAAACATATTTGCCAAATTTGAATAATCACTCATACATCTTATATTTCAATGATCATTATTTTCATAAAGTTAATACTTTTTTTTTCATGTATCTCATTTTATTTATAAAGTTAATGCTTTGTATATTTTTAACTCATCACATCGCGGGGGAAAAAAAGAACCTTGATTTCTACTTATTTGTTATGAACGAAGTCAATATATCTTTTCTTTCAATTTTTTTTTTTATGTTTGTATGTTACTCCCTCCGTCCCATTTTCATTGTCCTTTTTTGATATTCGTATCAGTTTTCAATCGCTTGTATCTTTCAATTTCAAAAAATATGCAATATGGATCTTATTTGATAAATTTGTATTTGTTCTATAATACAAAGTTATCGAAATCATGAAAAACATTATAGATTAAAAGATATAAGTAATAGACACAAAGTGACAAAAGAAATAATGGACAAAGAAAATGGGACGGAGGGAGTAGTTTTTTTCTTTGACTTGCAATTTATAATATTTAACAAAATTAGACTTGAGTTATACATATTTTGGTCAAACTTGTATAATGAGTTATGTATTTTACAGTTTGATAATTGCGGTCTATTTTTTCCTCTCCTATGTGGATTTTGAAAAATAAAAGATGCATGTGAATGCCTAATCCAACATACAAAACAATTAGCGTGTTTTTTTTAATATGTTTCTCAACAAAATAAAGTCGTTATAAAAATTTCTTTAATCTTATTTATTTTTCCTTCTTATTTTCCCTATGAGTTCATTAGTGATAATTTTCATTACAAATGCACTAGTGGGGGAAAAAAAGCATAAGAAAACTTTAAAGAATGATCAATGTGTAAATTATATTGAGTTTTTTTTTTTTTTCCAGTATGGTAGATTATGTATCTCAATGTGTCCTCTATTTGGAAAATTACACTTTGAAGGGAAAAAAGAGAGAGACTATGATAACGGAAAATGCCTGATTAATATTTGACAAAAACACGAATAAACGTAGAGAACACGTCAGAAATTAATGGGCTCGTATTCTAATTGGTAACTCTTGTTCTTTCATGTAAAAGGTCAGAATCTGAGATCCATCGTAAACATTTAAGATTCAGGAGAATCAAGACTATCTAGAAATTTTTTGTGACACCCCATGTATAAAATAATATGGGAAAATAACAGACCATGACGTGTTTTGATAACTAATATTTGTCAAGGATAAGCTAAGAATATTTATTAATACTGAAAATGTCCTTAACGGATATTAATTATCAAAACACGTCAGACCACCATTTTCCTATATAATATTAGAAAAAAAAAACACGTCGGAAAGACACGGGATGATAGTTCGTTCCTTTTGACCCCACCCAAAAATACCCGGACATACCGTATACGCGGTATTTGCCGCCTATAAATACTCACTCACGGCTCGTACATTCCTTCCATCTTCGTATCCCATCCCCAGCTCTCTCTCTCTCTCTTTCCCGAATTCTCTCCCTCCACCTCTCTCTCTCTCCTCGCAGATCTAGCAATTGTATGGCAGTGAGGTTCCTGGCGCGCGAGGTATCGGACCTGTGCCTTGGAAAGCCGGCGCTGACGGCCCTACCCGCCTCCTCAGCCACCGTCGCCGACGCCCTGTCGGCGCTCAAGAGGTCCGGCGAGAGCCACGTCAGCGTATGGGCCTGCTGTGAGAACAACCACGACCACTCCGATCTCTGCTCCCCCGCCGCCAAGGCGGGTGGCGAGTGCCGGTGCGTCGGGAAGATCTGCATGGTGGACGTGATCTGTTTCTTGTCCAGGGAGAAAAACTTGGTGGACCCGTCGGCTGCGCTTCGGGCGCCGGTCTCTGATCTGTTGGATAAAGCGGGTGCTGGGATCGTTAGGCATTTGGAGCCGCATTCTAGGTTTGTGTTTCGATTTGATTTACGATTAATGCCGTGTTTTATTTCTCTGTCATGTTATAAGAATGTGGTTTCTACTCTTTCTGTCCTAATTTATTTGTATTTTTGAGCCCGTGTCACTTTTCTCCAGTTATGTAATTTTGAAAATATTGTTTAATAGAATTAATTGAGATCCATAACAACATCCATATTACATATAAAAAGTATTACCAATTGAAAAATATAACTAATTTTTTGTTCGGTTAGGAAATTGAGACGAAGGGAGTATTTTGTTCCAATTGTTTAAATTTTTGCTGTTCCGTACGAGGGGAACCGAATAATGACTTGCCTATGAATCAAAATGTTTTAAGGGTCTGTTTGGAAATTAGGGAAGAGAAGGGAGGAGAAAGTAAAGAAGGAGAAATGAGATTATGATAGAGATGGTTTGGTGTTTTGATGATCCCTACATTATTAACCGCAAGTTTTGTATTTGTTATCGCCTTCATTGCTGTTCATCCCGTCGATATTGATGGTAAAAAACCTTTGAGATTCTGGAAGGTGTTCCCAAATAACCTAATGAAAGGAAGATAAGGAGTTTGTCAACAGGGATTTGACCGTTCAATTCCTATAGAATTTATTGCTAAAATATCCGTAGAGGGATATAAGGCTAAGTGGTGATAAGGAAAATGTTTGCTAAGGGGTTGGCTTGGTGGTATTGGCCTGAGACTTGAGTGTTTGCTCCTTTCTAAGGTTTTAGGTTCAATTCTCTTTGCCAACAACTATTGGGGCCATCTCACCCCATGCATAAGCATGTGAAATAGTTGTGGGAGGGGCAGTAAGGTTTAGTCTGAGGTGCGTGCAAGCTCGTCCGGGACACTCTGTTTTTCTTTCCTTATAGTTTGATTTTGTAGAAGAGAAATATAATTTTTTGGGAGAGAAAAGAAGATTGAAGGAGGAAAGTTGATTTTCACTTCTTTTGTATTAGCCATTTCGTTATAGCTGAATTCACATGGTGACTTCGTTATGGCTGATCTCTGGACATGGTGAACAGAACCAGAAAACAAAACCAGTTCTCAATCAGTAGCGTTAAAGAACTTTTGTTTACAGGACAATGGATATTAGCAAGTTGTGTATCCATAATGGTTACTGTGTTACCCTTGCAAATAATTATTTACTGGACAAATGGACAATGAATAGGAAACATGTTCTTATCGTGATTAAAGAATTTCTTACAAAAACTTCCATTATACTACCCATAAAGCACGGGGCCCCAAGAAGATAGATTTTCATGCTCTCTCCCTCCCATTTTTCCATTTGGTTTACTTTTTCTAGGGGAACTTAATTTTGCAAGGGATATGTGATTAATGCATGCCTTCTTACAAATTTTGATTAGGTTTTCATTCTTTCCCTTATTGTCGACTTCTAAAACCACTTTTAGTTTTTTTTGAGCATTAGTTTATGAAAATATATCTATTTTTTCTTTAACTCTTTAAAGAGAGCAAACATTTTGGGGCATCCAATATAGAGTAAGCAAACAAAATGACGGAGGGAGTAGTTGACCTTGTAGTTTCGGTTCTCTATGTTGAATTTGCCTTGTCGTTGACTTCCTATCCTTGTTAGTGTTTCACCCTCAATTTCTAGCTCGTATGATTCCCCCCTCATTGTACAGTTCCTGAAGGTCCTTATTTGCTTATTTCCTTGAATCATACCTCCCTATGTTGACACTTCCATTTGGTTTATGCATAGTTTAATTGCTTTGGTGAATTTTTGAACTTAAGGACTTTTCGCTTGGTTTATGTTCACCCTTAATTGGTAATCTTCAACTGAATGGCAGTTTGTGAAACACCATCTTGGTTTAATTTGTCCTCAGCTTCTTCTGTTTTCTGTTGTTAGTTCTACCAATTGAATCTCCTTTCCTTTCTTCCCAACAGCTTACTGGAAGCAATTGATTACATCCTCGACGGGGCACAAAATTTAATCGTCCCCATTGAGACAAGAACAACCACCTTCACGTCAAGGAAGAAACACCTCACCAAACCTTCCTCTTTCGGGTCCACCCTCCACAACGGCCGCGAATTCTGCTGGCTAACTCAAGAAGACGTGGTCCGCTTCCTCCTCAACTCCATCGGCATCTTCTCCCCGATCCCAGCTTTCACAATCGAATCGCTCAACATAATCGAAACCAACATAATGTCTATCTACTATGATGACCCAGCCTCCTCAGCCTTGGACTCCATTACTCTCTCCCTCACTGAGCAAAAGTCAATCGCAGTTGTCGACGAAGACAACAAATTGATTGGCGAAATATCACCTTACACCCTTTGTTGTTGTGATGAAACTGCTGCGGCGGCAATTTCAACCCTCTCTGCCGGTGATCTAATGGCTTATCTTGATTATAGTGGCCCACCGGAGGACTTGGTTAACCTGGTGAAGGAAAGGTTGGAAGAGAAGAATTTGGGAGCAATCTTGGAATTAATGGAGGAACTTTCTTATTCATCATCATTATCGTCTTCCTCTTCTGACGAGGAGTTCGGGTTGGGTAGGGGTGGTGGGTTGGGCCGGAATTTCCCCACAAGGCGGTCGGAGACGATCATCTGCCGTCGGTGGAGTTCTTTGGTGGCGGTGATGATTCAGGCGCTTGCGCATCGCGTGAGTCATGTTTGGGTTGTGGAAGAGGACTATAGTATAGTTGGAATTGTGACGTTTGCTGGGATTTTGAACGTGTTTCGGAGCATAGCGGGGGTTCGACAAAAAGCTTGAGAGAGAGTTTGTTCAAGCAATAACAAAATGGTACTGCAGAGATCAGTGGGAAAATTTTGGCTAAGACCATAATTGGAAGTTGAAGGGTTTTTGTTGTATGTGCTATTTGTGTAACTTAAATGTTATGCGTAAAGGGTGCTAAATATTTTTGGTCTTGTGGTTGGGAATCCATTTTCTTTTGCAAGAGTTCAAGAAAGTGAAAATGTGAATTGGATTCCCCTCAGATTATTGACCTCGTTTCCAGACTCCAGAGCAATCGAATTAGAGAGAATTTGGCTATCTGATTTCTTTTTTCGCATAAATTATTGCAGTACGAAGCTTGAATGTCATTCTGCAACCCTATAGAGGTGAGTCTGAGCATGCGTGTGTGAGAGAGAGAACCAAGCATTTTAAGAAACCCTTGACATTTTTCAGAAATGATGGTGTGGTGGAAAGCTTTCGTTCACGGAGTTTTTTTGCTCTAGTTTCCATAGTTTTTAGAAATCGAAATGGCTCATGGCCTGCATAAATGGCACTTCTTTGCTGCAGAATGACACGGTCTAAAAAATATCACAAATATTCATACGGTAGTGTGGATACATGAAGAAAAGAAATGATCCAAACAAGATGGAATAGGAAGACGTGTTTCCAGAACGAACAAAATGATCCAAAACAGGATGGAATAGGAAGACATGTTTCCGGAACGAACAAGATACTGGTTGAGAAGGGGGTTTCCACGGATTTGGAATGGCCATAGAACATGCATTGATGTACCGGCTAAGGTAATGCTCCCAGGTGATTGATCAATGCACAAACAAAGAAAAGAATTTCACAATGTTACACAGCAAGAATGAAAAACACATTTGCTGAGGAAATTATTAGCACCATCGATGTCGCAAGTACCGCCCGCAAACTATCCAGTAACCCCCGAATACCACCTGTGTCGAGCGATGTCAAAGGGAAACTACACATGCTTGTGCTACAAAGAAAGACCACATCGCATTTTTCACAGTAACTTTCAAAAGCTCGCCAAGAGGAAGAGGTTATATGGTCACTCTCCAGGCTTGACAAACAATCACCACAATAATATGGTGTGCCACAACAATTCCAGTCTTCTAGAATTCTCAGCTCTTAACAAAAGGTGAATTACGTTGACAAAACAGACCAAACAACGAGAAACACAAGTCGAACAAAACATTCTGATATTAGATGATGCACTCAAAAGCAAGTAAACATAACATCGAAAACAACATTCATTCCATCATCGTTCCGGAATTCTCGTAAAAAGCTCAGTAAATCATACAAGATAACCTTATGAGGCATTATAGTTAGTTAGTTACTCAAGTGACACAAACATCATATATTAAGTATAGGTAGTGTAATAGGGAAAGAGAAGCAACACGAGTTTTCGAACCAAGTATGAGCTATACATGCATTTACAATTTGGATAAACACATTATGAACCCCTACAAGTCATATTATCTCAACTTCAAACCCCCTGCCCAAAACCATGCAGGCCGGGTTCTTCTACTCAGAAGTGCCAAGAAAGCACCGCAATTTTTTTGACCTAAATAGACCGACCCAATGAATGCAGTCTTTATGTTAACGAAAGAGAAGAAAATGGTAGTCATATGGAGGCTATATTGGTGGTTCAGACTGGTGACAACCGCCTACCGTAAATGAGAATCATAAGGGTCATAAACTGTAACAGGAACCACCAAAGGCAACTTATCTATATACATGAATAGCCTTCTGAGATTCTCCCGAGTTAGAGTTGCCATGTCAATTACATCCCTGCTGTCCATAAATACCCAGAGATCAGCGGAGTCCACGCCCTTCAGACAGTCGCGGCAAAAGGGGCATGACTGAGATCTTGTGCGCCTGCAATGTGTAACACACATTCTTAGTCCCAACAAAAAATGAGGATAAAGATTTCCTAAACATAACAAGGCCAAAGCACATTGCAAGTTGAAATTGGAACTTTTCTAACTTCTGTCAAGAGACTAGGAGTACCATGGTTTGATTCCATCGAACAGGACCAACAGGTTGTAACTCAACTTGAACCTTTAGTACCAACCTTATCCAGGAAAATTCAAGAGGGTAGAAAGCCAAGATTACTGCGGAAGGAAAATAGTCCCACAATTTCAAGTGCTATCTATCCACAAGAATTCTGCCTTTCCATTCCATTTTCATTCATGTAAACAATGAAGCTGAATTATAGCTCTCATTCGCACTTTATAGATATTAATAGAGAAAAGATATATATATATATACTACCTAATCCTAAACGAATTCATTCAAACACTTACTAAAGGACTGCAATTATTCCGGCCCTTATATATACAACAGCTAACTTTTAGGAGAATCCTGAAAAACAATTTATCTACCACTTCAACTTGTAGTTCCCAAAATACTGAATCAACCACAAACCTTTTGGATTCCAGCAAAATCTAAAGCAAAACTAGGTGAAATATAACTACTCTTGTAGCTGGTTCTTTATGGAAATAACTAAAACATCCAGAGCAGCTGTTTGGGCTGCATTACGACCCAAACAACATAAAGACTATATAACCATGCCAAGCAAATACCAAGTAAACACTGGTGTTTCTGCAGGAGCACCATAGTTAGATCCTATCAAACATGTGTTGTTCCCAACCTAACGCTGGTGAATCAGGAACGATGCTGAAAGTTGTGGATCGTAAATAATAATTGTATGGGCCACAGTGCAATGCATCCCAGGAATAAAGATGGCTCACCTCCTCATGATCTAAAAAATAAATAAATCGAAAGCTAACACGGATATGATAGCATACACAAACTAAGGTACAGTGCACGTTGGGTCATGCATATGCCAACATAGTATACAGAAAGCCGTTGATTGTCACAATCGCACAAGATCAAGCTTTCAAGTAAGAACTCGAGCATAAAGACACCAACTTCATTCAGTTAGAGGCACACAGAGCTAAAGATCAAGTTGATAGACCAACTAGATACCAGTGGAAATGCCTGCTCTGTACCCGAAACCCTTTAATATACGCTTATACGAAGCTTGCCCCATCGGATACTGGTTTGCAAAGGCTACACTTATTCAGTTGTTGGGTGGATAAAAATGGTAAGTTGGACGCAAATGGCAGTTACAGGCTTGATGCCCCGAAAATACATAATCAGGATATGCCAATATTCGATCTGCATATAACTTGACGACAAATTAGAATTCTTCATCATGTCAAAACTATTGTCCAATGATGATCTCCACAAACAATATGATAAGTGCAAGTATGGACAGCAAGAAAGGATCATATGTAGAAATCCACATCGCATGCTTTGTTAATATCAAGCACCCTCAGAAAACCACATCTTCATGGACGTCAGCACCAATGAAAACAAAGTTTAAGAATGAGACCTGGTCAGGCCACTGCAACCAACTCTTAGCTGGACATTGTTCCCTAGCCTCGTAGATTTTCAAATAATTATCCCCACAAATAACTGGACTTTGAGAGAAGGATGTCTTGATTATGGACACGAATTCTGAGTTTTGATTTCTAAAAGGAATATGGAAACAGTAACACTATACGAGAGAGAGTTATTATAATAGAGAATACATCTTTTCTTTTCTTTTTAAGCATCAATGGCAAATATAGATGAGGTTTCATTGGGCAATAGTGATAAGGACAATGCAGAATTGCAAACAGTTCAAAACTTCGAATAAAGCTAGATATTGATCCTATTAAAAAAAGAAGACGATGATGTAGACTACTGGAAAAGAAATAAGGCAGGCACTTGCATGAAGCTACTGAACTAATATCAATTTTCAATGGTACAAGGACAATAGAGGGAAGTAGAATACCAGTCCCGATAGCATTTCAAGCACATGATGTGGTTGCAGTTGGGCAAGACAATCTTACTATTCATCTCCATGCAAATTCCACATTCTTCTTCTCTTTCAATTTCTATATCTGAATACTGTTTGTGCTCTTCTTCATCTCTTCTTCTGTACCTTTCCATGCATACTGCCTTTTGCCTTTTGTCTTCTGTATCAGTAACACCTCCTTGCAGTTGCACTAAAGAGGGATAAATAACCGCTGACCCACAAAATTCAGACATTAGGAAGGAGGCAATTAGAAGATGACCAATATTGAAAAATGAGGCTCTGACCAATTGCATAATGCGGAAACCTACCATAGAATTCTCGTACGCTTGCTTTTCTCTCATGGGCACACATAGTTGTGGTGCCATCAACATAAACCTAAACCACAAGGGTAGCGTCAGTAACAAACAGTGTAAACAAAGACTAAAAAACCGATAACCTGAAAGAAGATTCAACCTTGTAAATTAAGATTCTGAGCAATCCAAGGGCACCAGCAAGGTGACAGTCTGTCCATTGCACAAGGAAAAGGAACAGGTGTGCAGCAGGACTGTATGACATTCTCATTTGAAGAGATGCGCCGTCATATTCCCTCGAAAAATCAGACGCCCTGTAGCTTGCAATAAAAACTAGAACTGGTCAGAAAGGTGGAAATAATTAGAAGAATCAGATAAATAAGTCCATTGACATAAAAGGGTGACCCGGCACACAAGGCGACCTCTGGAACTCAGTGGTAATAAGAAATTAGAGCCCATTTGCTTAACTGTACTCATCGGGAAGGGATGAAGTATAGCCCGTTTGTTTATCAGGATTAAAGCATTGGATTGGAGTATAAATCCAAGAGGACCACATATCCTGAATTTGGCTAGAACTTTTGCAGCCAGAATCGTCAGACAATATATCCCACAAACATGAGTGTTATCCAATACTAAAGTGGGCCGGATTACCCGCCAGACCGGGCCTGGTCGAGGCAGACCGCCTTAAGGGGGCTGGAGTGGGACCGACTACTAAGGAATATTCTAGCATTGGAAGAGACCCATGTGAATAGGAAGACCGACTTGGGAAGCTTATCCTTCAAGGAAGGGACTCCAAATATCTAGGGATAGGAATCAATCCCGGAGTCTTGGTATCTTCAACACGAAGTAAAGAGAACCTATACACAGGCAATCAATCATCAACAAGAGAAACACAATCTCATACACCCAAAGCCCTAGTTTCTCTTCCATGACCTAAGCATCAGAGGAGTATTCCGGCTTTATGTTCTTGGAGTCTCACAGGTACTCTCTCTGGAACCCTACTTAGCATTATTTTCAGAGGCTTGCTTTCCTAAGGTGAAAACCTAACCCACCACAAATACTTTGTGGGATGTGGTATTATTAATCCCTTCTCCACTATCACATGAACATATTTATGCAATGGCAATACATGTTCCATCACTATTTGTCGAATCAAACAAATGTGGCCATAAATCATATAAACATAGACATATTCAGGCTTGAGAGTCGAGAGCTTAGCACTGTAAAAAAAAACCAAGGTACAGCCATGAAAATTCATTGGCCAATAATGTAGGAACTATCTATCCTTTTTTTTTGATCGGCCAGGAACTATCAATCTTCAGAGCCCATATTTTTCTTTCATCAAATGCCCCCCCGAATGCTCTCCTCTTTCTGTACCATCCAAAAAGAATACCAAGCAGAAACTCCAATCTGATGCCGAAAACACAACTTTAACACTTGAAATTCCACGACCAAAGCCAACTTCCCAACGAAGCTAGGTGGCTAAGGCCAATATTGCTGAATTTTTAGGCCATCACTGTAAGTCCCAACTGCCAAGCTTATGCAAAATACTTGAAAAAGTCTGCACCTTTTTGGATTGCACTTGGCTATGTGAACTCAAGCGACCAAAAACCGTTATGAGTAGTTATTGGGTCAAGACAGGTACTACAATTGCTTCCACCAACATCTTATGAATCTCAGAAACATGTACCATAATTTTATGTTTTGAACAAGGAATTTTCTAATGGAGAGAAAAACCATAAGACACGGACAGAAAACCCCACAAAACCCCAAAAGTAGCAAAATAGATAACATAGGCTCAGAGAAGAAGCAAAACCCTCAAAACCCTCAAAATCCCAAAAACAGTTTTCCTTAGCAGAAATGAAACCCTGACAACCCGTTACTACAGGCAAAATACAGAAGCAAGCGCGACTTTCGAACTAACCAGCCCTAATTCAAGCACAATTGGAGAGAACTAAAACATACAAATACAAAGACATACACAGGGCAACAGTGTGCCTAGAGAGAGTATTTTAAACCTCCGAATACTTCAAAATGAAAACATCCAAAGCACCAAAAGTGCAAATTCTCAAAGTTGCAGTCTTTATCCAATCACAATTGAAAAGTGCAACACCCACAAACCAGAATCTACAATCACACACACAAACACACACACACAAGTACACATCCACACAGTTATACCAATATATCTAGAGAGAGAGAGAGAGAGAGAGAGAGAGAGGATTTTACGAACAGGGTATTGGCGTGCTGAATATCAGCTTCCAGAACTTTGAGAGAATCCTTGAAGGATTTCCCCATGGACCTTATGTACATATCCCCCACCCACCAAAGAAAACCCACAAAAATTGTCCTCAAAAGAAACAAACCCAGCACAGCATCGATCAACCCTCAATCCTCTCTCGCTCTCTCTATCACTCAATCCGAAAGACCCAAAAAATGTTCATGGAAACTGCGCCTAAACCCCTCTCTCTCTCTCTCTCTCTCTCAGTGTAGACTTTACCTTCTCTCTCTAGAATTTCTCCTGGATTCTGTACTCTTCTGATTTCTTGGCTTCTTCCAAATGAGTAAAGTTTTCGAGAAGCCACGTGTACTGGAGGTGGTTGCACGCAGTTTTTAAAATGCTGAAAATACTGCAAATTGGGCGTGGAATGCTCAATGTTATGAAATTGGGCGTAAAAACATTTTTTTCGAATATCTAATTGAGTTAATGTTTTACCGTAATTTTTTTAAAAATATTTTAAATAAATAAACGACTCTGATTATTTTTGTGTAATTTCAAAGTAGGTTCCACTAGGCTTTTTTGGCTCACATCAAAACGGTTTATTTTACTATGAATTTGGTCCTGAACTTTAAGCACGTAAAAATTTTTTTGTATTGAACAAATACCATTTGAGATAGTTTTGAAATACACCTATGTTACGATAATTAGGTATTGATTCAGTGATTTTCTCGCGATAAATATATCTTAGATTGTATCAATCAATATTTCAAAAACATTACTTTTACATCCTCGCGATAAATATATCTTAGATTGTATCAATCAATATTTCAAAAACATTACTTTTACATCGTTGATATTCTCGATATATTCTAAGAAAATTGATTAATGTTTTTTTAGTACTTATTGAGCCCAAAGAAGACAAAAACTTGACTGTTGAGTACTTTATTTACTCAGAAAAAAAGAGAGCAAAAATGCTAGAAACACATCAAAATGCACTTTCATTTGTATATATCATTTTTTTTTTTTTGGGTCAAACGGAAATTCCATTTGTATATATTCTCCCATAAGTGATTATGAGACCCTTTAACTAATTTTATGGGTCCTATCATCTCTTGTGAGAGAGATGTAAAAATGGAACAAGAGGATTCTGTAGGATAACTTATTTAGCTGTCCATTTCAGCAATGGACGACTCAGATTAATAGAACATTGATTTAATCCGAGTTGTTGACTTCAAAATAAAAGATCGGATCAGTCGTCCTATAGCCTTTGTAGTGCGGGTTGAGCTACAGATTTCCAAATACGTAAAAATGGATGTAAATTTTAGAAAATTCTACTATCACAAACAAATACATACCCAAACACACACCCACCCTCACAATAAGGGTGGGGCCCACACACACTGGATGTGTAGTGTGTGCGGGCTCCACCCTTGTTGTGATGCGAGTATAGATATGTGTTTGGGTGTGTAAATGAGTGTAGTTGTAGAATGATTGGTAAATTATTTCCAAATTCGTAAAAAGTGGATGTAAATTTTGACATCTCCCTAGCATTGCTAAGAGAGAGTGTAAAAACGGAAATTTCGGAATACGTCTATAGTGAGCGCACACACGTTCACACATTCCCTCCCTCCCTCTCTCTCTCTCTCTCTCTCTCTCTCTCTCTCTCTCCTCTTATCCACTAGTACTACTCTCTCTTTGTTCTTTTCTCTTATGATCGTCCAATCCCTTTATTTTTGTCTGCCACTTTTCCCTCCTCTTTCCCTCTACGCAGTATGGGCTCGGATCCGGTCCATTTGCTCTGGATCAATTTGGTCCATTTGGATGCATTCGACGGCTCAAATTTAAAGAAAATGTTTTTTTTAGAAAAACACCCTTTTTTAATTTGAGATGCCTCGGATGCACACAGATGGACCGAACTGATCGGGAGCAAAATGGACTAGATCCGCTCCCACGCAGTACACACCGTCGATCGCTTCGCGGCATATCCCTCCACTCTTGCCCTTCTTGTTCTTGTGTATTTACCATCTACCGTTTTTCTCTCTCCCCATTCCTCCTTTATTTTTTTTTAAATGATAAGTCCATTCCTCCCTTAATGGTGGCTGATTCGGTATCGACTTTTCAACAAAATTTTGTTCATGATAAAAACAAAACAAAAACAAAAACAAAATTTTGTTCATTTCGTTTAAAGATTTTGGGAATTTATTTTTTGATAGAGAATTGATATTCACATTCCCCTTTTTATATCCACACTCACTTTTTTTGACTGTTTACATACACTTTCAATATTAAAAAATAAAAAAGAGAATGAATAATAAAAAAAGAGTGTAAATATCAATTTCCCTTATGATATTTTGAAGCTGTTAATATTTTCCCAGATAAATATTTTAAATGAATGGGATGAGTGATCATATTTGTCAACCATAAGTTACTTTTTGGAATGCAGAGTGTCCTGCATCAGCTTGTGTGCATCTTAAACTAAATAATTTCTACATGCAGCTCCTCTCGCAATCGTTCTATATGCTTACGCGTAAGGATGAGATGATCTCAAGAATTGTTCGTGAGAAGAACCGAACATAAAATCTTATGATAGAGCAAACCCCTAAATTCTAAATCAAGACTAAACCCCTCGTGTTGTCAACTTGCGAACACTTATTTGAAAGATTATTCAGTGCCCAAGAGTAAAATTCCTCCCCCTGGCAAAAGAGTGCAAGTTCCAATGAATTTGAAAGTTGAGCCCACAGAATAATTTTCCCTTATGTTGGAAGACAACAACTATGGTAGATTATCACGTTATCTTCCCATGATTCTATTTGTCCAATTTTGTTTTTAACTTTTTACTCTTAATTACTACTACTTGTTTGTGTGGTGGGGCAGTCGAAATCTTTTCTTTTAAAATAAGCAACCATATGATACACTTTGCCACCAAATCATTATTTGTTTTACTCTCGTAGTACTAAATATCGAGCCCGGCTCTTCTCTAATTCTTTTTAAATTGAAGGATCTTCCAATCCTATTTCTAACTTGACACGTGGCTGCTATTGAATTTTACGGCTCAAATCACTCTTGCGCATGGTCACCTCCTTTTTTGGTTGAACACGCGATAGCCTCTATCCCTTTATTTCCTTACCGACGACCGGCCATTCCCTTCCCTTTTGCGTCTCCGCCGACAAGCCGCTACCATCATCATCAAACTCACGTAATTGACATTGAAATGGAATTTTTGGTTTCAAATTTCCAATTACCACACAGTCTTGTTAATTAGTTAATCCAATAACTGGGTTTATCTTATTCTCAAAAAAAAAAAAATTCCAATTACCGGATGGATGTCGAATAATCCTCTTTTTCTTAACGGATCCAATAACCAATCAACTTTTTCGATATAAAAAAACTGTCAAGTTGTCCTATGATAGTAAACAATCCCGATTTATACTTGTTTGAGGTGCCGGTGATTGGAAAATATTGCTATATATAGTGGTTGGGAGTGAGAAGATGAGAGGGGGGCAAAGAGAGTTTTTTGTTTGCTCAATCACTTGAGCTTTTAATGTGATATTGACCGTTGAATTTGAATTAGAGAATCCAATTATTAAAGAATTGGAGAGGAGCCCAGCTCCTAAATATCATATTCATCAACAGCTACCATATTTTGGTTACCAAAAAAAAGTAACTACCATAATTTTCATGCTACGATTGTGGAGTACTTCTAGTGTTATTTATGTTTAATGGATAAAAACTTTGATATATTGTTCTACCAGTTCGGATCAGGTCAGGGCGACCTGACCAGAGCTTAGGTCCGGACTTCTTCCACAGTCGTCGGATTGTGTTTTTGATGGTCCTGATGCACGGACGGTTTGTTCGCGCGAACAAATTTTCCGTTGATTTGGACCATTAAAAACACAATTCAACGGCTATAGGAGAAATCCGGACCTAACACTAAATCAGGGCGTCCTGACTTGATCCTCAGTGATTGTTCTACCGAATCCATCTATCTTCACATTCACTTGCATGAATATTCTGAACTCTTTCGTGACTGGGGCACAAGAAGTCCTACTGTACCCTAATGTGGGCCCAACCCTAATATGAGTCCATCCCGGGAGTCTGTTTTGTTCAAGTTGTCGAATTTTTCAAATAAGCAAAAAAAAGAAGAGATATATCACGTTCATCCAGTGTTACTGATGTAATCGATACTCATTTGCCTACGAGTTTATATCGAAAACATACTGGCCCTTAAATTTTTTTAGATAAATAGTTTTCGCTCATATCCTGACAGATATCTGATCAATGTCATTTTTTCGTGCATACGACAAACTTGATTAGTCAAGCAAAATGAATGGTTGAGATCACTTTTGGACCGGAAATAGAACCCATATGTGGGACATACTAGTAAGGTCTGATGTGCCTCAATGGAACTGAATGGTGGAGAAAGGAACTATAGTCATTTTTTACAATTAATTACTGTAATCAATTAGAGTTCGATCGTGACCAATTCACATGGACAATAGGGCAAACTGGGAAAATAATTAAATTTTTGTTTACCAATCGAGATTAGTTGTAGGATTATTGAAAACTAATTAATTACGGCACCAAATACTTTCTTTTTTTGATTGGTGTGTGTGCTTAATTAAAAGTATTAGGGGCAGGAGCTTTAATTTTGTATTTTAAATTATTTTATGCCAATCAATAGGAGAGTGTATGGAATATTAGGGGCACCTCAACCAGCAAGTCAACCCCTTGAAGTAAAACTGTAACTATTCCTTTTGGTTTTGATCTAGAGCAGAATATATTGTAATTAACGAGGACAAGCAATCCCACTGAAGAAAGCAGTACTCATTCTCCGTCCCACTCATTTGTAATTGTGAGTTGAATGAATAAAGAGAGTCAGAAGCCCATTTTTAATAAGATTTCAGCCAGAAGCCCCGCAAAAAGATGGATAATTTTATGAAAGAATTTTTGGGCCTATAAAAAATGGAATTTGTGCTTGTGGACGCTATTAGATTGTTAACCACCGACTCATCTAAAAGTTTAAGCTATTCGAGAGAAGGACAACTTAATTATTTATATTTTCAACAGACACTTAGTTATAAAAAAAATAAAATAAATAGACATGCAAAATTGTTTTCTTGTTAGTATGCCAAAACCAGCTTTGAGGGAAAAGTAAATCATTCATTCTGATGCACATTAAGGGCTTGTTAATTAGAGCGCTAAAGTTGACTTTGATATGAAATTAAGGGTTTGTTCGGTCGTTAATTTGGTTCCATTCCATTGCTTATATTTCGAAACTAATAATAGAGCAAAACATTGAATTGCTAAAATTAATGTTTGCTTATTGCTATGCTATTCTGTTTAGTGATTATTATGGCTTCATTATTTGCTTAGTTAAATTACTAAACAAAGTTACAAGGTTACGATTCGCAAATAAGTAAATAGGACCACCAAACGGGCTGCCCTTAGCTCAATTTTTTATTGCTACAACTAAGAGGATGACAAGGCCTTTGATTTACCATGTTCGATCCCTTCTAAAATATCAAGTTTCTAACGACTTCGTAGGTGTTATTAATTCTTATGGGACAAGCTTATACGGGGCTTTACTCCGGCTTTAATTGTGCCTCTGCTGGTGAACGGTGCGATTGGTCTCACAGAATTACTGAGGTGCGTATAAATTTGCTCGGACACCTGAGTGAAAAAAAAAAAAAAAACTACCAAGAGGATGACAACCACAATTGACTAATGATATTAAAAGTTTAAATAATTGAATCAAACCAACTAAAGAACAGAGCGTGTAAAAGGCACAGGTGTGTCAGTTTGGTAGGTGACATAAACTTAATTAGTTACTGGATAACCTAATAAATATGATAAAAGGATAACACAATTTTACATTAATAAAACAGCTTAATTTTTAAGGGTAGCTTAATTAGAATATTATTAAATGGAGATGCTTTAACAACTAACAGTAGCCCAATTGTAATACTTGAAATATAGTTTGATCCTTCGTACTTTTTTAACTCAAAAATACCTTTACTTATAACTTAATTTGAACAAGCCAAATATTTTGTACAATCTCTTATTTTTTTCTCTTTCTGGACAATTGTAACCACAGCCCTTATGGCGATGGGCAATGCGTATATGAGAAACGTGTTTAAATATCCTTGAGAATGTATTAATATCCGTGAGGTGTATTTAAATTCCAACTTATTTGGCATTATATTCACATTGTATTGTTATCCAGCACTCAACACCTAGTTTTTTTTTTTGGGCAAAATAAATTTTATTAAAACTCGATAAAGGATATATCGAGCGTCCAATAAAAGATTGGACGGAACAACAAAAGGGCAAAAACTCATACACCCAATGAACAAAGCCTATAAAACCCCCAATGGGCCAAGCCCAGTCAGTTAATGAGTCAAAGCCCAAACCTAGAAATCTAACCCTAAACACAACAATCCAAGATGCCATCCACGGAGTCACCATTGCCCACAAAGCCAGCCGAAGCATCTCCATAGACCCTATCAACAAGCAAGCCACCCCTAGAAGCTAGAAGATGAAAATCTCCCAAAAGCCACCTCCGATAAAATAAAATTGGAACGATTCGAAGAACTCCTAGTTGTAAGAGTGCAAGGCTGATACAAAATTTTTAGTGGATGATGGATTGCCTTTTAGTGGCTAATTGTCGGGGTTCAGGTTTGGAGGGATCTTTGCCTGGCACAATACTCCTCTTCCGTTGCTCCGTTCGTCCGCCTGGGAACCTGCAACCAGTCACTAGGGCTTGGAAAGCCCAGTGACCCTCCGACGATCAAGTTAGATGTAAGGAGAGAAGTTTAGGTCTGGGGTTAGGGTAAAGATGGCGTACCTCTTTAGGTTAGAATCCCTTTGTATTTATAGACCTATGTTTACTTGGCCTTCAAGGAAGCGCGTAGGAGTCACGCTTAGGTAACCGCTCTCGGTGACGTCATAAGTGACGCACTGGATGAGGCGGTTACGAAGCACATGGCCATGGTGGTCCTGTCTGCCACGTGGCATTCTTGGTCCCCCCCTGGTTGGTTACATTCCTCCCAGATCTCAACGGAACACACGCCCTGGCGATTAACCGAAGCACTAACAGGAGAGCCAACATCACACTGGTGAGAGTAAGGATAACTTAAAGGGCTCCCCTGTTCGTGACCATGGATCACACCATAAGTCCTCGGTTATCGGGAGCCTATTTACCGAGGTCATAACCGAAGCCTCCACAATAGCCCCTCAAGTCCCTGGAGCTTTGCATCCCTGCTTCAGGGTCTTGATTCACCTTTGGGAAATATTAAGCCTTGGCGAGAGTACTCTCCTCGGTAAATTCTACTCATCCTACGTCGGTAGGGAGAGCCACGTGTCAGCAATCGCCGAGGTCTCTGGATGGTAAAGCTGTCTCGGCACGTGCCCTGTCAGCTGATTGGTACGAAACGTTGCTTCGGTGACACGCGTCATTATACCAATGGTTCGTTTGTTCGGCGCCTGTCCCCGGTGCAGACCCCTGAATTTTGACCGTTCGATGGATACACGTGTCAGACATCTGACGGCTCGGTAATCGACGATACGTTTCCCGCGCGGGTCTCCATCTCTTTCAGTATAAATAGGGGAGCCAGCGGTTCATCGACTACTTTTCCTCGCTTCTGAAGACGAACCGCCGCCGCCGCCTGCTCTCAACTTACAACCGTGATTTTAAGCAGCTCAGCCGCAGATCTTCGCACAAAACAGTGGTACGTTGATCTTCTTTATTGATGCTTCAAGTTTTGATAACTTCTTCGAGGTTTTTACGCCATTTTTATCTTGCATTAGTCATAGACTTTTTCCCGCCGCCTCTGGTCTGCGGCGGCGCTGGGATTCTCCAGCGCTGCTCATAGTTTGTCCGAAGCCCACATTCTTCCCGAGCCCTAAATTCTTCCCGAGGCCTATATCCAACCCGAGACCATAGGAATAGTTTCAGACCTCCAAAGTCCTGACCGAAGAGTAAGGCCTCGGCTGGACATCAGAGGAAAACGAACTCCGAGGAGAGATGACCAATTTAACCGACGAGCTTCCCTGAGCATATAGCTAACGGGTTTTTACACATTCTTGTCTTTGCTAGGTAGGAGCGAATGGTCATTGAAATCTCCTCGGACAGTTCCAGCAGCTCAATTTCTTTCGCCACTTTTGAGGAATTCTTTGAAGAGGTCTACTCTCGAATCTTAAACCGAAATCCGATTGACCACATCGAACCCTTCAATCCTCCGAGAGCCCCGCGGACGATAACTACCTTCGACCCAAGTATGACAGAGATCCCCAGCACTTCTGACCATGGGCCCGGGCCGTTCGCCGACGCCCCGGAAGAGGTTCGTGGACGGAGGAGGCCCATGAGGCCCTGTCCTTACCAAAACCAGTATTTTGATGGCTCTTCGGCTGCCTATGCAGAGTTCAAGCGGGTTTATAGCGTTCCGCCAGATGTAGAGGTCCGCCTTCTACCGAACAATGACCCGAGGGATCTTCCACACCGAGAGGGGGCACTGATCTTTCCCTTAATGGCAATAACCGAAGGGGGAATCAGATTTCCCCTTCATCAATTTGTTCGACGAGTCCTTCGGACTCTGAATCTTACCTCCTCCCAGCTCACGGTAAATTCATACCGAATCATAACCAGCATTATCGAATTGAGAAGGCAGTACAATCTGACCTTCGGGCTAGAGGAGCTGTTCGGAGTATACCTGTTGGGCGTCAACCGCGAACACGAGAGGTATTACCTGTCATGCCGAACAGGGTACGACAGTTTTTTGATCGACCATTTACCCGACTCGGAGGAATGGGCGAGCGTATATGTCTCGGTGACCGGGAATTTCATGTTCGGTCCCGGGGAGAGAGTGGACACTACCACCACGGTTCGATTTGACCGAGGATCCCCGGGTCGGTAAAAGTTTTAACCTCAATGCATCTAATACATTCGTTACTTATGATATTCTGCATTTGTTGACCGTTGTAATCTTATTTATGCAGGTGAGGGCGTTGTGCAGACGCTTCGGGAGAGAGCTGTTCGGGCACAAATTACCGCCGCCTTTGCTATTCCAATAACAAGCCGCTACGCCCCTGATCTGCTCGGCTACGTTGCCTCTTATACCGGTTTTTTGAAAAAGAAACCGAGACAGCAGGGTGTTCCCCGGGCGGGACGAGGGCGTGGCCGAGGGAGGAGCCAGGGAGGAAGAGAAGGAAGAAGAGGCGGACGAGTTAGGGCGCCGGAGGAAGTAGTTGATTCGGGTCCCCGAGGAGTAATCCGAGAAGAGATTGACCGGGAAACTCCGGAGAGGACAGGGCTCAGTGACGAAATGAGCGGTCGGGGGAGAGAAGTGCTCAATCTTCGGCGCCAGAGGCCGCGAGGACGGGGTGCCGGCGTCACGATTGGGTCGCCGGGGGCTGGAACTTCAGGGAGGGTCCCTGTTTCTCCTCAAGAGCCGCCGGAGAAGAGGGCTCGGACAGGGGAGGAAACCCCTGGGCAAGGAAGGAGCGGGGAGCCGATCCTTGTTGATGAAGAGGGGCCCCGGAGAGACGAAGAGGTGGAGAGCAGGGGAGGGACCGACGCGGACGCTCGCGTTCCTGCTAGGGAGGTCCCCTGGGCTCCCGAGGTTCGTCATTACACGGGGCGCCAGATTCATCATGCTGACAGTGCGTCCTCCAACATCGGGACGGCATTCGGGCTACTTCGGTCGTGTATTCTTCCGAAGGACGCCCGAGCCGTCGAAGGTTGCACCGAGGACCTGACCGGGGAGATAGCGCAGGCACTGTTGAAAGTAAGTTACTTTTGTTTTGATCTCTTTTCGTTGAATGTAGAATTCTGATCGTTCTTAATTGCGTTTGCAGGCCGGGGCTCGGGCACTTGCTGTGAACGACCGATACAAGGCACAGGAGCAGGAGATAGAGCTGCTGAAGAAGACCCTTGCCCAAAAAGAGGATGATCTGAAAGCGGCAAGGGAAACCTGTGACCTCTATTTGGTCGACTTCCAGAGGTGTGACCGGGAACGGGTTGCTGCCGAGGGGAGGGCCACAAAGGCTGAGGAGGATGCCAATACCCTGAGGGCTACCGGGGCCCGGGAAGTTGAATTCGCGAGGAACAAAGGCTACGATGAAGGCTGGGACGCAGCTGGAGTAGAATATAAAAAACAGGTCCGGGAGATAGAGGCCGAGCTCTTCAGAGATCGGTTTCTGGATGGGCTTCGGTTCGGGCATGAAACTTTGTTAAGCAAGCTCACTCTGCCGGAGGGTTCCGAGCTTCGAGTCTTGCCTGATGCCCCTCCTGAGGAACTTGTGCTTCCCGAGGAAGAGAATGAACAGGTGCCAAATCCAAATCCAGAGCCTTAATTCAGCCGAAGAGAAAGTTGATCCGAACATCCCTATTCCCCGATGCTGAAATCTCTCTCTTTTTTTTGTTGTCTTTTGGCTGGACAGCTCCAGACATTTTAGGAGTTTGCTGTTCCAGGGCTCTGTAAATATTTTGATATCGATGCTTCCCCCTTTTTTTTTGTAAGTGAATGTTTTGATATTAAAGCAGTAGCTTTTGTTCAAACCCATAGCTCTGTGGATGCTTTCTTTCCTTGAATGTTTATCTTTGAAATGCTTTGAATGATTGGCTTGCTCCCTAGGTTATGATGCCCCTGCTTTGGTGAAACTTAAGTTTGTAAAAATAAGTGTGACCGAAGCATAAACCGAAGCATTTTGCCAATCAAGAAGAAAGATATTTAATCAAGAAAGTGATTTAGATCCGCAGCCCCTGCTCTAAAAAGGGTCGGTAGAACCGAATCGGGAGCAGTTAATGAATTTTTGGGTTTGTAAGCCCGTTCATTTAATGGACTTTAGTCTAATGAGCGAACGCTAGATCGTATTGCTGCTAGGGGACGTAGGCCGAGGGTACGAGGGGGTACGGCTTGCGCCATAGGTTCGTAACACAGCGAGTCCGAGCAATGGGAATCTTCTGACGGGTCGGTTTAAGGGGCTCGGGGGAAAAGCCGAGTATCCTTAAAGCGAGTGGACAGAAATCCAGATGACCAAAGAGGCCATGATGACTTGGTGGGAATTATGCCCGAGGGTAACACCTACGGTAGAGCAATATCCCTGAAGTCGGTATAAAACGGTCCGGGCGAGAACGGACCGAGTCAGTAATGTAAAACAGCCAAACTCAAATTTGTACGAATAGTGCCAATAGAAGGGATTCTCATTCAATACTTGAAGTGCTGCTAATACATAAGCAAATTGTCTCCCATTTTTGTTAAAAGAAAAAGTAACAGACTGAGAAGGCTTCTGTAACCGAGCTTTTAACCGTAAAATTTCTTCAAATTGTTAGCATTCCATGTCTTGGCAATGGGGGAACCATCCAACTTTTCTAATTTGTAGTTTCCCGATCCGAGGTGTTTGAGGACTCGGTAGGGACCTCCCAATTGGGCATGAGCTTTCTCTTCTTGGATTTCTCCACCACCTTCTTCCAGACAAGGTCGTCGGGCTTAAAAGACCTGAGGCGGACACTCCGGTTGTAACCCTTTGCGACCTCCTGTTGGTAGGAGGCGAGTTTGATTCTTGCATTTTCTCGCTCTTCTTCGGCTAGATCAAGGTCCAAGGATGCTGCCATCATTGACCGACTCTTCAAAATTTTCAGTGCGCATGGTTGGGAGTCCGACTTGGAGAGGGATAACGCTTCCATGCCGAATGCTAAGAGAAGGGCGTGCGACCAGTGGAGCGCCGAGGAGTAGTGCGGTAGCCCCAGAGGACCCTAGGTAGCTCTTCGGCCCATTTTCCCCGTCGTGACTCGAGTCTTCGCTTGAGTCCGGATGAAATAGCTTTGTTTGCGCCTCGGCCTGACCGTTGCCTTGGGGGTAAGCCGGGGTGGAAGTGTCCCATTTAATACCATATTCGTCAAGCAAGGCTCGGTACTTTGTCCTGTAAACTGCCTACCATTGTCGTAATTATGGCGAACACACCGAAACGGAGATGATGTTTCGCCATACAAAGCGGATGACGTCTGTTTCTTCGATGGTGACAAGGGGCTCGGCTTCACCCATTTCGAGAAGTAATCAGTTGCAGTTAGGAGGAACTTGAATCCACCTGGAGCGACTGGGAGCTTTCCAACGATATCCATGCCCCATTGGGAGAAAGGGCCAGGGGCTGGTGAGGGGCTGAGGTCCCGGGCCGGTTGATGGATAATGGGAGCGAACATCTGACACTTCTTGCAACGCTTGACAAACTCTTCTGAATCCTTCTTCATTGTTGGCCACCAATACCCCTGAGTGAGGGCTCGGTGGGCCAAGGACCGTCCACCGGAGTGGCAGCCGCTGTCGCCAGCATGAAGCTCTTCAATGATCCCGGGACTTGATGGGGATGTGCAACCAATAAGTATGGTCCGGTGAATGATCTTCGGTAAAGCTTGCCGTTGGGATTGAGCCAGAAGAGAGCGGCTTTGTTTCGGAGTCGGTGGGCTTCCTTTTTGTCAGCTGGGAGAGAGTCATCTCTTAGGTAAAGGACAATTTCGTCCATCCAGCTTGGGCCGAGCTCTATGTTGAGTATCTCCTTGTTTAATTCTTCGAGTTCGAAGCTGGGCTTGTCAATGGAATCAAAGGAAATAGAACGGTGTTCCGAGGATGAGCATGCCGAAGCAAGTCCTGCAAGGGCGTCGGCGTGGGCGTTCTGTTCCCGGGAGATGTGCTCGACTCTGATTGCTTTGAAGCGTTGAATGAGCTGGACTGCGGCGCTGAGGTAGGTGCGCATGCGGTCGTCCCGAGCTTCGTATTCTTCGGAGAGCTGGTTGACCACTAATTGGGAATCACTGTAAACCACCAGTTCTTCAATGCCAATGGCTTCGGCAGTTTTGAGTCCGGTGATTAATGCTTCATATTCAGCCTCGTTGTTGGAGGCTGGGAAGTTAATAGAGACTGAGCTTTCGTGAAGAACACCGGAGGGTGAGAGGAGGACGATGCCAGCACCGGCGCCTCGGTGTTGGAAGCGCCATCGACGTACATTTTCCAAACATCTCCATGGAAGAGCTGCCATGCTGTGCTAGGGTTGGCCTGAAGTGATGCCTCGGTGCTTGTGGTGGGAACCGAAGCGTTTGTGTTGGTTGGTGTGAGCTCGGCGATGAAGTCGGCTAGCACCTGAGCTTTGATAGCTGTCCGAGGCTGAAAGTGAATTTCGAAATTTGCAAGCTCAACGGCCCACTGTGAGATTCGGTTGGAAAGGTCGGCCTTCCGCAGGAGAGACTTGAGGGGGAACTCAGTAAGGACGATGATACGGTGAGACTGGAAGTAGGGAGCAAGCTTCCTGGATGCTGAGACAAGGGCAAGGACGAGCTTTTCTAATGGTAGGTAACGCGTCTCGGCTGGAGTCATGTCTTGCTTGAATAGTAGATTGGTTGATGATCCCGATTCTCCTGTCGAACGAGGACCGAGCTGACGGCGTGCTGAGAGACAGCAAGGTAGAGGAACAGGTCCTCTTGGTCCCGAGGAGTGACGAGGAGGGGAGCTTTGGAAATGTACTCCTTGAGTTGTTGTAGGGCTCGGTCGCAGTCTTCTGTCCAGTTGAAGCTCCGTCGGCTGCCTTTCAGAAGTGTGAAAAATGGCTGGCATTTATCCGAGGAGCGGCTTATAAATCGGTTTAAGGCTGCGGCCATGCCGGTCAAACGTTGAACATCCTTCTTGTTGTGGGGGCCGAGAGCTGAGTGATAGCAAGGATCTGGGAAGGGTCGGCCTCAATACCGCGTTGGGAGACGAGGTGGCCAAGGAATTTCCCGGAGCTAACACCGAAGACGCACTTCTCGGCATTGAGGCGGAGCTTGTGTTTCTTTAGTATCTCAAAGACTTCGGTGAGGTGGGCAAGATGATCACCGGCACGCAAACTTTTAACCACCATGTCGTCGATGTAGGCCAGCATAGTGTCGCCGAGCAGTGCTTCGAACATCTTGGTAATCATTCTCTGAAAAGTAGCCCCGGCGTTTTTAGACCGAAGGGCATAACCAGGTACCCGAAGATGCCATGGGGGTAATGAAAGCCGTGTTCTCAACATCGCCTTCACTCATGGCGATCTGGTGGTAACCTCGGTATGCATCCAAGAAGCTAAGACGCTCGTGACCGGAGGTGGCGTCGACGAGCTGGTCGATACGGGGGAGTGGAAAGAAATCCTTCGGGCAGGCATCGTTGAGGTTTGAGTAGTCAACGCATACTCGCCACTTACCGTTCTTTTCTTGACACAACGGTGTTGGCCAACCACTTAGGGTACTGAACTTCCTGATTGCCCCTGCGTTCAGGAGTCGGTTTACTTCTTCAATAACTGCTTCGGAATGATGGGGGGAGGACCGCCGTGCTTTCTGCAAGACCGGGCGTTTGGCTCGGTCGATGTTGAGCTCGTGGCAAATGAAGGAGGGGTCGATTCCAGGCATCTCGTATGGAGTCCAGGCGAATACTTCGATGTTATGTTTGAGGAAAGCTACCGTTTCATTCCGCTCGGTTTCACAAAGTGAGGAACCGACAAGGAAAAAACGGGAACCGTCATCGTTTATTGGAATCGTGGCCACGTCCTCAACGGTTTTGTCGTCGGGCAATCTACCGACGTCTTCCAAGATTGGTGCTTCGGGGACTTCAATGAGGTTAATCGAGAGGTCTGCTTGTTACTTCGGACGGCGTTGATGTAGCATTTCTTGGCCGCTGTTTGATCTCCGTACAAGTCTTCCTGTTGCCCATGAATGCCAATGAAACGGACCACTTGGTGATAGGTGGAGGCAATTGCCTTGAGCCTATGCAACCAGGTGCGCCCGACAATGGCGTTGTATGGGCTAGGACGTCACACTACAAATTCCATTTCCAGAGTTACGAACCGGCACGAACAGGAAGAGTGATCGTACCGATGGGCCAGACAGGAGCTCCGTTGAAGCCGATAAGAGGAACTTCGGAGGGATGGAGGTCGGTGTCGGGTATCTTCAGTTCCTTGAACAGAGAGTAGTATATACTTCAGCCGAGCTGCCCTGGTCTACGAGGACGCGTCGGACATTGAAAGCTCCGATGCGTAGCGTGACCACGAGGGCGTCGTTGTGGGGGAGCTGGATGCGGTCGAGATCCTTCTCGGTAAACGTTATCGTCCATTTGGAACCGTCATCGGTTCTGGGGCGCTTTGGTTCGGGACCGACCAACATGACCTGCTTGGAGGAGGAAGCTTGGTTAGGTCAGCTCGGATGATGCTGGCGGCTTCGGGGTTTAAGGGACCGTGAATGACATGGATTGTCCGAACTTCTTCCTCGGTATTTGCTTCGGTCCTTTGTGCCCGAGCCGCTGTCTTTTCTTGATCAATGAAGTTGCCAAGGTGGCCAGCAGCAACAAGTTGCTCCAAGTATGCCTTGAAGGGCTTGCATGCTGTGGTGAAATGACCTTGTTCGCTGTGATAGCTGCAACGCACAATGGGGTTCTTGATCTTGCCGTTCTCGGTTCCCATTTTTTGATTTGGGAAGGAGAAAAAGGGTTGATCCTTTACTTGGTCAATGATTCGGTATATTGGTATGGTGAAGACGGTTTTTTCAGCGTTGAAATCGCTGGGCTTCGGTCCTCTTCTCGGTGACTGCTTGATTGTATTAACCTGCTTCTTTGGAGTTGAGACAGGTGGGGAACCGGTGTGGAGACCGAGGAGTTTGTTGCTTTTGAACTTGTCGGCTTCCCGATACCTCTCTCTGCCTTCGATTCAATGAGCTGGCACCATCCTTCGATGCGAGTCATGAGATCTTTTATTGAGTTCGGCTTATGACGAGCGAGGTCGTCATAGACTTGCTCATCTTGGGAGGTCAGACCGAGCTTGAATCCTCGGGCAGAGATGACGCCGTCGCAGCCTTCTATTTCATTGAACAGCTCCCAGTAACGACCGGCGTACTGCCGAAGCGTTTCATCGTTTCTCTTGCGGAGGGCTAGGAGGGAATCAATTTCCTTCTCATGTTTGTTGCTTGTTACAAATCGAGCCATGAAGGCGTCGCAGAGGGAGTCAAATGAGGAGATTGACCGAGCCGGGAGTTGATTGAACCAGGTGAGACCTAGGTTACCGAGGCTCGCAGGAAACACTTTGCATAAGAAGGCGTCGTCCGAGGGTTCATTCCGAAGAAACAGAGACATGACAAGTTTATATTGAACCAAGTGGGTGTACGCCTCGGTCTTGCCATCGTACTTGGCAAACTTGGGTTGGGTGAATCCTTTGGGTGGGGTAACCGAGTCGATCTCTCTTGTAAAGGGAGAGGTCGTGAGTCGTGCAAGTCGTGCGTCGCGATGAGGTCGGATCGAACGGTCGGGACCGTCTGGACGCTCGGTCGCTGTACGCTTCTTGGGAACAAGCTTGTCTAATCGTTCATATTTATCAGGAGCAGGACTAACCGATTTCCTGGGAAAGCGGTCCTGGCGGTGGTGGCGATAGCTATCTCGTGCAGAAGGCTCGAGGCGCTCGGTGATTGGGCTCCTGCTATGTGCCCCAGCAGGGTTTGTGATGACAGGGTTTCTGGATCCGGGGCCTTTTAGTCGTTCACGGTATCCCTTGGTCTGGATCTCTACGAGGCCGTCCTCTCCCCTGGGAGCCCTTGTGAGGCTAGGGGTAGATTCCTGGCCTGCCTTGCCCACCTGGACCGAGTGAGTGGAGGAGGCAGAGACGCTCCCAGCACCGAGCCTTTCGAAGGCCGATGGTCTCCTTCGAAGTTGGACGGGGGAGCGGGAACGGTCTCTGTGGGATGCGTTTCTTGGGGCTCGAGTGTCCGCTGCTCTGGGAGACTCGAGACGGTCTTTGGCGGAAGGGCGAGATCTGTGCTCTAGCTGGTGACCGACTTCATGACTGCGAGGGGATGTGCGACGGTCCCTTCTTCCGCCGCGGCTTCCGGAGGAATGAGATGGAGAGATTTGGAGGAGATGTTTAATCTCTGCCAATTCATCCCTCACGTGACGGTCGCGCTCCATGGCCGTCGTAAGGTCATCGATCTTCCGCTCGAGATGGCGGACGTAGGAATGGAGCTCGGAAGATGGGCCTGCTTCTGGTCCTCCGGCGCCGATTCCTATTGATACGTGAGTTTTTCCCAGGGCGGCTGCTCCGCCGGAGGCCGGGCTGTGATCCACGAGGGGACCAAGCCCGTGGGTGGTTCCTCCGTGGTGAGCGTCATCGATTTCAACCATTTCTGAACCAGGAATCGTCGAATGGAGAAGAAAAGTGAGGATGTTGGATTGATGGCTAGATCCCCAGCGGAGTCGCCAATTGTCGGGGTTCAGGTTTGGAGGGATCTTTGCCTGGCACAATACTCCTCTTCCGTTGCTCCGTTCGTCCGCCTGGGAACCTGCAACCAGTCACTAGGGCTTGGAAAGCCCAGTGACCCTCCGACGATCAAGTTAGATGTAAGGAGAGAAGTTTAGGTCTGGGGTTAGGGTAAAGATGGCGTACCTCTTTAGGTTAGAATCCCTTTGTATTTATAGACCTATGTTTACTTGGCCTTCAAGGAAGCGCGTAGGAGTCACGCTTAGGTAACCGCTCTCGGTGACGTCATAAGTGACGCACTGGATGAGGCGGTTACGAAGCACATGGCCATGGTGGTCCTGTCTGCCACGTGGCATTCTTGGTCCCCCCCTGGTTGGTTACATTCCTCCCAGATCTCAACGGAACACACGCCCTGGCGATTAACCGAAGCACTAACAGGAGAGCCAACATCACACTGGTGAGAGTAAGGATAACTTAAAGGGCTCCCCTGTTCGTGACCATGGATCACACCATAAGTCCTCGGTTATCGGGAGCCTATTTACCGAGGTCATAACCGAAGCCTCCACACTAAATAACCATATATGTTGCAATTTAGAAACTTTTTAGCATGAAGTAATGGGGTGGGTTATGTCGATATAGTTAGTAGTTCTGCCAATTTTAGAGAGAGCAGTTGTCATCAAAGCTATTGCCCAATATCTTTTGTCTGTTAAACGATAGTAATAGAACTGCCAATTTTCTGCGCTTTATTTTATCAATAATGTCAAGGACACGATACTCCACCACAACACCAATCACATCCGCTTACGTTTAAGCGTGTCATTGCATGATTCAAGCCCATCTTCTTAACGAACTTCATCTCAAATGGGTGGTTTTCCAACTTTTCTTCTATGTTCTTCGGCCTTTGTTTGTTAAACCAAAACCAGAGTACGAGTCGGATGGAAGAGAGACTTATACAACTTGGAGTAGGACATGTTTGAAAATTGGGACCGGGTCCGGGATCCAAATTGGGTCGTTCATGTAGGCATGACCCAGAACCATTTAGATAAGTTGGAAGTCTATCGGATTAAGTTTTCTTAGGAGATTGGGATTTCTATTAATGCATCTAGGATACATATCCCTTTATAGATGGTAAATCTCCTGCAGAAAAGACACATCTTGAAGACCTAAATACAGATGGTTCTCTCTCTCTCTCTCCAAGTAGTTCTCTCTCTCTCTCTCTACCATTAAAGAGTAATCCAAGCTTTTGCATCTTGGGGGTGAAACTCAATCCTCGTAGTATATGACCCGGAGTATGTAATTCATCCACAAAAACCTGGTTCGGCTAAAGTCCGCAAGAGGTATTTCGAACCACTCGCTTCCGCATTTGTTATCTACCCAATTTAAACTCCCTATTCCACGCGCGGCAATTTGATATATAACGAGGGCGCAATGTAAACAATATAATTTGATATATAACGAGGGCGCAATGTAAACAATATATAACGAGTGCGGAAATAAGTGATTCGGGTTACTTTTTGCGAACTTTAATCCAACCGAATTTTGGTGGATGGATTACGTCCTTCGGATCACATACTAGAACATCAACAATCTCCTACGATGGAGTGATACTATGAGTTTCAAGTATCACACTCAATTCCACATCGCAAAAGCTTGGATTGCACTTTAATAGTAGAGAGAGAACTAAAGAGAGAGTTCCCTCGAACTCTTTGATTGATATTCTCGTATATTTTTTGTTGTATCTTGATGTGAATGTCCTGCCGGAATTATATAGAAAGATAAACATCCTGGATGTTTTGGAAGCAGTCCTATAATGCTATATATCATCTCCAATATTAGACAGGACTCTCTAATAAATATGTCATGGGTCATGCACACATGGGCGACACAATTTGGTAAGTTGTATCAGAGATTCGGAATAGTTGGCATTGACATGGACATTCTTACACTTAGTGATAGACTCCACAAGAATATGTGGTTGTAAAGTCATCCGGAAGAGTTTCAACTTGGTTGATTCTTTCGTGGTGATGGCTAGTGGTGCCTAGGTGGACGTCGAAGGAGTTTTGACTGGTGCTAGTAGTGGATCTATCTATAATGGTGGGCAACGGCGGTTCTTGTTAGGGTTAGGTTTTAATTGGGTTTTCTTTGGGCCTGGCTTTATTGTTGTATCTAGGCTTTTAGGTCTTTCGAGTTGTTTATGATTTTCATTATTTTTATCTGGACACTTTAGGCTCTCAGGTGTTGTATTGGGCTTTGCCCTCAAGCTGTTCGGTTTTGGTTGGTCTCCATTTCCCTTCCCCTAATAAAATGTTATTTTTGCCGATTAAAAAAAAAAGTGGTCTGGAGCACCACGTGGCTGTACTCCCAAACTATTGTATAATTTTACTTCCCGATAAATGAATGGAGACTTCTTTGGGGGTGGAATGCACCCTATGTGGCTGGCCATTTCATTTCAGAACATTATTCAACCAGGGGCAAGAAGCTTATTCTTATTATGGCCCGTTGAATCTAATGACAAGGAGCATAGGTTACCACAATGAGCACCATGCATGATTCTCCCAGGATTGCAGGGAGCAAGCTTCACAAGGTGAAGGAGATCGATTGTACCAGAGTATCAACAAAGACCACTAAGAATTCCTTCTCTTTCATGTGTTACTGTATTTTTTTGGGTTTCTTTTTCGTATAGTTGTCATGTTTTCGAGGGAACGGTATTTAAGGCTTTAGACGACATATGAGGCGTTAGTTCATTGGTTTACCATACACACAGAAGTTTCTATCATGGTGGTCTATGTTGGTGATACAATTGGGACACTATATCCATAACTTAGTCTCCATTTCCTGATTCTTAGATGTTTCCTACATCTTACACGTGCGTGGATCTGGTTTTTTATGCATATCCTCTTGAATTTGGTTTTCTTTACACACTCTTGCACATCATGCTCTCGGATGACCTATAGAATTTGTTCTATGGGTTGATTACCGGCCGTTGTTAGAAGGTAGTGTACAAGAAATGATTTGTGTTCTTGCGTATGTTCTATAGACATGGCTTAATACATTTTGCAAGATTGTTATTATTTTCCCCCACATGAAACCTAACAGGAAATGATACAAGTACTCACACAAGTATATAAAACTTTTACATTTCTATTGCCAAGATAACCATGACAACTTGACAAGCAATCTCTCCATTACTTGGTTAAAGGAAAGAAAAAGTAGTATATCATTTAACTAGATATATAGCATTGCTACCTCGACTACCATCAATGGCACCAGCACCAGTACTGCAGCACTTCCATACACATCTTGACCTACCGTTGTGAATATTCACATGAAAGATTTCACCTGGTTATGTCCTTCCCTCAGCTTTGAATCATCTGAAAAGGAAAAAAGATGTTTGGGTTGGTATGCTCAGGCCATGACTTACTTTAACGGAAGTTGGATCTCCGACAAATAGACTCTTATGTTGGCGTTTTCCTTTGCCATTTTTTCATTCAAGAAAATGTGCTATGCAAACTACTTTTAGTATTTTGTCTTTCTGAAAACAGCCCATTGGTTTGTACACGCGAAAGATGTTTTTGTTTTCAAAACAGTGAGCGTTTTGGACTTTCCAATGCTTTTATTCCAAAAACCCGGAAACCAAAATGAAAGCAGTATCAGCCAGACAAGATGTCTACCTTCATTGTGAATCCTTCCTTAACATCCAGGTTTCGCTCTTGGAGGGAAGTGGGAAGTCAGCAACTGCGTAAGGAAGTGGATGCACAGAATTGTTCACAAATGGAAGCCTATGCACAGCGTAATCATCATCACTGTCATAGTGTTTTCCCGTATCTTTCTCAAGAGTTTTTAGGACTGTGGCCAATAGGATCAAACATCCCTGGGTATAAGAAAACAGTAGAAATTTGTGATCTGGTTCATCTCTTGGGCACACATTGTTTGAATTTGAATTCAAACCTTTGAGTGCAGTTGCTTTTCCAATACAGTAATATGTCCAAGTCTGAACTCAATTTAGACTAGGCCACCTAATCTTAGGTAAATTTTTTGAGTTGAGCTTGGTGATGAATTGTTCGAGTTTGGCTTAGAAACTTAACGAGCTTAAGTGTATGTTCCATAAGCGTATCTATAAAGTCAATTTCAAACAATATTTTGCCCAGCTGAGAATCAATAATGAGCCAAATGCACAGGGGAAAATAGTTCTAAAGTGTGTTCAAATTTGATTTGATTGCATAACGAGTTCATCTCTGTTGGGCATTTAGTGATCCTATATGACTCTAATAGTGACTTGGTTCGTTTTACAGCTTAAATTTTTTTGAAAAGGGAATTCAAATGTCCTTTCCTTTCTAAAACCTGTCATATTCGACACTTTCAAATTAGTTTAAGATACCTGTGCTAAGACAATCAACAAGCCAATCCATCTGCAGGTGTCGAAATTCGACTCAACAAAATCCTTGAAATCATCGAACCTTCCTGTTGGATCTTCAGGCAAGTCCTGGTGCATGTAGCATTTATACAAGTACAATATGGCAGAAATGAAGATGCAAAAAGGTCAAGTACTGGACAGAGAATTCTTTGGAATACATAGTAGGGAAATTATTTACCTTCTCCCAGTCAGAATTTAGGATTATGTCTGATATCAATGCAGTCTCCACTAGAAGAAGCAAAAAGAGTGTGACCATATACTTTGCCGTAATCAAGGTTAACATTCTTATGGCATGAGAGATGAAACCAAAGGAGATATAACCAGAATATCTTGATTCAAATCCCAAGGGGTAGCATAAGTGGCAACAGAGATGAGCTGTAAACCCAAACGTCCTGAGTTCGCCAAAGTTGAACTTTTACCTTATCATGAGAAGTTTTCAACAAATTTTACTCTTTTTACCTACCTTTATATATAGAGCTATCATTCGTTTTTGTTCTCTCCTTGATTAGCAAAGCCAGAATGGAGAATACCACTATAGTTTAATTTTTGTTCTTTCTTTTCTCTTCAAAAGTTACAAAATCACATTGATAGCTTCGACTCGTGTCCTAGCTCGTCTGAGAGCTATACTGCTTCAATATTTGTCATTTTTTGTTAAATAAAGGGACCATCGAATTTTGCCTTCTCTCCTAATTTGCCTACCAGGCTATTAGTGAAAGTTAAAAAAGCAAGAATATTTGAATTCTGAAAGAAGGGAAAGTGATTAATGCTACTCAAGGTAAGGAGAACAAGTTACATAGACATAGAAACCAAAACCAAAAAGAAAAAGAAAAAAGGATACAGCAGAAAGGCAATGGGGATTTGCAGTTTTTGCTGCAACATGGCCAAGGAATGTAATAGCACATAAGGTGATTCCAATGCCAAGAAAAGCATGAATGAACCTGCAATATTAACCGAGTGGATATCGCCCGCTTTTTAGACTTAGCAAATGATTAAAAACATGATAGAAGAATCAGCATAACGAAGAAAAGAAGAAAGGTGAATTTACTCATGAAATTGATTTTGGCATTCTGTCCCACTCCCATGACTATACCATAAAATAGGTAGATGTAACGGAAATAAAAGCTCGAAAAAATAGCTCACCATGGAATAGAGTGGTTGTGAAAATCGGAAGACGAGCCTTCCATGTCTCTCTGCCAAACTCTAACCATCCACGCGCTATATAAGATCATTGAAATCCCAACAATTCCCATTATTGAGTTCACAAGTTTCAGAAATAATTGGACACAACCCTTCATAGTGTTCTTCATTGGAACAACACAAGAGAAATGGATCAGCTGCAGCTTGGTACTTCAATCAAGTTCGAAAAAAATGCAAAAGTTGTGTTTATAAATTAGTGGTAAGGAAACCACTACTTTTCAAGTTGTTATGTGAAAGTTTTGGAGCCAATGTTTGAAAAAGGAAGAGAAGATCGCGAGATCAATGATTGTGCAAATGAGGTTAAAGTTGGGGAAATTTCCTAGAAACTGCATATGGTCTGCTTGTTCTCTTTTTGTTCCTCTTGGGATGGTTCGTTTTCAAGTTTCTGTTTTGTTTATTGCTGGTAAAAGGTATTTGCATTTTGACGTTTTTGTGATGGAAAATAGGTGAGTGAACCCCTCTCGCCTTTTCTGAAAACATATCAATCGTCCGATGAACATGATTTCTTAATTGGTAGGGTTGATACATGTACTCGATAACTTTTAAAAGTGAACAATTTTAATCATATTAACATGGGCTCGAGAAGATCTGGATCCTCTATTCCATTTGAGGAATCGAAGAAGATAAATTTTATTCTAATTTGGGAGAAATGGGATGAGACTAGTGAGGTTTGAATTCTCACCTGGTGCAAGGAGTATAGGACGGCCACCACTCGACTGTCAATCCATTGGTCACATTTGAAACGAGATAACACTCCCGACAAAAAAAATTGAAATTGAATAACACTCTGTCATTTTTTAAAAGTTTTCTTTTTTTAAGACACTACATTTTGTGATTTTTGATAGTGATGAGACTTTTTTTTTTTTTTTATACTTAATTAAATTCTGAACTTTATTTTTAATACACTTGATAAATATTCAAAAGTTCATTTTTTTTGTCGCATTTTTTCTCTCCTTAGTTCGGCCCCACCCATGTACACATCCTAGCTCCCCCACTGGTTCCAACTCATAATTAACGGCCAAGTAAGATCATATTTGCAGCTGAGGATATTTATATACTGTTGAAAACGGATTTTGTCAATGAATTCTTGTCCTTATTACTTATAACCAGCTCAACGGGTGTGCATTTAATCAGTAATTATTGTATCGCTAACTTAATTAAGACTACACAGTTACAATAATTTCAATAGCTAATTAAAATCAAGCTTTTAATTAGTTGCTCTACTAATGTTACTAGCATTATATTGAATTATGGGGAATGAACAAAACATGAGTTGCTGTGGTGTAGTGGTTATCACGTTAGTCTTACACACTAAAGGTCTCCAGTTCGACCCTGGGCAGCAACACTTTGTTTTTCATTTCACAATTTTTATACCAATTTCATGGTTAAATGGACTTTTGGCATGCAAAATGCTCGATCGTGTAAAATTTTGCTTCCTCTGGTTATACTTTTGCTTTTTTTTCAAACTCACGGGGGAGTGTGAAATCAATTCAACGCATCTCTATATATTTACAAAAATTTGTTTAACACATCTCTCCTACTAAAAAAAATTGACGATTATTAATATCATCACTTCATCAATGACAGGTAATATCACCATTCTATAGCAACCATCAAGGGTGCTCACCAAATCCAAGAAGTATACGATATATTAAGCACTTGTATGACACACAACACGTTCTCTTTTGTTTGAAAAAAAGAGAGACTAAAACATCTCATAATAATTCACGTACATCAACCACTAAAATTCTCTCCTCGTCAAATTAGTTTCTCACTTCTTTCAAACTCTCCCACGATTATCATCGGTTTCAGGTGGGGGAATCCTCGCGGTCTAGCACTAATTAAAGTGGAGGCATGTGAGACTATGATAGGCAAATACTTTGAGAGCTGGGTCTAAGAGTCATTGTGAGCTAGTTGGCTTCTTCTAGTTGTATTGCTTCTGGAGGTTTTGAATCCGTTGCTAGTTCTGAGAAGGTTGAGGATGTTGGTAAGGTGTTGGATCAACGTGCACCTGCTACTAATGTGAAGCGGCCTCGTTCTATAGAGTATCGTCAATGCAAGAAGAAGGTTATCATGGGTTGAGACTTTCTCCGATTGTTAACCGCAATTGTCTTATGGGATCGGACAAGGGTAGGAAGTTCCAATTCTTCCATATGCCGAATCTCTCAGCTGTTGAAGTTAAAGTGAAGGAGTCCTATTTAGTAGTTAATTGTCTTGGTATACCCGAAACCCTTATGCCTCCGGAGGTTTGTATTGGTGTTCAAGGCGTCGATACGCTGATGGTTAATGTGTCAGACCCTCTTAGCCCCCGCAGATGGGATCCCTGTCCAGTTGTGTATTTGTTTCCCCAATGCTTGAACCTCAACACCTTAGCTTTGAGAAGTTCTCTAGGACACTATTGTAGGACCTCAAAATTTGCGGTCTAAGAGGATTATGGCTTTGTGGTGATATCGATAAGAGGTCCATGACCCTACATCTGTTAAGCTTTCTAGCAATCAGAAAGGAAGAAGATAGACAATGTCAAAGCACGTAGTGACAAGGCTACACAAAACCCCACTTAGAGAAAGCGTAAACAGAAAAGGGTTATTGAAGATAGCTGTGTCGAGCCTCACACTTATTGTATCCCTCAATGTCTTGCTTTACATTGATTTATGTCTGTCACTTGTTCCTTATCTATGTTTTGTAGATATAATTGTTTGTGCGTTTGGTGTTGATGGCACGACTGTTATTGTATTGGATTTTGTGGGGATGGTTCGATTGGCCTTGTTTGGTTTTTCGCTTTTGTTGGGTCTTTCCTTTGTTTTGTCTGGTTGTATTGTGCTGACTAGTGTGTGGCGTTAATTGTATGGTTGTTGTCGTGTGGTTGTCCCATTTATTTTCTATTTATGATAAGATTATGATTTCAAAAAAAAAAAAAAACCTCTCCCACACAATTCCCCTCACAATTAAACATTTTCTTTTAATACAGTTTTCACATTTAATGATAAATCGTACATCCAGAAAGGGAAATACACAACAAATTTTGTTTGTGCTCCCTGTGCATGGTACGTGTACTGTGCTTATAATTACTGAAATTGTAGAGAGCATATGTATACATGATCCCAAAATTACATGATGATCTACAGTTCTAAAGTTGTGAGTAAAAACGATAGTGAAATCAATTATTTTTTTTTTGCCATTCGTTAAATCTAATCTACTCTATCCTAGAAGACTTGGGAAGGGGGATGAGTGCTTACGAGAATCGAACCTTGCCCATGTACATGAGAATGTAAGGGAAGCACCAACTGCACTCTACTCTACTTGCAATCAATTATCTTGATACCAAGAAATCCTTTTCAAAAAGTGTTGATAACGCCATAACTATAGCTTTTTTTTTATCAAAGCCATAACTATAGCTTAACCACAAAAAACTTGGATAAAATTTAGACATTAATGAAAATAATTTGGTCGGTATCATTTTCCATAGTATAAATTCAAACTTAGTACTAAGTATATCATATTCATTAACAGTTATGTGCACAAATTTTAGTACTTTCGTAGTATGACATTTTAGAAATCATGGGGGGCGGACATAGCTCTGACCGGCCAAAGCCTAGCTCCACCCCTGCCTACGAGCCAAACGTAGCCTATAAAGGAGCAAATCCAATGCACAAAAGGCTCCTGCCATTGCAAGGTCTAAGAATTGGTTGATGTACGCAGTCTTACATCTGCAAGCAGAAAGACTGTTTTCAAGACTCGAATCGGTGACCTCCATGCCACAATAGAGCAACTTTATCATTGTTCCAGACACACCCTTCAGCCAAACATAGCCTACACGTACACAAAACACATACTCCCTATTTCATTTACACGAAATTGATTCCATTCAGGCCAAAAACGAAAAACACCCCCTAACAAAACAATGCATACAAAAATTTATACATGTGAACGTGGCACTACATGATTGCTGGGTGCCAAGTAGTCCGTCCAATCACCAATTGCGCATGTTCTGTAAATTTGTTTAACTTACATCTCTACTACTTTCTTTTCCAACGTGGCACTACATGATTGCTGGGTCTGAAGTAGTCCGTTCAATCACCAATTGTGCATGTTCTGTAAATTTGTTTAACTAACATCTCTACTACTTTCTTTTCCTCTCCACATGATTCCATTAATTTCTAGCAAATTTACATCCAAAAGAAAAAGGAATGCCCTTGTCAAGCATCCAACTCCCCCTTCTGCAGATTCCACACATCTATTGCTTCTACGGACGCAAAAATTCTCGTATTTGCCCAAGTATTTCCGCCTTCACCACCAAGCGCATCTTCTTCGAGTCCTCCCACAATACACCTCCATATTCTCGTGGAAAGTCACAAGCAGCCTCAAAAACGTCCTACAGATTAAGGAAGCAAAACCCATAAAATGGTAAAAGGTTTGAAGTAATATAAAGAAACATAACTGTGAAGGAAAGGAGCTTTTTTTTTTATTTTACCCGAGAGGGGAACTCATCAAAAAGACTGGCAGGTGTCATCTCAACCCTGTTCATATCTGATTCCCACAACCTAATCTGTTTCAAAAATTTGCATCTCAGAGCATAGTCAAGCAGATAATAAATAACTGAGTATTGTTTTTAATTTGAATAGGGGCAGAAGAACTTTTGGCTTTCAAAATGCATCTGAACACTGAAAACAATGTCAACCTGATCCGTGACATTTTCTGGTACCGAGGGTATTCTCTCTGCAACTCTAGGATGGGCATTCTGCTGAAGAAAAGTAATTATCTGCAAAATTGAAAGCTTCAAATTCACTACAGCAACTATATTCTAGACAAGAAACAACCAACACAGGACCCTTTTTATTTTTGGAATCGGTTTGGCTCGAGACCCTAGTAGGTAATAATATCATCACGGGTTTTACAAGGCAACAGAAATAATAGCACAAGGATTTGAAAGCATGTGCTTGAAATACTTGTTGCTTATGAACGCAGAAGCTAAAATAATGTCCAAGTATTCATTAGCAGCAGTGACCAATGTTTTATCCGACTTTGAACAAACTATTAGTATGATTCTTCATCGTTAACATTGAAATAAAAAATAGTTGTGGGGATAATAACAACATATGTCCAATTTCAAACTAATAATAAGCATGATACGAAAAACTAAAACAAGAACTAACAAGCATGATCTATAGCTCACAGCCTCACAGGTATTTTGAGAAATCTAACTTGTGATGGCAAACCATCCAAAGAGGGCAACTGATGTGCCTAATGACAAATAAATGGCAATTGATGTCTCTTAAATGGAAGAGAGACCAAACTTCATCATATCATTAAATATAACAGTGAAGTCATAGCTGCTCTATCAGGTGAAAGATGAAAGGACTTCGGAGATCACAAAAGATACAAGCTTTGTCGATTGACAGTTTTCAAAACTTGTATTCTGCTATTTTGTGGAAAGAGCCAGTTTTTAATATACATCAGAAAGATTTTTCCATACGTAATCATTTCCGCTAAATATGCATTAAGATCTAAACACAATCAGAATCATGTTTTCAAAAATAGTTTTAACAAAATTGATTTTGAAAATCGCAAACCAACATGAAGTTACATACAGCAAGGAATCAATACTTGCCTGCTCTGCCATAATGCCATTTTCAAAAGCATTATACAGGCTTTCTTTTGTGATAGCAGCAACAATAAGATTTGGAAGTTGATATTCTACCCTGCCATTTCAGCACTAAAATTAGTCTTTGGTGATAAATACATGTACAAGAATAGCATTCAGTCAAATATAACCCATAAACATTCCATCCCAACGCCAAGATGACGAATCGTAAGGAAATTTTATGTATCCAATGATGTAGAAGAGTAAAGGTACGGAGAAAAGTATGTCAAGTTGAAATATTATAAAAGACTCGACTTAAATTTTAAACTTCGCACATTTTGGAGCGAGAAACCAACTAGGAACTTTTTATCCAGTGTTTGTAAAGATTCTCCCGCCTTTAGCCAACAATTCACAGGGAAGGACCCGATTTTGACAAAGATCATCGAATCCTTTTTTCCTTAAACATACGGAGAATCATTTTCTACTAAATTTTTTTTTTCCTTTTGCTTTTTCCTCCTCCTTTTCATGTAGCCCATTCCAAATTGCTTATGGAGGACATTTCCATTATACCTTGAGAAGAGCCGCAAGATCTCGCAAAGTAATTTGGATGAAGAGTATGCATACACCCTAAAGTCAGTTTCCACAACAACAAAACCCTGGAGAAGGACAAATAAAAAAGAATATTACTTGTTAGATTTCACCTTTTATAGTCCACAACTTTTCTACCAAATTTTCCCAACCACCACCAAAAAGACACATAGCAAACACACTTCACAAGCTGAACAGAAGAAAGAGCAAAGGACTAACATCTCATCTTGACACTTAAAAGGAACAAATAACTCCAACCAATACAAGCAAATGAACCTATTGGAGCCGACATAAACATTATGCAGCCAATCCATGGCATTTCAACGTTTTAAATTGTGATGTAACAGAGTAATCTGCCAAAATATCTTCCATGCAACAATTTACCATAGCCCCAAAAGATTCTTCAAAAGTAAATTATCGTAGAAAATGGCCCATAAGGGCCCCTCGACCTTGTACCTATCTTATACAAGAAAACTAACCAAAAAACACTTATAAATCCACACAGCTGATAAAAAGCAAGGATGCCAACATCGTTGCTTTCAAGTTACTAATAGAGCTTTCCTTTCACCTAGAAAGATCCACGACTTCCCTCTCCATTCGCACTATGCACACAGCACTACATAATCCATAATGTATTATGCTGTCTCCACAGCTAATTTTCGTTTTAGGCAACCCCCTCTTTTTACTTGAATAGGCTAGGAATCAAAGAGCTCATGGCCGATGGAGGTTTGAAAAAGTGAGTGACCAAAAGTTGTATTACGTCTGCTATCTTCCTCAAGTTAATCAAGTCACTTATTGCCTTTCCGAGCTTTAGGAAGCAACCAGAAACTGGAACGATGACATTGGCCTGCATGCACACTAATTGCTCTAAAGACAAAGTAAGGTAAGCTTGGCAAGAAAAAAAAAGGTCCTGCCATAAACTGGAACGGTGAAACCTACTCTATAATTTCATGTGGAACAATATATCTAAGAGGCATTAAGGCAATGCCACCATCATACAAAAGAAAGGGCCAAAACATAAAAAGGCCCCATACTCTGCCACGTATCAAAAGGCCATGATGAAATCTTCTTGTGTACAGCCTCAGCAGTACGAAATAAAATATGGTTTTCTACTTAAGGCCCAGGTGAGAGGTCCTAGACCATATTTTGCACTCAACTTGATTCACCTTAGCATATTGTCAGACCAATTAAAGCGCTTGGAAAAAACTAAATGACAAACACAACGATGCCAGTCTCTCATTCCCTCACAAGTAAAAAAAATTGTAAATATGACACGGAAGTTCAAGTCATGCATTGTTAAATTTCAATACTAGTTGAATCACAAGGGAAATACCTGCTTCCGTGATGATAAATCTGATAAGCTAATTGACAGATTGGTAGCTAACTCAGTAGGAATAAACCAACCCTCTTTCCTACCCTGCACAAATCCAAAAGTTCATGGAATGGTAAGGTCTTGGTATTGTACAAAAGTCTGAAAACACGCATAATTAGAAGAAGCGATTGACCTGCTGAAGCTTGATCAATCCCAGGTCGGCAAGGTCTTTTATCACATTTCTCTGAATATCAGTCAATGTGTTCATATTATATGCCTAAGCAAGAAGGGTGCAGATGAAACTTGTTAAATATCGATTCATCACACAACTTGCATTGCAGAATTATGTTTACATTCTGGAATGAAGAGTAGGAAATCTGTTGCCGAAGGATATCCATCAAATAGATCAAGTTTCAGTAAGGGAAGGATTGCAAGTCAACAAGTGTCACAGAATTTAAGAATCTAAGTGAAATGCATTACCTCACCCGTGACGTGAAAACTAAGCTCCAGCAGAAATGAAATCAAATCTGCTGTATCCACACCTCGCTCCTTCACCGCAATGACAAAGTCATAATTGCTGGTTAACATCAGGCATCAAATTACAACCTAATGTATCAAAGGAAAATAGGGATGAAGGGCATGCGCCTAGTATTCCAATAAGATAACTTTTCAGTTTCCAAAGCCACATACCAGTTAAAATTGAAAATGTCTAACTAACTCCCATTGTTATTTCTTTTTCTGGGCAACATGCACAAAGTGAACCTTAATATGGCAATTACTTGGATATCCAGGAATAGGAATCCAACCTCATTTCAACATTCTAGATAAACCAAAATCAAATTTTCCAAAACACAACAAAGTTGTCAGATACCTCAGAATTTGTGATATATTCCCTGATGATGTACCAGAGTTGTGCATTTGTATCCATCAGCTGTAATTTATAGAAATCAATACTTGCGCATATAAAACATCATGAAGACTACAGCCAGCAAATGACAAATATAATGCATACCAAAAATTGGAAACCACTTTCAGTTAGCTTCGGAGCTTCTTTGACTCTGTGGGACATAAAAACACATATCTATAAGGTACTGTATCCTTATTCTCCACATAGAACATCAAAAGGTGAAAATTGAAACATATTTGGGAGACAAAATAACCTCTGACTCAGAAGGCCTTGCTGGAATATTTTCATCATTGAAGAGCTGAAGTTTGTTGTCCTTTCAGCTTGGCCGGAGCTGATAAGGTGCAGCAAGAAACACTAATGTACCAAAGTTTGAAGTCATGATAAAAATTAAGAGTGAGTCAGAGACTAAACTATCAACAAAACTGCACACTGAACAATTACAAAAACCAAGTAACTCAACTCATGACAGAGATGCATGGTAACTAGGAACTTACTACCCTAAGCAATACACAAGCGCAAATGAGACAGAAAAACACAAAGATGAAGTTCATACCTCCCATTGTTCAGCAGCATAGGCTTCCAGATCCTCTAAGCTTGGAAGCCTCACTGTGATAGTAGAAGGCATTGGTTCCCTTGGTAAAACTCCACTGCGTATCGAGTTTAAAGGTAATCCATTGGTATCCGAGTAAAACAATACTTCTAGGATAAGCACATCCTGAGCAAAGTGACTAGACAGATTACTAGGACTGGAAAATGGTTTTATGTTTATTCATGTGGTAAATGACATTTAGATTAGACAACACAGACACAAGGTTAGCTATGCAAAACATGACTTGGTGAGTAATTTTGTTACATACTCCAGATATGCAAGCAACAAATACAGTTAAACAATCAATCCGAAATTTAGGTCACCCCTATACTGAAAAACCACATCTAGTGGACGTGCTATATGTTGATGATGGAATCAAGGAAGTAAGACTTTTCTAGAAGAAAAAAGAAGAAGGAAAAGGGAAACTTCAAGAGTAAAAGATGGAAACTTTAAATCCAGATAATTTTAGCCAGGCACAACTTTAAGAGACCAGAATTGAGCAGCTGGTGTCCAACCCCCTATGGTAACAATGACTAATCCTTTAGTGAGGAAATCATAACAAACACCTCTCCCCACTTCCCAACCAAACAAAGAAATATGCACGTCAGGCATGAGTAACAAATATACTAATGTGAAATATAAAAATGAAGAAAGCTTACCCATGTACTATATGCTTCTGAAGGTTAATCTGAAACTTGGTGTTTAATCTATAAGTGGTCCCCTTTTTCCTGCGGAAACACCACAAATAAATACAGAGTATGGGCAAACAGTATTTGTTAGACTGGAAAGGAAATTCCTTTAAGGTGGACATAGCGTACTTGCAAGGTGAACATAATACTTATGTCTTAAAAAAGGTGAACATACACAAAATACTTATAACACTGTTATTAAAGTTTGCACATTTCAACCATCCATGCATAGGGAACTCTCAAAGAATCGATAAAAACTGATGACAGAGTCTTGATATCATATTGGTTTGTGTCATTTTAGATTATGTAAATTACAGTTGGATGAGCTTTGATACCAACGCTTTACAATCCGTTCCCACATATAAATGACTAATACTTGTTTTCATATAGCAAAAATATATTCCCACCCATTTTTCCAATCGTGAATTTACTCAAGAACATTGATTGAAAGGAGCAGAGCGATTAACTGCATATTAAGAAAAGTGACATTTCTTGTAATACCCCTTTCGTACCTTACATAAGAATATACAGTAATACAGACATACCACCTGAGGATGTAAAACAAATTCACTTCTGACTTCTTCAAACACATGTAATAGGATAACCAAAGATTACACAAACCAGCTATTGAAATTTAACACTCTACCGACGAAAAAGACAGATCACTGTATACCTGTCAACAGTTTCAATAAATACTCTCAACTGGACCAATCTATCAACAGCAACAGTATGTTTAGATTCTCCATCTGCAAGCACCCACTCTTTTATCGAATTTGCTAATACTGGTTCATCAATGTACAGCATCTGCAAGACGTACTTCTTGGCCAACGGTGGCAAAGATCTACGCACAAAAGCCCCAAGATGAAGTATCAATTAGGACCTTAGAAGTGATCTAATTAGTAATTACACATCCATATGAAAGAATCTATGTACCCTTCGAATTCAAAACATTTATAGAGAGAGAGAGAGAGAGAGAGAGAGAGAGAGAGAGAGAGAGAGAGAGAGAGAGAAGGGGGACCTGAGAATGGCTTCGCAAATGAAAGCATTGTCGTAAAGCTTGTCGAGCTTCATGGCAGGCAAGGAGGCCACCATGTCCATGAAGTTCTTGGCTATGATCTTCACTTGCGGCATTTTCTTGATGACCTGAGGAAGAGCAGTAGATGAGAAAGAGACGAGAACAGAAGGGCATCAAACCCTATAGTCGTTCATATGTATGTACAACAATACTAGTAGAACAGAACTATATATACATACGATTTTCCAGTTTTTGGGTGAATTGTTGGGGTGAGGCCCTGAGGGTTTGATAGATTCATTGACGACAAAGATGACTACTTTCCTACGGTGTATATAGACCAGGGGTGAGAAAAGATCTGTCAAACCGCGAATTCAGTCCAAATCAATCCAAACCGAATGATTTGGTTTGGTTTTTTAGTAGGGTGGTTTGGTTTTGGTTTAAAAAAATTAGAAACCGCGTTAAATAGTTTGGTCAGTAGATTTACGTTAATGGTTTCGGTTCCAAAACAATAATCAAAGCATATTCATTGACTTGTTTAACTTGAATCAGCAAATAAATAACAAACAATTTTCTAATCCCTAACGATTGTGCCAGTGATCTTCAAGCACGACGCAACACATTTGCATTACGTACTCAACAAATGAGCATGTGCCTGAAGGTTGATAGGTAGTCGTCGGTGGTCGACCATGCATGGGAATGCAATTTCGAAGGTCGTCGGACATCGGGGAGAGTCTGGAAGTGTTGTCGAAGGGTCATCGATATCTAGGTTGCTTCGTTGGAAACAAACGAAAAAAGAAAGAAAGAAAGAGGAATCCAAATGAAACGGGAATGATCGTTAGCTCACGTAATGATTCACATATACCTCATTGCACCCACGTTCCTAATTATATGGCTACATGCCCTAACCCAACTGACTTGAAAATAAGGTTCACATTCTAATCGGTCAATGTGCACCAAAATCACGAAGAATAGGACTTTAACAAAGGAAAAGAGAAATACCACTTAATAGGTGGTAATTTCCTATATCAGAAAGTTCACATAGGATCTGTACTATATTAGAAAGTTCTACACACACACAGAAGATCTTGAAAGAATTCCAGTCGTCCCTGTTTGTTAAGAAGAAGAAGTCATCTCTTTACCAACTCTCATTAGGTGGCGTCCCAAAACAGTTTCAAGTAATCCTAAGCCAGCCCTCCTCTTTCACTAAGGTCATTAAAAAAAAAAGGACTGAAATAAGAGAATTATTGAAAAATAGAGAACTTTACAACATAGCGCACTTCTAAACGTTCTACAACTTCCATGTACCCAAAAAGGAAGAAAACAAACCCAGCAATAACATCACTCCCAATAAAGTAGACAAAAGATGATGAGCAGTAACAATGAAATGAGTGTTTTCTAAAATGAACCTAAGGACATAGATTACTGGTTGGAGCATCTCCAAGACTCTAACTCTTACTCTATCTTTTGCGCAAATCCAAAAATTGAGTAGAAATCCATTTAAGCTTATTGCAACACTTGACTCGAAAAAGTGAATTCATATTAGAGGGTTAGCTAAGGCAAAAATCACTAACATTCATTCGATATTTTCAATCAGCATCCTTAAGCTTACAAATCAGAGCCAAATATCTATTTTTGATAAAAATAGGGCAACAATAGGACAACACCTAAATAGAAATTGTAAACTTCTACCTTGGTTAGGCTCCAAAAATTAAAGGTCCAGTAACCACACACAATTAGGGCTCCATCTGGTCACCGAATGATACCTGAGAAAAGGAGGGGGAGAAAAACATAATGAGACTTGACAATGCGCCTAGTTTTGCCACAACCAAGTAACCACATGCAAAGTGGCTTGTTTACAGTCAAGTTAAGCATGAGAAGGCTAAACAAAGTTGAACGGAAAAACTAAAAGCTAGTGTGAGAAGGCTCAACCAGTACATGTCTAAACAAAGTTGAATGGAAAAACTAAGAGATAGTGTGGGTAATTGAATAGATTGCAATTTATTTTGCAAACGAATCGCAGTAGAGTCTGACTTCAGTCATTGTAACCTAATGCAATGTGAAACAATTAAAGTGAACATAGTGGGTTCTTAAAAATATGAGTTTGTTTCACCAAATCAAACTCATTTGTGTATTAAAATCAGATTCCAAAAATCCTCAGGCCCCACTTCTTTGGGTTCCATGGCCTCCTTCATTTTGCCAAAGGTCTACATGTTTCACTTGGTGTTGAAAATGTCCAACTCTCTTGTCAGAATATACGGAATGGGAACCAGCCTTGACTTCAAAGGAGTCAAAAGGACTGCAAACCAAGTTATTAGGCCGGACCCCCAGTGTTACTACCTTTTAGAACAAACACGTCAAAAAACTAAGTGAATGAAGCGGGGGGCGGGGGGTGAGGGGTGTTTTCTACGATTGTACCGTTAATTCGTTTAAACTTTAAACAAAGCCAATTCACCAATAGATACAATGAAATGTTGAAATTCCTGGATACCACTATTTGTTTTGAATAATCCATAAGCACAATAACCTATGCAAAAACCAAAAAACAGAAAAGGGAAACCCTAAACCTGATTCAACCTAGGTCATGACAATTATCAGATATTTACAACCAAAGCAACAATGCATTCAACCAGGACGGCCCAATTGATACACAATCTAGCCAATTGATTTCATTCACAAACCTATACTACGATTTTATGGTAAATTCCTTTCGATCAAAGCCAATCCACCGATACTTACCAATAAATGCCTAAAGTTCAGGATACCAACTATTTTTATTCGGAGAACTCATAACCTCAATGGCCTATGCAAAAACGTTTGGAAGGAGTTAAAGGCTAGATTGACATCCTTCACAATCTGCAAAGTGGGTAGTTAACAATGATTAGGTCTTTTTCTTTTTCTATATAAGCTAGCGGGAGAAAGAAGGTAGTGAAGGCAAACTAAATTAAAAGAAATACAGTCTTTCGCAAAGACAAAGAAGGAGGAAACGCAATCTTCAAGCATCAACCAACTCGGAACTGATTTTTGCTATTGGAAACTAAGTTTTACAATCTTCAAAGAGAATCGTTGGTTCACTAAACAAAAACCAACACAATAAAAGCAATTCTAGTATAGTCAAATAAGTAAGTGCAAGGAAAAAGAAAGTACTTGGGGAAAGCACTTTGGTAATGCTAGTGGAAGGCTAGCGTTCTTTTGATTTCGGTAGTTCCGTGAGGCGGCGCAGTGATTCTCGTAGCAGAGCTTTGTGAAAGAGATGAGTGAGATGGAGGGGTGGGGGTGTGATTTTGGTGGTTCCGCAGCATAGTGGTTATCGTAGCAGAGGCAAAGTGGTACATTAGTCAACCTTAGTCACAGAAAATGGTACATTACTTAATTCTAGCAGTGCTTTTATGTTCCTCAACTAACATAGTAGAAAATGGATTCCACAAAGGAATCGACTCCCATCTGCTAGAATACATGGTCAGTGCTTTTGTAAATGTTCTTGAATCTTAAGGAGCAGAGGGAAAAATGTCTCCTCAAATATGTAAATGTTCTTGAAGCCCATCCTAAATGGCTTGTAAGTTCCAATATATTTGTTTAATTCCAAAGCTTTTGTCGCCAGATGATATTATAATCCAAAAGAAACCCTTTTGTATAGATTACCTGCATAACTACTCTGTATCATTTTTTTAAAAAAAAAACAACTTAGTGCAACACTCAACTTCAGTCAATGTTAATAGAGCAGGAAGAAACTAACCAAGCAAGATAGACTCCAATGAAACAATGACTGTTTTCAAGAGTAAGTTTCCAATTAGATTCAAAGAAACGTGAAGTCAGCAATGTGTAATTTTATAAACTCCAATGAAAGTCAACTTGTACGTTTTACCACAACAAAAAAAATAAGTAATTGAAGCATGCATAATGAGAGAAGTAAGATCAATTTAAAAGAAATAATAACCAAAACTACTTACCCATTCCTAGATAGATCAGCTTAGCCTGTAAATAACTCCATGCATCAATCCCCAATCTAACTCTGTGGAGACCAATTTTTGGCTGAAATCAAAGTCCAAATCAAGAAAACCAAAATAATTTGACGGAGTAGCTAATTTTTTTTTCCTCTTCAAATAAAAAATCTGGATACTTATATACACAGACAGTGGGTTTACGATTACGAGTTTCAGAGTTTGAGGATTGGGGTTTGGGATTTTTCTAAAAATCCATCATCATCTTTGACGCAGAGAATGAGAGTGTGAGAGAGAAATACCTGGAGAGGTGGTGCAGTGATGGAGAGGATTGGTGCCGCTAATGGAGAGGTGGTGCGGTGCTGCAGGTGTTGGTGGGTCAGAGGGAGAGAAAGGGAGTCGACAGAGAGGTTTAGGCCGGTCGGTGGTGCTAGGAGAGCGATCCAAGAGAGAGAGAGAGAGTCGAGAGAGGAAGACGGGGAGCATGAGGTATGGGGCTAGGGTTTCCGCAAAGTGTATGCCTTGTTCTCTTTACGGTTACAAAAAAAAATTTCAAAAAATTCCCCTAGATTCTCCTAAGGGGCCAAGATTCTGTCTCCTTTCAACATTTTTCTCTCTATTTCTCTCCACTTATTATTTCTATTTTTTTTCAAAAAAATTTTCAAACACCAATCCAAACAAAGCAGTAAACGTTTTAAATTTTCTCAAATTTTCAAATCAAATCAAAATTTTACCAAAATTCCATTTAGGATAGCCCTTGGATGAATTAGGTATTTACGGGCTGCCATTGCAGAATGGAGGGTCTAGATTTATGCATGACATAATTCTGGAACGTTGATTGTCTTTTGAATTCAAAACCAGTCCTATCTTATTATATACTAGTGGATGCCCCATGTTTGAAGACACGGCTTGAACGATTCAAACAAATACTGGACATTCAACCAAATATATCAATCTTTACCCAAGGAATTCAACTTTGTGGAAAATAATAACCCAAACAAATTTATTGATCTATTTAACTTGAATCAGCAAGTGAAGAGTAAATAATTTTTCAATTTCTAACTTCTGTATGCACAAACTCAAATGCATAAAACTTTTATAAAATAAAAAACACCATCCAAACATCAATGCAAACAAAAAATCTATATTGATTTTGGGTAGGTAAAAAAATCAATAATAATAAAATGACAAAAATATATGGTTGTATATCATTTTTCTTGCCTATGATGTGTCCCCAGAAAGCGATTATGATTAGGGCAATCCAAACATTGATATATGTCAATAGATAATAGAGAAAGCCTGTTCCCAGTTAACAAAAGCTTATACCAAATTAAGATTAGACAAAAATCAAATTAAGATTAGGGAAAAATCACACATCACGTGAGCAAACGTTACAATCAGTGTTCTAAAAGAAGGATTTAATCGCCGATTAATCGGCGATTAATCGGAAATTTGGCCTAACCGATTAGATTAATGCCTCGAAGGTTGAATTAGTAGGTCAGGAGGTTAATCGGAGTTAGTCTGCGATTAACCAGCGATTAGTCAGTTGGCGTCTAGCGGCGATAAGTCGATTAATTGGTTAATGGGCGATTAGTCGGCTATCGGCGATTAATAAGGGTAAAATCTATAATTTTGGAAAATCAAGGGGTGTAACTGTTATATACTCATACCAGTTTAAGGGTTTTAAATCACAGTATTTAGGGCTTGTTCAACACCCAGTCATCGATTGATCGATCTTGGAGTCACCTGTCATATCTTTGTGTAAAACACGAGATTTCTGAGCCGCCCATCACCTCTCTCTTTCTCAAATTCGAGATCTCCTCTCACTCCACGTCTCCATCGACCTCGAACATTAGTGTTTTTTTTTTAAAAGCCCATACCCATATTGACACATTAGTGATTCTGGAAACAAAGTGTAGTAATATTTTTTATTAAATCTTAACACGAAGTGTAGTATTGTTTGGTGTATATAAATAAAGTTATTATAATTGGTAAGTGACTAATAAATGAACGGCCCATACCTAGTACCAGTTGGTGTTATAATCATGTTAACAGTTTTCTGTAAATGAGAGATTTCTATGTCATATTTGAAAAACAATTGATGTTGTTGGATTGATAGATGAATGTTCAATTTTTTATGAGAGTTGTCATTGGGGAGTATTTATATATAAATAAATAAAAATCCGACTAATTGCTACAAGTCGATTAATCGGCGATTAATAGGTCTCGAAGCTCGAAGGTGGTCGAACGAGCGACGAACGCCGAGCGACTTTTAGAACATTGGTTACAATAGATTAAATTCATGTCATTACCTTGGTTGATGTTTGGTGTGCCCAAAAGAACCTTAGCAAATCTGCAAACGACGTCTAAAACGACAGAAATCCATGAAATTTTCTTGGATACATAAGAAAGTAAAATCATAGAAAAGTTATGTAAATCACACTCACTTTGGTTGCACATGATCTCCCCGTTGAATGCCTCTAAGAACAAACTAACCATCTCTCTATTAGAAATTCCATAAATTAAGAATGAAATGATTAGCTGTAAAACTTATTTTTTTAAAAGTTCTTATAAGTGAGCTTATCCGTTAAACAATTTTTTGATTAGTGGATGCCTATATATATATATATATATATATATGGAGATTATGAGATCAATCACAAAATTACCTTGCTTGAAAGAGACCAACTAAGATGTATAGAACAAACTCGAACGCATAAATCTAGATCAAATCAAAAAACATTGATGTACCAATAGTTTGAGTAATGTATGAATAGACATTTTTGTTTAATTGTATTACTGATTATCCCATTTGGGAATCTCATAAGACCCGTGCTATGCACAATTTTGATGACGGCAAATAACTTGAAAGTCGTAGAATTTCATAACCAAATGGGTAGAAAAAAAGTAAAATCATTATGTGAGGGCAATCATGATTAAACTTTTACCAAATCCTAATTTATTATGAGGGTAAAAAAAAAAAACTTCTTCATTCAATCCTATAGAATGAACTTCTCCATTCAATCCTATAGAATGAACTTCTTCACTACCAATGCACTTTTGGATTGCTCAAATTGAAACCCTCTCCCTCCTTGTATGTTCTCAAAAAAAAAAGATTCAAACATTGTACTCAGTATAGCCGTAACTCCAATTTGAACCGAGCGTAATTGAAATTTTTTGGAGTTGAACTTAACAAATTGAATTGGGAAAAAAAAATGAAGAACTGAAAAAAAACGAAGTAAAGAGCCATACCTGTGGTGAGAGAATTGAAGAGAGGGCGATAGTCAGGGAGACGAAAAAGAGAACTGAAAGAAAACGTTTAGGGAGAGAGAGAGAAAGAGAAACGATTAGGGACAGAGAGGGAGATAAAAAAAAATGAAGAATTGGAAAAAAACGAAGTAAAAAGCCATACTTGTGGTGAGAGAATTGGAGAGAGGGCGAGAGTTAGGGAGAAACGTTTAGGGAGAGAGAGAAAAAGAGAAATGATTAGGGAGAGAGAGGGAGATAAATTTGTTTTACCCAATTTGTATTGTTCAATCAATGGCAAATTTGCCTTACCCGATTTGTATTTCCATTATAGCACTCACCCAATCAACGGCAAATTCATAAATCACCCATTTGTATTTCGGAAATACTCACCCAATCAACGGCAAGTCTTTACAATCAAGTCTTTAATTACACCCAAATCAACTACAATCGGCAATTTCGACAATTTTGGAAATCATTACAATCAACTACAATCGGCAATTTCGGAAATCATCACAATCGGCAATAGGTAAATTGGATAGAAAAAAAGTAAGTCACTATAATCGAAAATTATTACAATAGGCAATTGGATCTTTAAGTCAACCAACGGCAAGTCTTAATTTGACCGAGGGATAAATTTTTTTTTTTTTACCCTCACAACAAATCAGGATATCAGAATTTTGGTAGAAAACTTTCTTGTCATATTATATAGATTTCATTATTTTTGTTTCAAATTTTGGCTGATTATAGCATTAGGATTAGTCAGTAATTTCCGGAATATTATTAGTCAATAAAAAAAGAGTTGAGATTAGGATTAGGATTAGTCAATAAAAGAAAGGAGTGATTGAATTAATTTCCGGAATATAGCATTAGGATTAGGATTAGGATTATACAATATTGGCTGATTAAACAATCATGACTTTCTTGAAAATTGGCTGACTATACAATTAGCATTAGGATTATACAATCATGCCTTTCCGAAATATACAATTTTGGCGGATTATAGCAACGTACATAATTTAGAAGTTTGGAAAACATTTACATTATTGTCGATTTATACATTAGGAAATATTCATTCGATCCGACGGCTACAAAGTTAATAGGAAGTATGATCGAACGGTAGTAGAGGGTGCTCTGTTTGTATAAATAGACATTGTAGATTTATACATTAGAAAATATTCATTCGATCCGACGGCTACAAAGTTAATAGGAAGTAAGATCGAACGGTTGTAGATGAATAGACATTTTAATAAAAAACCATCATGTTTTATAATATAGATATATATATAATAATATATAATATAATAATATATATATCAACAGTCATTGAAGTAACGAAATGGATCGACAATTTCGTTTAGAAAAAAAGAAAAGAAAATGGAGAGAGTTCTCGTAGATGTATCAATGTTGATGAATGAGACATGCATTTTTTTGGCTCCCAAAGAGTGGAGAGAGTTCTCACAACAAACGGAGTTATTGAACGACCAGTGGAATATAACAGGGAATACGTTGCACCTGCACCCCCCTTAGTTGATGAAGTTGCACCTGCACCCCCAACTGGTGATCAAATTAACAACTCTCATCTTCGATTGCGAAGAGATATTGGGGGTGGGGACAATGATGTTGAATCGCATGCCCGGCTTTCCCCTCTGGACTCTTGGCTTGCTGAGCACAAAGAAAAGTGTCATCATGATTTGCCTGTACCATATATGAGAGGGTACCGCGGGGTGATATCGCGCAATGCATTTCGTGTGGTTCCGCGAATTGGTACACAACCAACAGCTGGGGTCAATCCACGTGCTAACCAACGCTCCCTCTCAGGGTTGGATTACAACCTTGGTATGTTAAACAGGCAAGGGAAATGAGAATTTATCTTGCCGATGCTACAGTACGATCTGGCTCAAGATACTTGTTTCAAATTAGATTGGAACTAAACTCCGTTTGTTGGTGAAACCGCTGATTTAATTAACTGGCCAAACATGTTTGTAGAGCGCAATCGTATGGAGGCAAAATGTCGATCCTACTTGCAAAAGGTGCCCAAAGCACGGTCAGCGAAGATGATAGCTGGGAGAAGGCAATTATGTTACGTAACGATGTTTGCCAAAGGCTGCAGGTGGAGATTAATGCAATGTCCCAACGGGTTATGCGACAAGGAATGATAGCCACTGCAATTAGGGATGGTGAACGGGATGGCTATGACCCATGGGATTTGATTAACAAAATTAAAACGGATCCACAGTACGTAGCCGATCCTAAACTTTCTGATTATTTTGATGATGAATAAACAAAATGTATTGGTTGACGAATGGTTTATGTTATTGAATGAAATTTTCAATTGGATGTTAATGTGAAGATGTCTACTTTAATATATTTCATTGTTTAGTGTGAACAATTTCTTATTAAATTTTTGTTTATTCATAAAAATTTTTTATCCGCTTTATTCATAAAATTAGACTTGACAAATCTTTCGTGTCCAATGAATCTGCTTGTGACTGAAAAGCAATTATTCGATTTATTTGACTTGTCACTGAAAAGTACTAACTCGGCCTCATAATAACGCATATGACATGTGCGTTACAGTCATGTTTTTACAGAAAGAATTCTGTTGGTGACTTAAAAGCATTTATGATCGATTTGACTTGTCATTGAAAAGCCCTAACTCGACCTAATGATAACGCATATGACATGTGCGTTACTAATATTTTTACAAAAGAAAAAATATGCTTGTGACTGAATACTATTTATGTCTGATTTGTCTTGTCACTGAAAAGCACTAACTCGTCCTAATGATAACGTATATGACATGTGCGTTATAGTCCTACTTTTATAGAAAGAAATCTGTTGGTGACTGAAAAGCATTTATGGTCGATTTGAATTGTTTCTGAAAAGTACTGACTCGATATAATGGTAACGCCTACTACATGTGCGTTTCCTTGAGGTGAATAAGTTTATGTGCACGTAGGTAATATAATTATCTAACCATTCCAGTTAAGTCATATGGCCGATGACAGTTTTGGTTCTCGTTAGATATTTGCCTCATTTAGAAATCAATACTGGAGAGAGACGTTCCAGTCCTAAAGACTATTACGTTGGTCTCCGACATGAGTGGGCTTTTAGGTTGGAAGAGCAAGCGGGATTGTACGATTACCTCCAGGAACTTTCTTCATCGGTACCCCATCGCCAAGTAATACAAATGCGACGCGAGAATAGGCTTGATTATGAACGAGTGCTAAAAAGAATAAGGAGAAAGAATAATAGAATGTTATTGCACAGATGTCGATATTACATGCTTCAGCTTGCAAGGGAGGTAGCCGAGGCAAGCGGAAGGGAACTTACGGCATGTGAGCACTCAATGTGTTGGCAAACAATAAGTATCTCTCAGATTATGACATGCCTGATGAGGAAGTTTAGTTTATGAATTGTAGTTTAGTAATTAAACAACTGTGTCTTGTTTAGTTATGTATGTTTAAATTTGACTTTTATGTTCATTATTTTAATTTTCATGAAGAAGTTCTTGTATTTTTTGTGATTGAATGAAAAAAAATTCATGATTTCGGGTGCAAACTATATTTATTGAATTTATTGAACAACCATACAAAAGTAGAAATTAAAATTGCACTTTCCTAAATTACATATCTTCTTCATCCGAAAGTTTGACATCGAATTTCAGTTCTTCTTCATTGCTCCAAGATAGGTACCTCTGCGTGTCTTCAAAGAACCCCTCCGATGCACATTGAGCTGCTTCATTTGCTAGTGTCAATCTCTTAATACGCATACTCATTCGATTGCATTCCTCACACATGCGGTTAATAGCTTTGAGCAACAGTTCATAGGTATATGTCGACATGCTAATTACCAACGGCCTCGGGATTCTTGCATTACAAGCACGACAATCTTCCAATAGGATAGGTAAGTGCGTTAGCCAGTATGCCCACTCCGCTTGCATGGTATTTACGCAATGCGTAGACCAACAGAGATGAGGAGTCAAAGGATAATCGAATTGATCTATTTCATTCACCCATGACCTACCCATTGCTTTGTAGATGTCCCTGATAGTATAAGAAGTCATTTTGGACTCTGATGATTTTCGTAGAACATGCTACAACTATAAATAGAAGGATATGGTTATACGAGAACGCATATACAAAAGGTGTTAATTATGTAATTGTTTTTTTTAGATTGATGTGACGACATGGCCAAGAGGCAAGTGTTAATTAACTATTTTTCATATGTCCGGTATGTATTTATTGGAATAGTTAGTATTATTTTTAATAGGCATAGAAAACATATAATTGTTGGCAACAATTAGACAAGTAAACTATAATGTGACCACAATCATGTATTACAAACATAATCGATAGTTACAAACTACAAATTACGAATTTAAAAACAAAGATTTCAAATTAAAACAAGTACAAGATAAACATGGCTCCATACATACGTAAATGTCTTACTACTACTAAATACAAATTCGTTCTTGAACTTGACGCTTCTGCCCTACTTTCGAAACATTTTATTTGATTATGTCATTCTTGTCCACACAATATGCATGACTATCTCTGTGATGGTTGGTGCTCAATCCTGTCCATCTCGTTTCTGAACCGTGTGATTTGGGGTCGCCCTCGCCCCCAGATAAGTTCTCGGTCTGGAATGATGGTTGGCCCATTGATTTCAAGCCAATACGCCTTGTCACATGGGGGCCTAAATGGTTGAGAGGCATACATTTGTATAATTGATTTGATTGACCAAACATCGCTAAAGTATTCGAAAGGGGAAGTTTTCATGAACATGCACGCCGTAAGCACATGTGAGCAGGACATCTTCCATTGTTGAAACTTATTGCAACTGCATGTATGATTGGTCATGTCAACTGAATGCTTTTGATTTCCTTTATATGGGCTCGTCCGATTCATTAGGGTCTGCACCTCGTAAGTTTTTGCTGCGCAGTTAAACTCAATGACCTGGTGTCTCGATGCCATATTCCTCCTGGTTTTGTACTTGTTTATGGGAAACGTGCTCCAGTTTCCCCCGGTCTTAATTTTTTTTTCGTGCTTCTGTGGCTCTGTCATTGAAATAGTTAATGCTCTTGTAGAATGTCATCATAACCGTTTCCATTATGGATAGGTGCCTAGCTTCTTTTAGGACCTCATTCAAGCTCTCTGAGATGTTTGTTGTTTCTGATCCATAATGCCTACCTCCATCACGCACGAATGACCATTTCTTTAAAACCAAATCCTCTGTTAATTCCTTGTAGACCTTTAGGTCATCGAACTTTTTAGTCTTTTCAAGCTGAGCTTTAAACTTTCGTTTTTGGATTTCCATGGCTATAAATTTTACTTGGTCGCCCACAATTTTGTTGAACCTCCTCATATAGTTTGCCCCAATGTGATGGGCACAATAGCGATGATAAGCATGGGGGGTCTCCAAAGAGGATCTCCTTTGATGTACGACAATAGACTAGTATGCCTGTCTAAAAATAGATATAATTCTATTCGATTGGTGACAAAATGCCTGAGGCATGACAGGAACCACCCCCAATTATCAGCATCCTCCTTCTCCACAATGGCAAATGCAATATGGAATATTTGATATTCCGTGTCCTGACTCACAACAACCAAGATTACGCCATTGTATTTTCCTGTTAGGAAGGTACAATCAATGCTTATCACAGGCCTGGAATGTTTGAACCCTTTGATGGCCTGCCCAAATGCCCAGAAAAGACGATCGAATGTGTGGCATCTTGGTATGTTTGTATCTTTCGACAGCAGGATGTACTCTGTACTTGGATTTTTAACTTTCACCGCGGCCAAGAAACTTTCGACTTCTGCGTACAACTCATCCCAGTTCCCAAAAATTCTTGCTATAGTAATTTGCTTCGCAGCCCAAGTCTTCGCATACAATGGTTGGAATCCCTCTGGCCTATCTAAAATCATTGCTTGAAAGACCTTCACCTTTGTGCTTGCGTCTTTTTTCACGATAGGGGCGATAATTTCAGAAATGAACTGTGCGTCAAGATTATGATGATCTTTGGTTACACTCTCTGCAACGCAAGTGTGTGGTCCTGCGTATTGACTGGTTATCGACTCATGGGCATCCTTACACTTTCTTGTTCTTAGTTGCCACTGACATGGGACCGGGTTCTTGCATTTGTACACCAACATAGTCGGTGATGATGCTGATGTATTCACCATATTATTCTATTGCATGCTATATTTTTTGACTGTATTCACTGAAATTTATGATGATGCTGGTCCATGTTGTTGGACATTACCGATTCTCTTTAGACGTGCAGAGGCCGGATAAGGTGATACTTTCCGTTCCTTTGTCACAAATTGTTGGTCCTTTAGGAAAAGACTTGTGATTTGCAGATCATAAATAAAGTAGTTTCATGCATAATTTTTAAAAGCCCATTTGACACCAAATTAGAGTTCTCAATTAATCCTTTAACTCAGTGTCACTTAAAAAATATGCACAAACATATCCAATTTTTTTATCCAAAAATTACTCGTCTTTTCATATAAGAGAACAATTTGGGACAGAAGGAGTACTTATGGTTTAGTTTCGCATGTTTTTTTAATTGTGCTTTCGCAGGTGGTGTGGCAGCCGTACACTGTGGACTTGATCCAATCTTTGCCAAGATTTTATAGTGCTGGAAGAGGTGTTTGGATAGCAAGTTTTCCACTCATCCAATTCTCTCATGTTGAGCAGCACTAGCCAGAGAGGGTGTTGCGTCAGTTTGGAGGGAGACAAACCATCCCGCCCCCCCCTCCCTCCCTCCCTCCCTCCCTCCCTCCCTCCCTTTAAGTCTTTAGGGGAGTTTAATGCTATGGACATTAGGAATGATGCGAAGGATTGGAGCAAGCCAATACGTTTGTGGAATGATAGGGCCAACAATATTGTAAACATTACTGATCCTGACATTCTTGTCTACCACACTGATGACCCGTACCTACATTGGTATGAAAGGATTACCTTACATTTTGTTAGTAAGATGGGTACATCTACAAACACATCAGTAATATATGATGATATTACTCTTTTTCATGTTCTATTTACTTTCATGTATGTAATTTTTTTAAAAATACATTGTAACGCAGATGCAATTGTTTGAGAGGCTTTCTATGCTGTACCTCCCTGCTGAGGCGGTTCAGGCAATGGCAGAGGAAAGAGTCGAGTGCTTGAAATTCCAAGAGAATTTATTTTGAAAGATAGCTCCTGAGCATACGATACGGTATCCGCAAGTATAGGAGGAATTTGATGAGGACTATGACCATATGAACCCCAATTTACAGGCAGAAGAAGGGGTCCACCAACAAAACCAGCCTCTACCGCAGCACCAGCCTCAGGGTCCTCCTGAAGAGAGACATGCATAATACCAATTTGAGGAACCTGTTGGAACAAGTGGTTCAGGAGGACCAGTGCACCCTTTAGAGCTTTCCACTCCTTTCAGTTCAACTATATTAAATATGGATGGGGTCTCGATGAGTCCGTTACTTAACTAATCACCAGCAGCAGGGGCAGGGGGTTCACAATCACAAACTCCTTCTGGGTTTGATTGAGCCAACATGTAGATATACAGTGTTGGTGGTGGAGAGACCATTTTTGAGTGTAGGTCGATTTTGAAGAGGAAAAGGATGGTAGAGTCGCAGGATGGGGATTCACTAGGCCAAGTCACATAGCTCTCAGAGACAATAATTCAGTATGAGGAGACACCACATGAGAAGGGGGGAGAGGAGGAGGAGGAAGTTGACATGGAAGGTCGTTGATGCTACAAGGGGTAGAGGTGGGGGTAGAGGTAAGGCAAGGGGTAGGGGTAGGGCCAGAGGTTGAGATACAGGTACGTTTTTTTTTAATTTTGTTCTTTATTTGTTTTGCATAATCGATTAGTAGGATGAGCACAACCTAGTGTGGGTTTTGATTGTGGAATTTTTATAATTGTAATGGTAATTAGGATGGCAAATGGATCGGTGTGAACATTGAATGATTTGTTTGTTATTTCTGCTATTTCTTTGAGACGCTTAGACGTCGGGATAGCCCACCATACAAAGAAAACTTTGTCCAATTTTACCTAGAATTAACTTACATGGGGTCTAAATTCACCAAAGCCAGGGAGTATTCACCCTAGTGTAGTAGATAGCGGACACGTATCCGACGAGCGTATTGAATACGTGTCCCCTATCAGACAACATAAATCCTTTCAAAATTTTTGACAGACCCCTAGGTTTTTATATTATATCATACACCATAAATCCCTTCTAAATTTTTTCTGTTTTCTTAACTGTTTAGATGTGGAGCAGCATATTTTGGCAACAGGAGCAACAAATGTTGGCAGCAAATATATCCTTTCTAAAGTTTGCAAAATGAAGCTTCTACGCTTAGGTCTAAAACATGTTTGACTGCATATAAGTTTAGTGGACAATATTATGACAAAAACTTATGTAATATTAACATAGACAGTCATGGACATTGTGTGGACAAGAAGGACATAATCGAAGAAAATGTTCTGTAAGTAGGGCAGAAGCGTCAACTTCAAGAACGAATTTGTAATCAGTAGTAGTAAGACATTTACGTATGTATGGAGCCATATTGTCTTGTACTTGTTTTAATTTGAAATCTTTATTTTTAAATTTGTAGTTTGTAACTTTCGAATGTGTTCGTAATATACGATTATGGTCACATTATAGTTTACTTGTCTCATTGTTGCCAACAATTATCTATTTTCTATGCCTATTTAAAATAATACTAATTGTTTCAAAAAATACATAACAGGCATATGCAAAATAGTTATTATTAATAATTAACACTTGCCACTTGGCCATGTTGTCACATCAATCTAAAAAAAACAATTACATGGTTAACACCTTTTGTATATGCATTCTCGTATAACCATATCATTCTATTTATAGTTGTAGCATGTTCAACGAAAATCATCAAAGTCCAAAATGACTTCTTATACTGTTAGGGACATCTACAAAGCAAAGGGTAGGTCATGGGTGAATGAAGGAGATCAATTCTATTATCTTTTGAATCCCCATCTTCGTTGGTCTACACATTGCATAAATACCATGCAAGCGGAGTGGGCATACAGGCTAACGCACTTACCTATCCTATTGGAAGATTGTCGCGCTTGTAATGCAAGAATCCCGAGGAAGGTGGTAATTAGCATGCCGACATATACCCATGAACTGTTGCTCAAAACTATTAACCGCATGTGTGAGGAATGCAATCGAATGAGTATGCGTATTAAGAGATTGACACTAGCAAATGAAGCAGCTCAATGTACATCGGAGGGGTTCCTTGAAGACGTGCAGAGGTACCTATCTTGGAGCAATGAATAAGAACTGAAGTCCGATGTCGAACTTTCGGATGAAGAAGATATGTAATTTAGAAAAGTTCAATTTTAATTTCTAGTTTTGTATGGTTGTTAAATAAATTCAATAAATATAGTTTGCACCCAAAATCATAAATTTTTTTCATTCAATCACAGAAAATACAAGAACTTTTTCATGAAAACTAAAATAATGAACATAAAAGTCAAATTTAAACATACGTAACTAAACAAGACATAGTTGTTTAGTTACTAAACTATAATTCATAAAGTAATCTTCCTCATCAAACATGTCATAATCTGAGAGATACTTCTTGTTTGCCAACACATTTGAGCACTCACGTGCCGTAAGTTCCCTTCCACTTGTCTCGGCTACCTCCCTTGCACGCTAAAGCACGTAGTACCGACATCTGCACAATAACATTTTATTATTCTCTCTCCTTGTTCTTTTTACCGCTTGTTCATAATCAAGCCTATTCTTGCGCCGCATTTGTATTGCTCAGCGATGGGGTACCGGTGAAGAAAGTTCCTAGAAGTCATTGTACAATCCCTCTTGCTCTTTCAACCTAAAAGCTCATTCTTGTTGGAGACCAACGTTGTAGTCTTTAGGATTGGAATGTCTCCCTCTCCAGTATTGATTTCTAAACGGGGCAAGTAACCAACGAGAACCAGAACCGTCATCGGCCATATGACTTAACTGGAATGGTTAGATAATTATATCACCTACATGCACATAAACTTATACACCTCAAGGAAACGCACATGTCATAGGCGTTACAATTATATCGAATCAGTACTTTTCAGAAACAAGTCAAATCAACCATAAATGCTTTTCAGTCACCAGCAGATTTCTTTTTATAAAAGCAGGACTGTAATGCACATGTCATATGCGTTATCATTAGGTCGAGTCAGTGTTTTTCAGTGATAAGTCAAATCGGACATAAATGGTATTCAATCACCAGCAGATTTCTTTCTTTACAAAAATTTGTAACGCACATGTCATATGCATTATCATTAGGTCGAGTCAGTGCTTTTCAGTGACAAGACAAATCGGACATAAATGGTATTCAGTCACAAGCAAATTTTTTTCTGTAAAAATATTTGTAACGCACATGTCATATGTGTTATCATTAGGTCGAGTTAGGGCTTTTCAGTGACAAGTCAAATCGATCATAAATGCTTTTAAGTCACCAACAGATTTCTTTCTGTAAAAATATGACTGTAACGCACATGTCATATGCGTTATCATGAGGTCGAGTCAGTGCTTTTCAGTGACAAGTCAAAAAAATTGGATAATTGCTTTTGAGTCACAAGCAGATTCATTGGACATAAAAGATTTGTCAAGTCTAATTTTATGAATAAAGCGGATAAATTTTTTTTATGAATAAACAAAAATTCAATAAGAAATTGTTCACACTAAACAATGAAATCTATTAAAGCAGACATCTTCACATTAACATCCAATTGAAAATTTCATTCAATAACACAAACCCTTCGTCCAACAATACATTTTGTTTATTCATCATCAGAATAATCAGAAAGTTCAGGATCGGTTGCGTACTGTGGATCCATTTTAATGTTGTTAATCAAATCCCATGGGTCATAGCCATCCTGTTCACCATCCTTAATTGTAGTGGCTATCATTCCTTGTCGCATAACCCGCCGAGACATTGCATTAATCTCCACTTACAGCCTTTGGCAAACATCATTATGTAACATGTTTTGCCTTCTCCCGGCTATCATTTTCGCTGACCGTGCTTTGGGCACCTTTTACAGGCAAGACCGACATTTCGCTTCCATACGATTGCGCCCTACAAACATGTTTGGCCAGTTAATTAAATCAGTGGCTTCACCAACAAATGGAGTTTGGTTTCAATCTAATTTGAAATAAGTATCTTGAGCCAGATCGTAGTGTAACATCAGTAAGATAAATTCTCGTTTCCCTTGCCTGTTTAACATACCAAGGTTGTAGTCCAACCTTGGGAGGGAGCGTTGGTCTGCACGTGGATTGACCCCAACCGTTGGTTGCGTACTAGTTCGTGGAACCACACGAAATGCGTCATGCGGTACCCTCTCATGTATTGTACAGGCAAATCATGACGACGCTTTTCTTTGTGCTCGGTAAGCCAAGAATCTAGAGGTGAAAGACGGGCATGCGGTTCAACACCATTGTCCCCACCGCCAATACCTCTTCACAATCAAAGACGAGAGTTGTTAACTTGATTACCAGGTGGGGGTGCAAGTGCAACTTCATCAACTAAGGGGGGTGCAGGTGCAATGTATCCCTTGTTATATTCCACTGGTCGTTCAATAACTTCGTTTGCTGTGAAAACCCTCTCCACTCTTTGGGAGCCAAAAAGACACATGTCCCATTCATCAACATTGACACCTCTATGAGAACTCTCTCTATTTTCTTGTTTTTTTTTTTTCCTGAACGAAATCGTCAATCCATTTCGTTACTTCAATGACTATCCATTTCGTTACTTCAATGACTGTTGATATAGTCATATATATATGAATTCATCCCACTTAAGAATTCATTCTGGTCATTTTGAACAGTTATGTTTTCATCCTTTTAGATGGTGAATTACCTATCTTACCCTTTTAATAATATATTCATATATATTTTATTAAATTGACATCCTAAATTAGTGGGATTCAAGCATTTTTTAATTTAGTAGGATTTAACTATTTCCTAATTTAGTGGGATTCAATCTCAATAATTACGGAAGATAATTATGAAAGATGATATCAAAACTTAAAAGATTCTTAATAATCAAATTTCACTGATTTATATTCGAAAACCATATTTATTTTTTCATTTATACCACGTATTATCATGAAACATTTTGGAACATGGTGGATTGACCTTTTTTTTTTTTTTTTGCAAAATTCTCATAAAATATATTCAGAACATATACAATATTCATACTGACCATATTTTTCATGGCTAATTTGTCATGAAAATAATAAACCAAAATCATGATTTCTCGGCGGAACTTGAAAACCCATAACATTCCGAGAAAATAGCCCTTTTTTGAAACATGGTGGATTGACCATGTTTTTATTTTTTGCAAAATGATTTTAAGAAATATTTTGGAACATACACAATATTCAAACTGACCATGTTTTTCATGGTTAATTTATCATGAAAAACAATAAACCAAAATCATGATTTCTGGGTGAAACTTGAAAACCCATAACATTTCGGGAAAATAGCATGAAAAACATGAATATAAAATATTTTATTCATGAATATACACCATGAAAAAATATGAATATACAATATTTTATTCATGAAAACTTAACAATATGAAAAATATAGAAACCAAAAACACCATGAAACGAAAAAGGTACAAACTAAACGGAGTTAACCAGCAAAGATGTCGAACACCACTCCAAATCTTGGGCCGTTCTATTTGTGATGCTACCTGAACCCATTTTTCTTTATCCCAAACTCATCGTTTCTGAACCCGCCGATTCGGGCGGAGGCGAAGTTGAATGGCATCGACAATGGAGTGCCATTCGTCGGCACGGAGGGCGACGAAAGGAGGTCAACGGGGGGAGAAGGGGATCTATTCAAAGCTCCTGAAGCTATTATTGAAGAACCAGCGGTAGGCTTTGATACCATGACAGCTGCCATTTCAATGATCTCGTGCAAAAATAGACAAAATTGAAATGGTGTTTCAAATTTGGCAGGCTTTGATCCCATAATTACGGGATTTGGTTTATGGGGCAAACAAATTCCATTAATTATGGGATATGACGTCAATTACGGGATTTGATTTTTGGGATTGGTATCTCAAATAACGATTAAGACCCTAGCTTTAAGATTTCATCCCAAATTATTTACTAATAATATATATAAGGGTAGTTCTAGAATTATTTTAAGATGGGGATGAAATCATAACTGTTTAAATTGCGTGGGATGAATTCTTACATGGCATGGATAAAGAGGATGAATATTTAAATATTCCTATATATAACGCATCACGCACATTCAATATGCATGATGCATATTGGGTATGCGTAATACACGTTGAATATCCAGCTGGCCCAGCTCGCATATGCCAGAGCGGATAACCCACATTGCATATGCGTGATGCACATGAAATGTGGGTTTTGAACTATTTTTAAAAATAGTTTGAGAAAACGTATATTTTGGAAAATAGTTACGTGAAAACAAATAAATCGACAAAAACCTCAGCGTAATGGAGGAGGGCGTGGAAGATGGGTTGACGGTGGTGGGGGTGGTGATGGGAATGGCGGTTACGGTGGTAAGGAGATTGAAGAGGAAGAAATACGGTGAGGGCTGAGGAGTGGTGGTGGTGGGATGTAAATAATGAGAGAAACCAATCTGGTTTTGGTGCCAGATGTTAGGGATAAAGGTGAAATGGCATTTGTGCCCTTGGAGTCGGTTGAAAAAGGCTTCACTACTTTTCCGTCCAAGTTTTTGACAGTTGTTACCAATTGGATTAAATGGGTTGGAGTTGGTTAATTTAAGGATTAAATGTGTGATTTTGAGACTCCCTCCGTTCTCATTCTTTTGTCCCTTGTTCTATCTCAACCGAATAAAAAACTAATCATAACTTTAAATTGGTAATACTGTTTATATGCAATTTGATATATTTCAATGAGCATTTTTAAACGATATTTTCAAAATCACCTAAAAGGTTATAGATTGTAAGATATAATCAATTAAAAAGTGGCAGGATGAAGTAAAAAAATGCATGAGAGTTTAAGAGATAAAAGCATAACAGAATCCAAAACCTGTTATTCGAAGGGTTTCTGTCCACACCCCGTCTCTAGGTACCACGACAATGCGTCGATGGGGTACAAACCGGCGTGTTAGACCCACTTTTGGATCCCATGCAAATGATCCAAATTGTTCATTAATTTTACAATATTTTTGTGAGTGGCCTTTGATAAAAATAAGCTCAATTGGATAAATGCAAGTGGCTGATCCAATGAATTATTTTTTCATTCAAAGTACAGGATCTTGGATTCAATAAAAAATCGGTACACTTTTTTTTTGGTACATAAGAAAAAAAAATTGGCTCAAGCACTTACAATTATATGATTGAGCTAATTTTTCACCAAGCCACACGAAAAAATATTTGAAATAAACGAACGGTTCAAATCATTTGTTTGAGACTAGAAGTACACTTTGCATGCTGATCCATGCACCATCGATGCATTACCATCGGTACCCTAAGAATTATCGTTCTATCCAAGTCGTGAAAATGAAGGAAACTTCATAAATATATGGGGTTGTTTGGCTTAATAAGTTGGTTTTTTTTTTTTTTTTTGTTTGGGGGGGGGGGGGGGGGGGGGGGGGGGGGGGGGGTGGGGGGGTGTCTTTATTCAATATTTTTGTTTCAAATTTTTGTGGATTATTGTCTCATCTCGACGGGAGGAATGGAAAAGGTAAAAATTAAACTCAAAATTATGCGAATAAAGATAAAAATAAGCCAAACTGACAAAATTTCGAATTAATTTTGTCTTCATAAAATTTTGAGTTTGAATCATAACTTTTTGGGATTATTTTTTCTTTAAAATGCGTAACTAATTCTATAAGTTCGAGCAACGTTTGTAGAACTCAACTCTAATTTTGTTTGAACATTAGATTGCAAATCAAAACTAACAAAATAAAATTAAAAAGGGGTGGATGACAAGTTACATTGACTTCGTTCATAAAAAAAAAGAAGAGAGAGAGAGTAAAAATCAAGGCAAATATTGTTTCTATTTTTGGATATGACAAGTTTGAATGATACAAGACATTTCAATTGGAAAAAAAAATACATATATATTCGAAACTCAAAAGAATGAGATACATGAAGCAAAAAATAAAATAAAAAAGAGATTTATGATTCATAGAAATATTACGTTTTGATAAAATAAGATGTATTAGTAACTACCCAAATTGAACGAAATACAAATTAATTGATTTTCTTTTAACATTAAAGACTCCAATTAGAAGAAAAACTAATATTCATTATCAAGGGTATCCAATCATTTATTAAGTTATTTTTAGGGAATTGATATTTCTACACTCCCTTTTTTGTCTTTTACCAAAAAAAAAAATGCACATACTTTCAATACTAAAATCCAAAAAAGAAAGTGCGGTTATCAAAAAAGGTAGTGTAGAAATCAATTACCTATTTTTACCTAATATCCAATTAGTTAATGAGTTGACCTAATATTCAAGGGTATTCCAATCATTTTATAGCAAAATATAATGCGGCAAGTGTCTAGTTAACGAAATGAGGGACTTTAAGACAATTTTTTGTAAAGTAATAGAGGTCAGTATACCTTGGGGGAGGTCAAAGAGATTTATCCCTTTGTTATAGCAAAAGTCACTATTGTTAGAATAATAAGATTAGCACCTTAAAGGGGGAGTTGAACTTCTAACTTCTTTGGCACGTACGTGCACTCCTAATTCTGTGCCTCTTGGCTTACAATATAGATGAAAGGAATTGGGCAGTTGGGTATATAGAACATGTGTGGGATAAAAAAAAGGTGAATTTCATTGTCTATTTGATTTGAGAAAGCAAAATTAGAGGAGAACAAAAATTGAGAAAAAAAAAGGTAATGATTTTTGTACTTCTCTTTGTTATAAATTCACTACTAAAAATTGTCTTTAGTGCTTAAAATTATACGCAACACAAAGCACTAAAAACAATTTTTGAACTTGCATTCGATATAATTAAATAATCATCCTATTTAGGTACACCACATAAGTTTTAATCCCTCCAATTTTTTACATTTTGTTTTCATACTTTTTATTGCAAAATACCATATCTACCCTTATTAGTGGAATATCTAGATGCCTAATTTACTGGGATGTAATTTAGGATTTGAATTAACTGTAGTTTCCTAAAATAATGGGTTTTGACTTGTTTCACATATATTCCAACCGAAAAGGAAAAGCTGAAATTTTTTGAATCTTCAAATATATTCCATTCCATTTTTGGTAAATTAATTGTAACTGGATTTTTGATATTGTGGTAGATTTGAGGTTTGAATTCATAGTGGCAATTTTTTGATATCATGGTAAATTAATCGTAACTGTTGTATTATTTGTACAGTCAAAATTTACCATGATCAATTGTTTTGGATTTTTTGATAAATTGGTAAAGTGGATAATTTATCATGAAATCAGCTTGATTGAATACACCATGAATGCTCGTTTTGTAGAGTTTTGAAAAATTTTATCATGGTAAATTGAAAAAGGCAATCATTATGAATTTAACAGGATTGATTATTTTCACATTCCAAATTGAATTGAATCAAAACAATCATGATTCGTGATTAATTTGATTATCCAAGTATGATTTATGATTGAGTTTTTAACCTGAGCGGGATTCATGATTGATTTGTTAACTCAAGCATTTGATAATAGAGGTAATTTATGGTACATTTGGAAACCATCCAACCAAATTTCATGATCAATTTCACAATTAGTACTCCAATTCCAATTTGAACAATATACCATGAACGTACACCTACCCACGCATAATGACCAGTTTGCAAAACATATCATGAACATACACCTGTACAAATTGGAAAATGGACAATTAATATTTCAAATCCGATTTCCATACTCATGTAAAAAAATATACCATGAATAAGTACAAATATATCATAAACATGTTAAAAGGAATCGAATCAAATACACCCAATGTGTAATATGGTAAATATAGCACATGGTAAGTTGAACCATAGTTGTAATCTCTTCGAACAGATGGCATCGTGATGACTTTAGATTATCAAAAATATAAATCTCCACAATGTCACCCATCATTTACCTCATCGGCGACCGGAAAATTGGTCATCATCATTGGGCGTGGCACTACCCTGTGAGCCCCTTGATTTGCAAAAGCCATGAATCGGGTCACAGGATTGGACCCACAAAAAAAAAAAAAAAATTCATGTACCCATCAAAGCTTACCCAAAACCGAAAATCGGAAAACTAGAGTGATCAATCCAAATCCAATTCCTTACCCGTGCACCATTCCTATGGCTGTTGGAAAACGAACATGGCTTATTTCACTTCCACATCCAGACTGTATATATACAAAGAAAAACAATCCAAGATTTGCTCCAATCTCATTTCAATAGCAGGAAAAAAAACACAAAAATAGTTCGAAAGCCAAGAGATAGACCATTACAAGGCGTTAAGAAGATCTCAAACCGACTTATATCCAACTCGCAAGGCTTTGAGCATCCGTTCAAAAACGTCGCAGGGTATGCGAATCACGCCTTTTTGCTCATGACTATACTCTTGAGCCAATCTTGTGAAAAACCATATTCACCATTCCAACAGTGATGAAGGCAACGAAGGTTGGCGCTTGTGATTAGCATCGGCAATGTAGGCCGACGGTAGAGACGGCATAAAATACCGTATGAGTGGCCGACTGGGTGGTGTGAGGCCGACGGTTGGGGTTCGAGATGAGTGGCGGCCGTCGACTTGGGGCGACGATTCATTTTTGAGAAAATAGAGAGGGGTTTCATTCCACAGTAGATCATTAAGAAGATTTGAAACTGATATGGAAAGCATGAGTTTAGGGATTCGGTGGGTATAGATATCCATAAATTATGGCACAGGACCTCCGACATTATGTTTCAATACCAAAAAAACATTGCCTATATAGGCTCCTAAAGAAACAAATAAATCCTATTAATATAGTCCAACAAGGGTGAGATCGGGTTTTTTAAATTAGAGTATGAAAACATAACCTGAAAAAGTGGCCAGGATGAAACATACTGTAAGTCACATTGTGAGTGATGACCAATATTTAAGTACCCCTTTCCAAAAAAGTGGAGCACAAAAACTATTTTCGAAATAAAAATTACTGTAAGAATTTCTCCTCGTACTTGTCTGTGCTCCGTACGTGCTAGTATTCCAAAGATGGTGCTTCTATTTCCACACAAGAAACAAAGAGGGAAAAATAATCAGGGACCACTTTGACTTGTGTTTTGCTCAAGGGTGATTACACTCCCCCTTTTCTATAATCCCAATCTTTTTTTTGTCTTCTTATATGTAAATTTACATGATTAACCTTTCATGAGTGAATTTTTTTACCCTTGAAAGGGTAAATATTGTAAATGCAGATCACAAGATGACAAAACAAGGAGTGAAATTAATTACCTTCGCCCTAACTATTTGATACACAACAACATAACATAACTCATCTAGTCCATCTAGTCGGCAGGGGATGATTGGAAACAGACCTAAAATTTGACAATATATGCACAAAGTGGCTGTTCTCAGAATATCACTACAACAGTGGCCCCCCTAAACCTCCAAGAACCGAGGAGCTACAAGGACGTTTTGCTCTAAGTATTTGATGCAAGAAAAAAATACAAATCACTAATCTCTGTGAACTCATCGCATTTAATTTCAAAAAAAAACTTACAAACAAAAATTCTAAAAAAAGATTCACTCAGATTGTTGTGTGGCACCCGATGGTGCATCTTTCAAAACTTCCTCATTCTATTTCAATCTCCAAAAGCCTGGGCAGAAGAACATGGTCAGAACTGATCAAGGGATAAAATACCCAAGCCAGAACACATGCACAAGCACCATTGTTGCTTGAAATTCCGTTGTAGCCAGAAATTATGTAAACAAAGTAGAGTAGTACCATACGTAACATAAGGATTTGGAAGCAGATCCAATTCAAGAGGACATACATGCCTGATAATTACCGGTATGTGAGGAATTGAGAACTAAACGAACGTGATAACTACAGGGGCAAAAGCCTCCAATACACTAGTCACGAAAAAACGATATTCTCTCTTCAAGTGCAGTTCACAACCAGAGGAACTTGTCCACAATAGAAGACATTTGCAAAATCAGGGTGGGGGAAAATTGGAAAGACCTGACTAAGAGAAAGAGAAATGGAAGCTCACTCAGCCTCTCTGATTTATTTTCGTCTTCTTTTTCACCCTAAGACGGAAACATACACAAATTAGTTGCAATAAAGAGCAACATAGGTCATTTCACCGATATTTTGCCTATTGACCAGTTGAGAAACTCCACAAAAAGTCCATATCAAGACTCATCTCCTGTCTCCATCAAAGCACCGGCAACTGCAGCATCCTTTTCATCTTGAAGATTCAGCTGGCGCTCTGCATGTTCCCTTTCACATTGGCTAATTCCTATGATTATGTCAAGCATCGTACCAGTTGTTCCGAAGAACACAAGTGGCGCCAATGATTTCCTCTTTATTCCCACCGGTATTGCCAGCAAAGCACCGGCTACAGAAAATACCCATGTGCCCAGAGCACTGCAGACATTCCATATCTGATTAGATAAGCACTGTTCTACTTAAAAGAAACAAAAATATGAGGGGGGAAAAGTACACCCAATTAGTATCCATTAATAGGTGTTTGCGAGGGGTATATTGGGTACAAGCATGACCTACCATTCATACAACAACTTACAATACCATCATAATTTATGCAACTAACCATTACTAAGCGGAAACAATTACATGAACTAAGCATATAATACTTTGATGCTTATACACCTACTAATCTTCATGCCAAACTAACAAAAAGATCACATAGTAAGATCTAAGAAGCACGTAGGGATATTGAATACTATTAAGTTGTCCGCAATTTCAATATACCCCTTAGTCCTGCATTGTGTATGGGAGGTAAGAATAGCTCATCAGAGATCACTCAGTTGGCACCTGAGCCGTTGTAGTGTGATTTGTGAGTAGTGGCGGTCAATTTCTATTAAACAAAATGGAAACTATATTCTTAAACTTTATTTACTTTGTGTAAACTTGTCTTTACTTCTTTAAGTCTAAACCGAGCCCATAAAAGCCCATGACACTTCTCCTTCACTCCTAAGAGGTTGCAACTGCACCATGGCTGACTCATCTCCCCCAACCCGAATCAAAAGATATTTATTCACTTCACCCCATCCTTCCCATTAAAAAACTCTCATCATTTTCTCAAATGAATTCACAATCACACCTATAACCTTCCACAGGGACAAACAATAACTTAATATGCTACACAAAACACAAGTTGAATCAAAGTACGTCTTCATCCCCTTGAAAACAAAGCTCTCTTCCACCCTTCAAACCTTTTACTAATTTTCAGCCCTGGGATTACTTCCAACGTAAGCCCCAAATTTTTAATAAAAAAATGCTCAATGGGAAACCTAAATCCCCATCAACCTCTTGATTGACCTGACTCAAGATTAATCCCTGCAATATGAAATGTATGCTTATTCTTTGCAATCACCAAACTTCCACATCCTACACTCGTCCCCACTAGTAATAGAATCTCGATCCTTACACTGCCATTATTGTGTTACCCTCCTTTCAAATTCACCCCACCACCTCCAACCATCACCCTTGGCCAAAAAAAAGAAAAGAACAATACAAAAGGAGACCTGATTTCTAAGTAACATATTTCTACAAGATGCCAGAGGTTGTAGTGTACTAGGAGAAACTCACTGCCCAAAAGCCTAGGATATTGACATAGAAGAAACTAAATCTTAGTATTTTGGTTTTTAGCGTCTGTTTTCTTCTCTTAGAGTTACTGAGCTAATAAATCATACAAAACCTTCTAGACCAGTGTGCAAACAGGCTGAGCTGAGCTTTGTAGTGTCACGCTGCGGACCTGTGTTTGTTTAACAAGCCTAAAACTCAATTTGTAAACGAGCCAAGCCCTTAACAAGCTGAGCCCAATTAATTTATTAAACGAGCTGAGCTTTTTCAAGCTGAGCCAAGCTTTAAGGTGGTGAGCTCGGCTCGTTTTCTGCATGAGCCTAAAACTCAAGCTCGAGCTCAATTACTAAACGAGTCCGGCCGAGCCCCAAGATGCTCGTGAGCAGCTTCATCCGTTTGCAGCCCTAGAAGCATCCGGCTCCACACCCTGCCCCCACTGCCAGCTCTGGGCTAAGGCCCAAGAGGCGTGGGCCTTGAGCCCCCAAAAAGTGTCAAAAAATAGGGCCCCACTTATTTTTAGGACCTAGTATATATGTGTTGTTTTAGGGCCCAATTTTAAACCCAAGAAGACATTTTACACTTAAGGCCGAATGGCCCAAAAACATAGAACGCGCAACCCAGGAAAAAACAAAAGAAAAAAAAACAAAAAGGAGGAAAAAAAAGGTCGCGGGATCGCCAAAAATCTCCGGGGCCCTTCAAAATTATTCAGTGTGGTCGGTGTATGAATGCATCTTTTTTTCCTCTTAAATGATGCTGCTACTCCGGTACTTCCCATTACAAACAAATATCCGAATCAAAATTACTTAGTGTGATCGACTTTTTATTTGATTTCCGTTTACAATTATTAAGGGGCTCACTTTCGAAAATCGTCTTGGGGCCTCCAAAGTCTTAAGAGCCGGCCCTGCCTGCCCCCAATTTACGTATTGTTCGAAATTGAAGCTTCAAAAACTTCATCCCGACACAGCTGCACATGAATCTAAAAATCAAACGTCCATTGTGCATTTCAGCTTCACATGAATCTAAAAAATCACTTGTCCAGAATCTCTAGATGGCAAGGCATAACCCAAAGTTTACTAAAGCATGATGAACATACATCACATATTTACGGAAAAAGATGAATACAAAGGGTAAAATCAACTGACTTGGAAACTGAGCAGTCTTCAAGGTGTTTCACATTCTCTTGGCCTGCTGCCATCCCTTTCTTTTTCAGCTACTTGCTTTCTTGATTCACACTGTACAGCCTTCCTTTCGTAGTCAGCACATCTGCGTTAAATTGATTCATCAGTCCTGGTGAGTGGATTACTAGGACCATTAGAATTGGGTACGCGTTTAAGCTTCTAAAATTGCCCGTTGAAAAACAACAAACGAAGAGAGAGAGAGAGAGAGAGAGAGAGAGGGTACCTGCCTGTTCGATTTATGATTTGGGCTATTGCTGATTTCAGAGAAAAACCCCAGATCGAGTATAAGTTGGATATATTGCGCATTTCCGAAGTCCCCAAAAAAAGGAAAATATTGCGACAAATCACACGGAAAACCCTAAAACTTGGCCCGTGTCACAAATTACTACCCTTATCACTTGTAGTAGTATTTTCTTTTTTTTTTTTGGGTTCATCAGGAGGGAACCTAGATTATTTTTTTCAGGAAACAGAAACATATTGTACTAATATTAATAGTAAAACAGATTACAACTGGAAAAAAAATACCACAAAAAAAACGACAGTCCTTTTTGGTTGCTTTTTGTTAATCTTTTTAAGATTTTGGGTCAATATTTGTATACCATATTTTTCATATCGACGAGAGGATTCATCGTAATAGTAAAACAGATTACAACTGAAAAAAAAATACCACAAAAAAAAAACGACAGTCCTTTTTGGTTGTTTTTTGTCAATCTTTTTAAAATTTTGGGTCAATATTTGTATACCATATTTTTCACATCGACGAGAGGATTCATCGTATTATATGATTTTTTTTTTTTTACTTTGATCTAAGATATTATACTTTATTGAATTCTCGTCTTATATAAATATTTTTCAACTTTAGTTCACATTCGCTAATGAGCAAGTGAGGGTGTGCATTTATGTGTGGCAGTAATACTGTTGTAAAATTTTAGATTAGTTGACAAAATTTTATCCTAGGTGAGTTTCGGCAAAATTTTCAGAATTTTTTGACATAGTCTTTTTGGTTATTTTTTTATAATTTTTGTAGGATTCAAGTCAAATTTTATTATATTTTTTTTGTCTCGACGAGAGAAATCAGAAAAGTATAGAAATGACAGGGTGTGTGTGAAGTTGACCCGGGGATGCTGCCAAACACCCCGCTTGGTAGGTTGCGAGCGGCCCGTCCTGTTGTCCATCTCGACAATCGATGGTTTGTATCTTAATCCAAGCAAAAGACAATCCAGATTTTTATGCACTCGAATTTGATCTAAGCACTGGCGACAACACATACATATTAGTGGGGTCCAACCCCATGGAAGTGGAAAAATAAGTTCTAATTATACTAAAACTAAATTCAGTTGAATACTCCATTGTAGACCCAATTCAACAAATGTCTCGAGAGGTGGCAAATAGGCGGGTTGAAATGGGTCGTGTAGAGACCCGAAAATTTCGTTAATTATTGAAATGTTTGTAAAAAAGGCAAATTTGAAAAGTATGGTTTATTTGGTGGATATTTGATTTGAGGACCAAAGTGAAAGAAGTGAGATTTGAGGGTGTGTTGATGTAATATAAAGATATAGGGGTATAAATATGTGGGTGTGTGTGTGTAGAGAATAATTTCATTCTCTCATTTCTCTCTCTCCCTCACGTCTCTCTCTCTACCGATCTCTCTCTCTCTCTTGCTCCTTCACTCAAAACTTCACTCAATCACTCAAGAAATCCAAGAATCAACCTCCCTCAAGTCTTGCAATCTCGTTCCTAAGCTTGAAAATCCTTGGGTTTCACCGGGTAAGGCTCGAATCGAAGTTTTGAGGTTCTAAGAAGCTAAGGCTTGCTCAAAGCTTGTAGATCTTGGTTATTGTCGCGAGGTAGGGGTTTCTTTACCTCTTTTATGTGTTTATATGTTGATTTGATGTAAGAATCGATCATTGATTGTCTCCCTTAGTTCATTCAAAAGCTGTCAGAAATCTGCAGAAAATCGCCCGAATCGCATAGGGATCGATCCATAAACTTGGGGGATCGATCCCCCCTTTCATTTCTGGTCCAACAAGCCTAGGGATCAATCCTTGGTGATGGGGGGATCGATACCTCCCCTCTCTGGAAGTTTTGCTCGTCTTTTGGGTTTCAGCCCAACTTCGAACGGCCATAACTTTCTCGTCCGATGTCGGATTCATACAAATTTTATATCGATTCGAAGGTCTTGAAGTTAGATTTCCATTGCCACCAAAATCATCTAAAGACTCTAAGTACACAAAAAGTTATGACTGTTAGAGTGAGGGTGTGTCAGTCTCCCAACATCCATGGGCTACTCCTATGATTTTTGTTTTGTTATCATGACTTCCTATGATTTGTGGATGTTGTTTTTGACCAATTGGCCTTCTGTTAGTAAGAAATGAATAATAGTCTACTTGGTTAAAATGTCAATAAGATGCAACTTGCGAATGAATGATTGCTTGTGAACGTTTGTGGCATATTTGTGATATTATTGGCATGTCGTGACATGTTTCATGAATGAATGAGGTTCTGAGGAAGTATTAACTTGTACGTTGAGTGAGGGAATAGTTGTTTGAGTCGGTGGTTGATTTAGGGAGTCTCGTAATGCAAGGAGTGGTAATACGAAGGCTGAGATGGTTTCGTAACGCAATGGGTGGTAATAGGGAGATCCTAGAGGTTGGTGCACACCGTAACGCTTGGGGTGGTAATACGGTGACTTAAGTAGTGCTATACGGTAACGCAAGGGGTGGAAATACCGATGGTGAAGATTAGCAATAGAGAGTCGTGTCGAACCATAGAGTTGCTGGAGTCTTATGAACAATGTGGTTAGTTGGTGATAGTGGCAAGTCTAAAAATGGTTGTTATGAATGATTGGCATTCCTTGAAATGATTTCCGAGCTATCGATTGAGTTATACCTTTATGTCTTTATCTCTCTGCACTCATCTTCATGTTTGCACATAAAATTGGTAAAGATTTTCCTATTGGACTTGTAGCTCAACCTAATCTTTCTTTTCAGGTTCAAATGTTGGGCAATAGCTCGCATGCATTGTATGTTTGAAAGTGAAAGACTTTTTAGGAGCTATTTATATTGAGTTACTTAGTCATCTTTGTAATTGCCTCCTTTTGATAAAAATGAGTTTGTAACTATTCATCCAAGAATTCTCTTTGACTAAACTATTTATAGCTTAACAATTGGTTCGTACTTGTTTTAAGCTAATTTGGGCCGGAGTGCCAATGTTGTATTTTCCTTAAATTTGGGGACATGCTTGTAAACTTAAACAGGTGGGGACTCTTTTGGGATATTATTATTGATATGCGAGGACCTTTTATTAAAAATGAAATATTTATTTATGTTGAAAATCTAGGACGTGATAAATTGGTATCAAAGCATCTAGGTTTGAATACTTGGAGACCATGGGGAGACTTCTAGTCTCATGGGTTCAAACGTCATGCCTTTTGCATAACTTATGTGTGCTTGTGTGCATTGACATTCATTGGCTTACATGGCATTATATTTCATTATCGTAGAGTGGCGTAGAGTTGTTTTGACCCGTGTTGGGATAGTTGGAGGTTTCAACCTCATGAGATGATGTTGTTATTAATGAACATTTTCTTTTTTATAACTTGTAGCTAGATGCCTCCGAAAACGCGTGCTAGGGCAGGTGAGGTTGAAAGTCGGGGTGGCCGTGTTCGTGGCCGTCGTGGTGGTCGTGGCCGAGAAGTGCCGATTGAAGATGAGGTTAGCCAACTTGGGGAGAATCCGAATGGGAATCCGGGGGATGGGGCCGGACATGGTCAGGGAGAGGAAATGCCAGTAGTTCAAAATCTGTTTGCTAGGGATTTTGTTGCAGCTCTTGCGGCTGCAAATATTTTGAACCGTGCAATGACAACAATGAGGGAGTTTAGTCGTAGGAACCCGCCAACTTTCGATGGGTCGAGCAGTGACCCTCTTGTGGCCGATCATTGGCTAGCCTAAATCCGAAAACTCTTCAGGGCTCTTCAGATTGCGGAGGATGACTTGTGAGTTAATATCGTAGCCGTTCAGCTTACCGGGGAAGCGAATGAATGGTGGGAGTCTATGTTGGAATCGAGAAAGGACGCGAGGAGAGCGGCAAGGACTGCAGCTCAAGCAAATGAGCCAGATGCCGAGACCATAACTTGGGCCGAATTTGAGGTGCTCTTCGAGGAGCAATATTTTCTGGAAACAAGTCGTGACCAATTGAGGGATGAGTTTGAGAAGCTAGAGCAAGGGAATATGACCGTATCGGAGTACGCCTTAAAGTTCCAATCTTTATCCCATTTCGCGCCAGAGTTGGCCGCTACCGAGGAAAGAAAGTATAGGCGGTTTGAAAGAGGCTTGCACGACACCGTGAAGAAATTTGTTATGGCACAACGCAAAGGGAAGTTTTTCGAAGTCGTAGAGTGTGCGAGGAGCATCGAGATGCCGAAGGAGGTAACCAAAAATCCAAAGGTCTGGGAACCTAGGCAATTAGCGGGGGGGTATGAGTTCATCATCGGGAAGTATCGGTAGTCAAGGGAGAAAGAGACAAAGGGATCAAATGTCAACATCGCAGGGTCCATCAAACTTTAGGCCTCCACCTTCTTCTTCGTTTGGGACTCGAGGAGTTTCCAATAGACCTCCAATCATATGCCATGAGTACGGTCAGGTAGGACACATTCGTGCCCAGTGTCCGCGACTTTTGAACACGTGCTTAACTTGTGGGAAGGGTGGTCACTTTGCAAGGAATTGCCCGCATGGAGAAGGGGCACGTAGTGAGTCGGGATCGGTGCAGCAGTCGAGGGGTGGACAAGGTTCTAGTCGGCAATCATTCCGGGGAAATCAGAGGCAACAGCACCCTCATTTTTGTCAGACCACATCAGTCCAGGGATCTCAAGTCGAGAGAGGAGCGAGTTCATCTACGTCTACTCAGGGTTCCGGTCATCGAGGTGGACATGTTTAGAGTCAGATGACTCAGGATAGGGCTTTGCTATCACTTCTGCCATTCCGCCTCCACCACCTCCACCACCTCCACCACCTCCTGGTACTTCTCAGGCCCTAGAGGCTTCGGTTGTGAGGGGTACGTTTTTCTTGTTTAACTCATTTGCTAGAGTACTCTTTGATTCTGGAGCTTCTCATTCATTTATTGCTACATCATTTGCTTGTGCTTTGGAATTGGAAATCGAAAGTATCAGTCCTTTGTTGTTTGTTGATATACCTAAAGGAGGTAGGTCGCCGTTAGACCGTATTTGTCGGGATTGTGAACTTATCATTCGAGATCGTCATTTTACCTTTGATTTCATCTTGTTGAATATGTCGGGGTTCGATCTTATGTTGGGAATGGATTGGTTGTCATGCTACCATAGATTGCTACAAGCTTCGGGTCCGTATTTGTCTGCTTGGGGGTGCTTGTTTTGAATTCTTCGGGGAGCGCCGGGAACCAATAGAACCATATTTGTGTGAGTCTAGGGAAAAAGAGTCGATGTATGCCTTATTAGCGAGCTTGGCCTTAGACGAAGACGTATCCGCGTGTGGGGAGTTATCTCTTGTCGTTTGTGATTTTTCGGACGTGTTCCCAAAGGAGTTACCCGGTCTACCACTCGAGAGAGAAATCGAATTCTCTATTGATTTATTTCCCGGTACCGCTCCTATTTCTGTACCTCCTTATCGCTTTGCGCCTGCTAAGTTAAGAGAATTGAAGATTCAGTTGCAAGAATTGGAGGATTTGAGGTTTATCCATCCGAGTACATCACCGTGGGGAGCACCAGCCTTGTTTGCTTAGAAGAAGGATGGGTAACTTCACCTATGTATTGACTATCGTAAGTTGAACCGCGTCACCATTAAGAATAAGTACCCTATGCCTCGAATCGATGACTTGTTTGACCAACTTCGAGGTGCAACTTGTTTTTCCAAAATTGATTTGAGGTTCGGTTACCACCAGTTGAGAGTTCGGAGAAAAGACATTCCTAAGACCGCTTTTCGTACCCGATATGGCCACTATGAATTTGTTGTTATGCCCTTCGGATTGACGAATGCACCAGCAACCTTCATGGATTTGATGAACCATATTTTCCGTGCCTATCTTGATCATTTTGTGGTCGTTTTTGTGGACGATATTCTCATCTACTCGCCTTCGGAGGAGGAACACAAAATTCATCTTTCTATAGTTCTTGAGCTCTTGAGAGAACACCGTTTATATGCTAAGCTTAGCAAATGCGAGTTTTGGTTATTCGAAGTTAAATTTTTGGGTCATGTTGTGTCAAAAAATGGGGTGTCCGTTGATCCGGGAAAGATAGAGTCCGTAATGAATTGGCAACGACCGAAGAATGTGTTCGAGATTCGTAGTTTCTTGGGCTTGGCCGGGTACTATCATTGTTTTGTGCTCGATTTCTCTCACTTAGCGGCTCCGATGACTAAATTGACTCGTAAGGGGACTCGTTTTGTATGGAATGACGCATGTGAGAAGGCCTTTGAGGAATTGAAGAGGAGATTGACTACCGCACCAGTCTTGATTATGCCTAAACGAGGAGTCGGTTACTCCGTATATTATGATGCTTCGAAAGAGGGGTTGGGGTGCGTTTTGATGCAGTTGGGACGAGTGGTGGTGTACAGATCGCGGCAATTGAAAACTCACGAGCGAAACTATCCTACCCATGACTTAGAACTTGCGGCCGTCGTTCTGCTTTGAAGAGTTGGCGTCATTACCTTTACGGTGAGAGATTCGAAGTCTTTTCCGATCACAAGAGTTTAAAGTACTTGTTTTCACAAAAAAAAACTCAATCTACGTCAACGCCGATGGATATAACACTTAGAAGACTACGATTTTGAGTTGCAATATCATCCGGGCAAGGCGAACGTGGTAGTAGACGCATTGAGTAGAAAATCGACACACCTAGCGAGTTTAGCTATCCATGGGTGGAAAACAATGAACGACTTAGGTTCGTATGCGTTGCATTTTGAATAGGTTCGAGATGGAGTCACCTTGTGTAACTTAACCGTTCAATCAACTTTATCGACTCAACTGATTGAGGCCCAACAACAAGACGAAGAAGCGGGAGAATTTCGCATAGAGTTTCTTAGCGGAAATGCTCAAGAAGGGTGGATGATTCACACCGATCAAGGTTTGCGATACCAAGAAAAATTGTTCGTACCCATTTCATGTCGGGAGGAAATATTGAGAGAGTTTCACCATTCACCACTAGTCGTGCATCCGGGGGGAACAAAAATGTATCATGACATGCGTAGACAGTTTTGGTGGCCGGGAATGAAGAGAGACGTCGTCGTCTTCGTATCCAAATGCCATACATGCCAACAAGTCAAATCAGAGCATCAACGACCCGTCGGGGAGTTACAACTATTACCAGTGGCCCAGTGGAAGTGGAAGAACGTGACCATGGATTTTGTTACTGGTTTACCGAGGTCGCCGAGGGGGCATGATGCCATGTGGGTGATAGTTGATCGATTGACTAAGTCAGCGCACTTCTTACCTATTCAGATTACGTATTCGATTGATACGCTTAGCCGTTTATACATCTGCGAGATTATTCGTCTTCATGGAATACCCATTTCCATTGTATTGGATCGAGATCCAAGGTTTACCGTACGCTTTTGGCAGAGTCTGCAGGCCGCTCTTGGCACCAATCTCTTATGTAGTACTGCGTATCAACCTCAAACGGATGGGCAATCCGAGAGAACGATCCAAATTTTAGAAGATATGCTTCGAGCTTGCATTATGGATTTTCGGGGTAGTTGGGAGGACCATCTTCCGTTAGTCAAATTCACGTATAACAATAGCTATCAATCTAGTATCGAGAAGGCGCTGTATGAAGCTTTGTATGGGAGACCGTGTCGATCATCCATTTGTTGGACTGAGTTGGGCGAGGCTACGTTGGTTGGGCCGGAATTGATCCAAGAAACTTTTGAGAACATGAAAGCGATTCATCAACATCTTCTTGAAGCACAAAGGAGAACCACCGAGCAAGTCAAAGTGATTCATCAACGGTTATTAACCGCGCGAAGTAGGTAAAAGAGTTATGCCAACCGTTATCGAAGGCCGTTGTCGTTTGGAGTGAGGGATCACGTATTTCTTAAGGTATTTCCGCGTCGAGGATTATCTCGTTTTGGGCAAAAAGGTAAGCTTTCACCACGTTTTATTGGGCCAAGCCATACCTCGGTTCCGCCGCTTTGGGTTTCCGAGGATCTTCACCATGGTTCCGCCGCTCTGGGTTCCCATGGGAACGCACACAATCTCACAACGGTTCCGCTGCTCTGGGTTCCCATAGGCACACAAAATTATTTAATTTGGCATTAGCTCCTCTCCACAGATAACCAATCCACAATTTAAAACCCTCGGTTCCGCTGCTCCGGGTTCCCGAGTATCCTACAATGGTTCTGCCGCTCCGGATTCCCATTGGATTTTCGAAAAACACATCCACACAATGGCTACTACGTCCAGCCATTATGTAGTTTCAAAAATACTTTATCCAAATCAAATCACACATTTTCTTTAACCACACCTTAGGTGTCATGTTTTTCCTTTCTCGATTTTCGTGTCTCGTTTTCATGCATAGACTCCGCGGTAGGACTTTTAACAATCATAAATCATTCATTGTAATCTTGAAACTAACTAGCAAGATCATCCAATTCTATATTAGTAAACATGCTCATAACCATCCGAAAGATCAAAATACGAATACTTCTATCAACGATAAGTCTTATCTTTCGAAAAATGTTCTTTCTTCCTTTTTGGCAAGTTCTAAACAATATATGTTTATAGAAGTAAAGATCAATTATTCAATATGTTCATACCACCATTAGCAAAACGAGTTTACTAACTATCATTCATTCCAAACATTACAAGCAATAGATAACCTTATATACTTATAGAAAACAGTTAAGGATATTCTACTTTCCAACATACGGTTCTTATATGTAGAGTTGGGGTACAAGGAATCCTACATATACTTAGGGATAGTAGATAGGGAGAATCTACATATACTTAGGGATAGTAGATAGGGAGAATCTACCGTTCTTCTTGACGGTAGGTCGGTTTTGAGAATAGGTCGTCAGTTTTGAAATTCGACGGCGTAACGGCTCCGGTTTGCTTCGAAAGGAAGATAGATGGATTTTCTCTTCTTAGAAACAACTTTGCTAACTAAACTAGGATACTTTAAAGATCTAGGGGTGGTTTTGGGAGGTGGTAGCTCTCAAAAACTTCAAGAAAACTCAAGAAACTAGAACTTTGAAACTTTAGAAAGCTTAGAAATTCTAGAGAGAAGTTGGAGCAAGAAGTGAAGGTGTGAGAAATGACTTGGAATGGCTCGCTATTTATAGGCCAAGGCTCCTCTCTCTCTCTCCCTCCCATCCGAATGCTCTCTTCCTCTCCATATCTATTTTTTTTATTCAACTTGTCATGCTATCTTTGAAAGATCAAGACCTAGTTCTAGGCTTTTATGGCTAGATTTCGGTACTTTGAATAGGATTATGGAAAATTTGGTAGAGGAAAGGAGGGGTTGTACAAGATTTGGTGATTAAAAGAACATAAAAGGACAATGAGAGATAGATTTTGCATGGAAGAATATATAACCATAGATTGCAAGCAAGTCAAAGTACAATGGAAAAAATCAAGGCTAGGTACACACCAAATCTCTTCCTCTCTCTCTCTCTCTCTCTCTCGGCATTCTCTTTCGCTCTCTCTCTCTCTTTCGACATTCTCCCCCCTCTCTCTCTAGTACACACATACACACACACACACTCTATCTCTCTCTCTCCTATAAAACATATATATATATATATATATATAATGTACTTAAAGTACTATGTGATCTAATGGAATTTCAAATTCAAGATTTTCCTAATAAACTATTCAATTAAACACATGTGTACTTTGTAATAAAATAAGTATACATATAAATATATAAGTCCAAGTATATATATAATAGTACTATGAAATCTAGTAAAATTTCCAAGTATCTAATAAAAAATTACAAGATCAAAATTTTCTATTAAAATAATCAAATAGGCATATGCCCCATTAAAATACTAGATTTTGTACTTAGAGAATCCTAGGAAAATCTAAAGTATATATTATAAAGTACACATATATATATTTATATAAATATATCATCACATTGGAAATCTAGGAAATAATTATTAAATAAAACCCTAGTACTTGCTAATTCTATTATCCAATGGGTAATAATTTTTCTAGCGGTTATTGATCAATGGATAAATGGATGAGGTACTATATACACTAAAATAATACCATATGTTCTTTAGGTATGTGTATATATACCTATATATAACTATATTCTTGTACTTTAACAAATCTATCAAAAGATCTTGGATGAAAGATCTATTGTCCAATGGATAAAAATTTCTCTAACTTTTATCGTCTAATGGATAAAGGTTAAAGGTTCAAAGGGTTCCACTAGGGTTTGAAGGGCTCATAAGGTTCAAGAAAGTTTAAAAGGCTCATCTAAGGTTAGGAGAACATAACTAAGTGAATTGGTAGCTAGCTTCCTCTAACTAATTGGTTAGAATCTAACTATACTTGTCAAGTAGATTCTCTAGCCACATAATATAATTTTAAAAGACTAAAGTCTAATTATGACGGATTATTAGAAATACAAAAGGAATTTTTTTGAAAGCGAATCCAAGTATTAAAATAAAATTCAAATTTTTAACAAAATTTTTACTTACTAAAAATCAGAGTTGTTACATAATCACTCCAAATCTCCCTTAAAATTTTTTTTTTTAAGAATTCGTTCCCTGTTTGTTTGGGGTCATGAAATTTCTGTGCACAATCTCCAATAAATTTTTTCTATCTCTCCTCCCTCTCGTTACTCTAAAAAAACCCTCGCAAAACCCCTTAAACGAACAGCGCCCGGGGTCAAAGCTGCAACTTATTTCAATTGGACGGTGACACATATACGGGTGACTACGCGTGAGAAGTTCGGTAATCCGTACCATGCTTTTAGTAACAAATTCGTGAACCGATTACGAGGCCACCGTGTACGCAACCATTGGCTCTTTGTCCAGTGTCCACAAACCTGAACTGACCTTTCCTTTGTTTGCCAGAGAGAGAAGAAATAGAGTTAGAGAGAGAGAGAGAGAGAGAGAGAGAGAGAGCAGACACAAAAGAGTGGTAGCAGAAGATATCAGGGATGGACGTTCTAAAATGGAGGCTTTTAGCTCTGCTACCACTTCTTGCATCCCTTTTGTTCTACTACATCAAGAACCCTCTAAAGGTTTGATTTTTATTCTCTCTTCATCAATTTTCACCCTTTTCCGTTTAACTCCTCACATACTTGCATACCCGAATTGATGATATGATACTATGATTTTTTTTTTTAGAATGATATTATGATGGTTAAAGACAGATGAAAAGTTTACGAGTTTCAATAGGATTGTTATTTACAAATTATTGTATCTTAAATCAGGTTGTTGGAAAGAATTGAACTCATTATTCAGTTTAATCTATTTTATTTCTATCAAGCAGAAGCAATTCAACAATATGATACTATAATGTTTTTTTTTCCTTATACCTGTTTGTTTCATGATGGTGACTATCAAATCCTTGAACCTACTAGTTAGTCAATTTCATTCGGATTCTGCAAAGAGAATAAATTCTTTACACTGCCGGTGTAAACATTTGTTTCCTCCAAATCAATTGCATTGCGACACGTGTCATGCATTTCTGCTAGATGTGCATCTGGACATTTGTGTCCCAACCATTTTCTTGATTTTCAGTTCTCTTCATGTTGTAAGTTTTATATGGGGCATTTAAGCATATATTAAAAATAAATTAGAGATATGCAGTGAGGCAAATGTATGCCCAGCGAGCTAAACAAGATAATGGAATAGCAAACCATCAGAAAACAACAAATGGCTAATGCTTGTGTACGTATATTCTTGTCTGCATCGTCGTAATTGTGCTGGAAGTTAAGCTTAGTAATCAAACTATTGCACCAGTGTTTGAACAGTGTCAGATATCGGCGTTCTAGTTTTGAATAATTGGACCAAATGTAAATATTGCTCTCATTAACTTCAAATACTTATGGTACAGCCATCTCAGAGCGAATGCAGCCTTCTTGCTCACAACCATTTTTGGATATCCAGCAAGCGTATAGTGACGCCAAAGGGGGTGATTTCTGGTGCAGGTCTGTGCAGTAAATAATTTTCTGATTCCTTCATTGACAGATGATATTTGGACTAAGAAATGCTTGTTTGATAACTTATGCAATAATCACATTAGACCAATCCATAGGTCATCATCTCTAATTTGGTCTAGAACATAGTTTTGCATGTTTTACTGCAAATGTACTCCAGTCCTCGTGGTGGACTGCCTCTGGTATTAATTGTGTTTGCCCAAATTTTCAGTTTCTTCAAGCAACATTTCTAGCGCTGAGATTATATGTTTATTTCTGTCTAATTATAGTTGTAAATGACCAGTTCAGGTCAAGGGAGGGAGCATCATATCGATTCTTGAAGAAGATTGGCAAGGGAATGTCGGGACTGGAATAGTGATTGATTATGGGGACGCTGTTGTCATGCCTGGTTTGATTGATGTGTAAGTGGTGGCAATCATCTCCTTATGAATCGCCTCTAATTCTTTGACCAACGAAAAATTATTCATCTTCTTGTTGTTTTGCTTTCCCTAATTTCTTCTTTAATTCTAAACTAGATGTCCAAAATTGGGTAGGAAGTGGAGAGGGCATTACACAGCATATAGGATACAAAATATTACATGTACAACAATATGAGTACGCATATATTATCTTGCATATAAAATTAAAAAAAAAAGCTTGTAATGTTTGTTAGCTTACGAAACATAGGAAAACATTGCATTGCATCTGCACTTGAAGGGAGTATCTGAATCCTGAGTTGTTTTATTTATAGCCACTATAAAATTTGCTTAGGATTCAGACTAAGCCACTTGCAGAGGTAGGAAGATTATGGGCAGTAAATTCTTTTTGAAAGCGAGGAAGCTCCCTGTACTTACGGTAATGGAAGAAAATCAATTCTGTGCTAAAGACTTACTCTTAGTGATTAAGCTCTCTGTTGGAAAACCATCAAAATCCCGACAATTCTGTGGTTAAAAGACTTACTCTCGGTAATTAAGCAATCTGTTGGAAAACCGTCAAAATCTCGTTTTGTTAGTCCTTTGACCTGAATACCTGATATTGATTTTAGAGAGAAGATTTAAATAATGGTGACAATTATCTTTTCAAAACATTTTAGCGTTTGGCAGACCAAAATGGTTCCCTATTGAACTGGAAAACTAATGAGATGACCTTACTAAACATTTTTTTTTCCGAAAAGTCTATATTCAACAGAATCATATAATTGTTACCCAGCCTATATAGTTAGGAGCATTGAGAGAATCGTTTGGAGGATTTCAAATTCACTTTTGCAAGAGCTAAAGATGTAACCTTCATGGCAGGCATGCTCATCTTGATGATCCCGGGAGAGCAGAGTGGGAAGGATTTCCTTCAGGCACTAGGGCAGCTGCTGCTGGTCTGTGAATCTTGGTTCTTTAGTTCTTTCTTGTACTCTTTTTCAAAAGAAGCGATTTAGATTTAATCGGATGTGCTATTGATCTTCTGAGTTGAATTTCTTACAAAAAAAAGGCGCTTTGAAGCTTTTTGAAATTGATAGTATTTGTATTGCCAAAATTCCTGAAACATCTGACCGTTAAATTTATGTATCATGTAGGTCTGCAGATTTACATGCCCTATGTAACTTGGTACTTAATTAACTTTGTTTCTACAGGTGGGTTAACAACCTTGGTTGACATGCCTCTTAATAGTTTTCCCTCTACAGTTTCTGAAAAAACATTTGAGCTCAAGGTATGTAGATTGATGCAAAAGGAATTGCATTTTTTAAGCTACTTAAGCCTACTTCTGAAAAAAATCAAATTGTTATGTTCACTTCGTCCTTTTTTTCTTTCTAAAAATCATTATTCTGGTTGCCAGTCACTGGAGGTCTTTGTTTGATCTTTCTCAAAAATACTAAACACTCAGCGTAAACTCCACGAGAACTTGGCTTTTTGATTACTCTACTGGTAGTCCGTTCGTTGTGTTCATGGCTTTTGCTCTCTCTCTCTCTCTCTCTCTCTCTCTCTCTCTCTCTCTCTCTCTCTTCTTTATTTGTTTATTGAATATGAGCCGAGGCTTTGTTCTGGGTTTATTTTCTTTTGATATTTTTCGTAACATCAGAAGTCAGTCTTGGTGTAATTTAAGTCTAGGGAAAAGAAGTAAAAGAACTGAAACAAAAAAGGACTTTATATTTGGTTATAGTCATTACGAAATCAATTTTTGTGTTATTGGATTTACTTATTTATTGCCAAAACTTACAAACTATTGCCTTTTCATATTATCTTTGTTGTATCTGCATAACAGATCCAGGCTGCAGAAAAGAGGATCCATGTTGATGTTGGTATGCCCTTGAGCTATACATGAAAATTCTTATGATTGGTGTTGTTTTACTCAACTCCAATATTAACAGGTTTCTGGGGAGGTCTGGTTCCGGAAAATGCATTCAATAGAAGTGCTCTGGATGGTCTCCTAAAGGCTGGTGTTCTTGGTTTGAAGGCAAGGAAGTTTGCTCTATTCTGTTATTTTAATTCCTTAATCTGCTTTTATTTGTGGAACGCCGGTGCATGTGTGTTTGGGATATGCTGAATTCCCATCAGTGCATACCATTTGTTTGCGACATACTAAACAAAATATGCGCTAGATTTTTGCTTTCATTACATGTAATACTTGACTGTCAAACAATGTTGCTCGGTATTGTACATCAGAAAACTTTTTCTCAGCTTGATTGCCTTTTCTCTTTGATAGCATGAGATGACGTATTATCTGACATTTGTTGCTCTTTTGGCTGTAGTCCTTTATGTGTCCTTCAGGGATCAATGACTTTCCCATGACAAATGCCGGCCATATAAAGGTGTGTTTGATCTTTTTTTAGAGTTTTAGACCCACATCTTGTGATGATTATATAGGCTCATACAACTTAAATGCTGTTATAATGTCTTTCACAAGATGAATCATTTTCTAAGAAAGTTGATCTCTTCATTCTCCCGTAGGAAGGGTTGTCTGTACTGGCAAAGTACAAAAGACCTTTACTTGTACATGCAGAGATTGAACAAGAACTTGAAGGCATCTTGGAACTGGAAGATAGTGCAGTTGACCCTCGATCCTATTCAACTTATCTGAAGACTAGGCCTGCTTCGTGGTAATTTTTTTTAAGCATTCCCCTCCTCAGAATCATGGTTATTTATTTTAATTTTTTCCTGTTATCAATGACTTTTAGGCTGTATTAGGGCTATTAGTTTATTCTGTAGTTCCCTGCTAGTTGCTTTCTCCTCAGTAAATATGTCCTTAAAACCATGGTCCAAAGATAGCCTTAACGTGGAGGGTTCGATCAGTGTCTATATTTCTTTGATTCTTAATTTGTTTGAAAGGCTGCTAAGTTGTACCCAAATAGAAATGAGAAAGTTGAGTCATTTTGCGCTTACCTAGTTGAACCTGGAAAGAATGAAGGGAATGTGTTATTTGAATTTTGGTGACAATGTTTGTGTCTCTGATTTGAATGATTTAAGTAAATTTCATCTTACATGAACAGTAATGTACACCTTGCCCACTTTTTTCCTTTGACTGCAGGGAAGAGGCAGCTATTAGAGAGCTTTTAACAGTAACAAATGGTACACGGACTGGTGGCCCTGCTGAAGGAGCTCATCTGCACGTTGTTCATTTGTCTGATGCTAGATCTTCCTTAGAGCTAATTAAGGTACTTCAGAGTTCTTTTTTTGATTTCAGATGTGGATGCAGCGATGGAAAATAAAAATTTGCACTTCCACTTGTTGGTAGCTCTTACATGACATGTGATTGCTTGATAAGAACATTGATTCCTTACTAGCTTCACAAGATTTATGCCAGTCTGGGGAGGTAATATTTAACTAATGTGGGACGAGCTCTAATGACTTCTCCTTCAGTGAAAAGTTCACCATCACCTTTTTTTTTTAATTGAAGTTTGAATTTCACTTTTTCAATTCATTGTTCTATCTAGGAAGCAAAACGTAGCGGCGATAGCATAACTGTTGAAACTTGCACCCACTATTTAGCCTTCTCTGCTGAAGAGATCCAAGATGGAGATACACGTTTTAAGTGCGCGCCGCCCATTAGGGATGCTGCAAATAAGGAAATCCTATGGGAAGCTTTGATGGTATATGTAGTTTCATGATGCGAATTTCCATTGTTTTTCTGTCATCATGTATCATTTTACCTGATTTTATAAATTTCAGGGTGGACATATCGACTTGCTGAGCTCTGACCATTCACCGACTGTACCAGAACTCAAGCGCCTCGGTGATGGTAACTTCTTGAAGGCATGGGGTGGCATATCTTCTTTGCAGGTTAGCTAGTTTTCCAGTCAGTTCACAGCAATGAGTATCTGTGTGGCGTAGCTGTATGTGTTTTTAAGTATAGGATTCATCTGATTCTTTTTAAAGGACATGAGAACACTAGGAATATGTTTCTTTCATTTTCTTCGATCTATTATGCTTACATAATGCGATACACGACTCATACACCATTTCATGCATAATTTGAAAATTCTTTGTGCAGTTCTGCAGTAAACTTGAATACTGAATATGCTTCCTTTGTGTCCAACTATCCTTACTGAAAATGTCCATGTTCAACTAAAACTGTCTGACATCCTTAGCCCTACCTAAGTGTCAAGTGACTGACACAGTACTTTTATCCTATGAAGTGCTCCACATAACACACAGGTTCACAATAATGTTTCTGCCAAATAGAAATTAACTGGATATCAAAATGCATTTGATTGATACTCCTTGATATTGTGTGTGCTGAATGATGAAGGTACTTTTGAAACGTTCTGTAATTCAATGTGCAATGACACATTTCATAAGTCTACTCACCATGAATGTTGAGGATTCATAGTTCCAAGGCTTCAGTTTATCAATGGACTTAATTTCTGGAGGATTGTTGTTTTCATATTCGAATGTGACGTATTCTGTATTTCTCTTCCTGTAGTTTGTTCTCCCTGTGACATGGACCTATGGCCGTAAGTATGGAATTACATTGGAACAATTAGCTTCATGGTGGAGTGAGAAGCCTGCCAAACTTGCTGGCCTAGATTTGAAGGTGACACTCTTATTGATTAATTGTTATTCCCCTATCTCAGATTACCAAAGTGAAACAGATGGCGAAAGAATCATTGTGCTCCCAAAAATAGATTATTACAAGCCACACTTTCCATTTCTGTATTTACTTCAAAGGAAACTTGACTAAAACAACCTTCGTGTGGTGGGGATCAAGTTATTGATGTGAGCTAGTTTCAGAAGAATGGGGTTCTGGTTATAAAACACGTCCTCTACGTACTTTCTACAAATGTAAACTCAAAGAAGGCAATAGAGTAGTTATAATACTGTGTCTAGCACACCAAGGCTTTTTCATTGAAAACTTTTGTTAAGGTTGTGTTTGGATCATGATTGGACGGATTTATGGAGATAAATAATTACGAAAGGCAAAAGACTAAAGGGAAGAGGATAAGGAGGTGAATATAATTATATTTCTTCATTTCTATCAGTTTCCTTTCCAGTTGGGAAATTCGTTTGCTAATAGATGATTTGAATGTAAACAAAATCATTTGAATAACTCGATTTGCTGACAAGGAAAAAGAACAAAAACGAAAACAATGAAACAAGGATTTTGAAGAACTTATTATGGAGTAAACCCGCGGAAAACAGCATTTATCTGTTTATGATAAACAATATATTCAGCTACCGCTTCATGACAATCCAGGTGATGGGCTAAGAAAATCATGTCACTACACCAAATTGTTTGTACACACTTACAGTTAACTGGAGCTGCATTATCGTAACAAATTATTCCCTTAAAGCTGACAGATCATGAAGTGTATCTTCATTTTGAACACTTTATATTATAGCTAAAAAGGGTAGTTCTTTGAGACTTCATGGTGGAAAAATGCAGGGGGCCATAGCAATTGGAAACCACGCAGACATAGTTGTGTGGGAACCGGAAGTGGAGTTTGTCCTCAACGATACTCATCCTGTGTACATTAAGCATCCTGTATGTGCTCTTTATTCTTCTTTTGCTTAATTTCCGGTTTCCCCTTCTTTGTTTTAAGTCGTTTTCTTTTCGTTAGTTTTTTCTTCCGAACCTCAGGGGGTCTAAAAAGAAGCATTCAATTGAATAAGGAAAAAGTAGAAAGGTTGAGGCTCAGTAGCTGAAATTTCCTCTCTCTTATCTTCTTTGTTTTTGTTTTGTAGAGAGAGAAAACAGAAAGACTTAATCTGAAGCAATTTTTTTGGACCAAGAAAACCAAATTGTGGGGCTTAAATCTCTTCTTTTTGGCTTTAGAAATGTCAAACATAAACGCGTATAAATAAGTCAAACCTTCAAAATGAGCATCATCACCATGTAAGAGAGAGTTGTAGGCCTGTAGCCTATATGCAATAGATTTCTTCCTCTTTTCCCACTCTTTTTCGTTTTATGGTTCTCCGGTTCTCCCTACCGTTTTGTGTTCTCTTTTTTGAGCTTTTGCATGTTATCTAGAGGTCATTTCCCTAACCCTTTATTAAGTGTTTCTACTTGCTTGTGTAGAGCATTTCAGCCTACATGGGGTCAAGACTATCGGGAAAAGTTTTGGCGACTTTTGTGAGAGGTAACCTCGTCTACAAAGAGGGGCAACATGCTCCTGCTGCTTGTGGTGTCCCCATCCTTTCAAGATAAAGATGTACGTTTCAGGTAGTTCTCAATGTTCCTAACACTTGTCTCTGGAATTTGGCTTAAAGAATATTATGGGAGTTGTGGTAGAGACAACGTATATAACCTCTTCGCAACATTGGTGTGTCCCATCCAATGAAATGTGGTGGTGCCCATCAGAAGCGTGAGGCGTGCGAGTAAAGCAGTGGTGTATTATTGAAAGTTACTTGTCTTTAGAGTTTCACTCAGATATTTTGGGTTATGCTGGTGACACCAAATACACCTCACAACTTTAGTTGGTCCTACGTTACCTGGAACGTGGATCGTACTGGTACGAGGAACGGGAACGGGAACGTGGCGACATGTCTAAATTGTGGAATGCTAGGTATAGGCTTCTATGGATAACAAAATCATAACTTACCCTTCCAAGAGATAAACATCTAGTAAAACTAAGCATTATTTTCCAAATTATTGATGCAAAACACTTTTCTAGGACAATAATGACCAAATTTTTACATTTTCTCTCACCAAAATTCCATTCTTTCTTTACATTAATAAGTTAATCTTTTTGGAAAAAATTTGCGGATTTCTTTGTTTACTGTTTTGGAACGGAAATTTATCATGTTTCAGAACATTTGTCCCAAAATGTAATTCGCTAGGGAAGTAGTGTACCCTAGTAACATAGAGTCGGTCTCACAGAATAACTTAATGTTCCCAAAATGTAATTCGCTAGGGAAGTAGCGTACCCTAGTAACATAGCGTCGGTATCACAGTATAACTTTATGGGGCACAGGGACCCGCCAATGCAAGTAGCTGGCGCTATATTTGGCTAAAATATTTCGACTGATGCTAGAGACACCAAATAACCCACAGCCTCCTTGCAACTTTGTTTTCTTCTTTCAAAGATTAATAAAAAAATTTGCCGAGCAAAAAAAAAAAAAAAACTTTGGTGTGTACCAGACCTGCTGGTTAAATCGTTGCAGTTATGCAATTGGGAGTGTTACACATTATTTCTTCTTCGTTAGTCTATTGAACACTCTTCATATTTCCGTTTTGCCATATTTTTGAACACTTTTCTGTTTTCTTTGTAAATCAGGTCTCGGTTCAGATGGCTCACAAGCATTGTTGGTGCTTGGGGAGCAACACAAGAGATTACCCCAATCTATGTGATCGATCTGTTGATCAGAGCAGGCATTTTCAAGCCATTGATGAGGGTTTCTGGTTCCTTCTCTTGATTGGTTGCTTTGTGCAGTGGAAGATGTACGTAGTGAATTGCTTACCTGCAAAAACTGAAGCAGAAAAAATAGAGGAAATAATGTTGGAAACCTAGCTACAAAGAATTCCATGGCTAGCTAGGTTTGGTTGTCTAGTACAAAAATCATAACTAGCTATTGACTACCAGTTTGTTGCAAGTTACTGTCATGACCAAGTGAAGTGGGATTTAATTGCCCCTCCCTCCCCCCCGCCCCCGGTAAACGGTACTTTTCTTTGAACGCCCAAACAAAGAACACAAAACTCATCCACAAAGGAAATCCTACACTAGGTCATGCAAGACCAAAAGCAGAACCAAAATGACACTTTGACAGCAAAACAAACAGGCCCAAAGAAAAAACAAGACCTATCCATGTACAACATCCACAAATGAGGGGATGGATCCCATATGGATATTCCAACGCTGGCATATCTCTCCATTACCCTGCTTGGTTTCACATTTCGCCAAGAAAACAATGCTTCCCGAGCAAAGTTGTAAATTTCGGCAGAGAGGGAGCAAGAATTCAGAGATCTCTGTTGGACAATTCTGACATCACGCTCACACCAGATATTATAGACAACACTAGAGAAAGAGAGTTTGAGGACACACTTCTTAAAGCTATCTCTTTACCATGTTTCGAAGGAACCTACATCACTGAGTCCTCTGCATTTACATCAGGGAGGAAACCATCTGGGGTTAAAGTTTTAATCTCCTGAGATACTCTACATCTCTCCCTAGGCCATTTCCAGCTGCCATTGTGTATTAAAGAAGAGACTTTGGCATTGAGAGATTTATGACCAATATTAGTACATATCCTGTCCCCATACTAATTTTTAAACAGGGATCCAATCCGGTGGTGCCATTTGTCCAATCATGGAAAGAAGGAGGAACCATTACCAACCTTATTAAAAAAGAGATAAGAGGTTGGCAAAGATCCCCTAAGCTGAAAGATTTTTCGAACCGTCCAAGAAGAGACTGCAGAGGCAGATCAGTCATGTGCCATAAGAGGATGGATTGATTATTTGTTTTCTTTACTCTATGGATTCTTCTATTTTCTCACATTACCCGTTTCAGATGACTATGACATGGGCATGAATGTAACTTGTGTACCACGAAGTGATGAATTCAATAGACCCACCCTGGGGGAATTAGTTTCGGGCCGCTCTCACCACTTCTTCCACTCCGTGTACATTAATGGAGAACATGTACAGTGATTTGTGTCTCTCCTAGAAAGACCAATATGGTCTCGTAAAACTTTTTCTATTTTCCAACTGAAATACAGTTTTTTGTTTTACTTGGCTGAATATATCATGAAAAAATAAAAACTAAATATATCATGAAAAAATAAAAACTACTATCTTGTTGGCTAATTCTTGTCTTAGAAAACGAGAGAAAAATAGGGTAGTGATTCTTATGAGGAGTGATTTCTGCACCTCACTTTTTATTAAACACAATAATTATTCAAATGTCCTTAAACTTTGTACAAAAATTATTTCATTTCGAAAGGTTATTTTGGTAACTTCGCACACTAAAAAACATAAAAGAAGAGTGTGATTGGTAAAAAGGAGAGTGCAGAAATCACTCCCATTCTTGTATTTCTTTTTTTATAATCACATTTACTATACCTAACTTATTGCAAAAATGTAATTTACCGCACAAAACTTGCCAACAAATTGATACACTTGGAAGCAAAATAAGTGAAAATGGCATTGAAGCCATCACTTGAATTTTTCTATGGTACACAAATCACTTTTTGGTGTATGGTACATAAAAAGTCACTTTAGTAGTAAGTACTCTGTAGACACCCCAATCTGAACCTCGGAGGTTCTTTGAACATTCCAATAATGAAATAAAGGAAACAATATTTTTGAGAGCTTGAATAAAGGACTTCCTTAGCCAAAAAACCCAGACAAACCAAAAGCCCAAAAAAAAATCCAAAAACCCAGATAAGCCTAAGAAGCCCTGGACTGAACCTAAAACACTGCATGGAACACTTCTACACCGCGTGGCATAATAAAATTTATTACGTCACACGCAGTCATGAGATTAACCGCACGACATCTTATGGAAAAGTTTTGACTGGCGCAGTAAGCTGTCGGCCACGCCTGTATTGAGCCACAACTGCAAAATGACTTAGTTGAAAAAACACTTCTAGCCCGCCCAGAGAACACCTCCCTCATTTGAATTCAAAATCCATGGCCTTTTGCCTATAAATATACCTTTCCACTCAAGAGAAAGGGGTCCTCCCCTCCCACTCCCTGAATTTTCTTTCTCTCTCATCATGCTTTTACACTCATTCCTTACTTCCAAGTCTTAAGAAAGTTGCTCTAAAGACATTCTCTAGGTACTTTCTTTCTCAAAATGCCCCATTTTTCTCCTCACCATTAAAGTGAGTCTTTTACTCACTTTGAGATCTTACCAACCAAAACACCCAACAACCATTTATACCCACACTCATCTTTTCTCATCCATCATCATCCGCCCTCATTCAAGCTCAAGACCAAAGGTAAAACCAAGTTTCCTTGGAAAGGCCCTGTCCTGATCCCTTAGGGAACTTTCCTATAGTCGGGTTTAACTCTTTTTGGTTAAAGACTGACTTAAAAAAGAAAAAAACTATTTTCAAAAACAAAAATAGTCACTGTGTTGGATATACCACGCTGTGCGGCATTTCGATGTGTTGCACGGCGTAGTATGTTCAGGCGCACGGTCTTTTATTAGTTGCTATTCGTTTGTTTAAACAGTCTAGATCATCGTCATCCTTCATCTAGCCCGTTTGGAATGAGACCATATCTACGAGCCATGTTTTATGTCCAAAAGAGGTTTTCTTGATCGTCCCAGGGGATCAAATACACTGAAAATCATTTTTATGTTCATGGCTTGAAAAGATAGTACTTTTTCAAGATGGATCAGCGGTTGTGCCTCTCCTCATATCTTTAGGGATAATGCACGGAATATATAACACGTCGCACGCTGTTCTGGGGTATTGATGATAGTCTAACAACAAAGCAGGTAGACCGCACGGCATACCATAAGACCGTGCGCGGGATTACGGTAAGCTGTGTGAGGATGGTTCTGATCTGGACAGTTTGTTGGATAGTTATTTTGTCTCACAACATCATATTCCTATCATTTCTGTACAAGCAATACTACGTGCACGCCAATGTGATATATTCTCCCATGACCCTTTCCCCTTTGCTTGTTTATTAAAGAGTTTTATTCTCCGAAAGATATACAAAATCTTTCCCCTTTGAAAATGTTTAATAGAGATCGGCTTTGCCGGGCGAGCGGGGTGCTTTTGTTCTCTTTTTAACAAAACCTTCCCCATTCGTAACATGGCTTCCGAACCCAAAATCTCAATGTTTTTCGCTAGACCAAAAGCCTTTCTTTTCAAAACAAACTCTCGGTTTCTCAGATCATCCAATTCAAAAATTCAGGTGGCGACTCTTCGAAGGCGCGCCAGGCTGGGAGCCCACATACTCCACATTGAATTGTAAGTTTTTCATAAGGAGTTGTAAGTATTTCACATTGAGTGGTAAATGTGAAATACTTACCACTTCATATGAAATAATTCCACACTGAGTAGTAAGTAATCTATATTGAGTGACAAATATTTCTATACTTACTATTCAATGTGGAATACTTACCACTACTCACCTCGGGGAGGGACTAACCACAAGAACCTGCAAATAGGAGCCCACCCACTCCATCGCAAAATCATGGCCCTGCAAGTGTTAGCATCCAACAAAAAACAAGAACCAAAATGCAAACATAGAAAAGGATTAATGACTTGTGAAAAAAAAAAACGTGGTCCCCCGTCTTGTTTTTAAATCTGCCGACATCAGGGGTCTTGAATACCACCGGACATATGTGCAGTCCAACTGGTTACACTCACTGGACACATGGCTCAAGAATTTTTGCCAAGAGCAGAATTTTGATGTGTCCGGTTGCAGGACAAGTCCAACCGGACGGATCAAACATATTCAGTCACTGCCCCAAGGCCTAACAACAACTACTACTCCTTCAAGATAAACTCCTTGGCCTAAAACATTTCCGTGACAAAAAATCTAACCTAAGTTCAATCCCTAAACACTAATAAATTAAAAATCATACCTAAGATCCTAATAATCTATGGTCTTTTAAAGTTAGATTCCAAGACCTCATATTGAAATGTGATATGAAGTAGCATCATTCGCTATTTCTTTTAATGATTCACAAAACTTGGGTTTCCTCCCAATCAACCCTACTACGGGTCCTTCTCATTTATGCTCCTAGCTGAAAGGGATAAAAATTCATTCTATCATGCAAATTTAACTACGAAAGTAAACTTTTTGTTTTTCAAGAAATTCAGAAAGCTTACCGGAACGTTGAGAACGCTCAAATGCTGCTCACGCTCCCTGTGAACTACCTCTGCCTCTGGACCACCAACAGGAGGGCAGTACTACAAGAATCCACCAGAACCCAACCTGCGCGAAGGAAGAACGTAGGTAATGGTGTCGAACGGACAAAGCTCCTCAACCGCCTCCTTGTCGGAAGAAGGATACTCACACTTGCATGGAGGGTGCGAGGAAGAGCCCACAGCAGATGATGGAACATCCGTAGAGGAGGATGGTGGCAAGTTGACGGTATCGGAAGGTGGCATGGCCATCATGTTCGAAGCAAGAGAGAGAGAAAGCAAGCAATAGTGATGGCGCCGAAAACAAGGACAACCGAAGACGACGACCGTGGGGAGCAACGGCGATAGCTGCTGGAGGAAAGGGTGGAGAGGTTTCGGACGAGAGAAGAGAGGAGGAAGGGAAAAGAAAAAATGAGCCGTCAGATCGATTTAACCAAAAACTTAAATCGATTTTCTGACTTTTGGAGTTCTCACGGCCGAGACATTGTTTCTTCAATCAAGACATCCTTTATTCGGCCGCGAGATTGATCTCTTGGCCCCCAAATCTATCTCCTGAAGCCACAACAGATCTTGCTCAATGCACCAATTCAAGGAAATATGAAGTTTTGGGTCCATGGCCAACGAAACCAATAATGAATAGTGATTGAATCGGCCTTGGGGGCATCCTTGAGTATATGGAATCTTAAGCACCGACATTGAACCCACATCTGGAATTTTCTCTATAGCAGCAAGCTCACAATTATCGGTCACTTGACCGTCAAGGATTATTGAACTCCGAGCTCTTGCTCCCTAAAGTCCTCAATGCCCCATTCTCAAGCTCCATGCCCCTAATCACTGTACTCTAGAAGTGCCATGGCCGTCAAATCCTGTATTCACTCAACAACGGCTTTATGCTGATAATCGTTCAGCAGCCCCGTACTCACTCATCAAAAAGCTCACCAAATTATGTAGCAACACTACGCTCGCTATCTTAGCAGCTCTACACTCAAACAACCCTGAGCTCATTATCTTAGCAGTTCCACCTCAGCAAACAACGCAGCTTTACTGCTCTACGTCCGTAACTACTCAGCAGCTTTGCGTTTACCCCCATCAAGTCACTCAGCAGCTTCATGCTCGTCCACCCAACAGCTCTAAAAATATCTCAGCAGTCCTATGCTCAAGTCAATCAATAGCTCTATGTTCGCTGCCTCAACAGCTCCGTATTCACTCCTCCAACAGCTCCAAGCTCACTTCAATAGCTCCAAGCTCACTCCAATAGCTCCACGCTTACTATCATCAGCATCATGCTCATGGTTTCAATGCTCCATCAAGTTACTCAGCGGCTCTTTGCCCGTGCCCATCATCTTAGCGACTCTAAGCCCACTATCACTCAACCGCTCTATCACTCAGTAGCTCTAGACTCGCCATCACCGAGCAGCTCTGAGCTCGTTATCAACAGCTCATTATTAGTAGCTTTAAGCTCATTCAACAGCTCTAAGCTCACTATCACCCAACAGCTCTATGCTCGCTAATAGCAGCTCCATGATTAAACTATCCAGCGGCTCTATGCCTATAGCATCCTTGCCTCAAGTTCCATGATCACTACCATCAGGTGGCTTTACGCCTATAACCACTTCAGTAGCTCTATGCTCGCTATCTCAGCGGCTCCATGCCTATAAGCTCACTATCACCCCGTAACTCTATGCTCACCATCTCTATCAAGCAACTCTACGAATCAGCAGCTCTATGCTCATTCAGCGGCTCTACACCCACTCATTATCATAATCTCAATGGCTCTACGCCCGTCAACTCAGCGGCTCTATGCCCACAAGCCCACCATCGAGCAAACTCTGCAGTTCTATGCCCAGTCACTCAGAAGCTCTACGCCTACTACTCAGCTGCTTCAAGCCCATTATCAGCGTCTGATTCGTCTCTAGAAGATGGCTTGGATTCCACCCCAATTACATCATTTCCATCAAGCTCATTCACAAGGATAGGCTACTCTACCGAGCTACCCTCAGTCAAAGTAAGGATGATCATGAAAAGCAATCGACTGACCCGCTGTGTATTGATCTACCCAAAAATATTGAAGAAGCTCTCTACAAAAATTCCCCAAGCACCCCGGAGCTCCTTCAACTACTCTTTGCCAAAATCCTGGTATAGCCCTGGTACATTGCACTACGGCTTTTAAAGCCAAAAGGTACGTCTTCTGTTTCTAACCCACTGAACTTTTATTTTTCTTTATTGCCCCCGAACTACGATTGGTCTGAATTTCCCTTGTGGAATACGTAGGCAGCCTCTCGGCCCGACCATAACAAAAATCTTTTCCAAAAAATCTTGGAATAGAGGTTCGACCAAATTAAGTTGTTTTACGACTTTGACTCTTACTTAATCATGTCTCGCGATCCATTTAAGTTCAGTCAAAGAGGGACATCTGTAGACACCCCAATTTGGCCTAACGATTATTTCAAGTCCTACCTTGGGGACCATCCCAATGATGAATGGATATAGTGATTATTGATTGACTTCTTGTGAATCTTAGGATTTTGGTGAGTACTTTTAGCCATCTAGAGGACGCAATCCAGAGCCATATAGCCTTTTAGATAGAAATACAACATTCTAGGAAAATTAAACTTTAGGCCGTAAACTGCTGCAGCTAAAATCAATTTGAAAATGCAACCAAAAAGCTTTTACCTCTCAAATTCTGCACACACCATCTTAATTCTGTAGACCACTGATCAGGACTTCTTCGTACTTGAAATCTAGCCAGGATACTTCCCCAAATCTAGCTAGAATAAGGGCATTCAAAGAATAGATGTTCATATGCCTCATCTACCAAGTCACATAAAACACAAGGGGGATGCAACCCCCAAACCCCTCTCCCTCAATCTATCCTTGGTTGCCAATCTTTAAGGCAACAAAGCTACGAATTAAATCCCCACTTAGAAACACTTTTGCTAAATCACGCAATGCAAAACCTGGGAACTTTTTCCTCTGGAGTTCTGAAAGCATTCCATGCCGAGGGCACTGTGAAGACCCTGTTAGTTGCAGGAATCCAAAGCACTGAGTCCTTTTGATCTATTTTGGGAAAGAAATTTGTGGGGGTCTTATCAATAATAAGAAGAATGGCTCCATTCTGTAATCTGCCACCTCTATGATCAATTGAGGAGGCTTTAGAAAGTAAAGAGCTTCCTACATCCCTAACAATTCTTTCACCATAGCTTTTAAACAAAGGTCCAACACTAGATGCCAGTTATCCAACCATAAACAAGTCACATTGCCCTTCCCAACTACACATTTAATGAGCGGTTGAGCCAACTCTCCATGCTTAAATATCTTTCTAAGAGTCTAAGAAGAGTTGTGGGTAAGCTTCATGTGCCATAGGTTTTTTTCCTTTATCCCAAAATTGTTCACTGATTGAACCAAATTAAAGAGTATCCTTTTCCGTGGGTATCTAAGCGTAGATGCTTTATTCCACACCTTGAGGACTTTAAAACCTAAACCACCTTGTGATTTAGGGGAACAAACAAATTCCAAACTTACCTTTGCAATGGTTTGCTTCAAAGCTGCCCTTAACCAGAGAGAAGATCGAAGTATACTTTTGGTCTCCTTCAGAAATTTTAGCGCAAGATGAAAAGAGAACACCAATAGACTTGCATACTCCCTTAAACTGACTTGGTCAATTGAGTTTTACCACCAAAAGATAACAGCTCAATGGACCAACCCTTAACCCTGCTTAATTTTTTTTCTTTGAGCTACAAACTGTCACTATAAGCCAATGTGGTGGAGATGAGAGGCACTTCTAGGTATTTCACAGGTAACGAGCAAATAGGGATGGGAAGAACTTTAGATAATACGGCTTGTAACTTGGCATTCACACCAGAAAGGAACAAGGCACTCTTTTGCAAATTTGGCTTGAGCCTAGAAAAATAGTAAAATTCATTTGAAGCCTCTTTAACTATTGTAAGGGACTCTTTGTTAGCACTATATATGTCACAAATAAGTCATCAGTATTCAAAGCTGCACATTTAGGATGATAAGTGAAGTTCCCTTTCTCAATCTGCCTACCAGCGCACCTGTTAGGCATCATTGCCGAACACCATCGCATGGTGCTGCCTACCAGTGCACCAGTTAGGCATTATTACCAAGCACCTTCACATGGGGCCATGTACCAGTACTCCTGTTAGGCATTATTGCTGAACACCCTCACATGGTGCTGCCTACCAGCGCACCTGTTAGACATTATTACCAAGCACCTTTACATGGGGCCACCTACCAGTGCACCTATTAGGCATTATCACCTAGCACCTTCACATGGCGCCGCCTACCAGCACACCTGTTAGGCATCATTGCTAAACACCCTCTGCCTACCAGTGCACCTATTAGGCATCATCGTCGAACACCCTCGCATGGTGCTGCCTACCAGCACACTTGTTAAGCTGTGCCGTGCACCCTCACTTAGTGCTCCAATGTGGTCATGTGTTATGCATGTGCTCAGGCTGTGTTTCCTCTGTTCGGGAAAACCCCCTAGAATTGCTCCCCTGCTTTGCCCTTTCCATTGTTTGGTGGTAATGGGTAAAGCTTCATTCAGTAATCCTGCCCCGCGTGGCACTTACTTTTATTTCATTACTTTCATCGCTTCATGGTAAATAATCTTTGTCTTTTACGTCTCTCATGGCGTTATTTGGTACCTCTACTCGGGATGCCCAAACGACAACTTGTGTATACGATTTGTTACACTCTATACTAGCCTTATGAGTTCGTTCATTCAGGCTTTCAATGCCTTAGAAGCTTCTTACTGCTATATTTGCTCAAGTCCATTTATGCTTAGCAAAAGGTCCATTGGCCTAATTTGCTCATGCTTAGGAATTCTCTGGCTGTACACGTTGCCATCTGCTCAGTTCATTCATTTTTCGCAATTTTTTGATATTTAATCATTGCTTTGGCCCAAAGTTTTCTTGTACTCAGCAAATTCTCACCAATGTTCACTACTCTAGGAGTACTCATACTCATCCCAATTCTTGGCCGTAAATGTCCGTTTCGGTTATTACTCAATGCCAAGACCGAAGCATACTCGTTTTCAGCCAATCCATTGTTGTGCCTAGATTTATGTTGTACCTAGCTTATCTCGAGCTTTACTCGTATCATAGCAATGTTCATTGCTCGGGCCCCAAACTTCTTCGTGCTTGGGCCTTTATCTGACATTCTTCGCTTGTCATGATTCAATCAATGTTTGATGCTCGGGCCTTAAACCTCTTCACATTCGAGTCTTAGTTTGTGCACAACGCCCCCATATATCCTAAGTTTTTCATACTTAGTTATATTCTAGCATTCTTCACTACCAACACCAAGTTTATTTACACCTAGCCATTTTCAGAGCAATATTCACTGCTCGGGGCCTAAACTCATACATGCTTAGACCCTACTTGCATATACTAACGGTGTTATTCACTCAAAGCAATGTTCGCTGCTCAGACCCCAACCTTCTCCATACTGGGGTCTACCTTTGACATTCTTCGTTGTCATAGTTCAGGTTTATTCGTACCTATTTTTAATTTAGCCCGTAGTCACCCAAGTTTTCATGCTTGGATATTTTTTCAATTCTAAGGTACTTATCCATATGCCATTGTTTATGCTCGACATAGCCAAATACAACAAAAAAATTTCATACTCTTACTGTTTGAGCCTATCCATGCTTTGCAAATCATCTAAGTTCATTCGTACTTAGGTAGCAGCCCAAGTGCGTTCATACTTGGCTTTTCTCGGCTTTATTCATTGCTGTCAGACTGAGTGTATTCACGCTTAGCCAAATCTCAACATTATTCATTGCTTTTGGGGAGGCAAATTTCTAAGCTTATTCACACTTGGTATGCTTAAGTGTATGCATATATACTTAGGTTTTCTCATGCTCGTTCATACTTGGTGAACAGTTTAAGTTTGTTTGTACTTAGGTATTGCCCAAACTTACTCGTGCTCGGCAGACTGCCCAAGTTTACCTGCAATTAGGTATGAGCTTATTCATGCTCGACGAACTACCTATATAAGTTTATTTGTACTTAGCTTCCTTTTAATATTATTCATTTTGTTCGGCCTAAGTGTTTTCCTAGCAAGTTTTCAACAATATTCGTCGCTATAACCTAAGTTTCTTAACTTAGCCATATTTTGAGTTCGATCATATTCAATTGGATTTCAGCACCGTTCATGGTCACGGCCTAAATTTATTCATACTCAACAAATATTTATGACGAATGCTCTTTGCTCCCCATCGTGGAGAAAAAGTAACCTTAGCTTGTTTTTGCTAGGGCCAAACACATACAATATACATGCTAGAAATAATTTCTTTCAAGCAATTATTTTCGTAATTCTACCAAAGCAACTCGTAGCAAAGAGAAATATTGAACACTAACTCTTATTAAGTAATCCCATTTACTTAGACCTTATTTTGACTGATGGCCCATTGTGGCCAGAGTATATTATGCTCGAACACCAATCGCAGCTGCTCGATAGTCTCATTAATTTCATGCGAGCTTCTTAAGTTTTTCATACTTATCAATCTTATGTAGCTCATACTAAGGATTAAGTCTTTCATACATATCAATCTTATGTATCTCGTACATAAACTTAAGTAATTTTTGTGCCTAATTGTTTCATACTTAGCAAATCTCAAGCATAGTTGTTGTTCTGCCAATGTTTTTATCTTTATACTTAGCAACTCACAACAATGTTCATTGCCATGGCCTAAGTTTATTCATACTTAGCCAAATTCAGAGTATGATCGTATTCGATCTGATTTTGGCATTATTCATTGCCATGGCCAAAATTTATTCATACTATGCCAAATTCGGAGTTTGATAGTACTCGATCGGATTTAGGCATCATTCATTGGCATGGCCTAAGTTTATTCATATTGAGCCAAATTTGGAGTGTGTTCGCACTCACTAGGATTTTGGCATTATACATTGCCATGGCCTAGGTTTATTCATACAAAGCCAAATCTAGAGTATGATCATACTCGATTGGATTTAGGCATCATTCATTGCCATGGCCTAAGTTTATTCACTCTTAGCCAAATTCAAAGTATGATCGTACTCGATCGGAACATTGCCATGGCCTAAGTTTAGTCATACTTAGCCAAATTCGGAGTATGTTCGCACTCGCTCGGATTTTGACATTATACACTAGCATGGCCTAGGTTTATTCATACTAAGCCAAATCTAGAGTATGATCGTACTAGATCGAATTTAGCCATTATACACTGCCATGACCTGAGTTTATTCATACTAAGCCAAATCTTGAGTATGATCGTACTAGATCGGATTTAGGCATCATTCATTGCCATGGCCAAAGTTTATTCATACTTATCCAAATTCGGAGTATGATAGTGCACGATCAGATTTAGGCATCATTCATTGCCATAGCCTAAGTTTATTCATACTTAGCCAAATTCGGAGTATGATCGCACTCGATCGAATTTAGGCATCATTCATTACCATGGCCAAAGTTTTTTCGTACTTAGCCAAATTCAAAGTATGATCGTACTCGATCAGATTTAGGCATCATTCATTGCCATGGCCTATGTTTTTTCATATTTAGCCAAATTCGGAGTATGATCGTGCTCGATCAGATTTAGGCATCATTCATTGTCATGGCCTAAGTTTATTCATACTTAGCCAAATTTTGGAGTATGATCGTACTCAATCGGATTTAGGCATCATTCATTGCCATGGCCTAAGTTTATTCATACTTATCCAAATTCGGAGTATGTTCGCACTCACTCGAATTTTGGCATTATACACTGCCATGGCCTAGGTTTATTCATACTAAGCCAAATCTAGAGTATGATCGTACTCGATCGGATTTAGGCATCATTCATTGCCATGGCCTAAGTTTATTCATGCTTAGCCAAATTCGGAGTATGATCGTACTCGATTAGATTTAGGCATCATTCATTGCCTTGATCTAAGTTTATTCATACTTAGCAAAATTCAGAGTATGATCGTACTTGATCAGATTTAGGTAGCATTCATTGCCATGGCCTAAGTTTATTCATACTTAGCCAAATTCGGAGTATGATCATACTCGATTAGATTTAGGCATCATTCTTTGCCATGGCCTAAGTTTATTCATACTTAGCCAAATTTTGGAGTATGATCGTACTCAATCGGATTTAGGCATCATTCATTGCCATGGCCTAAGTTTATTCATACTTATCCAAATTCGGAGTATGTTCGCACTCACTCGAATTTTGGCATTATACACTGCCATGGCCTAGGTTTATTCATACTAAGCCAAATCTAGAGTATGATCATACTCGATCGGATTTAGGCATCATTCATTGCCATGGCCTAAGTTTATTCATGCTTAGCCAAATTCGGAGTATGATCGTACTCGATCAGATTTAGGCATCATTCATTGCCTTGATCTAAGTTTATTCATACTTAGCAAAATTCAGAGTATGATTGTACTTGATCAGATTTAGGTAGCATTCATTGCCATGGCCTAAGTTTATTCATACTTAGCCCAATTTGGAGTATGTTTGCACTCACTTGGATTTTGGCATTATACACTGCCATGGACTAGGTTTATTCATACTAAGCCAAATCCGGAGTATGATCGTACTCGATCGGGTTTAGGCATCATTCATTGCCATGGCCTAAGTTTATTCATACTTAGCCGAGTTTTGAGTTTTTCGTACTCATTTGTATCTTAAGCTTCTCATACTTCGTTCAGTTCTCAAGTTTCTTTCTTAAGTCATATTCGTACTTAAACTTGAAAAGCAACAATTTTTCAAATTTTGTTTTATCTCTTCATTCCAAGTTTATTCATATTTGGATGCACACTTTTCCTGCTCCCCAGTATGGAGGCAAATTAAGTTACTTTGGGTCCGTACTTAGCTTATTCGTGCTAGGACCGAACACAAATAAAATTTTCATAATTCTATCACAAAGCCACTCGTAGCTGAATACTTTATATGGAATTCTGATCATAATTCCCCCATAGCAACTCGTAGTTAATAAATCACAATAAGTAATAGTTTGTATGGAATTCTATTCATAATTCTCTTATAGCAACTCATAGCTAATTAATCACAATAAGCAATAGTTTCTACGGAATTCTATTCATGATTCTCTTATACCAACTCATAGCAAAAATATAAATTACAATAAGTAATTCCACTACTTATCTGTATATTCTTTGGCATTGGCATTGGATTCCCATCCGAGACTTTAAGGCGATAAGCTTCTATCTTAGCTATCTCTGTAACCTTGTATGATCTCTCCCAATTCGGACCAAGCTTCCCATTCATGGGATCTCATGCAAAAACTTCCTTAGTTTCTTAGTCTTCAGTACTTTGGGCACTTCGTAGCCCAGCCAACAAGGCTTCGTATTCTACCACATTATTCGAAGCACTGAGCTTTTAGCAGAACAACTAGCTCTAGCATCAGACCCTTAGGAGAGCATATCATAATTCATGCTCCTGAATCTTGGACTGTAAATATATAATTTTCACTCCTCTTGATCCTGCTCGGTGGATTCCTTCTTACATCGTAATCCCTCCCTCGTGGTTTTATTACGAGGGCATCGTTGGGCAACAACTATACACTTTCCAGGTTTCTGTTTGTAAAGGGCTCGAATCTTCGGTTCATCGCCTATTCAAGCACTACCTGAATTCTCCATCTTTCGTAGGCATCTCTATAAGTCTTTGATTTCTTGCTCCTGTTTTTTCATACGCCAAGCAATTTCTTCAATATCACATTCTTTCTCTTTGAGACCCTTTGTAGTCTCGAGTACATTGTGATCACCTAACAAACTTAGACCGATCTTCCTAATAGTTAGATTTTTATAGGCATCTGTGAGCACCTAACGAATGTGTACTACTCTGCCCGATTACCTAAAAAACTTAGACTACTTCGTTCAGTTGCATAGCAGTTTGAATTGCTTTGCATGGTTGCCTAGCAGATTCAGATTGCTCCACCCAATTGACTAACAAACATTCAGACAACAATGTGTTGCTATCGAGCAGATTTAGACTGCTCCTTACAATTGCCTGGCAGATTTGAACTGCTCTGCGTGATCACCTAGTAGGTTCAGACTGCGTAGATGCCAAGCAGATTCAGGCTGCTCCTTAAGATCGCCTAGCAGGTTCAGACTGCGCTGCTGCCTAGCAGATGCAAACTGCATTATGCTGATACCGAGCAGATTCAGATTGTTCCTTAAGACTTCCTAGCAGGTTTAGACTGCGCTGCTGCCTAGCGGATTCAAACTGCACTGCGCTGATGCCGAGCAAATTCAGACAGCTCTTTAAGACTGCCTAGCAGGTTTAGACTGCGCTGTTGCCTAGCAGATTCAGACTACTCCTTATGATCACCTAGCAGGTTCAAACTGTGCTGTTGCCTAGCAAATTCAAACTGCGCTACGTAGATGCCTAGTAAATTCAAACTGCTCCTTAAGATCGCCTAGCAAGTTCAGATTGCGCCACTGCCTAGCAGATTCAAACTGCTCTTTAAGATTGCCTAGCAGGTTCAGACTGTGCTGCGCTGATGTTGAGCAGATTCAGACTGCTCTTTAAGATCACCTAGCAGGTTCAGACTACGTTGCTGTAGGGAGGTATTCCCGAGCAGATACATTTAGTTACCGAACACGTGATGTTTGGGAACACGTGGTAAACACAAACGGTACTTATCGCCGGGCAGTATGGTGAACAGGAATACGGACCAGTGATATGGGAAGTCATTGATCTATGCAGTCTGTTCGGCTAGTAAAAGGCCGATGACAAGAGAAGTCAGTGGTGTGAAACTAGGCTGTTCGGCAGATAGAGACATTCTCATTACGCTTGGACCAAATTACATGTGAAGTTATTGGTCCAGGCAGTCTGTTCGGCAACGAGATGGCCGAACAAGGAAAGAACCCCAAATTAATTGTTGTAACATGGGGAACATTCTGGAAGAATCCAGAATGTTGGTATTCTGATTAAGGAATAAGATCCCGTGAATAAAGGATCTGAGAAAGATACCCAATGAGAATGGGATGTTCGGCCAGTAAAGGAAAAGAATCCTAAAAGGACTCTTTTCCAATAAACTGATAAAGGAAACGAGAATCCTTGATATCCTGGGTTTCCTATACGAGTTAGGAATCCTATGGCAATAGGAATGCTTGGGCAGCAAGCATACACAAGTCTATAAATATGAGGTGAACCTAGAGGAAAAAGGTACGCAATATACTGCATTATTATTGCTTTCCTACTGATAATTAGGGTTTTGTTCTTAGTACGTGATACTAACAAAGGCATCGGAGGGCCTTTGCCACGAGAGGCAAAGGTGCACTCACCCCCTGTCTATTTTGCAGATTAGGGTTCAGACGTCGAGTTAGGGTTCCGGTGAAGAGGCACGAATAAGCCGTTGCAATCCAGTTGAACCGAAGCATCAATTGTTTTCATCCCCCTACAATTGGCGCCGTCTGTGGGAAACGAACAGACTTTTCCACGAAAGTAATCATGACGGAAGAAAATCCAGTCACACCGTTTACTCCAAAGGACCAGTTGGGTGGAGGAAGAGATAAATCTCCACCAGGCGCTCCGAGAAAGCCCACTGGTAGACATGACAGAGAAAATTCCAAAGAAAAAGGGGACAAGACTGCTACTGGTTCCACGAGAAGGAGTAAGTCCCATCGAGTAGAGGAGTCTGTTACTCATTCAAGGAGTATTCATGATGATGATGTCCTTGATAAAAAGAGAAGAGAAATCGAGGAGTACGCTCGTTTAATTAAAAAACGAGAGTATGAGATAAGGGAGCTGCAGAGGATACGAGAGCACCCCGAGGACTCTGGACTCTCTCGAAGGAACTCCCAAAGGGACGGACGGGCTCTGGTGATTCATGAACAGACTCATTCACGTGGAAGAAAGAGTAGAAGTCCTGTTATAGGGCGTCACAAGGCTTCTCCACGAAAAAGGGGAAGAAGAAGTAGAAGCCGAACACCCGAGAGAAAGACTTCTTCACGAAAAAGGAGAAGCAGAGACCGAAGTTCTACCCCAGAGGAAGAGGATACGAGAAAGCATCATCGAGACAGGTACGAGAGACCTAATGCTGATTGGGCCAAAGCTTCAGCCCACAATTTGAAGGAACAAGAGGATGGGACAATGACTGCACGAGAAGCAGCACGCAAGGCCCTGAGTAATATTGCAGCCTCCCCCTTTACAAAGAGGCTACAAGAAGCGAGATTGCCGAGCAGAGTGAAGCACGGAGCGTTTGTACTTTACGAGACAAATACAGACCCCGTGGCTCACATACAGCATTATCAACAGGCCATGTTTATGCATGAGGGGGATGATTCCATCTTGTGCAAGATGTTTCCCTCTAGTCTTGGCAAGGTGGCTTTGTCCTGGTTTCATAAACTGGCCCCACGATCCATACGAGGATGGAGGCAGTTGGCAGAGGAATTCACTGCTCGGTTCTTGACAAGCAGAAAAGCCCCGAAGACTTTTGAAAGTCTTTCCACCATGAAGCAGGAGGAGAACGAACAGATCAGGGATTATGCAAAGAAGTACTGGGAGACTTTCAACGAGATTGAAAGTTGTAGTGAAGAGTACGCAATTGCTACATTCAAAACTGGTTTACCTGTTCGGGGAGAGCTGCGCCGTTCATTGAATAAACATCCGGTAGCCACCCTGGCTAAATTGATGGAACGGATAGAACAACATGCTAGAATGGAGGATGACATACTCCGTGAGGACGGCAGAATAACTGCCGAACAGCCAAAGGCACCTGCTAAAAAGGTGGAGAAGCCAGAACCCAAGACTTACAGAGATAGAAAGGAGTATGGGCAGGCTAAGAAAGAGTCATACAAAGAAAAGCAAGCTCCAGACCCGAAATCCTTCTTTTCTATCACTACAGTTTGGAAGGAGCCAATCTACAGGATTCTTTATCGAATAAAGAATCAACCATATTTCAAATGGCCTCCAAGTCTAGGAGGAGACAAAGATGCAAAACGTGCTACGAATCAGCACTGCAGTTATCATAAGGATTGGGGCCATATGACTGAGGATTGTGAGACATATAAAAGGCACCTTGATGATTTAGTCTCTCGGGGCTATCTTAAGGAATTTATCCAGGAGGACCCTAAGGAGAAAGGGAAAGCTATGGAGTTGGGTTACGAGCAAAACCCTAAAGGCGTTATCCATATGATACATGGGTTGGCCACACCTTACACGAGAAGTGAGGTTAGGCTATTTCAAAGGCAAGTTAAGCATGATCAGCATGTGATGCGGTTGGGAAACAAAAGGGGGCGAGAGACTGATGTATGCAAAGAGAGCATGGCATTCAGTGATGAGGATTTGGGGGAGGTACAAATACCCCACAATGATGCATTGGTCGTAACCCTACGAGTTGGGGAATACGACATTGAAAGAATTCTAGTAGACTCAGGGAGCTGTACAGAGGTATTGTACTATGACGCATTCAAGAAGATGGGGCTGGTTCAATCAGACTTAGAACAGTCTACAACGCCTCTTATTGGGTTCGGTGCAGGAGCAGTCTGGCCCCTTGGAAAAGTGACATTACCTGTTCGGGCCGGATCAGTGGTGTTGAGAACGGACTTTTTGGTGGTTGATGTCCCTTCTTCCTATAACGCGATTATAGGGAGAACATGGTTGCATAAGATGAGAGCAGTCTCTTCGACTTATCATCAGATGGTGAAATTCCCAGGATCAAATGGGATTGAAGTTCTTAAAGGCAACCAGAAGGTGGCGCAACAATGCTTGATTTCCATCATCAAAACAGCCCCAAAAGTCCACCATGTTTATACACTGGAAGTTCCAGATCAACCAACCATCGAAGATGTTGGAAGAAGCCCGGCTGAAAAAGTGGTTGAGGGCTTGGAAAAGATTCAGATCAACGAGATTGATCCTGAAAGATATTTTCTAGTTGGGGAATCACTGCCAGCAGATGAAAAGGCCGAATCAATAGAGTTCCTGAAGGAACATATTGATGTTTTTGCATGGGTGCCTGAGGAAATGCCCGGGGTGGATGCAGATGTGATCTGCCACCATCTAAACATTGACCCTCAACACAAGCCGATCATTCAGAAGAAACGAAGGGCAGCCGTGCAGCATGTAGATGCAGTGATTGAGGAGGTTGATCGTTTGTTGGAAGCCAAAACAATACGAGAAGTCTATTACCCCGAATGGTTATCCAACACTGTTGTAGTAAAGAAGAAGAATGGAAAGTGGCGAGTCTGTGTGGACTTCACAGACCTGAACAAAGCGTGCCCTAAGGATAGTTTTCCTTTGCCCAGGATTGACCAATTGGTTGATGCAACCTCTGGCTACGAACGAATGAGTTTTCTCGATGCATATCGAGGATATCATCAGATTGCTATGTTTGAACCTGATCAAGAGAAGACTTCCTTCATCACACCTCGAGGATTATACTGCTACAATGTCATGCCGTTTGGGCTGAAAAATGCTGGGGCCACATACCAAAGACTTGCAACCATCATGTTCAAAAATCTCATTGGGAAAACTTTAGAAGTTTACATTGATGATATGGTGGTAAAAAGTCGAGAAAAAAGAGGACATATTACTGATTTAAAGGAAGTCTTTGAAATCTTGAGGAAATACAAGTTGAAACTCAACGCCTCGAAGTGTGCGTTTGGAGTCGGTTCAGGAAAGTTCCTGGGCCATTTGGTAACCATGAGGGGGATAGAGGCAAATCCCGAGCAAATCGATGCTTTGCAGAAATTACAAAGTCCCAAAACTACCAAGGAAGTCCAGAGGCTGACTGGAATGGCGGCAGCACTAAACAGATTCATCAGCAGGTCAAGTGATAAGTGCAGACCCTTTTTTCAGTTACTGAAAAAGAGGGAGGGATTTGAATGGGGAGCAGAATGTGAGCAGGCTTTCCAAGACCTGAAGAAGTACTTGGCCGAACCCCCATTATTGACAACTCCACAGCCAGGTGAGTCCTTAATTCTGTATTTAGCTGTTTCCGAGCACGCAGTTAGTGCAGTCTTATTGAGGGATTTGGGGATCGAGCAAATCCCCATTTATTATGTTAGCAAGACATTGTTGGATGCAGAAACGAGATATCTGCCATTAGAAAAACTTGTCTTGGCACTTAGGACAGCAACCAGGAAACTGCCACATTACTTCCAAAGCCATAAGGTTGTGGTCTATACCGAGTATCCATTAAAGTCACTGCTTCGAAAGGCAGATTTCTCGGGTAGGATCTCGACATGGTCCGTTGAGTTAAGTCAGTATGATCTCGAATATCAGCCGCGCACAGCAATTAAAGGCCAAGTGTTGGCTGATTTTGTAGCAGAGTTTTCCCCCACTGTTGCTCCCTTGCCTCCTACGAGAAAGGAACAGGCGGCTAAGACATCATCCTTCACGGATCAACCCGTCGCCGAACAGGATCCCAAAGAATGGAAGCTATTCGTTGATGGATCGGCATGCAGTACCGGTTCTGGAATTGGAGTTGTCCTCTTTCCTCCTGAAGGAGTTCTAATTGAGCTATCTGTTCGGCTTGGATTCAGTGCATCGAATAATGTGGCTGAATATGAAGCACTCTTGGCAGGATTGAGAAGTGCGAAGACCCTTAAAGCAGAACGAGTCAGGGTGTATTGTGATTCCCAGCTTGTTGTGAATCAGCTGTCCGGCGAGTACGAAACTCGGAACGAAAAGATGGTGGCCTACGTGCAGGCAGCCAAAGACTTGCTTGATACCTTCGAATGGGTGTATATTGAGCAAATAAGTTCTGCACAGAACGCTCATGCAGATTCTTTAGCCTGGTTGGCTGCGGCAGTACCAACAGAATTTAAAAGAAGGGTGGCAGTAGAATACCTGAATGAGCCTAGCATTGTGAGGAATATGGACTTGGTCTTGGACGTGAACCAAGGACCAAGTTGGATGGACCCAATAATGGAGTTCTTACGAGACGAGACACTCCCTTCTGATAAAAAGGAGGCCCACAAGATAAGAGTCAAATCTGCTAGGTTTTGGCTGTCCCCAGAGGGTAAGTTGTACAGGAAATCCTTTACAGGTCCTTATTTGCTATGCGTACATCCTGAGATAGTACAGAAGTTCCTTCATGAGATCCACGAGGGAACATGTGGGAGCCATGCTGGAGGGAGATCCATTGCTCACCGAGCAATTACTCAAGGATACTGGTGGCCACATATGCAAGAAGATGCAAAGGTTTATGTAAAGATTTGTGAGAAGTGTCAGAAATTCTCACCAATGATTCGAACACCTGCCGAGGATCTGGTGCCTTTGACGAGTCCCTGGCCTTTTGCCCAATGGGGAATGGATATTGTGGGTCCATTGCACAAAGCAACTGGGAATCGAAAATTCCTGCTTGTAGCAACTGATTATTTTACGAAGTGGATTGAGGCAGAACCATTGGCCAAAATCACTGAACCTATGATAGAAAGGTTCGTGTGGAAAAGCATCATCACTCGTTTTGGGGTCCCTTATTCATTGATTACAGACAATGGATCCCAATTTCAGAAGAAATTCAAGACTTTTTGTGCCCAGTATGGAATACGAAACTATTACTCCACTCCGGCCTACCCTCAGAGTAATGGGCAAGCAGAGGCTTCTAACAAAACTATCCTTGATGGGATCAAGAAAAGGCTGGACAAAGCCAAGGGGAAGTGGCCTGATGAGTTGCCATTGGTTTTATGGGCTCACCGAACAACGCCTAGGAGGTCTACGGGAGAGACCCCCTATTCGTTGGCTTTTGGAACAGAGGCTGTCATACCTTTGGAAGTGGGTCTGCCGACCAACAGAACAGCTTTGGTTGAAAGTGGGGGCAATGACAGGGCCCTTGAAATCGAGCTTGATCTTGCAGAGGAGAAGAGAGAAAAGGCCTTGATACATCTTGCTTCTTACCAAGAACAGCTGATGAAAAGCTACAACAAACATGTTCATCCTAGAGAATTTGGTGTTGGGGACCTTGTGCTACGAAAAGTGCTCGGCAACACCAAAGTGGCAAATGAAGGCAAGCTAGGGGCCAACTGGGAAGGCCCGTACAGAGTAACCGAGGTTGTGGGCATAGGAGCCTATAGATTGGCAGATCTGGATGGTGATCCAATTCCGAGGCCTTGGAATGTTCATAATTTACGAAAGTTCTTTGTTTAGAAGCATTAAAATCTGTTTTGGATTTGCACTTCGTGATTGTGTAGGAATTACGAATATAATTCCTCTGTTCTAGTTTTTATTATTGGTTCATGAATAAAATCACTTCTTTCGAATAACTGTTGTGATATTTAAATACGAACTACGAGTCTGGTTCCTCCTATTCGTATTGGGGAGCAGGATATACCTTTTGAGTATGTGAAACTTAAAAGATTATAAGTACGCGAAACTTAATAAATACAAGTACGAAACACTTGTATACACTTGAACACAAGTATGAAACACTTGTGTGCTTTTCAAACTTTTCGAAGTACGTGAAACTTACAAATGTTGCAAGTTTGACAACACTTTTGAAGTACGTGAAACTTACAAATGTTGCAAGTTTGACAACACTTGTATATTATTACAACATACAAGTATGAAATACCTGTATGGACGTTTAACGAATGAGATACTTATAAGTACGTGCAACTTATGTTCCTAAGTATATGAAACTTGAGGAAATTCCTTTATGATCAAGTGTCTGTATGACAAACACTTGAAAGACTTGTGACACAGCAATTGGCTTGGCTTACAAACATAACGAGTATATGTTCAAAGTACGTGAAACTTATAAATATCTGTTCTTAAGTACGAAAGACTTAAAAGAACAAATTGTATGTTCTGGTTCTTAAAACTATGTGCAATTTGCATAAGACAATCAAAAGTACGAAATACTTGAGAACAAAAATCAAAAACATTGTATCCAAACAGATGCAATAAACACAATGCCACAGGGGGCCGAATACCTGTTTTAGACAAAAGTATTAAAAGTTTGGGAGCCACACAGGGCCAAATGCTTATGGTCACGCAGGACCAGCAACCAACGTCAAAAACAAAAGAGTTCAGACAAACTTACCAACAGTCAGTCCACATTTTGGACTTCCGGAACATCCGTATTAACCTGGGGACCTTCCCCATCATCTGCTGGATTCTCCTCCAATACTATAGGTTCATTCCCTGCATCACGAGCTGGGGACTGGACAGCTTGGGAACCAGATGGGATGTCTTCTTCTGCTCCGGTAAAATCTTCGATCTGCTGTTCAACATCATCTTCCAGGGAAACATCTTGCTGTTGGGAAGCTGCAGGCCGGTTGCTCGGTAGTTCATTATCAGTCCACAATGGAGATTCCTCAGCAACACCAACCTTTGTTAAACAGGTTTCCCAGCAAGCAATCCAAATTTGATCTTGAAGAGCAGGAATCTGTTGAACATAGTTCTCAGTTGTGGTGTCAAATCCTTTCTGGTACCCATCCTCATATGCAGCTTTTTTGGCAGAATCAATCTCTGATAAAGCCTGATTGAGGCTCTCTTCGGCAACTTCGAGTTTTTCCTTAGTTTGGTTGAAGTCAGATTTAGCTTTGTCTCTTTCTCTCTCCAGTCTGGTAACTGTTCGGAGCAGTCTGGTGTTGTCATTCATCAGCCTTATCCTTTCAGCATCTGCTTCTTGGTACTTTTTACCTAAAGTAACCATTTTTTGAATAAACTGGCAAAAAACCGAACAGTAAGAAATAAGAATATCCAGTGGTGTACGGAATATGCACCAAGACTTATATGAAAAGATTAAATCACATTACCTTAATACCACTGACGAGTCCAGTGGCGACGAGCCGATCAGATGTAGCCTCAGATTCTTTCTGCATATCTACAGGGAGCAGTAGGCCTTGGGCAAGGGCAAGGGCAAGTGCTGTCTCCGAAGAGCTAGCACTATCCCCGACATGAACGGGATGATCTCCCCTAGTGAAGGGAGGCGTCCAAGTCTGAGGAAGGACTTCAGTGGTTGGAGAGATGGGATGATGAGTTTCGGTAACAGCTCCGGGAGCAGTACCGTCTTGACTGTCAACTCTTGGACGTTTGTCTCGATGGAAGTCGGTGGCTTCTGTAGCAGTATCAACTTCCCGAGGAGAAGAAGATGACCGTGCAGATCCCCCCCTATTGCGACGTGAACGCGGGGGAGGGACGCCAGTTGATGCTACCCTATTGGTAGCACCTCGTCCCCGTGAGGAGACGGTAAGTAAAGAGCTAAGGTTGATGGGTTGGTGTGTCATTGTACCTGGAGCCGGAGGAGATCGAGAATATCCGGATGAGGATGACTGACTGGTGATTGGGTGAAGAACAGGTTGTTGTTCGGTAATGACTTGCCTACGCCTAGATCTTCTGAGTACCACACGTGTTTGAGGTACACCGTCAGGGATAGCAATCTCGTCTGACTGACCGGCAATGGTAACACCGGATTGACGTCCTGAGGTACGTGGTTGGGGAGCAGCTGATGTAGAGGTAGAAGCAGTACTGGTGCTTGGATGGGCAAGCCTCCTGTCTATAACGCCTCTGTACGACGGTTCGTATCCTAGCAGTACCTCGGCGTTACGTCCCCGACCAGCTGTGGAGGTACCTGGCACTCCTGTATATTTGAGAACTTTGTTGATATCCTCTGTTCAGATATTGCTTGGTGTACGTCTGGGACGGTAGTTAGCGTTATCAGCTGCATCCAAAATGTTAAAATAAAATAAGACATATGGAAATGCTACGAGAAAGCAGTAAATAGAAACTTTCAGAATTAGAAAAATGAGGAGTATTACGTGGGTATCCCCATATGTGGGGGCAGTGGAGCCCCACCACTTGACCATTCTCTCCTAGAGGTTCGAAAGCTCCAGTGACATAAAGGAAATCAACCTCATGATCCCGAGCAGAATCTGGCAGGTTGAGCACGAGGCGCTTTTCTGCCCTTCTTACTTTGAAATAGTATGTGTTATAATCAGGGTTAAGTACAATGCTGTACCACCACTGAATATCCCAAATCCCCAACTGGGTGCCTAGAATCCTATTCAAAGCAACTACCCCCATTATCAACCTAAATACGTTTGTTGACACTTGCATTGGAGTGAGACGGTACCAACTCAAGATTTGACGAAGGAGTGGATGAAGGGGGAAACGGACCCCGCCTTCGACGATGGCTACGATTGGGATACACATTCTATCCCAAGAGCCACTGTCCCTATCTGCCCCTAGAGGGGCGAGTTCGAGACCAACGTTCTCTGGAACGTTGTAATCCCTCCTAAATGCCGTCATGGCAGAAGGGGTCTCGCATAATTTCCTAAATTTACCGGATTTAAGAGGGTTATCGTGTTCATCCGCCATGGATATACTCGAAGGAAACGTAAAAGCAAGATCGGGCGTGATTGAAACCCTAGACACGATCTACAAATTTGAGAATGAAATCTCAAATGAAAAACCTAAACAGAGATAATGGAGTTAGAACGAGAATCTTACAAAGGGACCGTGATGATTTCCTGAAATGCAATCGAGTTTTGCAGGAGGCGGCGATGGCAGAAACGCTTAGAGGGAAAGTTTGAAGGACGTTCGAAAGTTTTGGGTAAAAACCCAAAATGAACCCTTTCTGGGGTTTAAAGGAAAGAAACGGAGACGAAGCGTCTCCTCTTACGCCGTTACAGGAAAAGTAACGGGATAGAAGGTTTCGACTAACGGCGTATTGACGTCGTTTAGATAGAACGTCAGTTCACATTTAATGTAAAAGCGTACGATATGCGCCACGTGGAGTCATTACCTCGAGATGGTATAATGACAGAGGCGCCAAAAGGCATCAATGAGATATTGAAATTATGACTGCACGGGATTAGAAGAGTTTGATCGTAGTAAAAATTCTGTTTCTAAGCATCATATATTGCCCCCGAACAGTGGTAAATACATGAAGCTGGGGAGCAATTGTAGGGAGGTATTCCCGAGCAGATACATTTAGTTACCGAACACGTGATGTTTGGGAACACGTGGTAAACACAAACGGTACTTATCGCCGGGCAGTATGGTGAACAGGAATACGGACCAGTGATATGGGAAGTCATTGATCTATGCAGTCTGTTCGGCTAGTAAAAGGCCGATGACAAGAGAAGTCAGTGGTGTGAAACTAGGCTGTTCGGCAGATAGAGACATTCTCATTACGCTTGGACCAAATTACATGTGAAGTTATTGGTCCAGGCAGTCTGTTCGGCAACGAGATGGCCGAACAAGGAAAGAACCCCAAATTAATTGTTGTAACATGGGGAACATTCTGGAAGAATCCAGAATGTTGGTATTCTGATTAAGGAATAAGATCCCGTGAATAAAGGATCTGAGAAAGATACCCAATGAGAATGGGATGTTCGGCCAGTAAAGGAAAAGAATCCTAAAAGGACTCTTTTCCAATAAACTGATAAAGGAAACGAGAATCCTTGATATCCTGGGTTTCCTATACGAGTTAGGAATCCTATGGCAATAGGAATGCTTGGGCAGCAAGCATACACAAGTCTATAAATATGAGGTGAACCTAGAGGAAAAAGGTACGCAATATACTGCATTATTATTGCTTTCCTACTGATAATTAGGGTTTTGTTCTTAGTACGTGATACTAACAAAGGCATCGGAGGGCCTTTGCCACGAGAGGCAAAGGTGCACTCACCCCCTGTCTATTTTGCAGATTAGGGTTCAGACGTCGAGTTAGGGTTCCGGTGAAGAGGCACGAATAAGCCGTTGCAATCCAGTTGAACCGAAGCATCAATTGTTTTCATCCCCCTACAGTTGCTGCCTAGCAGATTCAAACTACGCTGCACTAATGCCAAGCAAATTTAGACTAATCTTTAAGATCGCCTAGCAGGTTTAGACTGTGTTGTTACCTAGCAGATTCAAACTGCACTGTGCTGATGCCAAGCAGATTCAGACTGCTCTTTAAGATTGCCTAGCAGATTTGGATTGCTTTACTCAAACGCCTAGCAGATTTAGACTGCACTTCGGGAACACGTAGCAGATTCTAACAACTTTACACAAGTGCCTAGTAGATTCAGACTACTATACGTGAATGCTTGGTAGGTTTGAACTACTCTTTGGGATCAACAAGTAAACTGCTTTACATGAACGCCTAGCAGATTCAGACTGTTATACACGAATCCCTAGCAGATTCGAACTGCTCTTTGGGATAACCTTACAGATTCAAACTGTTTTACATGAACACCTAGCGCATTTGGACTGCTCTGCGCGGCCACCTGACATATTTGTACTACTCTACGCTAATGCCTAATAGATTCAAATTGTTGTTATGCGAAAGGATAGTAGATTCAGACTGCTTTTCAGGAACACCTAGCAGATTCAAACTGCTTTACATGAATGCCTAGCAGATTTAAATATGCCTTTGTGGCTGACTAATAGGTACAGGTTGTTCTTTGCGATTGTCTAGCAAATTCGAATTGCTTTGCGCAATTGCCTAGTAGATTCGGATTGCTTTGACTTCCATTTCAGCATCTTGAATTGCTCCCCAATCCTAGGAGCATACAGTACTGAAGGACTTGCTCATGGCCCTACTCAGTGCTTTCTCCGGAGCACCAAAAAAAGAAGGTGTCCTTTCTATTTCCCATTTGGATCGTCCTCCATTCATGGAGTCTTTATGCTTCTAGAAAACATTGTTGATCTCAGAGAATTACTCCGTTTCCCATAGACGGTGCCAATTGTAAGGAGAAAAAATCCGCTTATTATTCTTTCAACGTCTCTTGAGATCAACGTGCATGCCTTCTTGCTGAAACCCTAGTTCTTCAAAATAAGACAGCTTGAGCGCACCTTTGCCTCTTGTCGACAAAGGCCCTCCGATGCCAAAGTCAGTATTTCGTACTCATAAAACCCTAATTCACAGTAGGTAAAAATAATGTATATCAACATACCTCCGTTCGTGGGTGTTACTTCTTATTTATAGATGTAGACTTACTTGTTCTCCAAGTCTCCTTCTCTACCTAGGGTTCCAACCTCATTAGGAATCCTAGCCCATATGGAATTCCCTCTCATATGGTAACTCAATTATAATCCCTTTATTCATGGCACACTTGCCTATCACGTAGGATTTCCTTTCTAGAACCTTCTGGAACATTATACTACCACACCACATCAGCGATCCAGATAGAGTTGGTCCAATGTACATCGGCAGTGCATAAGTACTATGGTGCACCTGTACCACGTGTAGGCTAACTCATTGAACAATATCACGTGTTCGGCCATACCAACAAGCACCTTTATGTGGTGCAGCCGACACTATTCAGTGTCACTGCCTAGCAACCTCAGGTGTTGTGCACCTATTTGGCATCATGTCCTAGCACCCTTTGCCTACTAGTGCACTTGTTAGGCATCATTGCCGAACACCATTTGCCTACAAACGCACCTGTTAAGCATCATTGCCGAACACCCTCGCATGGTGCTACCTACCAGTGCACCTGTTAGGTATTATTACCAATCACCTTCACATGGGGCTACCTACCAGTGCACTGTAGACACCTCTCAAGCGGGGCATCGCCATATAGATTGATCATTATTTGTTTGTTTGGTTGTTTGCTTCATAAACCAAGATCGTGGATATTCCCATGGCTAGGAACATCGCCACACGATAGCGATTATCATCAAAACAAAGTCGCCACCCACTTTATAAAACTAGGAAAAACAAATAGAGATTTCGGGTACGGGAGCCAAAAGTACACTAAGGGGAAGGTGTTAGACACCCCTCTTTGCCCAGCCGTAAGACTGGCCCATAATCGTCCAACATATGATTAATGCTTGCTGTATTTTACTCTAACATATAGCCTATTTTTAGCCTTTAATAGTTGATAAGGTGAGCCAGTATGATGATTTGAAAGCATGCATCAAAATAAGCAGGATATATAAAACAAATCTGTCCTAAGGAGATGCATCCCGCGGCTGGTGAACAGATGTCACGGTCGAGGGATCTTCCTGGTTTGATGTACCGGCCGATGGATTGAAGACCCAACCGATATTCTTCCTCACACTAGACTAAACAACTAACAGAGAGTTAAAGTACTATGATTAGCATGCATATACTGAAAATATAACGAACCAAAGGCCCCTGGGCCTTACCACTTTGATCCCTTAGTGGCGTGATTGCTTCGGATTGAAAGAGATTGACTGTTTGCTTCACGAAAAATCCTAGGGTTAGGGTTTTGAACTTTGGGTTTTGATTGTTGGATCGTGGTTGCCTTCCGGATGTTAGGGCTTTTGTAGAGGGGATGTGAGAAAGTATATTGGTAGAGTTTCGTTGTTAGATATGGTGATTATGAACAAATGAATTTTGGAACCTTGAGGGCTCTTTATATAGGTAATTGGTGACTCACTTCGGCCAATCAAATGGTGTGAATCAATAAGGAATTCTATGGCAATAAGATCTCTAGACGAATCTATTTTCGTAGCCCGAACGCATCAAAGAAAGGCTGCTAGGGTTTTGGGGATCGGATCAAACTTATGACAAAACATTCCAGAATCTGAAAAATAGACTATTTGGCCACCAGTTAAAGGATCTGGCGACTGATGGATGGATTAGGTGGCCAAAGAACGATCTAGTTATTGAGGAATCGATCTCTCAGGGAGATTTTCAAGCAACATGTTTCATGGGTGAAAGAATGATGTTGAGGCCGTGAGATAAATGTTATGGCCGAAAGATAGATTTTCCTAGGATACTATATTTCTATCTGAAAGGCTATTTGGCTCTGGATTGGGTCCTCTAAGTGGCTAACAGTACTCACTATAAGTCCATGGGTTCACGAGAAGTCAATCAGCAATCACTGTTAGACCTGGGTAACGAGTCGTGTCGGGTCGTGTTCGTGTCGGGTCAGTCGGGTTCGTGTCGCAAATCACCCAACCCTAACCCGACCCATTTAGAATTCGTGTTTCTCGAGTCGTGTCCTTTTCGTGTTTCGTGTCAGAAATGCTCAACCCTAACCCGTTAACTTCGTGTCCGGTTCGTGTCGTGTTATCGTGTCTGTTGCCTAACTCTATATAGAATTGTAGATATACCATATATTATGTATATATGTTCGTGAAAATGGGTGACATAGATTCGTAATCGTGTTGGTCGTGTCAATTTCGTGTTTCGTGTCAGAAATGTTCAACCCTAACCCGCTAACTTCGTGTCCGGTTCGTGTCGTGTTGTCGTGTCTCGTGTCTGTTGCCCAGCTCTAATCACTGTATCCATTCATCATTGGGATGGTCCCCAAGGTGGGACTTGAAATAATCGTTAGGCCAAATTGGGGTGTCTACAGATGCTCCTCTTTGATTGAACTTAGACGGATCACAAGACATGTTTAAGTAAGAGTCAAAGCTGTCAAAGCAACTCAATTTGGTCCAACCACTATTCTAAAGGGTTTTTGAAAAAGGTTTTAGCTATGATTGGGCCGGGAGGCTGCCTACGTATTCTACAAGGGAATTTCAGACCAGCTGTAGTTTGAGGGCAAGAAAGAAAAATAAAAAGTTTAGAGGGTTTGAGACAGAAGATGTACCTTCGGGCTTTAAAAGCCGTAGTGCAACATACCTAGGCTATGCCAGGATTTTTGCTAAGAGTAGTTGAAGGAACGCAGGGCTGCCAGGGGAATATTTTTGTAGAGTGCATCTTTAGTATTTTGGGGTAGATTAATACACAACAGGTGAGTCGTTTGCTTTTCTTAATCATCCTTACTTTGACTGATGAGAGCTCGGTAGAGTAGCCTATCCTTGCGAATGTGCTGGATGGAATTGATGCAATTGGGATGGAATCCAAACCATCTTCTAAAGACAATTGGACGCTGATTTTGAGATATGGGGTGCGTAAGGCTAGTAACTGGAGCACGGAGCTTAAGATGAGAGAATCGAGGCACGCAGCTAGTTGCAGTCATAAGGCGAGAACTTGAAGAGTCGGGGTATGGAGTTTGATAAAACCGAAGCGTAGAACTGGTATCAATCAAAAGGCGAGAGCTTGAGAGTCGGGGCATAGAGCTCGAGGTGATAGAACCGAGGCATATAGCTGGTTGCAGTTTGAAGGCCTGAGCACGGAGCTTTTCCATCATAAATTTTGGTGTAGAGCCAGAGGATCGAGACACTGGACCGATTGATAAAACCGAGGCGCAGAGTCGGTTGATTGCAAGATTGACCTATTTCATGAGTGAGAAGAGAGATACAAAACATAGTATGTCTGATGGTGACGATGGTTAGATGTGATAACAGATATGATGATGCAGACTTGATGTGATAATGGTGATGCAATATGTGCACGGGGCCGTGCTTGTGTGTTTGATTTAAGCGTAGAGCTTCTTTCAAGTTCTGGACTTGAGCATTCAAAGCGTAGAGCTCGAGCATTCAGCGGGTAGAGTCCAAGCATTCAAAGTACAGGCTTTAAGCATCCAGTACGCAATGGTTAGGCAATCAAACGTAGAGTTTGAGCATTCAAGTGCAGAACTTGAGCATTCAGTACAGAGTGGTTGGGCATTTGAAGAGCTTCAAGCATTCAAAATGTTGGATTTTGAGCATTCAAGCGTGGAGCTTGAGAAAAGATGATATCTTGGTGGATGTTGCGACATAGAGGTAGTTTGAGATAATGGGCATAGAGCCGCTGAGATAGTGGGCGTAGAGCCGCTGATTTGACGGGCATAGAGCCATTGAGATAATGGGCTTGGAGCCGCTGAGTAGTAGGCATAGAGCTGCTGAGATAGTGGGTGTAGAGCCATTGAGGTAGCGAGCGTAGAGCTGCTAAAATAGTTAATGGTTATGAAGTTATTAGGGTGGCGAGTATAGAGCTGCTGAGACGGTTGACTTGGGTGTAGAGCCACTAAGATAATGAGATAGCAGGCACGGAGCTACTAAGCGTAGAACTACTGAGCTATAGTGAGAATGAGTATAGAGCTTGGGGCGATTATGGGAGTAGAGCCTCCTAAGTATGTGATGCTGCTGAAATAGCTAGAGCATGGGTGTAGAGCCGCTGAGATGGTGAACACGGGCATAAAGCCGCTGAGTAGCTGGATAGCAATGAGCTTGGAACTACTGAGATAGCGAGCATAAAGCTGCTGAATAGCTTGAGTTTATGGGCATGGAGCTGCTGAGTGAAAGTAAGTATGGGCATAAAGCCGCTGAGGTGATGTGCATAATGCTGATGAGTACATGGTGCTGCTGAGGTGATTATGGGCGAAAAGCCGCTGAGATGGTTAGCTCAGAGCTGTTGAGTGAGCTTTAGAGCTGCTGGGCATGCTTAGAGCTGCTGAAGTAGCGAACATAGAGAAGATAGGCATGGAGCTGTTGATTGAGCATAGAACCGTTGTACAAGCATGGAGCTATTGGGTGGCGGTGATGGGAAGCACAAGGCCTCTGAGAGTGAGCTTGGTGAAGTTACCGAGATGGCTTGAATATGGAACTTCATTGGTAAATGAATGCAAGGTTGCTGAATGACTGAGGCACTAGGCACGGGGCTGCTGAGTGAGCTTAGAGCTGCTAATAGGAATGGTTGAGTAGCTTGACTATTGTAGGCGGGCATGGAGCAAAAGCTCGGGTTTGATAATCCTTGGTGATCAAGTGACCGGTACTTACTGTTATGGAGAGAGAGCTTTCTTATGTTCGGGCATGCCCCCAAGGCTGATTCAATCAATGTTGATTAATGGTATTATTGGTCGAGGACCCAAAACCTCATTTTTGCTTGAATTTGGTGCACTGAGCAGGATCTATTGTAGGAAATAGATTAGGAGGCTAGGAGATCGATTCAGTGGCTGCTAATGGATATCTCGATGGAAGGATCAAAGTCTCGGCCGCTTAATCGCTTGATTTCCAGTGCCCTATAAAAGCCGAGACTTCGGCGTTTTTATTTTCACTTGTCTCCTTCTCTCTTCATTCTATTCTATCGAAGACCTCCACCGAGGACCTCTTCACTTCTTCTCTCCTTCATTCCCATCAAGTCCAGGCCAAGGGTGACGTGCGATCAGCGATCGCGGAGGGAGTCCACGATGTTCTCGGTCTTGTCTTGATGCTTGATTAGGGACCCTTGCATGGGGGGCTTGCTTCCGTGACGCAGAACACCTGTGGTGGCGCTTGTACGCGGTATTTTTCTGGGCCATGTGGTGATTCTTTTGAGCCATGTGATGTCTCTTCTACACCGTAGTACTTCTCTGGTATACGTCACCTTGAGGGTGTCCTCTTCTTTTTTGCAGCTGGTATCTAGTGTTCGGACCAGCAGAGGATTCAGCATCCTCTTCTCCTTCTTTTTTGTTTTTTTCTGTTTTTCTTCCTGCATAGGTTAGTCCGACAAGAAACCGATGTATAGTTTGTTTAGGAAATGTGAGATGATTCACCTTGTGATGTAAAAAGCTTTTGTTACATGAAACAAAATCTTTTGCTCTGATGTGTGATTGTGTATGCTGCATTTGTGCCCTTTCTTTTAGTATGAAAATTGTATCTCGACAAATTGAGTAGAACCGTGGAACTTCTTTGTAAAATAGTCGTTTTGGTGGCCAAGAGATCGATCAAACGGCCGAGGGATCGATTCATCGTCCTAGGTTGACTTTGAGTCAGCCTTGATTTTCATGGGCCAGGGAATCGATCTACAGCCATTATATCGAAGTGCCGGCCAAGAGACCGACCTGGTTAATGTGGATTTTAGAATCCGATTCCGATTCGAACTAGGACTCAACCTAGCCTATAAGTACGCGTTCTACGAACCCGATGGTTTGTCAGCAACAGTTTCTTACATATGGCGCAACCGGTTCTTGATCAATGGTTGGATTCCTTCATCGGTCTCGACCGTCTACACTTTAAGTCCTTTTGTATGGACTTTCTCTTCTTTCTTCGCCAAGTTCCTGTGAATTTTGCTTTTCTTCGTGCAACCACTAGCCTGTGGGATCCTGTTCTTCACGTTTTTTGATTTCGAAGAGAAGAATTGTGGCCTACCATTGAAGAGTTCTCAGCTATTATAGGGCATTTGGATAAAGAAGGTCTCATTGCCCCTAACCTTTTGTTCAATCATGGCAACCTTTTGAAGGCCTTACTCCAGGTTCAGAAATGCGAAGTCAAATTTTTCATGGTGAATGGAAGGTTGGAAACCCTATAGCTTATTCAACGTTTTGGTGTAGCTGAAGCACATCACTAGATTCCTCAACAAAAGGTGTGCTTTCATGCGCTGTGTGTCTGTCTTCTCCATTATCACTTGCTCGGGCCCCCTGGCCATGTTGATTCTATGCTACTTGATTTCACCTAGCAAATTGGAAACCGTGTAGGTTTTGCTGGTTTTGTGTTGGCAGAGACCTTGATAGGTCTTGATGTAGTGAGGGTCAACCCAATGGTCCAGTTCTCAGGTAGTCCTTTGCTACTTCAGGTTCACTCTTTGCTTGGTTATTTATTCTCCAAATTATCTTTCCACTCATCGTTCTTTTGTTTTGACTCACATGTTCTCACAGCTCACAATTTTCCCTTGTTTTCTATAGGTATGGTTATTTGAGAAGCTGAGGGTATGGGATGCGCCAGAGCAGCTTCCCTATAGTTCAGACCACTACATGGAGCGTCGTGTGACTAGACAATTTTCAACTGAGGCTGCTTGGAAGGCATGGATGGAGACTTGCAAGAGTGATCAGATTCAATGGGTTTGTTCCTGGTATGGTATCGAAAGCATGACTGTCAGCACAATGAGCCATTTCGGTGTTGCGATGATTGGTATCACTCAAGTCACCTTCTACTTTCTTGTCATTTTTCAAAGATAGTTTGGAGCTGAACAAGTCAAAGTCTTGGGCGATCCTGAGTATGCTGTTTCCAAGGCCCATGATGCCAACCTTTGTCGCAATGTGCTTCATCTATGGCCAAGTCGGGTGATGCAAGATGTTACTGAGAACTATGTTGACAAGCTATCAAGTTCGTACAAACATTGGTTGGAGAAAAACCTTTTGGAAGACAAGAGTGCAAAGAGAAGGACGACCTAGAGATTGACACATTGCTTATGCTTTTTAAAAGGTGTTCTTTCTTTGATTCTAGCTTTCATAGATTAAGAATTGTTGAAGCTTGCTCTTCCTTTTTCCTTAGAAAATAATGAAACATTGGTTGCTTTATTGAAATGTCCTTGCCATGGTTTGACGGTGGATATGCATTAGGATAGACTTAAAAATTCGGAAGTGATAGTGATAGTAGTGGCCGAATCTCAATCTGGAGATTGCCTACGTATCCCATGGAGGGAATCCATAAACATAGTTCCAAAAAGATTTTTTATTTTTTTTTGCAAAGGTTCATCCGGGTATTTTCCTCTCCTTTTGTGCTCTTGATTTTGCCTAAACCGCCCTTGTGGGTTTTCAGTCTAGCGAGCTCTTTATGCCTTAGTTTTTGCCTAAGCCGCCCTTGCGGGTGTAGACACCTCTCAAATGAGGTATTCACCATACATATTGATCGTTGTTTGTTTGGTTCCACTTCATAAACCAAGATTGTGGATATTCCCATGGTTAGGAACATCGCCACACAATAACGGTTTTCATCAAAATAGAGTCGACACCTAGTTTATAAAAACTAGAAAAAAAAATAGAGATTCCGGGTATGGGAGCCAAAAGTACAATAAAGGGAAGGTGTTAGGCATCCCTCTTTGCCCAGTCGTAAGACTAGCCTATAATCGTTCAACATATGATTAGTACTTGCTTTATTTAATTCAAAAAACATAAATTGATTTTAGCCTTTAATAGTTTGTAAGGTGACCAAGAACGATAGTTGAAGCATGCATCAAAATAAGCAGAAAACAAACAAGCTGTCCCAGAGAATGGATCCCTCAGCCAGTGAATAGATGTCACGGTCGAGGAATCTTTCTAGATTGATGTATCGATCGAAGAATTGATCTCCCAATTGATGTTCTTCCTCACACCAGAATGAACAGTTAATCATAAACTCAAAATGATACGATTAAAGCATGAAAACATAAGATAAACTAAACCATAGGCCCCTGGGCCTCACCACCTTGATCCCTCAGTGCACAATTGCTTTGGATTAAGGGTGATTGACTGATTTGCTTCTCAAAAACCCTAGGGTTAGGATTTGTACTTCAGGGGTTTAATCGTCGGATTGCGGCTGCCTTCGAGGGGTTAGGGTTTTTGTAAAGGGTATATGGAAGAGTATTTGGCAAAGATTCGTGGCTTTTGAGGATGATTGTGATGTGTTGATTTCGGAACCCAAAGGCTCCTTATATAGGCAATTGGTGACTCACTCCAACCAATCAAAACTCACGATTGAATTAGTAATGTAGGGCAACACAAACTCTTCATGGCAATCTCTTTATGTAGCCCGAACGCATCAGAAAAAAGGCTGCTAGAGTTTTGTGAACTGATCAAACAATTGACAGAACATTCCAGAATTTGGAAAATAAACGATTTGGCGGCCGTTCAAAGGATCTGGTGGCCGAGTGAATGATTACGCGGCCGAAGGATGGACCTGGCGGCTGAAGGATCAATGTCACAGGGAGATTTTCAAGCAACATGTTTCACAGGTGAAAGAATGAAGTTGAGGCCGTGAGATCAATGTTACGGCCGAAAGATAGATTTTCCTAGGATACTGTATTTCTGTTTGAAATGCTATTTGGCTCTAGATTGGGTCCTCTAAGTAGCTAAAAGTACTCACCATAAGTCCATGGGTTCACAAGAAGTCAATCAACAATCACTGTATCCATTCATCATCGGGATGGTCCCCAAGGTGGGACTTGAAATAATCATTAGGCCAAATTAGGGTGTCTACAGATGCCGCTCTTGACTAAACTTAGATGGATCGCGAGACATGTTTAAGTAAGAGTCAAAGCCGTAAAACAACTTCAATTTGGTTGAACCACTATTCCAAAGGTTTTTTGAAAAAAGTTTTAGATATGGTCGGGCCGGGAGGCTGCCTACGTATTATTTGAGGGAAATTCAGACCAACCGTTGTTCAGAGACAATAAAGAAAAATAAAACGTTGTTTACTTTTTTTGATCATCCTTACTTTGACTGAGGAGAGCTCGGTATAGTAGCCTATCCTTATGAATGAGCTTGATGGAATTGATGTAATTGGGGTGGAATCCAAACCATCTTCGGAGACAAATCAGATGCCAGTTTTGAGATATGGTGGCATGAGGCCCATAACAAGAACACGGAGCTTGAAGTGATGGAACTGAGGCATAGAGTCGGTTTCAATCATAAGGCAAGAGCCCGAGGGTCAGAGCTTAGAGTTTGAAGTGATGGAACCGAGGCATAGAACCGGTTGTATGGAGGAATAACCTGTTGCATGAGAGAGATGCAGAGCATGTATATGATGATGATGGTTAGACATAATGATAATGGTGATGCATTGATGATGACAATGGTGATGCAATTGATGCTCATATGCACCGGCCCATGCGTGTGTGTTTGTTTTTAAGCGTAGAGCTTCTTTCAAGTTCTGGACTTGAGCATTCAGAACGTAGAGCTCGAGCATTCAAAGTATAGGCTTTAAGTATCTAGTACACAGTGGTTGGGCATTCAAGCATAGACTTTGAGCATTCAAGTGTAGAACTTGAGCATCCAGTACACAGTGGTTGGGCATTCGAAGAGCTTCGAGCATTTAAAGTGTAGAAATTCGAGCATTCAAGCGTACAGCTTGAGAACAGACGATGTCTTGTTGATTGTTACGGCATAGAGCCAGTCGAGATAATGAGTTTATGGGCATTAAGCCGCTGAGATGGTAAGCTTGAAGCTGCTGATAGTGACTTGAAGTAGTGGGTGTAGAGCCACTGAGTAGCTTATGGGTGTGGAGATGTAACGACTGTCATACTTCCGGAGTATAGTAACTGGGGCATAGAGCCTGAGGTTGAGGTATCAAGGATCCTTGGGTTTTGCGAGTGAGAGCTCAGAGTTCATAGTCCTCAAAGGTCAAGTGATAAATAATTGCTAGCTTGCTGCTACGGGGAAACCTTCGAAAAAGTCCCAATGCGGGTCCACCATTGATGTTTAATATTCCTCGTGGTTGGGGATGCCCCCAAGGCTAGCTCTGACTGTATTGCATTTGCTTGGGAGTGCCCCCAAGGCCATTTCCATCATCCTCCATCATTGTTTTTGTTGGTCACGAACCCAGAACTGCATAATTGCTTGCAAGTAGTAGACTAATATCACCAGTTTTGGGAAATGGATTTCCTGGCCAGTTGATAGAAGTATAGACCAAAAATCGAGGGATTCGATTCTCCTGGTTTCCTCAGAGACTTCATTCGTCATCCTTCCTTTCCTTGATTAGTTGTTCCACTTGCCACTGCTGGTGGCCACTCTCAACGTTGGTCGCCATTCCCCCCTTTTTCTTCAACTCGGTCATGGGTTTTGCTAGAATTCGTCAGAACAGTGAATTGACCTTGCTTCATTGGCATGGGACTAAACCTTTTAGGGCTTTAAAGCGCTTCTAAACTTGGGGTGATGCTGCAGCGGATCCATTGGATGATCAGAGCACAAAGCTGTCAGATAAGAACTCAGGGCCACAGAACAGAGGCACAAGATTGTTGAAATATGTGCTCGACAGTACGCAAACATAAAGGTGGCGTTACCGGAATGCGACAATTGAGATGTGAATAGGTCAAGAGACCTAGTACATCAAAAGGCATAGTGGTCGAGAGACCCAATTCATCGAGAGATGTAATGCCAAGGGGCATAGTGGTTGAGAGACCTAAGGTATCAAAGGATAATGCCTATTTTTTTCTCTTTAGAGCCAAGAGGCGTCACACCAACAGATAATCAAATACATTTATAATGCAAGCAACATGTAGTAGTGAAGACAAAAATTAAGTATTAGGTCAAAAGACCAATGCAAGACCAAATAACCACAAAGACATGAAAGCGAATCAAATGCGTGGGCCAAAGAGGCCCAGGGAAATGTCTAGATAAGACTAAATAGTGAGGTGCTCATGTAAACAAATCAATTGTGTGGGCCAAGATGCCAATGCAACTGCTTAAACTACACATTAAACAACCACGTGATTATGGTGATATGCAAACAATTGTTTTGGGACATCTCAACTTTCGCGTACTCAAGCTAGTGCTTCTCCTACACCATAAGATGGCTACAAACTCTATACTAGCCAAATGACTATGACAAAGAAGATGATGAGACCCAAGAGACTTGAAAGATTACAACACTCCAGCGATGCTGCTAACACACTGTATGGCCAAGGAACGTTCTAGCTACACTCCTCATGAAATGGGAAACCCATGTTATCTCTGTGAAAATTTGTTAATAAGCAATTGTGCTTGTATTGCTGTGTCAAAAATACTTAGGATAAAATCAATTTTGAAAGTTTTTCCTTTGGGATTTCAAAACCATATCATTTTATCTACATGAATCACATTCAAACCACTCAATCGTCAAGAGACGAAAAACAATTCCATGAACCCATGCCCTCAGCAAGTTTATTGTCTTAGGGTGAATTGACTATTTGAGTAGGATTGATAAGAGACCACTGCGCGCCTCTTGGGAGATTGTGTTCTTCTTCTAAAAAAAAAAGGGATGCAGTTATGCCCCTTTGCCTCTTTTCCTTGTCCATACCTTCCACATTGGTTATATCCCTAGTATCTAGGACCTTGTTGTTAAGTCGCGTTCTTCAATCCGAGAGGACTTTATTATGGACCATATTGTAGGCTAGGGTGTTGGCTAAAGAAAGAAAGGGATATAACGGCTCAAATCTACTTTCTACTCATGCGGGTTCAAAGGCCAGCAGCCATCTAATCACTCCATTTTGTATTAAAGAGTTGTTTCTCTAAAATGCCCCTTGTTTTTGGATCAGAACGGATGTATTCTTCAAAATGCTTCCCTGTTTTAGAAGGGATGATTTTTTTTTCTTCCTCTTTTCTTTTCAAAATACCCCTCATATGATGGGGGCTCACTTTCCGTTTTCTAATCATCTCTCATTGCATTTTTATCTACCCCAGTGTGGGGGATGGCTGTCCAGCAGGCTTTATTTGAAAGAAACTATTCAGAGGCTCAATATCGCTAGCAAGGGATAAATGTTTGGATAGAGAAATGATGGTCTTTCTTCATTTTGAATCACATGACAGAGCAACTAGAATCCTAACCAAGAGATTAAAAGGCTTTGATGTTTAACCAAGTGGTTCTTCAAAATCGAGGACAAGTCTGGAGACTCAAAGTGAGTGCATGGAGACATGGCTAAATTTTCATTTCATGCTCTAACTTTTGCCTAGACCGCCCTTGCGGGTTTTCAATCTAGTGAGCTCATTTTTTCCTTCTATCTTCAATAGCATGTTCCTCTTGAGAGCACACAAATATTTTCAACTCCTCCTCAACTCAATAGAAATGACATGGGTCATAGTTTGTTTTGAAAACTCTTTAACAATTCAAGTGATCACGATGTGTTTCAAGCGATATCACGAGATTACTTCGAAACCCTTGAGGATTGATTTCAACAGTTAATGTTATCATGAGTATTCCATGGCAGCAAATTAGCACAAGAGAAAACATTTTAAAAAATGTGGCCGACCCTAAGGTGTGTACATATTTCTACAGAGAATCAAACCATTCATAGTTCATGTCTAAGGAGATTCATATTCCGGGAGAGATTAACATTTCATGTTGAGTGCAAAGAGTTAGTTCAAAACCATGATGAACAAAATGCCTTTAATTTCAAAAGAAAATAAACTCAAGACTTAAATTCCTTAAGGAGAACAAACTCGAGAAGGAGGCAAATAAGGGCAAAAAGAAAGGCCCGAAGATTAGCTAATTGAGACTCATAAAAAAAAACTGACTCAAAACACATGACAGAATTTGGCCGCCACTTCTTAATCATCCAGCTTGGTTGGATCAACTATCCCTTGATCGATGAGATCCTGGACTGCATTCTTAAAAGCCCCACATTGTTCAATGGAATGCCCGTCACTTAGTGATACTTGCAATAGTCCCCACTCTTCTGTGCAAGATTACTAGGAAATTTTGGTTGTAATGGTTTCAGATCGCCTGTTGCTTCTACGATGTGGATCACATCTTCTAACTTCATTCCAAGAGGAACAAATTCCCTTTTACGCTTGTGATGAGATCTCACCACATTAATACCACTATCATTGTTGGTATTTGTGCTTGTCTCTACCTTGTGGCTGACTTCTCCATTGTCAAGTAATCCTTGATTAAGGCCATCTTCAACTTGCAATCCAGTAGCATAGAGGCACTTAAAAGTACAAATTGCTTGGGAATACATGTGCCTCAGGAATTGTGGCAGTAAATTTCTTACCACCATTCTGACTTGGTCTTCTTCTGAGGGAAGAGTTTTCATTTGTGCGGCTTCCTTTCTCCACCTAGTAAGAAAATTGGCAAAGCTCTCATTTGGCTTTTATTTGAGTATCTCCAAATCTCGAGTGGTTACATCAATCTGGACATTGTAGGCATATTGATTGATGAAAGCATTAGCAATTTCTTGCCACCCCTTGTACTTAGTGAAGTCCAGAATGAGAAACCAGCCCAGAGCACTGCCTGTGAGAATCCTTTGAAAAAATTGGGCAATGAGTTCATCATTCAGGCCCATAGGTTTCAGGATGTTGATGATATGGAGGACATGACTGGTGGGATTGCCAGTGCCATTGAACTTCTCAATATCAGGCATCTTGAACTTCTCTAGCAATTTGGCATTTGGGAAAAGGCAGAGTCCATCAAAATCAAGGATTTGATCTCCTTTTGAGCGAGCCAAGGCAGCTTTGATGTCCTTGACTTGTTGGGCAAGCTCATGGTTTTCCATTATAATCATGACGCTATCAACTTCTGAGAGAAAGGGCTTCTAAGATATCGGCGGCCACAATTGTCACCGCTAAGTCTAAAAGCAAATCTAAGAGCAGCAAAAACCTAATTACATTCATGTTGAGACATCCCAAATCAAATGATTGTGCAGAGTGTACCAACGCCTATTGCCCCCAATATGATGACCCACGTACCATGCATGCAACCAAGTGGTTGAACAACGTACTAGTACTATGAAGTTATGTGATCAACTAACAATGCAATACAACGGACAATCATGCAACAATTATGTGATCAAGAGATCATATATTGACAAAGCCCCTACTTTTCTTTTTCTTTTCTTTTTTAAAGATGCTGGTGATAATTAAAAAAAATTAAGAAAGAAACAAATTTGTAAAACCTATAGGAAAATGAAAGACCTTTTTTGTTTTGAAAAGATCTTAGCAAAAAAGAAAGAAATGAATAAAATCTAGAAAAAAGAAAGATTCTTTTTTTGTTTTTGGAAAGATCCTAGCAAGGATTAAGAAGAAATAAAGAAAGATATTTATAAATCCCAGAGGAAAAAGAAACTTATTTTTTTTAGAATTCCTAACAGTTGAGGACTGTGGCAATCTCTCTGTAAGTGGAGAAAAACGAAGAGGCTTTGAACAGCACAAGAGTGTAACGGCTAGGCTTCACGTGCCTCTTCACTAGAATCCTAGTTCGTCGTCGGAAACCTAATATGCAAAACAAAGAAGGGGTGAGCGCACTTTTGCCTCTCATGGCAAAGGCCCTCCGATGCCTAAGTTAGTATCACGTACTAGCAATAATCCCTAATTATCAATAGAAAACTCGAATAATGCAAAATGCTGCATATTGCGTACATTTTACCTCTAGGTTTACCTCATATTTATAGATTCATAGATGGTTGCTGCCCAAGCATCCCTGTCACCCTAGGATTCCTATCTCGTATAGGAAACCCAAGATATCTTGGATTCTCGTTCCCTTATCAGTTCATTACTTTAGTCCTTTTAGGACTCTTTTCTGTAACTAGCCGAACATTTCATTCCCCGTTGGGTATCTTTCCTGGATCCTATATTCTCGGGATCCTATTCCTTTACAGAACACCACTGTCCTGGAACCTCCTAGAGTATTCCCTCTGCTCCAGCACTTGATTGGAGTTCTCTTCCTTGTTCGGCTATCTCATCGCCGAATAAATTGCCTGGACCAGTCACTTCACATGTAACTGGTCCTTTATCAACTACTTGGACCAATGTCTTCTCAAGAGCTCTCCTCCTGTTCGGCCCTTTTGCCGAATAAACTACCTGGACCAGTGACTTCACATGCCACCCATCTGACCCTAAAAACAATCCCAATCCATCCATTTTCAAGTCCTTTGAACCCAACTCCATTAAATTCGATCTTATCCTCCTCCTCTAAAATTCACCTATAAATACCCCACCTCATTGACCCACGAGCACACTGTTACACCCTTCACACTCCACTGAGTAAGAACCAAGAGAAAACCATGACCAATTGAAGCTCCAATCCGTGGAGTTTTAGAGAGAGAAAGTTAGAGTGAGAAAAGTGGGTTTGTATACTAGACCCAACCGAAATCCAATCTAACACTTTCGATCATTTTCCTCCACTCCTAGCATTGCTAACAACCATCAATTCGATCCCAAGGTCCCCCGATCAAAGAACCCGAAGTCATCTTCTCCAAAATTCAAGTTTTGATTTTGAATCAATTCGATCAAACCAAGGTATTATAATCCTATCCAACCTCTTCTCTAAGTATATTTATGTATTTTTTGGCCTAACTTATAGTCCCAATGGACCCATGCATCAAAACCATTGCGAAATAATGAAAAAATTGAACCCAGCATCCAACCTTGCGGCTGCAAGGTGCGGACCACAAGATCCAGTGCAAGAGGTTATGGCAGAGGGTTCCACTGCAAGGTTGACTTGGTCAAACGTTGTGGCCAGGACTTCCAAATGCAAACTACCTTTGGTTTTTACAAAAAATGGATCGAAACCATTTTGCGACCTTCCGCACAATATTTTGACATCCGAACTATTTGTCCTAGACTCCTCACACCTCAAAGATCATATCTATTTAATATCATATATTTTTTATTTAATTATCTATTTATGAATTATTTATTAGTTATCTTTCAAAGTTTTCAAACGAAATAACATTGCGACCACATAAACCATGTTTTTAATACCCTAATAATTTTTTTTAGACTCTTTACATGCCTAAGATAAAACCTTATTAACCTCAACATATTTTATTTATTACCTAATTATTTTACTTTCGGTAAATTTTGGAAATATCTTTATTTAAAAATCCTGCGACCCTCCGGACCCAACTTTCAATATCCGAACATATTGCATAGGACCATTAGGACTCCTATTAAGGTCATGATAATCATATATTCTAATATATTTACCTATTTAATGTATGTAATTAGTTATTAATCAATCTATTTTCTTAAAATAATTGATGCGAGCCTAGATTTTTTTTTTTTATCAAAATTTTTATTCGATAAAATTTTCTTGCGTTATTATTAACTTCTTGGCCATGCAAGACTAAGGGCAACGGCCCATTCATAAAAAGTTTCGTAATAGCCTTGCTTGTTATTTGTTTCAATTATTATTTTGATAAATTGTATGTTGCACCGATTCTTGATTTGAATGCTAGATAGGACCCTAGAGACATGCGATGGTATACGAATAGATTTTGTAACGCCTCGATTTTCAGACACGTTAATTAAATCATTTTTATTTGATTTAATAATTCAATAAATATTTTGAAGAATTTTAATCTCGAAAACAGAGTTTAGCAGCAGAAGTCTTAATATTTGATTTATCAAGATAACATAATATGAGTTTTAGAAAAGGTATAGAGTTAATGATTACATTTCTTGGAATTGGAAGTACGGTATTAAAAGTAGATCAGAATGACTTCTAATGGTTTCTCCATGGTTTGACAAACTCCCCATCCTAGTCTGGGAGGTCTTCGATGATGTACGGCTCCTCTAGTTGGTTGTACTGCTCCTCCTTGGTACCTAGCATTTTTTAAATGTCGTGAGTCGAAACTCAGAAGATAAAACCCTGACCCTACTAACCCCTTACGTTACGGCTAGCAGATAATACAATTGAAGAACAGAAATATAACACATCATCCATTTCTTATAATCTATTCTCTTACTTACGTGAATCTACGTTCTTTTCCATAAGATTGATCTTCCCTCCAATCACTAACTATGACCGTGTCATGAGCCAATCCCCTCTTGCCTGTCCTGCACGCGGGGCTCTAAAAGGAGATATTCCGTTTATAGCCATAACAAGGGCACGAGGATCTCTTGGAACTGCCCATGGCATACCACTAGTTAAGATTGCCGCAATCATTGAAATTGGGCCCCTGTTCGCACCCATTTCAGTAATTCGGTCCTCATAAACATTTATTAACACAGGATTGGGCCCCTATTCTCATCCATCCTCCTACAAGACTGTGCCCCTGTTCGCACCCATCTTACTACAGGATTGGGCCCCTATTTGCACTCATCCTCCTACAAGACTAGGCCCCTGTTCACACCCATCATAATACAAGGCTGGGTCTCTATTCGCACCCGCCTTACACACAAGATTGGGCCCCTGTTAGCCCCCATCTTAACACGAGACGGAGACCCTGTTCGCACCCATCTCCAATTCGTAATTCATTCATTTTCCAATTCATCCTTTACCTAATATCGTCTAGATGATTCATAGTGTATACCAACCAGTTATCCTGATCTCGACCTTAATCAAATATAGCTTAATTGGAACTTTAAAGTTGATACAATGCATGAAAAACAATGACAAAATCATACAATGGTGTCCAAGTATCAATTCGACTCATAACGTGATAAGAAAGAATACTCTGACATTATTTATCAAAAAGAACTTTAATTTATCACGTGATGTATTTCAAAAAGAGATAACAAGTATATCAATTAATAAAATGCAAGTAAGTAAAAATAGTTAATATTTTATGATTGGGCCGATGCCTTTAAGCTTCCTTAAATGAACAAGTATTTTTATTAATACTAAAGAGGTTGGTTTAGTCATTAACCAAACGAAAGGTAATTTAGTCATTTACTAATTTAATGCTTCTATGTATAAAATGGTTACAACACAAGTAATACTTATTTTACTATAGTGTACTATTTGTTTATTAGAATAGTTATTATATCTATAAACTGAGGGACTAGTTATAATATGATATTAATACCTTTGGACCAAACTCAACATACTTATCAAACTAGGAGGGGGTAAGTGTAATTCTAGTGTCTATTTTTCAAAAACAACGTCTATGAACAGTAATGTTTTACAGTAACATTTCGGAAAAACATAGTAAACATTTCAGTTTGCTGGGTTTTGATCCGTAAGCCTATTTCTTTCATTCTAGCTCGTTAAATACAGACAAATATTAATAAAATCATGATCAGGGGTCAAAAACGGTTCATAAACTATGCCCAGGGTCCTCCGGAACACGTTCAAAGGTTTGAAAATGGAAAATACAACATTTAATGATCTAGCCGCAAGGTTGAGCTCTGGACGCGAGGTCAAAGTTCATGGCCGCAACGTAATAATGGTCCAGACGCAAGGTTGAGTTGGACCTCCAGCCGCAAGGTCAAACGGGTCAGAGATGGCAGCCGCAACATTTGACTTCGCGGCCGTAACTTTCGGACTGTTTCAGTGCAGAATTTTCTATCGCTTTGTTTTGATGCATGGGGCGTTCTAGGGACCATGGGTACTGTTCAAAACACTTAAATATACTTAGGAGAAGGTGGTTTAAGGGGTTTACTACCTTAGTTTTGGTTTTACGAGCTCGAAACGTAAACGGAGTGTTTTTGGTTCGTTGGAGAAGACGACTGGAACCGGGGCCGTTGGGGGTGTCTCCTTAGGACTTTTTGATGGGTTTGGACTGCTTGAGGATGGTATTGAAGTTTGGAACCTCAAATTTGGCCGTAGCATGTCGTTTTGATCGAAACCCACTTTCTTTCTCTCTCTAAACCTCCATAACCGAAACTCAAGTTTCTCTCTCTTTCTTCCTTCTTTTTTGGATCCCAGAGGTGGCAATGAGGTGGTGTGATATTGGAGGGGGTTTTGGAGAGGTATTTATAGATTGGGAGAGGAGTGGAGGCCAAGGAAATGGGGAAAGAGAGAGAGATACGAGTGAGAGAGAGAGAGAGAGGCAGAGAGAGGGCTGGAAAGGAGGAAAGGAAAGTCATGGTAGGTGCAGGAGGTGGGGGTGCAGGTGGTGAGGTGGTGGTTGTGGCTTAGAGGCCAAGAAAAATGAGGGAAGGGGGGAGAGAGAGAGAGAGAGAGAGAGAGAGAGAGAGAGAGAGCAGGAGAGATGAGGTGGTACGGTTGGTTATGGAGATGGGTGTGAATGTGAGAGGTGTATATAAGTGTGTGTGTGTGTGTATATATATATATATGCATGTATATATACATAAAGGAGATGCTACAGTGTCCACCCGCAGTTTGGGGACACCGTAACTTTTGGTGTAATTGACCATTAAAAGGCATAACAAAATCAATGATGTGTATAACCAAAACCTTACAGAGGCATAATCCCCAAAATCCCCAAAATTTCTGAGGATTTTGGGAGTTATGCCTTTGTAAGACCAGTGTTATACATATCACTGGTTTTTGTTGTGCCTTTTAATGGTCAGTTATGCCAAAAGTTACGGTGTCCCCAAACGGCGAGTGGACACCGTAACATTTCCCTATACATAATATCTTTTAACAAAATATTATTGTTATTTTGTTGAAACAATTTTGTTCTTAATACGACGTATTAATTGATGATTTTAAAATAAGCTAATAAAATTTGGGATGGAAGTCTATATTTTTATTCAAAAAAAAAAAAAACGGCCCGAAATTCGGGTCATTACAGATTTCACCTAAGGGGATGCAAGGTAATGGATAAATTGAAAAGTTTAGAGATGTTAGAGATTACCTGCAGGCAGGATTTTGAGAAGTTAATTAAGACGAGTGCTAACAGAGGCCCAGTCTCCAAACTGGTGGGAAGTCCACTGATGATTTGAATTTGGCAGGAGTTCAGTGATGATTGTGAAGTGATGGCTAAAGTAGGCGAACCCTTGTTATGTCATGGCATGATAAGTTTTCCATTTGTTTGTAATTATTGGGATACACGCTCGGTATATAATTTAGGTGTATTTACGACAGCAAAAAGAAGTGATCTCATGGGACATGGCATGACTAGCAATTGGGGAGGAAAGATCTCGCAGATGAGATCTTAGATTTCATGTTAGATTAATGGATAGTAATAAATCGATTGATGTGAAAAATCTATGTTTTACTTCTTCGCATCATTATTATCCTATCACTTGCGAGTTGTAAAGTAAGAGGGGTAGTTGGGTTGGATTATTCTACTGGGTGAACTTTATTACTCAGGTACGGATTGTCTGGCATCCATGCCAGATTTTGCAGAAAACCAAGAATAGACATAGAACCCTAAAGGCAAGCAGTATTATGCAGAGGAGAATCCAGAGATGGGTCTTGAGCTGGAGTATGCTTGGGATCCGTATCAAGCCTAGGAGTCGACTCTATGTGTTGTCTATTTCATTACCACAAAGAATATTTTAGTATTTCCACATTAGTTTGTAGTAAATGAATTCTTATGTTGAATTATCTGTTTTGGATTTTGAACTTTAATAAAGTAAAATTTCAAAAATTAATATTTAATGCCTCCGATTTTTATTCTGAAAATCGGGGTGTTACACAATCCCTAAGGGTGGTTTGATATGCTTTTGGTGTATGTGGATAATCACTAAGTTGGTAACAAAAGTGATGAATAAAACTTGCCAACTTGGTATAAAAAATTGTAAACCTTTACTTGAGCAAGTATGGGGGGTATATATAGGAGATGCGAGAGAGAGAGAGAGAGAGAGAGAGAGAGAGAGAGAGAGAGCACGCGCGCTTCAACCAGCTAAGCAATGACTGGTTGCCTTGCCACAAAAGTCCTCCCTCAAGAGAGGGAAAAGGTTGATGGGAGAGGATGTGGACATGTCTGGTTCGGAGACTATTTTTCTGGCAAAATGGAAGCTTCTTATGTGTTGTACACCTCTGATCATGGCAACTACATGCTGAATAAAATAAGTTTGACCAGAGTTCTAATCAGCGCACGCAAGTTTGAAACTTGCGTGCGCTGGTCAATGGGAAGGGTTGACCAGTGCGCGCGAGTTGTAGGTGTACGCGCGCCATTTAAAGTTATTTTGCCTTGGTCATGGTCAAACCTAATCGTTTGACCAATAACTGGCACTTTGACTCGCGCGCGCTGGGTCTGAACCAATGCATGACAGTAGGGTAGAGGTTAGGTTCTAAAGGGTATCAAAAACTCCAAGTTCAACCACTCAATATTGCCGAAGTATTCTTAATCCATTTCATCGTAGGAGAATCAAAAATCGAAAGTAAATTAATCTGGAAACCAAGGTTGAGATGTCTACATCCCTCAAAACCCAAGTCTCACTTCTCCCCCACCCATCCATTCTCCTCCTCCTCCTCCTCCCTCTCTCTAAAACCATGACCTTGAGAGAGAAGGCTACTAACAGTGTCACACCCCGCCCCGCAAATGGCACCAAAAGTGGGCCCGAGTCAGCGCGACTACGTGACATTCCACACATAAAACCAAACCACACTTCACATCCTGTCAGAATAAACACCCAGCGGAAGACTTATCACCTTAACATAAAAATGAGCCGATGTATCGACCAACTAACCACGACCTCGCACAACTAAACAAATAATATAGTTTAACAATACTTTAAAAATTCTACACTTCAACACATCTACTGGCGACTTATTTATAACTTATATAAATCAACTTCTTAGTTCACTACCTATAACCAACTCGCTCATCCACATCATCCAATGCTAGCACAACCACTTCTTAACACGATGACCGGTAGTGGACCCACTCTACGCAACCTGCTACCTGACAGACCAAAAAGGAAAGCCAGAGTGTGTGAGATATATAAATACTTAACAAAATATAGCAACAACCGAATGAATAACAACAAGAATATAAATTCCCAACATTACTGAAATACTCAAATGTATATAATAGATATAACCACCACATCCTCCAAATACAACATAACAGTAATATCCAACGGCTAAAAAACAATCTCAACTTGTCAACAGCTTATTAAGAAATTAAGAGCAACACCAGGCATACAGCCAATAATTTAAGGCATAAGCCTTTTGGCATTAAGCCAATCACCGGGTACACAACCAACAACTTAAGGCATAAAAACCTTTTGGCATATAGCCAATCATCGGGCACATAGCCAATAACTTAAGGCATAAAAGCCTTTTGGCATAAAGCCATTCACCGGGCACTAAGCCAACATTCAAGTTCAATTCAATATAGAACAACATCTATGAATCAAACACTCACATATCACAACCGAATCTCGTGTCCCACACACCATGCTCCCAACCATCGATAAATAAGCGATATAGCTTACGATATGGTGTGCCTCACACGCGAACATTCCCAACATATCAAACACTAAACAACTATAGCATGATATATACTCACCATTACAACAATATCTCATTAAAGATAATCATATCGAAAGCTTACTACGATTAGCAAGATATACACTCACCACCACAATAACATTTTATTGGGAAGAATCATATCAGACACACTCACCATTGTATCAACCGAGATACGCCAAACTTATAGTTTCGGCACCTTCCATTTGACCAGCTCATTACCTAGTCATAAGCTAACTCATATTAGCATATGAATCCCTTCGAATGTTTAAGTAAATATATGATACACCCCATAATATATTTATCATGCTAACAAGTGTCAAAAAGGTTAACAAGGCCACCAACACCACCTAAACCATTTAACAACCATTTGACATCAAATTATAAAACTAATAAGGTATTAGACGATACCCAACGAATACAAATATGTCCATGTTAAGGCCTAGAAGTGCCCCCAATCAAACGTAAGAATATAAATAGGACATAACTCTTAAAATCGGTTTGAAAACCATAACCATCCTATCGTATTCTGACCATAACTTCCTACTAGTTTAAAATTAGGTCATGAGACTACCACCATTAGAAAGTACACCTCCGGTACATGAATTTTGATACAAAATTTGCCCAAAACGGAGTTCGAACGACAAAGTTATGCTTGTCCGAAATTACACACACAACTGCCCAAAATTGCAGATTCTGCATGTCTATCAACTTCAAATCACAAACTGATTTAACCTAGTACAAAAAAAGCCACAACCCCTACATATTCTAAAAGGTATACGAGTCTAGTTTCAGAATCAACAACCCGTGCGCTAATCCGATACTCGAGCTAAAAGATATGACCATTTTTCCAAAGTGTGTTAGTGCAACAAATACAAAACTCAGCAGGAACACACCAATTTGTAAATCTGCCAAACCTAGAATATGCATCTAATAAACCCCAAATTTGATACACACTATTATCACTCATCAAAGTTCATCTCTGATTTTTTTCCAGATTTTTCACAATAAAGGAACCTAGTCAAAATTACCCCCAAACTCAAAAATTATGTGCAGCGAAACACAATTTCCAGTAGAACAATTTGTGTTCGAAAATTCATTAAAAATAGAATACTTAATACTTTTTGGAAATTCCAACGCCAAAATATCACCAACTTATCAATCTTTCAGACTCATAAAGATCCATAATCAGAAAAATCGCTTAACTATAAAAAATTGATGAAAGACGCCACTCTGTAAGCTGTATGCTAAAAAAATAGGAATCCAACCACAGCTTGGTTTACGATTTTTATCTTTTTCTGCAGTTCTCACAAAATTCTAAAAATTTACAACTGTATACTAGACACATAAATGAACATCCACTAAAAATTACAGATATTTGCAAAATCTCTAAGTACCTTGAATAATTTCGTGAAGAATAGTCATGCACCTGTCTTTCTCTTCTTCTTCTTCTTCTTCTCTCTCTCTCCACGAAAATCATATAGGAATGGAGAACGTTAAATATTCCCAGGATATTTTGCTATATAAGGGCACAAGGGAATTTATCACATGCAAACGGAACCACGTCTTAACTTATGCTCCAATCACAAATCACACACAAGACCCTCGCAAGTTCTATTGTTTAAGATTTAAACCCTCAAAACATGTAGTTCAATTAAAAGTAATTGAAATACCGAAATATCCGGGGCGAGTATTACAACTCTCCCCCCCCCCCCCCCCCGCCCCCTTAAAAATTTCATCCCCGAAGTTAGAACCAACTGCCCCACACCAGCGACTACCAAAACTATTAGGTTACTTAAATAGTCATTTCCCACGACCACACATAAAAACAAAGACATTACCTATAACCTCAATACCACCAAATCAAAAGCAATATATCGCTAGACTACACAATCTCACAACACCTTGATAGGTGCAACACCTTTCACAAGATAATATATACCCAAGATCAAAACCTTAGTTACTCTTTCAAATACACCATCGTGTAATCCACTCTCATTCACCTTCACCTCCTAACCAAAACTCTTTTGTTAAACATGTCTTTATTGCACAAAACATATAGAACACAACACCCTCATGATTCATATATATATATATATATATAAAACCTCCTTATTTCACGTCAACTCTCGTTGAAAACATTCACACGAGTCTCGCAAATACTAACTCAATACCGATTTGTCCTTTCAAAGAGGACTCATGACTCTCAATTTACATCACCGTACCTAACTTGTGTACACAATAACACCACCTTTATCATTTCACACAATTCCTCCGTAGGAAATTTATGAGCTTATCCTTTAATAGAGTAAGTTCCAACCAGAAACTCTCTAACTCTCGCTAAAATCAATATAACGCAACCTTAACAATTTTCTTTGTAAAATTGATCTCATTATCAATACCAACTTTCTAAACACCACATCAACACGCACTCTCAATCTATGAGTATTACCTTTTAAGAAAAGTAAGTTATAACTTCATACTATTAGCCAACTCATTATTACTACTTGGTATACTATCAAACACCAATCTCGGCAACCATGTTTTTTTAAACATATATAACCAAATTCAACCAATCATTATATCACACAAATATACCAAAACAATCACACCTATCACACAAAAATAACACCTCAAAAAAAATTGTATATACTAGTATACAATCCAACCCAACGAATACTAACACGAATCAATAATCCACTTAACTTCCTGACCATCAATCCATCACAAAACTTGCTACCATAGTAGCCTAATTATCACTTAAGATTTCACCTCTGACCCTAGCATCACCCACAACCCACTTTCTTTATGCACTCGCAAAGAAACCCCAACATCCTCTCCATCACTCTTTTACAACTAAGATCCTAACACTATTCCACGTCCCATTGTCAACTCAGTACCATTCCCGAATTCCGTTTCAGAAGCTCGAACTCAGTTCTGTTGTAACGTGTTCCTTCAAAACAAGGTTAGTCCATAACATAAATATCATTGATGGCATGCGAATATGACAATATACAAAATGTGTCGCGATTTGATAGGCACACTGTCTATTTCATCATAACACCACTAACACTCCAATTGACTAGACTGACTCTGACACGAAGTCATAATGCATGATCATGATATCAAATCGAACAACAAATAAAAGTTAGACCTGTCCCATTCTCTCATAATGGTTTTCAAGAACACAAGCACTCCGCCCCAGTTTCACTTCTGCGAAGTTAACCCATTGCTCACCTGACCCTTGCCAGTATTTATAGACATTGATCACTCTCTCAACACAATTCATTCCTAGTCCAACTTGTACCTCTCCAACTTGCACCATTCAAACCCTGTTAAACAAATTAGAGCCTAAAAATAACTCCCCCTTTGTAATACCAACCATTCACATTTACCATTTGTATTTGCTCCTATTTTCCAACTAATTCCCATCACCCAGAACGCGACTTTCAATTCCTTCCAAACTCACTACTCCGACCATTAGGCAACCATTTCACCCATTAACACTACATCCGACGACTATCTCACCACCTTTTTAACACTCATTCGTATAGGTAATAAGATATTGAATAATACTCACCTACACCTATCACCTGATAGACAACCAAAACCATATACTAGTTCACATAGAACCAATATAACCATCTTCACGTAACAATAAACCATTATGTTTTACATCTACATTTATCAACTTATAACACATACACCCACGTACTCACACCACATATATCCATATACTCAATACCTTACATGTCACTTAAGAACACATAACCAAAGGCAAATAGTTCATAAATACACATCACTACTTATTCAAATTCCCATAAGTAACATTATAACGTTACCGAATACAGCCAACTCAAGGCAACACAAAACCGTCATCTGTAAGATTCTCAACTTCCACCTTATTTGATCCTTTCAACTAAACAAAAGTATTTACAACCCCATATCGTTTCCTTAGACACTATGCCCAAAAACATTACTACATTTAGATGTGTACATACCCACAATTCTTTTTTTTCTTTTTTTTAAAAGTTCAACGTTCTCCACACCTGCTCAACTCATTTCAAAAATTTTCAACTTTTAGAATAGTTAACTCTTCCCACACAACGGATGGATAACAACCATCTTAAACCTTATATCTAGCAATACATATATCTCTATGTAAGTGTCACCTCATTCGCGTGCACATACTAGACATGTACCCAACCATACATAAATGAAGCAATATAGCTTCTAAATATTCACACCCTTTTTTTTCAAGGTCTCCTCATATTCACCACAAAACCTTGATGCTAATATTTCAAATTTAAATTAGCCGTCACTAGTTTATAAACTCCAACTTCCAAAAGTCTCCCCACCCTTAACCTACACTATAGCAAGGTTAACATAGCATATAAAAGCACATAATGATTATTCTAAGTGCATAACAATCAGTGATAACACGGTAAATAAGTTTAACTCCTAGATGTCATTCAATATTGAAAATACTTATCGCCATTTCCGGCAAAGCCTGAGTTCCTTGACATGCATAAGCACATACTCTCCATAATGCCATGAATTCTCAAATCCCTTTACCTCCAACACTTTGAACAAGATCCATATAAGACACCGCATGTGCCTGTGCAATCTACTATGGAACACTTACCATTCACAGCTCCATGAACTGAGTCACATTAACAACCTATTTCAGCAATCCAAACCACCAACAACATCGTGCTAAGTATTAAATACACACACGTTAGTCACCCACTAACCCTTACTCGACAGACTCAACACCCTATGGTCCACTACTAAATCCCCCAATCGCCTCTCAACACAAAGATTAAAAGTACTAGCTATGATACCAAGTTATCACGCCCCGCCCCGCCTCGCAAATGGCACCCAAAATGGGCCCGAGTCGGCGCGACCACGTGGCATTCCACAAATAAAACCAACCACACTTCACATCCTGTCAGAATAAACACCCAGCGGAAGACTTATCACCTTAACATAAAAATGAGTCAATGTATCGACCAACTAACCACGACCTCGCACAACTAAACAACAATATAGTTTAACAATACTTTAAAAATTCTACATTTCAACACATCCACCGATGACTTATTTATAACTTATATAAATCAACTTTTTAGTTTACTACCTACAACCAACTCGCTCATCCACATCATCCAACGCTAGCATAACCACTTCTTAACACGATGACCGGTAGTGGACCTACGCAACCTGCTACCTGGCTGACCAAAAAGGAAAGCCAGAGTGTGTGAGATATATAAATGCTTAACAAAATATAGCAACAACCGAATGAATAACAACAAGAATGTAAATTCCCAACATTACTAAAATACTCAAATGTATATAATACATATAACCACCACAATAGTAATATCCAACGGCTAAAAGACAATCTCAACTTGTCAACAGTTTATCGAGAAATTAAGAGCAACACCAGCCACGCAACCAATAATTTAAGGCATAAGCCTTTTGGCATTAAGCCAATTACCGGGCAAATAGCCAATAACTTAAGGCATAAAAGCCTTTTGGCATAAAGCCATTCACCGGGCACTAAGCCAACATTCAAGTTCAAACACTCATATATCACAACCGAATCTTGTGTCCCACACACCATGCTCCCAACCATCGTTAAATAAGTGATATAGCTTACGACATGGTGTGCCTCACATGCAAACATTCCTAACGTATCAAAAACTAAACAACAATAGCATGATATATACTCACCATTACAACAATATCTCATTAAAGATAATCATATCGAAAGCTTACTACGATTAGTAAGATATACACTCACTACCACAGCAACATTTTATTAGGAAGAATCATATCAGACACACTCACCTTTGTATCGACCGAGATACGCCAAACTTACGGTTTCGGCACCTCCCATTTGACCAGCTCATTACCTAGTCACAAGCTAACTCCTATTAGCATATGAATCCCTTCGAATGTTTAAGTAAATATATGATACACCCCATGATATATTTACCATGCCAACAAATGTCAAAAACGTTAACAAGACCACCAACACCTCCTAAACCATATAACAACCATTTGATACCAAATTATAAAACTAATAAGGTATTAGACGATACCCAATGAATACAAATATGTCCATCTTAAGGCCTAGAAGTGCCCCCAATCAAACGTAAGAATATAAATATGACATAACTCTTAAAATCGGTTTGAAAACCATAACCATCCTATCGTATTCTGACCATAACTTCCTACTGGTTTAAAATTAGGTCATGAGACTACCACCATTAGAAATTACACCTCCGGTATATGAATTTTGATATAAAATTTGCCTAAAACGGAGTTCGAACAACAAAATTATGCTTGTCCGAAATTACATACACAAATGCCCAAAATTGCAGATTCTGCACGTCTATCAACTTCAAATCAAAAACTAATTTAACCTATTACAAAAAAAGCCACAACCCCTGTAGGGGGATGAAAACGATTGGTACTTCGAATCAACTGGATCGCAACGGCTTATTCGTGCCTCTTCACCGGAACCCTAACTCGTCGTCTGAACCCTAATCTGCAAAATAGACAGGGGGTGAGTGCACCTTTGCCTCTCGTGGCAAAGGCCCTCCGATGCCTTTGTTAGTATCACGTACTAACAATTAAACCCTAATTATCAGTAGGAAAGCAATAATAATGCAACGTATTGCGTACCTTTCACCTCTAGGTTTACCTCGTATTTATAGATTTATGGATGCTTGCTGTCCAAGCATCCTTGTTGCCATAGGATTCCTAACTCGTATAGGAAACCCAGGATATCAAGGAGTCTCGTTTCCTTTATCAATTTATGGAAAAGAGTCCTTTTTAGGATTCTTTTCCATTAAGAGCCGATCATCCCATACTTGTTGGGTATCTTCCTCAGATCCTATAATCTTGGGATCCTATTCCTTTACGGAACATGACTACTCTGGAATCTTTCAAAGTATTCCCTCTGCTCCTACTCTCGACTGGAGTTCCATCTTTGCTCGGCCATCTGATGGCCGAACAGACGGCTTGGACCAGTTACCTCACATGTAACTGGTCCTTGAGCCCATACATCCTTCCTGGACCATTGGCTTCTCATGTCACTGGTCCATATTGCCGAACACTTGTTTAGCACGATGACTGTCCTGTCTATATTCAAACTGTGGTCCCACGTACCATTTATTCGGATATCGATTGCATTGCTTTCAATCCGTGATAACTCGTATCACGTGCTAGGTTCTTTATATCATCTGTTCGGCTGTATCATAACCGAACAGTCTGCTTATAGCCATGACTTCTCATATCACTGGTCCATATTGCTATTCGCCGAACTGCCCGGCGGTAAGTCCTGTCGTACTTACCGCGCGCTTCCAAACGTCACGTGTTCGGCAACTAAATGTATGTGCTCGGGAATACCTCCCTACAACCCCCACATATTCTGAAAGGTATACGAGTCTAGTTTCAAAATCAACAACCCGTGCGCTAATCTGATACCCGAGCTAAAAGATATGACCATTTTCCCAAAATGTGTCAGTACAGCAAATACAAAACTCAGTAGGGACACCAATTTGTAAAATTCGTCAAACCTAGAATATGCATCTAATAAACCCCAAATTTGGTACACACCATTATCACTCATCAAAGTTCATCTTTGATTTTTTCCAAATTTTTCACAATAAAGGAACCTAGTCCAAATTACCCCCAAACTCAAAAATTTTGTGCAGCGAAACACAATTTTCAGCAGAATAGTTTGTGTTTAAAAATTCATTAAAAATCGAATACTTAATACTTTTCAGAAATTCTTACGCCAAAACATCACCAACTTATCAATCTTTCAGAGTCATAAGGACCCATAATAAGGAGGTTTGCTTAACTATAAAAAAATTGATGAAAGACGCAACTCTGTAAGCTGTCTGCTCAAAAACAGAAATCTGACCACAGCTTGGTTTACGATTTTTATCTTTTTCTACACTACTCACAAAATTCTGAAAATTTACAACCGTATACTAGACACATAAATGAACATCCACTAAAAATTACAAAAATTTGCAAGATCTCTCTAAGTACCTTGAATAATTTCATGAAAAACAGTCCTGCACCTATCTTTCTCCTCTTTTTCTCTCTCTCAATCCACAAAAATCAGATAGGAATGGAGAACGATAAATATCCCCAGGATATTTTGCTATATAAGGGCACAAGGAAATTTATCACATGCAAGGGGAATCGCGTCTTAACTTATGCTCCAATCACAAATCACACACAGGACTCTCGCAAGTTCTATTGTTTACGATTTAAATCCCCACGACATATAGTTCAATTAAAAGTAATTAAAATTTCGAAATATCCGGGCAGGTATTACAAACAGCCTTATTGGTTCCATATTGCATTTTTTGAGCATGGCGTAGATCTTAGGCTCGGAATAGTTAACAATCTCCCCCAAGCTCTGTACCATCTTCCTCAATGGCAACAACATTGCTGCAGATTTTAAAGCCTAACTACAGATGTTGGTGTTTGGATTCGAGGCCGAAATTGAAGGAAGACGAGGAATTACATTTAGAGAGAGGCAAATGGGCTCCAGACTCCAACTAGGAGTCACAAGCTTGTTGAACTGGCCTCAAGCTCCATAATTTTATTATATATTTTTTCAGTTTGAATAATATAGAGTGGGTTCTCAAATCTATTTTTTTAGTTCACTTTCAGTCTAATTTTGGAATTCCTCCCCAAGAAGTACAACCCACCGATCTAATTAATCTCCACAGATTTGTAGTGTACATGTCCTGTAGTATGGGTAATATTTTGGTTCAGATCTGGTTTGTAACAGAGAGAAGAAAAAGAAGGGACTCAGCCTTTTTCATCTCCCTTTTCCACTTTCCTATCAAAAATTTTCCAAATCAAACGACCCCTCAACTTCCCCCCTTTTCTTTCAGGATTGACACAAATCAGAGCGCAAAGCCACCTTCGTTTCAGCTTCTTCTTATGGTACAATTGAAGCATCGTCACCCTTTTCGCCAGCCATCAGGAATGGGTTTCTATGGGGGCCAAAGTTCAGCTGTTGAGTTTTTTTTTTCGCTTGCTTTTTTATTTGGATGTTGATGTAAAACCATTGAACGGGTTTTTGTGGGGGGATTGTAGGGAGGAAGGACATGTTAGAGATTTGAAATTTGAGGATTTGAGAGATGAGGGAGAAAAGAGAAAGGGAGGCGAGAGAGACATCGAGGTAAAGGGGTGGTGGTTGGTAGGGACGTAGAGGGGGCAGGCCAGGAGGAAGGGATGGGTGGGAGAGGAGAGAAAAACTTGGGGTTTTGAGGGAGGAGAGGAATGGACAATTCTACCCCTCACATGTCGATTTTTCGTCCAAATATGTAACGGCATCCAACTAAAGGGTGACATTGGAACCAATTAGAAAGTGAAAGTATTTATTTGTCCAAATTAGAAGGAAAAAGACCAAATTAGTTTTTTTGTCAAAGTCAAAGGAATATAAAAGAAATTTTCTCAATTCCTGTCGTGTGGCTAATACAAAGCAAGCAAGAGTGCATTTAGTTCCAACTAGAGGCCAAGCACACGCGATGCGTGTGCGAGTTCAAATTTTTGCAATTTTTTATCACATTTTTTGTCAAATCCGATTTGTACATGCATCGCGTGTGCCCCGGCCTCTGGTACTATACTAACGCCACACTCGTATGGTATGTGCCCGACACAACTATGAAATAAAGTAAGAAGAAATAGTAAGAAAACCGAATCAAATCGAATCGTACTGAATTTTGTGGACCTATGCTCTTGGTCACCGACTTGAAATTTTCCCAAAGTGTTTCAAGTTCGGGGTTTTTTTTTTCCTTTGTACAAAGGTTAGAGGGGTTTTTTGTTGTCTCATCTAGATATGTTTATCCATAGAGTTTTTCTTTTGAGAAACCTTTGTCCAAAGGTTTTTGGAAAGGAAAAGTAGAAAAATTAATGCCTTGTTCTCTTTGCAATTCAAAAAGAATTTTTCAAAAAATTTCCCTTAGATTTTTCATACTTTCAACATTTCTCTCTCTATCTCTCTTCAATTATTACTTATACTATTTTTTAAAAACAATTTCAAACACCAATCCAAACATAGCATAAAAGTGAGAGTACAGGCAAGTAAGAATTAAAGTTAGAGGAGAAAAATAGTAGTAAACAAAAGATAAAGTAGAATATAAATTGTACTTTCTCTTGAATTCTACTCCTACGTTACGTGTTTGGTTGGATCAGCCAACAGCTTTTTGGCAGCCATAGTTTTTGGTTTGGTTTTTTCCACCGAGAACGATAATAGTTCTGTGTGAATTAGTGCAGTGTGCAGAATTATGTACCTGCTAGTGCTTATACGTAGAGAGGAGAGGCAGAGACACGGAAAGGAGGGAGAGATCATGCAGTTTGGTAACTGCAATGTGAATTTACATATTTGCCTATAAATTTTTAAACATTTTGTTCACACATTTGATGGGTATTTTTGGAAATGAAAATACATGACAATGAGACACCAAACTGGTGCTCTCCCTTTATATATTAGAATAGATAGATTTTATCCTCCCACGGTTCTACCTCATGTTCATTGCTCAGGGGTATTCCCGTCTTTTTGCTTGTTTTGTGGTGGGTCCTTGGCACTATTTGGCGAATTTTCAAATGACTTATGTTGTGTTTGGATCCTTTCAAAAAAAAAAATGTTGTGTTTGGATCATAGTTGTCAATCCCGTTCCGTACCGGCCGGTACGTACCGGAATTGAAGAAAACCGGTACCCTAACACCCCAATACCGTTCCGGGCCAAATACCGGTCGGTACCGGCCGTTTCGGGAAATACCGGCCGGAAACTGAATTAAAAAATTGGAAAGAAAGAAATTTTAGCAAAACGTGGGCTTATCTATAGTACGTGCGCGAGGCTCAAAATCCCGGATTTGCACCCCCCCTGCGCGCGAATAACCCGTGACGCGCACCCGGTTAATTGGTTTCCGAATCAGTTTTTACCAAATTGCATTCGGCCATGGTCTGTTTTCCCGAGCGCGCGAGACCTCTCCTTGGATTTTCCTTCACAAGCTCACTAGTGTGCAAAGTCTTTTAAGGTGGAAAAGAGTTTTGTAACTAAGCAATGTGGGACAAAAAGGCAAACACAATATTTTATGACTTCACACCAAAATTCCAACAACAACAATTTATTTATTATGATCGTGAATCAGTAACAACGTCTTATGACAAGTATTATTGTTAATAGAATTTTTCTGCGCGATTTATATACTTGTAATGTTTGATTTTGGACTCCAAATGGTGAATTTTGTTGTCTTAATATAGATATTTTATGATGAATTTCATGGTATGGGAGATTTTTTTGAATTATAATTATATATAATTATTATATATATTGTAGTTGCGGTAAATCCGAAACGGTACCCGGTACCTGACCGGTACCGGTACGTACCGTACCAGTAGGAAAACCGGTACCCTGTCCGAAACGGTATTCAGAACTATGGTTTGGATGAGTTTTTAAGAAATTTTTAAAATTTTTTTTGGGGTTATGAATGGAGAGAGAAATGATAGTAATGATTGGAAATAAGGGTAATAATTAGAGAGAGATAGAGAGAAAAATGAGAAAAATGATTAGAAATATGTGTAAGTAATGATTGAAAGTAAGAGTAATGAGTTTTTTTTGAATTAAAGAATTTTTTTTCAAATCACGCATAAATTGGGTTTTCGGACTTTGTCAATATTCCGTTTGTGTCCCTGAATTTTTTGCCTGATTTTGTCTTTTTGCGGTCGGAAATTCAAGTTTTCTGTAGGGTTTATTTGGTCTTTTCATTCCTCAGCTTCTTCGTCGTCACGCGTAAAGACGAAGAAGCCTCTCGACAGCTGCCGCAGAAGACAGCGACGTCTCTCTCGTCTCCATATTCGGCGATTCGTATTTCGCGTCTTCATCTCAAGGATTCGTACGTCGTTTCCGTCTATGTTTCTGATCGTCTATGTTTTCGGACCACGCAGGTATTTCTAACGCTGGTGTGTTCATTGACGCATTGATTTTGGCGATTTGGATTTGGGGAAGGGAGTTCTCTCTTTCCGACTTCTTCCTCTTTCTGTTCGACCTGGGGTGAGCTTGATTACGGCGCAATCAGGTGTGTTGTTAAGTGTTGTTTTTGCAAAGAAATTGATTCTAGGGTTTTCGCTCGGTTTTTGTTCCAAGCTGTAGTGCTCGAAATCGAGATCAGTAGAATGAAATGGTTTTCGCTCTGTTTTTGTTCTAACGTGAGTTCTATGTGTTGTGCTCTAATAGATGTTTATTTATTGGTTTTAGTTTGTTTTTTTCAAAACCAGTTTTGCTTTATTTGTTTGTGGTTTGAGTAGCTTTTTGGGTATGGAAAGTGTTTTTTTAGGGTTATCTCTCTTGCTCATTGATAGTAGCTATTCGCGTAGGGTACTCAATGATAGTGACTGTTTGTGTTAGTATCTATTGTGCGATTGGGTCAGCTATAGAATTTCAGAACCTTTTTAAACTTTGTATTATGTGATCTTAGTACATGTTGTGTTTAGTTTGTTTTTTCTTAATGTGTTACATCTTTGTGTTTCTGGATAGTCCTTGTGTGTCCAAATGGTGGTCCATGTTCCGTTTATGCAGGAGAAGTACAGTGTCCCCACTAAAGATAAGTTAACCGAAAATAACAACTGCTTCACTTACTTACTCAAACTAGGGTTTTAATTGTTTTTTTTTCTTTTTGGTTCTTTGTGTTTGTATGGTTAAATAGCACCCCTGGATTGAACAATTAGCTGAAAGGTAGAAAGATCAAACCAGTTTGTCAATGATGATTCTGATAATCAATGAATAGGGTTTGCGGAATGATCATAGTTGGACAAGGGATGTGTTCATTCCTTCTATAGGCATACCTTATAGGTTTGAAAGAACAAAATAACAGCACTTCACTTACTGAAACTAGGGCTTATTTGTTCTCTCGGTGATGTTTGTATTGTTAAATAGCCCCCCAAAGACTAGGGTTTATAAGTTGTCAAGGGGTTATCCAAAGATGCATGATCATTTTGATTATCTATGAACTGGGTGTGTGGAGAAGTGCGAAGTCTCCACTAAAGATAAATGAACGAAATAACAACCACTTCACTTATTACTCAAATTAGGGTTTATTTTGTTTGTATTAATAGCCCCTGGATTCAACAATTAGCTAAAAGGAAGCAAGACAAACTGTTTTGTCAGTGATGATTTCGATAATGTTTGAATTGGCTTTGTGGAATATGATTATAGTGGTTTAAGTGGCGTGTTGATTTGCAGTTATATGCATGAATTAGATGTCTATATGAATCTGTTGAAACATTTTCGCATGCTCTTATGTTTACAGAGATCTAAAAGCACATTTTTTCCTGATGGCCATCAATGATGCTGCAAAAGATTGGGGCGCACTATGAAATAAGTACGTGCTTTTCTATACCTCTCTTTTGTTGAATACTCTTTAGACATTTCCTTCGCCATTTGTCATGCATGGCCCATTTTGTTTTGTTACCGGGCATCTCCATTACACACAGCTAACACACGTCTGATATGCTCACATCCATACTCTTATGCAAGTACAGAGCATCCAACATGAGTATTTGTACATTTAGGAGATTCCATTTCATAAAGACCATACCTACTTCATGCACTAGTGGGAAACTTTTTCCTGTTCTTGGATCTCTTTTATACACTATGGGATATTTCGCGAGGTTAAAAAAGAAACAAGTGTGTATTTACTATTTAGAATCTTTGGGCAATCTGACTAAATGAAATACTCTATCCTCTTTAGCTGTGTAACACAAGACACTCAGAAGCGCGTGTGCGCAGGTACGCACAGAGATGAAATGAATGAACTTACTAAAACAAGCACAGCTTGAGTCCAATGACAGAGAATGCATCCAGCGGCTTAAGTTAAGGTGGGCAGAAACTACTCTGCCTATGAAGTGTATGTACAAAAGACATACATAGCAGCATATAATTGTGAAAGCTAAATCTTTCACTTTCTCTTTGTTCATCCCCTGGTCCATCCGCTATATCTCTATTTTTCTTTTCTTGATCCAAACTTTTCTTGCACCAGGGTAATTTTTTCAGGAAAAAACAACTCCAAGAAAGTAGCTGCTGCACTTGGGGTTAGCTACCGTTTGCCTCTCTCATTCTCATACGCAATTGTGTTCGTACATATATTGGAGGAGAAATAGATCAAAAAAGCATACAGTTCTTAACATCACTGGTTAGTAACTTACAATTACCATTCTTCGATATGCTTTGATTTGTTTTTTGTTTGGTTAACTTTGTGTTTTGGGTTTTGTTTTGTGCTTTAGAATAAAACCTATGAAAATGCTGAAAGCCTCATCATCGGAGTAAAGTTTTCATCTATGTAAGGAAATGGAGTAGTTCTTAAAAATTCAGAAACATTTTCCCTTTTCAAGTTGTCTATTTCAGGAAAATCTTCCCATTATGAGTTTTCGAAATTTGCTCTGGCTTCTTCATATCTGGAAACAGTTAAAGTAATGCATTCCCAAGTTCTCAAAACCTAACGTATACGAAAAAATTGAAGAGGAAGAGGTTCGACATACCACCGCTCGATAATCAATGGTAAGAACACACAATATGACAAACCAACATTAAAACCAAATGTATTAAATTAAGAACACTTTGCTAGATGAACCGTAAGGCTATAACAAACAATAAATGACAGTATTTCCGAAAACAGGAAACTTCTACAATAAAGAACAGGAACTCTGTAGGTCTTGAACTGCTATAATCTGACAACGAACACAGTACCAAAGGGAACTGAGAAAAAAGAACTGGTCTCTTGTTTCTTTTTCTTTTTCTTTTCATAAATATGTATATTGTGTATATCAATGGTTTACAAGATCCTTAACAGGGGCCAGCACCAATATACAAATACACATAGCATTCTCAGAAGTTAGAGCTTCAAGTTTCTACACACTATTTTAGCTCTAAGAACATACTTGATGCCATGGGTTTTGGAAATGTCTACAGGCGAAAGTTGGCGGATGAGACAATAGTGGCCATATAACGCTTGAACGATGTAATAGGAACAGTTGGCGAATCACAATTTTGGACTGAATTGGAGATCATTAGCTTGTTATCCATAGGACTATATTGCGCTTAATGGGATACTTTATCATCCAGGGAAAAAGGCTTTTTGTGTATCCCTTAATGCGTAAGAACACTGTGATCACAAGGCTTAGAAATTAGTATCTTGCTTATTCTCAATATTAACTATGTATTAGTTCTTCATACCAATGAATATGAACCAGACATGGTAATATTGGTTTTCTGTCTTGCTGAATAAGTGTAGAGTACTATTTCAATTGTTCTCTGTTTTGCTGTGTGTCAACTTTGCTGCCTTTGTTGTATTGACTATTAATATCTCCTTGTTACAGACTTGGCTACTAACCACAAATTCAACTCTCCTCTTACTTATCTCTCTGACGAATGCACAACAATAATTAGCTCATGCCTTTATTGTGACAAATACATGTTGCCAATGCAAATATTTGGCAACAACACACGACAATAGTAGACCAGCGAGCAAAACCAATGTGCAACGCATGTAGCTAACCCCCTAGTACATTTGATGCGCCTGGGAGGACTCCAAATCCAAGATGGATTCGTAATGGGCAGCACAATAGCTTTCGATTAGACCGCAGAGAATCCAAGCCTTCTCTCTCCTCAAAGACTAGCAATAAAAAAAAGGACAAAAACATAGGCCACTTCCACTTGTTCCTGTTGCAAACGTGCAAGTTGCAACAAATAGAAAAAGGAGGGAGAGAAAGAGACGAAAGCGAAAGATCTCTACTCTCTGTTGCTGAAATTGGTGTTTCATCGGGAGGCGCAAGTTGTAACGATGGAATTGGGGGTAATAACTCATTCTTCCACCTTCCTCTTACCTTCAATCCCAACCGACAACGGGCCCTCTCCAACTTATGCCGTCGTCGTGCTCAACCAACCCCTCCCTCGATTCACCCCTCTTCTTTGGAAGCACGGTATGATCCTCTCTCTCTCTCTCTCTCTCTCTCTCTCTCTCTCTCCATCTTCTAGAGTTACCGTGCTGCTTGAATTTTGCGACTTGTTAAAAAGGATGATTTATGAGAATCTGTTGTGATTTTTGTGTGGAGCAGCACAGCTTCGTATTTGCGCGGATGGTGGAGCGAATCGCGTCTATGATGAACTCCCCCAACTCTTGCCTGACGAGGACGTCCCTGATCTTCGAAACAGGTTCTATATTACATCCTTCTCCTAAAATCCTTTGCTTCATGGTTGAATTATTGGATTTCCTTTTGTGAATTTTGGATTGTCAACCTCAAGGGTTTGGCCACGTGGGCATGGGAAAGAAAATAAGTGACATTCCAAACCTTGGGGTCACTGTAGGGTGTGCCCGGTTCCGGGTCCCAGAATTAGTCTATGCGTGCAAGCTGGCCAGACATCTTGTTAATACAAAAAAAGGATTCTTTGTTCGTTGATTGTTAATGGTTTCTGTGTGTGATTCGTCTTAATTTCTTTCCTTTTATTGTCAATTTTCTGTTGTGCTTAATCATCTTTTGCCATAAAGTGGTGAGCGGGAAGATCTAGAGGATGTCAAAACTTATTCTGATATTCTCGTTCATCCGCTTAGAAACAGAATTACAAAGTTTATGTAGAAATAGCCACACCAACTCAACCACTAACCACGTACCTGACCAACTCCTAACTATGGTAAGCTTTCAAACAACCCAACTACCGGAGGAAGTGTTACATTTTTATAGAAGAAAGTTAGTATGAAAAAAAATCTATTTTTTGATGTCCTTTTAGCATTGGTTCCACATAGGGTGGGCACGGGTCGGGTCGGGTTTGGCATGTACCCGCCACCCGACCCGACTAGTCGGGTTGGAAATTTCCGAAACCGAAGCCGAACCGAGTACCTAGGAGAACCATCTGAAAACCGATTCTTGTCGTCGGGTCGGGTCCGTCGGGTTGGGCCAATGGAGCCAGAAAATGCAAATCGGAGGAAGGACATGAAAATGCAGAAAATTTGTTCCTCTTGTTGCAATAAAGTCAAGAAAACACAGATTTGTGGAAGAAAGATGGGAAAATGCAGAAAACATACCGGACGGCTTGAGTCTGGCCACCGAACGCCAGACGATGTACATCTGGCGGACGGAGAGAGAGAAAGAGAGAGAGAGAGAGAGAGAGAGAGAGAGGACTGGATGGTGTGCGGTGGCAATGAGTCGGAGGCATCAGATCTGGAGTGGAGGACCGTAGAGCGTGGGGGTGTGTTGTGAGCCTCTGAGTCTGACAATTGGCTGCCTTTGGCGTTATGAAAAACTGAGAGAATAAGGGTTATTATGTATATATATGTGGATTATTTATGTCTATATAATATGGTCGGGTCGGGTCGGACCCGACGGGTCATCTGGGTACAGACCCGAACCCAAACCGAAAATCAAAAAAATTGTATATTCCAACCCGTCCCCGTCCGAAACAGTTGGTCGAAACCGCCCGAACCCCTTCGGGTCGGGTCTGGTTTGTGGACCCGTGGGTATTTTGCACACCCCTAGTTCCACACAACAGAAGTAGTGGAGTATAACTAAGAGTCAATTGTTTTCATTAGTTGAATTGAGTGGAGGTTGAAGTTCGTTTGGGTCCCTTGTCATCAGAAGGCATAGTCAAATTTTTACTTTTTGATGTGCAATGCATTGGATTAGGCTTCTTTGCAGTACTAACTTTAGGACTGGACAGTCTGGCTGGGCCTGCTCCAGACCCACGTCGAGAATCCAACCAACAACTTGTGGAGTCTGTCAAGACGGTCATTCATGTAAAAGATTAGGTTAATCTAAACAAAGTTGGTCACATGGTGGATTCACTCGTCTTTCCCATCCTATTTTAAGACAAATGTGTTTAGAATCAAGTGGCTAGACTGTCTAGTGTCTAGAAAGAAGTGCGATACTCTGTCTTCCCTTGGATGTAGTTGCCATTCCCGGTGGCTGCATCCGCTGATATGTAAATTTGGGTGTTCTTCTTTTTCTTTCTTACTTAATGTGTATGTTTTATCATTTATGGACTTCAGCTTTAAGGGATCATTTTTAGCAATTCTAAGTCATGGATTTTGTTTCAGGTACAAGCCAGATATAATAAAGGGCGACATGGATTCTGTTAGACAAGAAGTAAAAGATTTCTATGCAAAGATGGTGAGCTAGCATATTATTTTGCACAACCAATTGGGAAGACTATTGTGGAAGTTTTACTTGCATTATTCTGGGACTTTTTGTTCCCTTTTGTCAGTTCAGTCGACTCAGTCCTAATACGTCGGCTTTTTATTACTGCAATCTCTAAAGATAATAAACTCACCTTGAGCCAAGAGTGACTTGTAGATAGAAATAAACTTGACCTGGTTTTGGCCTTCCCAAAGTGTGAAATACAAGGTGTAGAACTTTCTGAGACTACTTTCAAGAACCTTCTGAAAGCATGATGATTGCACGAAAACGATAGGGGGCCAGATGATAAACTTCTTGAATGTCTTGCATTGCTTCAGTACTTGAACGTCTTGCTTGCTTGTGTGTGTTGAATCTTTTCTGGTTCAGTCATAATGGATTGTTTTGCCCATGACAGATAGGAATGTAGCAAACTGGCTTTGTTTGATTGGCATTTTAGTTTAGTTTAGTTTAGTTTTGGTAGTGAGTGGAGAGAGAAATAAGGTAATGATTGAAGAGAGGGGTAATGATTAGAGAGAGATGAGAAAGTAATAATTGGAGAAATAGGGTAATGATTGGAGAAAGAAGTAGGGTAATGATTGAAAAACAAAACTATAACTAAAGTAAAATGTGAAACAAGCACAACCAGTATATTTAGTTACCCGATCCTAATTTGGAATTTTTTTAATTTTTAGTTTGGTTTGGTTTAGTCAAAGCTGGGTGTTTAAATTAACCTCCAGGTTAATTTATTTTTGCTGGAAGGGTACTAACTAACCTCAAGATTTTCTGAATAAGTAATGAAAGCTTTTTTTTATTTATTTAACTGTACTGAACAACACTTGAGAGTTGAAAAATGCAAATGTTATAAACTGCTGTAGCTAAACTCAATCAAAAAGCAACCAAAAAGCTTTTACCTCTCAAATTTTGCACACACCATCTTAATTCTGTAGACCACCGATCAGGACTTCTTCGTACTTGAAAGCAAGCTAGGATACTTCCCCAAATCCAGCTGGAATATGGGCATTCTAAGAAGAGATGTTCATATGTCTCATCTACCAAGTCACATAAAACACAAGGGGGATGCAACCCCCATACCCCACTCCTGCAATCTGTCCTTGGTTGCCAATCTTGAAGGCAACAAAGCTACGAATTAAATCCCCGCTTAGAAACACTTTTGCTAAAACACGCAATGCAAAACCTGGGAACCTTTTCCTCTGGAGTTCTGAAAGCATTCCATGCAGAGGGCACTGTTAAGACCCCGTTAGTTGCAGGAATCCAAAGCACTGAGTCCTTTTGGTCTATTTTGGGAAGGAAATTTGTAGGGGTCTTATCAATAATAAGAAGAATGGCTCCATTCCATAATCTGCCACCTCCATGATCAATTGAGGAGGCTTTAGAAAGTAAAGAGCTGCGTACTTTCCTAACAATTCTTTCCCCGTAGCTTTTAAACAGAGGTCCAACATTGGATGCCAGTTATCCAACCATAAACAGGTTGCATTGCCCTTCCCAACTACACATTTGATGAGAGGTTGAGCCAACTCTCCATGCTTAAATTTCTTACTACGAGTCCAAGAAGAATTGTGGGTAAGCTTCATGTGCCATAGGTTCTTTCCCTTTATCGCAAAATTGTTCACCGATTGAACCCAAAGAGTATCCTCTTCCATAGGTATCTAAGCATAGATGCTTTATTCCACACCTTGAGGACTTTAAAACCTAAACCACCTTGTGATTTAAGGGAACAAACAAATTCCAAACTTACCATTGCAACGGTTTGCTTCAAAGCTGCCCCTGACCAGAGAGAAGATCAAAGTATACTTTTGGTCTCCTTCAGGAATTTCAGCGCAAGATGAAAAGAGAACACCAATAGACTTGCATACTCCCTTAAACTGGCTTGGCAAATTGAGTTTTACCACCAAAAGATAACAGCTCATTGGACCAACCCTCAACCCTGCTTAATTTTTTTTCTTTGAGCTGCAAATTGTCACTATAAACCAATCTGGTGGAGATGAGAGGCACTCCTAGATATTTCACAGGTAATGAGCCAATAGGGTGGGAAGAACCTCAGATAATACTGCTTGTAACTCGGCATTCATACCAGAAAGGAATAAGGCACTCTTTTGCAAATTTGGCTTGAGCCTAGAAAAATAGTAAAATTCATCTGAAGCCTCTTTAACTATTGTAAGGGACTCTTTGTTAGCACTACATATATCACAAATAAGTCATCAGTATTCAAAGCTGCACATTTAGTATGACAAATGAAGTTCCCTTTCTCAATTGTGGTCATTGTTGTCTAATTTGTCGTGTTGTTTGCGTTGCTCTGTGAACTTCAAATCTCAGGATGTGTGTCCTTTATTGACCACAGGGGACCAAGATAGTAGATGAATCTGATGATCAAGACACCACAGATCTCCATAAATGCATTGCATATATTCATGACTGCACACCGAACCTTGAGAAGTCTAATGTAAGTTAACATGATCTTTTGGAGCTATTTTGCCTCATTTGTTTAAACTCAAACCTTATTCTCATCTTGCATCCTTTCACTGCCCTTGCCTTTAATGCCTGCTGAAATCTAAGTTAATGGTGTAAGTTTGGCTATGAGATGATGGAAAATGAAGAATTAAAGATTGATTGAAATGGTTATTTAGCACTTCACTAATATGATTTGTGGCATGCTTGCTTTGATTGCCGCTTCAATTGGTTTGAATTTTTCTCTAAATTGCAGTTATGCATTCTTGTTGCTGGAGCACTAGGTGGACGGTTTGACCATGAGATTGGAAACATCAATGTGCTATGCCGTTTCTCAACCATGCGAATAGTTCTTTTATCTGACGATTGCCTCATACAACTTCTTCCAAAGACTCACTGTCATGAGATCCATATCCAGTCCTCTGTCGAGGGCCCACATTGTGGACTTATCCCTATTGGAACGCCTTCTGGAAGCACTACAACCACCGGTCTCCAATGGGATCTGAGTAAGTATCACATTGTATATTTGCAATTTTGGCTTATGTTGCTTTTCTGCGTGCTGTCTGCGTCTGATTAAATTTTAATACAAATTATTTCTGTTGCAGATGATACAGAAATGAGATTTGGTAGTTTGATAAGTACATCGAACATCGTGAAAGAAGAGAGAATAACGGTGCAGTCGGATTCAGATCTTCTTTGGACAATATCCATTAAAAAGCCTTGAAGAGCTATTTATTTCAAGATGAACTACTAATATCACAAATTCTCCCAACATATATTGTTGTGCCCTGATTAGAATAATGGAGGGGAACCTGTATAATTAGTTTTTGGGAATTGATATTTGTACTCCTTTTTTTGTTATCCACACTCCATTTCTCTTTTTTTTAGTGTTGATTTTTTTGTTATCCACACTCCCTTTTTGTCTTTTGGCAAAGAAATACACACTTTTAATGCTAAAAAACTAGAAAGGGAGTGTGGATGACAAAAAAGGGAGTGAATATCAATTTCCTTAGTTTTTATATATTTTTCATCCGATATTTTGTTGTTTCTTTTGCTTTATTTTTATTTTTATTTGTCGTCTCCAGTAGTAGTTGCTGCTTCTTTTGAGCGATTTATACACTTAATTCTATGAAGGGTTCTCAGCCAACGGAATTGCATTCTTGTATGGGTGCCATTGTATTGTGCATACCTCCTTAATACTCATTCCGTTCCTTTTTAAGTGTCCTACTTTGTAATTTCAACTTATTAAAAAGACATCATCATTATACCTTTTACATCAACTTTTTTTTCTATTTTTTTTTATTTATCTATCATCATTACACTTTTATTCACTTACTTTTAAAAATGGAATTTAATTTTAAGGACAAAATAGATAATTCACCAACTTTTATTCACTCACTTTACAAAATGGACATTTATTAAGGGACAGCTTAAAATGGAATACCGGACTATAAATAAGGGACGGAGGGAGTAGTAATTGTAAAAGTTTGTTTTCTTTGGGCAGCTCTATGTGCGGTTCCTTGCTTCCGTAAATTTTCAGTTGAAATTAGGGATTAAATAGAAAAACTAGATATTCGGCTGTTGCAGCCATTTTGTTACTGGAAAAGATTGATGAGCAATGCTATTTTATTCTACGAAATCAGGAAATGCTGTGTTTGAACACAACCAGCTTGTAGAGGAGGATTTTTTCTTTAACAGTCTTTGTCTTGTGGTATCATAGTTTGGGAGGCTTGTTCTGGTGTGAGATTTCGTTTACCAATTTTACGAAGACTTGTGGTGTGAGGTTCGTTTATCAATTTTACAAAGAGTAATGTTAACCGCACAACTTTAAAATACAATTCTTTGTATTGAACGGTAATTGTGTCTGGAGTTGTGTTTAGAAATTGTGCGTAAGCTTTCTAAAACTAGGCACCTATTTTGATGGATCTTCACACCACCCGCAATTCGGCACCATAAATTCTGAAGATGCTATGACTTGAGATTTCCTTGATTTCTCTCTAGTGAAAGGTTCTGAATCGGCTAGAGTACCGAATTTTCTACTTGTATGGTACGTCGTGGTACCAGTGACATTCCGGGTACCGTTTCAAATTTGTCGCTATTAATATTTTTATTATCTGTGGAGTGTGTTCCACTAAATAAAATAAGTAGTATTATTTTTTGAATTAAAGGTGATATATTATGATAGAATGATTTATCTCGTAAAATAAAAAAATAAGTACTTACAAAATACTCATTCCGTGCCTTCTTAAATATCATACTTCGTAACTTCAACTTATTAAAAAAATATCATTATTATACCTTTCACATCAACTTTTTCCTCCACTTTCTCTACTTACCCATCATCATTACACTTTTTACTTACTAACTTTTTAAAATAGAATCTACTTTTTAGGGACAAAATAGACAATGTACCAACTTTTACCCACTAACTTTACCAAATGGACACTTAATAAGGGACAGCCCAAAATGAAATACTGGACTATAATAAGGAGACGGAGGGAGTAACAACTTTGATGAAAACCTGAATACGATGGAGAGTGGGAGTGAGTTGACAGGGGATGCACAAGGAAAAGGCGGAAAAAGAGCCGTTAAAAAAAAAAAAATACTCCCTCCGTCCCTTTTTAAATGTCCTGCTTCGTAATTTCAATTTATTCTGGAGCAATAAAAAAAAAATAGGGAGAAGAAGAACAATAATAACAAGAACAAATCAGAGAAACGACAGATCGGTGAGAGGAGGGATCGAACCAATCGTAGCTGCTGCTTCTTCTTCTGCTTCTTCCGCCGCTGCTGTTGATGCTGCTGTTGTTCTCTCTCTCTTTCTTTTCTTTTTTCATTTTTTGTTTATCAGACTTCTCTCGCTCTCTCTCTCTCTCTCTCTCTCTTAACGGTGATACGTAAAGGTGATAAGAAAGGAAGAAAAGAATAAGAAAAATGATTGTGTGCATATGAGACCATGTGCTATCATACACCCTCACCAATAATTAATTAAAACGAATACATAATTAAATTATAAATATAAATTAAAGAAAGTATTACAAGTTCTCCACTTAAAAAAAAAAAACAAATTAAGAAAAAAAAACTTAAAACAACAAAGGGAAATAATTATGTGCTTGTGTGACCATGTGTTATCATACACGCCACCCATAATAAATTAACATGCACACATAATTAAATTGTAAATACAAATTAAAGAAGCGTATTGAAAATTCCCCACTTAAAAAAACAAAATTAAAAAAAAACACTTTAAAAATGATTTTTAATTTATTATGCTTATTAAATTAATTAATTAACTAAATATTAAGGCTTAAATTGTGAAAGAATAATTAAATTTGCAATTATATAAAAAACGTAATACATAATTAATTTAGGGACTATACAAGGGCAAAAGGGTCATTTGACAACTTTTTACATCATCCATCATTCTTTATACCCCCAATTTATCCTCCATTTAAACCAAGTACTATTTTATACCCCTCTGTAATACCTCATCCAAACAAAGTACTATTTAATACCCCCTCCATAAACATCACATCAATGTGGATCATCATTTATTAACTAATACCCCATACTATCTTATTCCCTTTATTAACTAATACTCCCAATTATTTTTCCACATTCAAACGGGCTGTGTGTTAGACTGACGTGATAACCAACTACACCATGAAACCTTGATGTCCTACGCAGCCCTGAAACAAACAAGAGTATACAAAACAACAGAGAGTTCAGATGACCCGCCTAACCACGTTCGTGGCACTTTTGGCGACAAAGGCCTGCAAAGGGTTGAAACTAGGGTTTCTCTCACTCTCGCTATCGATTCAAATCTCTTCAGACGTACTCGTTCAATTTGAACCCTTTCAATCTCCTTAACAAGTTGATCGAAGTTCCAATCGAACTGTAATTAGCGTCGGAACAGCACAAAACCACTCCCAGTATCGATTACACAAGAGTTGAATGCTCCAACTGTTAGATTTCTTGGAGGGTTCCAACCTAAAACCAATTGGCAATAGGTGGAGTAGCCTCTAAATTATATTAACCAAGTTTGGGTGGCTTAGATGAGCGATGTGGGACAAGTCTAACACTCCTCCTCACATGCAGCCCGGATGCACGTGGAGGTACGAATTGAAGAAATAAGAGATTTGACTCAGGCGACTCCTCACGTGCAGCCCGAATACACGTGGAGGTATGAATTGATGAGTTGACTCAGGTGATGGATACTTGACCACACGATGTATGGCCACCCAAGACCGAACTCTGATACCATGTTAGAAAGGAGCTGAGTAGGCAATCGATTGATTAAATAAACAGCGGTGGTAACACACTCACCCCAAAAATGAATGGGCATACTAGATTGAAAAAGGAGAGCACGAGCAACTCGCAATATATGACCATGCTTACGTTTGACAACTCCATTTTGTTGTGGAGTTGAGACGCAAGAGGTTTGAAATTAAACATCTTGAGTTATAAGAAAAGATTGTAGAGAAAGAAATTCACTACCACTGTCACTCCGAAATATTTTAATATGTGCGTTAAATTGGTTATGAACAAAAGTAAAAAAAGATTTAAGTAAGGAAGAAGTATCAGATTTATGAGATATAAGAAATAACCATTGTACAACGAGTAAAGTCATACACAATGGTTAAAAAATAACGAGCACCAAAATATGTTTGATGTCTATGTGGACCCCAAATATCACAATGGATTAATTGAAATGGCAAAGTAGAAGAAACAGAACTTGACGGAAACGGTAATCTAGTCTATTTGGCCAAATGACAAATGTTACAAAAATTTTCAAAAGGAACGGAAATAGAAGAATTGGATTTAGAGATGAGGTGTAGACAGACATGTGATGGGTGACCAAGGCAATGGTGCCAGGTAGCATTGGGATGGGTAGTATGGCAAGTAGTTGGTAAGGTTCGATCTGGTGACACGTAATAGAGGCCGCCACTTTGCTTACCCCATCCAATCATCTTCCCCGTAACCAAGTCCTGCAAAACACATAAATTCAGAAACAAAATCACACAACAATTTAAGGATTGAGTAATCTTACTGGCAGATAAAAGATTTAATCGAAAGGAAGGCACATAGAGAACATCTTTTAACATAACATCTTTGTTGAAGAGAAGTGTTCCAGTAGAGTTAATGGGTACAGTGGAACTAGTGGGTATATTAACACAAGGTGTGTGGAGTGGATGAGAGTGAACGAATAAAGAAGAATCAGAAGCAATATGGTCTGTGGCGCCACGATCTAAAATCCAGTAATTCGAGGAGATAGAATTAACAGAGAACTTGTTTGGATTGGAGTTTTTAGAAAATCGCACAGCCGCTGCAACCGAGAAATTGTCCGTAGAAGAATTATTCCCAATTTCTCGTTGTTTCTCGTCCTAGGTCACCATATTGTAAGCTTCCCGAATATCGGGTACTGGCTTTAGAAGTAGTATTTGGCCTCGAATGGGATTGTAATATCGTTGAGCCCCATGAGAAATTGCATGAGACGATCCTCATTATGATGTGCATGCCGCTTACTCCTTTCACCGCATTGACAACAATCGCATGTGGAAAGAGGGCGGTAAGAATCTAACTCATCCCAAAATTCACGCAGCTTTGTGTAATAGTTTGCTATTAACATAGTGCCCTGAACATGTGAACCAATGGAACTTTGAATTTGAAATATTCGGGGCAGATTACCTTGAGCGAAGCGGGCTTGAAAATCCTCCCAAACGTGTTGGGCTGTGGGAGCAAAAAGCACACTTGGAACTAGATTCGGTGAAACTGAATAAGAAAACCAAGAGATCAACATATGGTTGGCTCTTTCCCATAGGTCGAACTCATCAGGATCAGTAGACTTGGAAGGCTTCTTGAACTTTCTAGTAACAAAACCTAATTTGTTCTTAACGGAAAGAGCAATTTCAACAGATCTGCTCCAAGTTGCCCAATTTTCGCCATCCAGTAGTTGTGAGCAAAGCTTGGTGACCGAAGTGTCTGAGTGATGAAAATATTAACAGTTTGACGGGTCAAGCAGATTAGAACTAGAAATACTGCTATCTCCCATGGTTGACTGGTATAGAAGACAAAAGGCACCAGAAAAGTCAAAAACTGAATCTAGTTTTGATTCGAATTGATTGTTCAATCGGTTGTTGATAAAATGATGGGACGATATGAAAGTGGTGATTTAATGGTTGTTACAGAATGCTAAAAAGGGATTGATGGAGAAAAAATAACCACGGTGGTCAAGGAAAAAAATAGCTAGGTATAGAACCCTCGCTCTGATACCATGTTGAATTTAGGAGAACGAAATATTAAGAGAATACTGGTTTATTTCTGAATGAATACTTTACAAAGATACGAAGCCCTTTATATACATACAGAGAAGCTAAACTAGGAAAGAAGTTAAACTAGGAAAGAATAAATAAACAATATTCCTATACTACAATCAAGGATCTCCAGTCAATCAATTAGGCAACCAATCAACCGGATTTTCCTCCAACACTCCCCCTCAAGTTGGAGAGTGAATATCATGAAGTCTCAACTTGCCACTTAAATATTGAAATTGTTCCTCTCCTAAAGATTTGGTGAAGATGTCTGCAAGTTTAGATTTTGACTGAACATAGGATGGGGCAATTACTCCTGCTTGCAATTTTTCCCGAACAACGTGGCAATCAATCTCTATATGTTTTGTGCATTCCTGAAAAAAGGGATTTTTGGCAATGTGGAGAGCTGCCTGGTTGTCACAAAATAAGGATGTTGGCTGGCTTTGTGGAACTTTGAGATCTTCCAAAATGTGTCGTATCCATGTGATTTCTAAACATGTTGCAGCCATGGCTCGATATTCGGCTTTAGCAGAAGAACGAGCCACATTGATTTGCTTCTTTGATTTCCAAGAAATCAAAGAATTTCCTAGAAATACACAGAATCCTGTAATTGAACGTTGAGTTGTCTCACAACCTGCCCAATCTGAATCGCAATAAGCCTTTAACGTAGGATCATTGAACAAAGGAAAGAATAATCCTTGACTAGGATTCCCTTTAATGAAACGTAAAACTCTTAGAGCAGCTTCCCAATGTGGTTTTCGAGGATCCTACATAAATTGACTTAGGATTTGCACAGAGTATACTAAGTCTGGCCTTGTTACTGTTAGGTAAATCAATCTCCCAACCAATCTTCTGTATTTGGTTGGATCATGTAATGGATCGCCATCATGGGGATTCAATTTCAAATATGCCTCAACTGGGAAAGAATTAGGACGAGATCCTAATAATCCCACATCATTCAGAATATCCAATGCATATTTCCGTTGAGAAATGAAAATTTCTTTTTTGGATCAGGAGACTTCAATACCGTGGAAATATTTAAGATTGCCAAGATCTTTGATGTGAAATTGTTGCAAGAGGAAGTCTTTGAGAGACTTGATTGCCTGTTCATTATTACGGGTGACAATAATGTCGTCCACATAAATAAGTACTGCAGTAAATGTGTTGCTTTCGGATTTGATAAATAAAGAATAGTCGGCCTTTGATTGAGTGAAACCTGCCTTTTGAATAGCACAAGAAAATTTGGCAAACTAATTACGGGAAGCTTGCTTCAAACCATATAATGACTTATTGAGCCAAAATACCATATTCTCCCCCTATCGGCGAAGACCAGAGGGAAGGTCCATATAAATAACCTCATCAAGATCGCCTTGCAGAAAGGCATTATGAACATCCATTTGGTGGAGGATCCAATTGCAAGAAGCAGCCACCGCTAAGAGACATCGCACAGTGGTCAGCTTTGCAGTGGGAGAGAAAGTCTCTAAATAATCAACTCCTTCAATTTGAGTGTAACCTTTAGCAATGAAGCGGGCCTTGTAACGTTCAATAGACCCATCTGAATTGTACTTGATCTTGTAGACCCATTTGCAGCCAATAGGCTTATGACCAACAGGTAAGGGAACGAGAAACCAAGTATTATTGCGAGCAAGGGCATCAAGTTCAGCTTGCATAGCATCCCTCCATTTTGGGTCAAGAATTGCCTGATCATAGTTAGTGGGCTCACGAAGACCAAAAATATAAGCAAGAAAAAAATAATGGGCAGGAGAAATACGGGAATAAGAGAGAGAGTTAGAAAGAGGGTGCCTTGTACCTCGGGTTGGACATGGCGATGGAATGGATGATGGTGGGGAAGCAGTTGATAGTCGGCATGCCACGCAAGTCGGGTGCGAGGTCGGGTTGAGTGGCGAGGAGCATTAGGTGATGTGGAAGTAGTAATAGAAGGTAGTGGGTCTGGTAGAATCGATTGAGTGATTGGTGGTGGAATGTGGGTAGACGAATCGGTTGAGGAATCTGTTGGCGGATTGGTGGGGTTGGGTGGAGTAACTGGGGTAGTTGAATCGGTTGGGTAATCGGTTGGTATATCGTGGGTAAGTGGGGTAGTAGAATTGGGTAAATGTGTGGTGTAGTTAAGGTCGGGGGCAGGTGTAGGAATGGGGTGAAAATCAGGAAAAGATGTTCCTTTAGAGGGAAAGATATGCTCATGAAAACGGACATCCCTACTTACCAAAAATTTGTGGGAATCTAAATCTAACAATTTGTAACCTTTTTGCCCTGTAGGATAGCCCAAAAAAATGCAACGCCTAGCACGAGGAGCAAATTTAGAAACAGGTTTGACAATAGTAGCATAACATAAACTTCCAAAAACACGAAGGTGGTCATAAGTTGGTGGACCAACTATACAAGCGCTCAAAGGTGTAATGTTGGCTTCGATGGACGGCAAAGCTGCTACACCGGTAGTTGAGTCCTCGACCATCCGGCCCATAAACAAGGGCGTGGACCACAGAATCTGCGCGAGACAAGTGATACTCAACCTCTCGTTGGCCGTCAAGGAGCTAGTCGAGAACAGCTTGGACGCCGGTGCCACTAGCATCGAGATCGCCTTGAGAGAATACGCGAGGAATCGTTCCAAGTCATCGATCAGGGGCGGAGCCAGAATTTTGGATAAGTGGGGTCGAAAATTTGAACTATGTATGATTCACTTTTTCTAGTTGCTAATTGAAAGGAACAATTAGATTAACAAGTTAATCGAAAAGTAGATATCCATTAATAACAATGTAGCTTCGATTCACAATTGACCTCGACGACTTTTCATACTTTGGAAACGATGGATGATACTATTTTAATCACTAATGTTTTGAAACAACAAACGACAGAGCACTAATCCCAGAAACGAACGAAATCAAGGCAAAATTAGAGATTGATTTGGGATGAGAGATAGATGAAGAAGAGTTAGAGAAGTATCTGTTTGGAAATGAAGAACACATCTCTCCAAGAAACTTAGGTTTTTTTAGCAAGAACGAATGAAAAGTTGTTCACGTTTTGGGAATTTTGTGGGTGAAAATTCTATTTTGACTCATGTTTTTCCCAAGTACAAAACCCTTGGCTGGGGCAAAAAATGAATTTTAAAATGAGATCAAATAATTAAAAATGAGGTAAAATTTATACATATCCCTAAGAAAATTTGGGAGGCAGTGGGGTCAACTGCCACCCCTTGACTCAGTGTACCTACGCCCCTGTCATCGATAACTGCTGCGGCATTTCACTCAACAATTTCAAGGTACTTTAGCATTACAATAAGTAGAAGTGATCAACTAGTCAAGCAGTTAGTTGTTCAAGCTTGTTTCAAAACCTAACGAGCTGAAACGAGCTTCAAACATGTTCAAGCTTATATTACCCAAGTTTGGGTGGTTTAGATGAACGATGTGGGACAAAGCCTAACAGGGCCAAATTGAATTTCTGATGAAAAAAAAAGAGAGGAGCTAAACTGTTCTATAACCCCCGCCGCGCGCTTTCACCGCTTCTCAATCTCACAGTCCGTCTTGGCAATCAAAATCCGGACCGTTCAAAACACTTTTGGCGGTGAAATTGAGTGCGATGGGGGAGGGGTGTGTGGAGGCTTCGGTTATGGCCTCGGTGAATAGACTGCCGATAACCGAGGTCTCATAGTGGGTGCGATCTGTAGTCTTGTACAGTCGAGCCCCTGCAGTTATACTCACCGGCTCGGTATCAACCCTCCGGTTGAAGCTTCAGTTAACTACTGAGGCACACATTCCGCTAGATCTGTGGGAGGAATGAAGTCTATCAGGAGGGAACCAAGGGCGCTACGTGGCAGATAGGATCACCTAGGGCAGATCTGGCCATGTGCTCCGTAACTACCTTATTCGGTACGTCATCTGTGATGTCACCCGAGGAGGTTACCCGAGCGTATCCTTCACGCGCTGGCTTGGAGCCCAAGTAAACCTAGGTCCATAAATACAAAGGGACTCTAGCCTAAAGAGGTATGCCATTCTATCCTAACCCTAGACCTAAATTTCTCTCCCTACATCTAACTTGATCGTCGGAGGGTCACTGGGCTATCCAAGCCCTAGTGACTTGTTGCAGGTTCCAAGGCAGGTGAACAGAGCAACGGAAGAGGAGTGCTGATTCAGGCAAAGGTCCCTCCAAATCTGAACCCCTACAATTGGCGACTCTGCTGGGGATCTAGCCATCAATCCAACATCCTCTCCTCTTTTCCTTCTTCTGCTCCATTCGGCGATTCCTAGTTCAAACATGGTTGAGATCGATGACGCTCACCACGGTAGAACCACCCACGGGCTCGGTTCCCTCGTGGATCACAGCCCAGCTTCCGGCGGAGCAGCCGCCCTGGGAAAGACCCACATATCCATTGGAATCGGCGCCGGAGCGCCAGAAGCAGGCTCATCTTCCGAGCTCCACTCCTACATCCGCCATCTCAAGCGGAAGATCGATGACCTCACGACAGTGATGGAGCACGACCGTCACGTCAGAGATGAGTTGGCAGAAATTAAGCACCTCCTCCAAATCTCTCCGTCTCATTCCTCCGGAAGCCGCGGCGGAAGAAAGGACCGTCGCACATCCCCTTGCAGTCATGAAGTCGGCCACCTACAAAGACATAGATCTCGCCTTTCCGCCAAAGATCGTCTCGAGTCACCTAGAGCAGCGAACACTCGAGCCCCAAGAGACACATCGCACAGAGACCGTTCCCGCTCCCCCGTGCAACTTCTAAGGAGACCATCGGCCTTCGAAAGGCTCGGTGCTGAGAGCGTCTCTGTCTCTTCCACTCACTTGGTCCAGGTGGGTAAGGCAGGCTGGGAATCTACCCTTAGCCTCACAAGGGCAGCCAGAGGAGATGACGGCTTTGTAGAGATCCAGACCAAGGGATACCGCGAGCGCCTAAAGAGCCCCGGAGCCAGAAGCCCCATCATCACAAACCCCGCCGGTGCACACAGCAGGAGCCCGATCACAGAGCGCCTCGAGCCCTCTGCTCGGGACAGCTACCGCCACCACCGCCAGGAGCGCTTTCCGAGGAAATCGGTTAGTACTGCCCCGGATAAAAAGGAATATGAATGATCGGACAAACTTGTTCCCAAGAAGCGTACAGCGACTGAGCGTCCAGACGGCCCCGACCGTTCAATCCGACCTCATCGCGACGAACGACTTGCACGACTCATGACCTCTCCCTTTACGAGAGAGATCGACTCGGTTACCCCACCCAAAGGATTCACCCAACCCAAGTTTGCCAAATACGACGGCAAGACCGAGGCATACACCCACCTGGTTCAGTATAAACTCGTCATGTCTCTGTTTCTTCGGAATGAACCTTCGGACGACGCCTTCTTATGCAAAGTGTTTCCTGCAAGCCTCGACAACCTAGGCCTTACCTGGTTCAATCAACTTCCGGCTCGGTCAATCTCATCATTTGACTCACTCTGCGATGCCTTCATGGCCCGATTCGTAACAAGCAACAAGCACGAGAAGGAAATCGACTCCCTCTTAGCCCTCCGCAAAAGGAGCGATGAAACGCTTCGGCAGTACGCCAGTCGTTACTGGGAGCTGTTCAATGAGATAGAGGGTTGCGACAGCGTCATCTCTGCCCGAGGATTCAAGCTCGGTCTCACCTCCCAGGATGAGCAAGTCTATGACGACCTCGCTCGCCATAAGCCAAACTCTATGAAGGACCTTATGACTTGTATTGAGGGTTGGTACCAGCTCATCGAATCGAAGGCAGAGAGAGGCATCGGGAAGCCGACAAGTTCAAAGGCAATAAACACTTCGGCGTCCACACCGGTCCCCCCACCTGTCCCAACTCCAAAGAAGCAAGTCAACACCATCAAGCAGTCACCGAGAAGAGGACCGAAGCCCAGCGATTTTAACGCTGAGAAAACCGTCTTCACCATTCCTATCTACCGGATCATCGATCAAGTAAAGGATCAGCCCTTTTTCTCCTTCCCAAATCAAAAGCTGGGAACCGAAAATGGCAAATTCAAGAATCCCATCGTCCGATGCAGTTACCACAACGAGCAGGGTCACTTCACCACAGCATGCAAGCCCTTCAAGGCATACTTGGAACAGCTTGTTGCTGCTGGTCACCTCGGCAACCTCATCGATCAGGAAAAGACGACGGCTCGGGCGCAATGGACCGAAGCAAACACCGAGGAAGAAGTCCAGACAATCCATGTCATACACGGTCCCCTAAACCCCGAAGCCGCCCGCATCATCCGAGCCGATCTGAACGAAGCTTCCTCCTCCAAACAGGTCATGTTGGTCGGTCCCGAACCGAAGCGCCCCAGAACCGACGACGGTTCCAAGTGGACGATAACATTCATCGAGAAGGATCTCGACCGCATCCAGCTTCCCCACAATGACGCCCTCGTGGTCACGTTACGCATCGGAACTTTCAACGTCCGTCGCGTCCTCGTAGACCAGGGAAGCTCGGCCGAAGTCATGTACTACTCTCTGTTTAAAGAACTAAAGATCCCCAACGCCGACCTCCGTCCCTCTGAAGTTCCTCTTATCGGCTTCAACAGAGCTTCTGTCTGGCCCATCGGCACGATCACTCTTCCTGTTCGTGCCGGTTCGGTGACTCTCGAAATGGAATTTGTGGTAGTTGACGTTCTTAGCCCCTACAACGCAATTGTCGAGCGCACCTGGTTGCATAGGCTCAAAGCGATTGCCTCCACCTATCACCAAGTGGTCCGTTTCATTGGCATTCACGGGCACCAGGAAGACTTGTACAGAGACCAAACTGCGGCTAAGAAGTGCTACATCAACGCCATTTGAAGTAACAAACAGACCTCCCGGATTAACCTCATTGAAGTACCCGAGGCCCCAGTTTTGGAAGACGTCGGTAGATCCCCCGACGACAAAACCATAGAGGACGTGGCCACCATCCCAATAGCCGAAGACGGTTCCCATTTCTTCCTTGTCAGTTCCTCACTCAGTGATACTGAACGGAATGACACGATAGCCTTTCTCAACCGGAACATCAAAGTGTTCACTTGGACCCCAAACGAGATGCCTGAGATTGACCCCTCCTTCATCTGCCACGAACTCAATATCGACTGAGCCAAACGTCTGGTCTTACAAAAGCGCGACGATCCTCTCCACATCATTCCGAAGCAGTTATTGAAGAAGTTAACCGACTCTTGAACGCAGGGGCAATCAGAGAAGTTCAGTACCCAAAGTGGTTGGCCAACACCGTCATAGTCAAGAAATAGAATGGCAAATGGCGAGTCTGCGTTGATTACTCAAACCTCAACGACGCCTACCCAAAGGATTTCTTTCCACTCCCCCATATCGACCAGCTCGTCGGCGCCACCTCCGGACACGAGCATCTCAGCTTCCTGGATGCCTACCGGGGCTACCACCAGATTGCCATGAGTGAAGGTGACGTAGAGAACACAGCCTTCATTACCCCCCATGGCATCTTCGGGTACCTGGTTATGCCCTTCGGTTTAAAGAACGTCGGGGCCACTTTTCAGCGAATGATTACCAAGATGTTCGAAGCACTACTAGGCGACACTATGCTGGCTTACATCAACGATATGGTGGTTAAAAGTCTGCGTTCCAGTGATGATCTTACCCACCTCGCCGAAGTCTTTGAGATACTCAAGAAACACAAGCTTCGCCTCAATGTCGAGAAGTGCATCTTCGAAATTAGCTCCGGTAAATTCCTTGGCCACCTCGTCTCCCAACGCAGTATTGAGGCCGACCCTTCCCAGATCCTTGCTATTACTCAGCTCTCGGCCCCCCACAACAAGAAAGATGTTCAGCGTTTGACCGGCATGGCCGCAGCCCTGAACCGATTTATAAGCCGCTCCTCGGATAAATGCCAGCCATTTTTCACACTTTTAAAAGGCAGTCGACGGAGCTTCAACTGGACAGAAGACTGCGACCGAGCCCTCCAACAACTCAAGGAGTACATTTCCAAAGCTCCCCTCCTCGTCACTCCTCGAGACCAAGAGGACCTGTTCCTCTACCTAGCTGTCTCTCAGCACGCTGTCAGCTCGGTCCTCGTTCGCCAGGAGAATCGGGATCATCAGTCAATCTACTATTCTAGCAAAACAATGACTCCCGCCGAGACGAGTTACCTACCATTAGAAAAGCTCATCCTTGCCCTCGTCTCAGCATCCAGGAAGCTTACTCCCTACTTCCAGTCTCACCGTATCATCGTCCTTACTGAATTCCCTCTCAAGTCTCTCCTGCGGAAGGCCGACCTTTCCAACCAAATCTCATAGTGGGCCGTTGAGCTTGCAAATTTTGAAATCCACTTTCAGCCTCGGACAGCAATAAAAGCTTAGGTGCTTGCCGACTTCATCGCCGAGCTCACACCGACCACTACAACCGCTTCGGTTCCCACCCCGAGCACCGAGGCATTACTCCAAGCCAACCCTAGCACAACATGGCAGCTCTTTCATGGAGACGTTTGGAAAATGTACGTCGACGGCGCTTCCAACAGCCAAGGCGCCGGACCTGGCATCGTCCTCCTCTCACCCTCCGGTGTTCTGCACGAAAGCTCAATCTCTATTAACTTCCCAGCCTCCAACAACGAGGCCGAATATGATGCATTAATCTCCGGACTCAAAACAGCCGAAGCCATTGGCATCGAAGAACTCGTGGTTTACAGTGATTCCCAATTGGTGGTTAACCAGCTCTCCGAAGAATATGAAGCTCGGGACGACCGCATACGTACCTACCTCAGCGCCGCAGTCCAGCTCATTCAACGCTTCAAAGCAATTAGAGTCGAGCACATCTCTCGGGAACAAAATGCCCACGCCGATGCCCTTGCAGGACTCACTTCGGCATGCTCATCTTCGGGACACCGCTCTATCTCCTTTGATTCCATTGACAAGCCCAGTTTCGAGCTTGAAGAACTAAGTAAGGAGATACTCAACATAGAGCTCGGCCCGAGTTGGATGGACGAAATTGTCCTTTACCTAAGAGATGACTCCCTTCCAGCTGACAAAAAGGAAGCTCACCGACTCCGAAACAAAGCCGCTCTCTTTTGGCTCAATCCCAACGGCAAGCTTTACCGAAGATCATTTACCGGGCCATACTTATTGGTTGCACACCCCCATCAAGTCCTGGGCATCATCGAAGAGCTTCATGCTGGTGACAGCGGCTGCCACTCCGGTGGACGGTCCTTGGCCCACCGAGCCCTCACTCAGGGGTATTGGTGACCGACAATGAAGAAGGATTCAGAAGAGTTTGTCAAACGTTGCAAAAAGTGTCAGATGTTCGCTCCCATTATCCATCAACCGGCCCGGGACCTCAGCCCCCTCACCAGCCCCTGGCCCTTCTCCCAATGGGGCATGGATATCGTTGGAAAGCTCCCAGTTGCTCCGGGTGGATTCAAGTTCCTTCTAACCGCAACCGATTATTTCTCGAAATGGGTCGAGGTCGAGCCCCTTGTCACCATCGAAGAAACAGACGTCATCCGCTTTGTATGGCGAAACATCATCTCTCGTTTCGGTGTACCGTTCGCCATAATTACAGACAATGGAAGGCAGTTTAAAGGACAGAAGTATCGGGCCTTACTTGATGAGTACGGTATTAAATGGGACACTTCCACTCCGGCCTACCCCTAGGGTAATGGACAGGCCGAGGCTGCAAACAAAGCAATCTCATCTGGGCTCAAACGACGACTCGAGTCACGATGGGGAAAGTGGGCCGAAGAACTACCCAGGGTACTCTAGGGCTATCGTACTACTCCTCGGCGATCTACTGGTCGCACTCCCTTTTCCTTAGCATTTGGCATGGAGGCGGTCATCCCTCTACAAGTCAGACTCCCAACAATGCGCACAGAAAACTTCGATGAGTCGATCAATAATAACAGCATTGCCTCGGACCTCGACCTAGCTGAAGAAGAGTGGGAAAACGCAAGGATCAAGCTCGCTTCATACCAACAGGAGGTCGCGAAGGGTTACAACCGAAGCGTCCGCCTTAGATCATTTAAGCCTGACGACCTTGTCTGGAAAAAAGTGGTGGAGAAATCCAAGAAGAGAAAGCTCATGCCCAATTGGAAGGGCCCCTACCGAGTCCTCAAGCACCTCGGATCAGGAAATTACAAACTAGAGAAGTTGGATGGTTCCCCCATTGCCAAAACATGGAATGCAAACAACTTGAAGAAGTTCTACGGTAAGAGCTCGGTTACTGAAGCCCGCTTAGTCTTTATTATGTTGCATTTTCTTTTAACAAGTATGGAAGGCAATTTGCTTATGCATTGGCACCACTTCAAGTTTGAATGAGAATTTCTTCTTTTGCACTATTCGTACAAATTGAGTTCGGCTGTCTACATTACTTACTCGGTCCGTTCTTGCCCGGACCGTTTTATACCGACTTCAGAGATATTGCTCTCCCATAGGTGATACCCTTGGGCAAAATTCCCACCAAGTCGTCCAGGCCTCTTCGGTCATCTGGACTTCTGGTCACTCGCTTTAAGGATACTCGGCCTCCTCCCGAACCCCTTATACCGACCCACCAGAAGTTCCCCAGTGCTCGGACCCGCTGTGTTACAAACCTATGGCGCACGCCATACCCCTTCGTACCCCCGGTCTAAGTCCCCTAGCAGTAATACGATCTCGCGTTCGCTCGCTAGACTCGATTCAATTAAACGAACAGGCGTACAAGCCCAAAATTCATTAAATAATTACTCCTGATTCGGTCCCTACCGACCCTCCTTAAAACAGGGGTTGCGGATCCAATCACTCTTTCTTGATTAAACATCTTTTTTATGATTGGCAAAATGCTTCGGTCGATGCTTCGGTCACACTTGTTTTTACAAACTTCTCAAGTTTCACCAAAGCAGGGGCATCATAGCATAGGGAGCAAGCCAATCATTCAAGTATTTCAAAAGATGACATTCAAAGACAAGAAAGCATTCATTCACAAAGCATTATGGGTCTTCAAAAATCCATAAACAAAAAAGTTAATTTTTCGATATCAGACATTTACAAAACTTTGGAACAACAAACTCCTAATGTCTGGAGCTGTCCAGTCAAAAGTTGCAGAAACTAAAAACAAAAAAAAGAAGACTATCCTAAAAATGAGCTAGGTGGTCGAGCTGATCCTCGGACACAGGGGCATTTGGATCGGCTTGATTCCCGAGACCCTGGCCCTCGAACGCAGGCTCCACCACCTCCTCCTCTTCCTCAGGAAGTACAAGCTCCTTGGGAGGCGCCTCAGGAAGTGTTCGGAGGTTAGAGTCTTCAGGAAGATTCAGCTTCGTCACCAAGGCTTCATGGCCATACCGAAGACCGTCCAAGAAACGGTCCCGGTGCAGCTCAGCCTCAATTTCCCGAACCTGTTTCTTGTATTCTACTCCAGCTGCATCCCAACCTTCATCGTAGCTCCTCTTCCTCGCGAAGTCAACCTCTGTGGCCGGGGTGACTCGCAGTGTGTTGGCATCCTCCTCGGCCTTGGCGGCTCTGGCTTCTGGCTCCACTCTCTCCCTGTCGCACCTTTGGAAGTCTGCCAGGTAAAGATCGCAAGTCTCCCGAGCCAACTTCAGGTCTTCCTCCTTCCGAGCCAACTCCTGAGCAAGCTTGTCGTTCTTCTCCTCCTGCTTTTTGCATCGGTCATTGATAGCCAATGCCCGAGCTCCAGCCTGCAAACAAAAGATACGAGAAATTCAACAAATGCCAACCTTCAGGTTGAAGAAAATGGGATGCAAACCATTAACTTTCATTGAAGAGGGCCTGAGCTATCTCGGCCGTAATGTCCTCGGTCAAGCCGGTGACAGCCCGGGCGTCCCTAGGAAGAATGCTTCCTTGGAGCATCCCGAAGGCCACACCGAGGTTCTTGACGCTGTCGGCGTGGTGGATTGGCCGGCCAGTAAAATGCCGAAACTCGGGAGCCCAGGGGAATTCCCTTGGGTTGACCCAAGAACCTTCCTCTGCTCCACTGGTCCCACCCCCCCCCCCCGGGCTCCCCCTGTTCCTCCTCGATCAGGATCGCCTCCTGACCTTCTCTGGCTCCCTCCTCCCGCCGAGTCCTCTTCTCCGGGGGCTCCTGTAGTGAGATTTGGGGCGCCCTTGAAGTCCCGGCACCAGGGGTACCGGGGACCGTCCCCCTGCCTCGGCTAGCAGGCCTTCGACGTCTAAGGTTCAGCACTTCTCGGGTTTCAGGGCCCGCCATTTCTGCGCTCAAACCGATCCTCTCCGGCATCTCTCGGTTGATTTCCTCTCGAATAACCCCCCGAGGCGCGGATGTGCTTCCCTCGGCTTCGTCCTCTCCTGTCCCCCTCTCCCTCCTTCCTGCTCCTCTTCCGGCTCTCCCTCTTCGGCCTCGTCCTCGGCCTGCCCGCGGTACCCCTTACTGCCTCGGCTTCTTCTTCAGAAAGCTCGTATAGGTTGGGACGTACCCGAGTAGCTCTGGAGCGTACCGGCTGGTGATCGGGATAGCGTAAGCCACTATAATTCGGGCTCGATCAGCTCTCCCCCAAAGCTGCTGAAGATTCCCTCGACTGCAAGGCAAAATTTACAAGCGATTAGTACAAAGTATTTAGGGCATAACGAAAACATATAAAACATCTACCGAAGAATAAAATCTACCGACCAGGAGCCCCGGTCCCATATTGTACTCTGGTAGTTGTATCAGCGTTTTCCCCAGGCCCAAACATGAAGTTGCCGGTCACCGAGAGGTAATATTTGCCCACTCCTCGGAGTCGGGGAGACGATCGATGAGGAATGTATCGTATCCCGTCCTGCACGAGAGGTAGTACCGGTTGCTTTCCCGGTTGACTCCTAAGAGGTATACTCCAAAGAGCTCCTCGACCCAAAAAGTCAGATTGAACTGCCTCCTCAGCTCAATAATGCTTGTGATGATCCGGTAGGAGTTTACTATAAGCTGGGATGAGGTAAGGGAAAGGGTTCGGAGGATTTGTCGGACAACTTGATGGAGGGGGAATCTAATCCCTCCCTTAGTAATTGCCATTAAAGGAAAAATCAATTCCCCTGGTCGGTGAGGAAGGGTCTTGGGGTTGTTGTCAGGAAGCAACCGGACCTCTACGTCCGGAAGGATGCTATAGACCCTTCTGAACTCAGCAAGGGCAGCCGGTGTCCCGTTGAAGTATTGATTCAAGTAAAGGCATGGCCTCATCAGCCTCCTTCTTCCCCCAACCTCCTCGGGGGCGTCGGCGAATGGGCCCGGACCGTGGCCAGAAGTACTTGGGATTTCCATTTCCTAGGGGGCAAGGGCTGTAACTGGGCGTGAGGTTCTGGAAGGGTCCGAAGGCTCGATGATGTCTAAAGGGATTCGATAAACGGCCTGGGCACGACACTCCGCAAAGATCTCCTCAAACTCGGCAGAAGTGTTGCTACTGGTACTGTCCGAGGAGACTTCAATAACCATTCGCCCCTACCTAGCAAAAAGATGTGCAAAACCCGTTAGCTATATGCCCAGGGAAAAGCAACATGACCTAGTAGAAAAGGGCGAAACGGTCATCTCTCTTCGGTACATTTCAGGGAATCTCTCCCCGAGAAAGGTCTCCGAGGTCAACGATTGTTTCTATGGTCTCGGGTTGAAGATTGGCCTCGGGAAGAATACGGGCCTCGGGTTGAATTTAGACCTCGGGAAAACTATGAACAACGCAGAAAACGCCCAGCACCGCCGTAGGTCGAACAATGGCGAGCGGCGGAACGGTTACGACGCGTGAAGAATGTGGGTTGCATTGAAGAAAACTCAAAGAAAATGATCAAAACATAAAAACCAGCCATTAAAGATCGTCATACCTGAGTTTTGTGTCAAGATCCGCGCCCAAAACGCTCAAAAAGCTCGATCGGAAGCTGGAAACAGACGGCGGCGGCGGTTCAACTTCAGAAGCAGAGAGAAGGTGGCCGTCTCTCCTCTGGCTCATCTATTTATAATGGGAGAGATGAAAACCTGCGCGGGAAACGAAGCGTCGTGTACCGAACCGTCAGATCTTTGATGCGTGTCATTATCGGACGGCCAGTATCAGGGACTCTGCACCGAGGACAGGCGCCGGATGTTTGTCCCTAGGCGTGATGACGCGTGTCACCGAAGCGACGCTTCGTACCAATCAACTGACATGGCACGTGCCGAGACAACCTTTCCGTCCTGAGACCTCAACAACCGTTGACACATGGCTCTCATCACTGCTATAGGATGAGTGGAATCAACCGAGGCAGGCGCTCTCCTTGAGGCTCGATATTTCATGTGATGGGGTCAAGACCCTGAAGCAAGGGTGCAAAGCTCCAGGGGCTTGAGGGGCTATTGTGGAGGCTTCGGTTATGGCCTCGGTGAATAGATTGTCGATAACCGAGGTCTCATAGTGGGTGCGATCTGTAGTCTTGTACAGTCGAGCCCCTGTAGTTATACTCACCGGCTCAGTATCAACCCTCCGGTTGAAGCTTCGGTTAACTACTGAGGCACACATTCCGCTAGATCTGTGGGAGGAATGAAGTCTATCAGGAGGGAACCAAGGGCGCTACGTGGCAGATAGGATCACCTAGGGCAGATCTGGCCATGTGTTCCGTAACCACCTTATTCGGTACGTCATCTGTGATGTCACCCGAGGAGGTTATCCGAGCGTATCCTTCACGCGCTGGCTTGGAGCCCAAGTAAACCTAGGTCCATAAATACAAAGGGACTCTAGCCTAAAGAGGTATGCCATTCTACCCTAACCCTAGACCTAAATTTCTCTCCCTACATCTAACTTGATCGTCGGAGGGTCACTGGGCTATCCAAGCCCTAGTGACTTGTTGTAGGTTCCAAGGCGGGTGAACAGAGCAATGGAAGAGGAGTGCTGATTCAGGCAAAGGTTCCTCCAAATCTGAACCCCTATAGGGTGAAAAGGAGCAGTTGGCGTAGACTTCTCATATGACAGGTCAACACATTACGCGTACCATACCCGTGGAGCTGCCACATGCACTGATGCACAACAACAATCACCATTTCTGGTTTCAGTTGTAGTAAACAAATTTAATAGATAAGCATGGGATTCTTGTCTTGACACTTCTAGTAGTATTCAGTTTAATCCCTTGCAAGTTTTTTCGCTTTGGCCGCAAAATGTTGGCAGTGTTTGAGAAATCAATCGGAAACCCGCGAGAGGAGCTGAGTCTTCCTTTGAAGGGGAAGATGCTGCTGCCGGGGGGTTCGAAAACCAGAGAGGAGATTGTGGAGATATTCCGGTCTTGGCGGTTGGATTCGACCTTGCAGAGCCTTCCAAATGGGAGCTCCAACATGGTTTTGTCACATGAGGATGAATGTACTCTGCATCCACGGCACGTTTGGAACCCTTAGCTGGTTCTTCCATTTTGGGCTGATTTGAGATTGTTTTTTCCGCTATTCTATCATGCATCATTGGACTCGGAGGTTGTTTGTCGAAGCCATTGTTCTTGTAGAATTCAAAATACCTTTTCAAGCTAATTTTACTCCAAACGCATAAGCAGAAAATGTAGAAATTTTTTTTTTTGACAAACAGCTCGATCGTTGTACACCCTTTGTTTGACGGGACTAATAATGAAAGAACATACCACACGTCTTTCTGAATAAGTGGCGATGACATTAATAATAGCACACTCCCTATGGTAGATCTCTAAATACGGGTTCAAAAAATTTGAAGCAAACATTGAATATATGGTTACCTTGGATATATAATTCAATTCGATGCTTATATTTAGTCATGTAAATGGATCTGTTGGCTTTATGGGGTCAGCATCCACCATGTATTCGAGACGCCCCCTGCTGGCGCGGGGCAAGCGTATTGGGAGGACTAACTGCTTTCATCCGTCGGTATTGTATGGGTAGCATTGCGAAGCCCCTCATGTCCGCTTGCTGCTAAGTGCAGGACTCTGCACTGCCCTTCAAATATTATGTTGCGTCTTCCCCTATAGTAATTGCTTTTAAGTGAGTTAGTTAGCACCTGATCCAACATGACCCATATAGTAATTTAAATTGCTATTTGCCTCCACCTTTCTACATTGAGTTTGAGTCGCGAAAAAAATCAGTTTATAACCAACCCAACAACCACCGATGGTGGTAGCCCAGTTGGCAAGGTTCGCTACCCTCCTCAATAGAGACCTTAGTTCGAGCCACGGCTTAGCCTCATGCCTGCAGATGAGTCTTTAGACCATGCAGTGGGGGAGCTTATGCCAACTGTGTACCTAGGTGGTGGTGTGGTGACGGCCCGTTCTCACGAATAGTAGCTATGGCTCGAACTAGACATTCTACAGCGGGTAGGGAGCCTCTATGATCACGCCCACGGGTGGTTGCTACCTGGTTGCCCCCTCCCACCCTTTTTGAAGATAAACAAAAAACAAAAACAAAAACAAAACAACCCAACAATCTAGGAATTGGTACGGCACCTGAAAATCAACAGAGCTCTTGCCATTTTGAAAGCAAATAAAATCGTCCCTTCTGGCAAAAGTGGAGAACTTCTGCTTGAATGAGTAAAAATATACTACAAACTAGCTAAATTTATAAAAGAAACTTCATGCATAGTCTGCTAACTCATTGGAAACAAACAAGTCCCACTAAGGTAGTTGGAAATTGATATACATATATGTATGTTCTAATGGCATAACCTTAATATAATGAAGTTATCTTCCCTGTTTGTGTTAGGTCTATCGTCGTGGTGGACAATGTGTCCTGTATCTTTGTTGGACTCTTAGAGAACATGTGCGAGTTGAGAAGACACTACGGCCTCTCAAGACAGGCTACAGAAGCAATGGTAGTAGTCGAAGCTTACAAAGTCCTAAGAGATCGGGCACCCTACCCTCCCGATCAAGTGATATAAGACCTCCAAGGCAGATTCGCCTGGCCCTACCCTCCCGATCAAGTGATATAAGACCTCCAAGGCAGATTCGCCTTTGTTTTGTTCGATTCTAGAGCCGTTACTCTTCTTCTAGCCAGGGTGAGTTCACACACTACTCCCAAGTACCTAATTCGCACTCAAAGTTGGCTTTTTATTGACAAGACATATAGCGAGTATGCTTCGCTCTGTTAGTAAGAATTGCATTGCTTGAAGTTTTGGTCTTCGACGTTGTTGCCAATTGTGGTAGGATCGGGACGGAGGTGTCCTGCTTCAATGGGCAACGGCGGGGGATGGGTCATTGGTCTGTTCTGATGACCCGAGAATCATAGCTGAGGTTCGTTGAAAATGCTATTCACCTTTTATCCAGGTTTGTTCTGTTTTCCATACACATATTTCTAGTTTATTGGGAATGTGGTTGTGATTTTGGCACTTCAAAAATTGATGGAGGGACTCCAAAATTGAACTGTGTTGAAACACAAAACAACGTTGTTTTGGAGCCCCTCCATCAATTCTCCTACCGCAACGCTCAATCTCACCGTCTGTCTCGACAATTAATGTTATGGATTTTAAAAAACTCTTTTAGGGCCCAGACTGTCCAAAACACTTTTGGATGGTAAGTTTGAGAGCGGTTGAAGGGGCGGTGGGGGTGCTATGATGGTTAGTAATAGTACTTAGTGTTCGTCACGAATTATTAAAGTTTTGGTCAAAGTACGTAAAACCCTAACCTCTTCCAAACAAAACAATATGGTTCTACACGAACAAAAGAAGATGTTTTTGAGGTTAACACTAGTTTCACAACAAAATTAAAAACCCATTTCTTTAGGAAACACAAATGAGATGTTTTCCAATTTAAAATTATTTTTGCAAAAATAAAAGAAAAGGAAATTAAATACTACGATACGAGTTTACTTTTGAACAAAAGCAAAACAGAAAGTGAGAACGAAGAAACGAAGAGGGAAAAAAAAAATTAAAAAACGAAGTAGGGGATTAGGCCGAAAGTGTAAATGCTGAAAGCGATTTCTGTGAACGTTTTCGTCGGGTGTATATTCATGAACATGAATTGACTGATTAGCTTCGATCATTCTCTTAACAAGGTGAGAGCAATTGTGCGCGAGGATGAGGAAGGAAACATTTGTGGTGTGATATTTCAAGTGGATTTGTTCACCAGACTCCGCAGCATCCCGCGTTCGGGTAGCGCTGCGAATTGGGCAGGTGTCACTGCTGTTGAGGGAGAGTAAAAGAGCTTTTTTCTAGTTTAGGGATCTTCTGGGTAAGAGATAAGGAACTCTTTCATAATCAAATGTGATAATGAGGGAACAAAAAATGTTGGTTTTTTTTAGAAATAGTGGTTCTTTGAATTTGAAGAGATTGTGTGTGCCGAAATCTGAAGAAGGGGTTAACGATATGGTCCATTCCATAGATATATCTCCAGAAAAAAAACATGCTGATTTCGTGTCTAGTAAAGTTGACTGGACTTGTCAAATTAATACAGACTACAAAAATCACTTATTTCGTTTTGCACCAAAAAATCTAAGGCACACTGCCGACGTACTCTTTCTTGAGAGAGATCAAGCCCAAACGTCGTTCTGTTATCTTATTTAATGATTAGTTTGTGCCAATAAAGGCTACATCGACGCGCAAAATGATAACCATGAGACAGAGAGAGACTAAAACTACCCACACACAAGCTTATTTTTAGTTTTAGTTTTTGCTTTTGTAGACTTGCTCCCTCTTAATACCCTAGAAATTGAGATACAAGACCAATGGAAGTAACGGTTCGGACTTTTGCATGAGAGGGAAATGGGTGAGCATAGAAAGAGGAGAACAATAACTCAGACTCACAAATTTTAACATATGTGTATTGACGGTCGACAGTTCGTATATCATACGAAGATTTTATGTTAGTAATGCAAGTAATGAGCATATGTGAAGATATTATCAAAAAAAAAAAAAAAAAAAGAATATGTGAAGATGAATTGTTTCCAGAGCATGCCAGTCGGGTGAAAACTTCAATTGTTTTTATGTCTATTGTTCATTAAACACTACCGGCTCATTTTTTAGCGATTAAAGGAGATATAATACGAGGGGATATGATTGAGGGGAATTACTTTAAAAGGAAAAGTGGAAAATTACTTGGTTTGTTTCGTAGTGATGTGAGAGGTGGATAATTAGTAGAATAGTGTAAAATGGTGGATTTTGGCAATGTGGGGAGCCGGAAATAATTTGGACAAGTTAAGGTGTATATAATATAATTTGGCAAAGTTAACTCCCAGTAAAATGTGGGAACGATTATTTTTCTGAATTGTAAAAGCATATTTCATGAAATAAGGACAATTTGAAATGATCAAAATTTTGCAGAAAGATTTTATGAGTGAAAGTATAATCAGAATTCAAAAATCTCATCCAGAAGTAATTCTTGAATTCTACATTTTCAATTTGTTTTTGATAATGTATTTTAGCAGAATTCATTCCATAATCAGCTCTCAAACAACGGAAATATATGAATGAATGCAATTGCAAAATGGATTAATGGGGTAGCCAAATATGAGGGCAATTTTGTACGCCATCGCGGGGGTGTGCTCATCTAGATCTCACTTTGATGATTGAAACTGTTCATTTTGTACAGCTCTATTTGTTAGGAGATCAGGCAAGAATTCAACTCAATCTAACATCGGTAAGTCTTATCTAAATCAAATTCTTGACTTAAGAGTTAAATATTTAGGTAAAGCACTTTACCGGTACCTGATTGAGTTGAATTATGGCATGGTCTACCAACAAATATATCTAGACCAAATGATTGGTTTTGATTATCAAGGTTAGATCCAGAATGAACACACTTTCGCGAGGTTGAACAATATTCTAACAAGAAATTGAGTACACTTCCTTGTATGCCAAACACTTTGCCTTTGTTCGGTTTCCATTTTAGTTTTCACTTTCGTTTTTGTTTTCAATCATTACTCCTATCTCTCCACAATCATTACCTCTATTTTCAATTATTACTTTAATTTTTTCTCTCTATATCTCTCCAATCATTAGCTCTATCTCCCAATTATTACCCCTATTTCTCTCCACAATCATTACTCATAACCATAACTCCTATCCGAACAAAGCTTTTGTGGGCCGCCCACCCAGAGCTCCGGTAAGTCTCACAGTGTATCGCATAAACCCCCACGCAAAAATGAGATTCGAGATAGGGAAATGGTGGAATTTGCCAGCCCCCAACGGGTATCAAAGGAAGTGAAATAAAGTAAAAATAGAAGCGGCAAGAATAATTGTTGCTTTGCTTTCACTAAAGGAGAATAGTAAAGTAGTCTGTTTGCTTACATAACAGAGATTCCCATAATGTAAAATATTGTCGAAGAATCTCATAATGTAGTCTAGTTTGTAATATGTGATTGTACTCTAGAATATATTCGAGTCTCAAAGTGGGAGACATGGGCATGTGCTAGGTGCAGGTGATGTAACTCTCCATGTTCTAGATGCCTCCCTTATGCTTATAAAAGGGAAGACCCGCGTTGTGTTCTACTCAGACTTGTACAATAATATTCTTGAATGTGTCTAGTGATCCTTTCTCATCTTTGTGTTTATACTCTCTCCCGTGATTGCATTTGGCATTGAACTTTGAGAATGAGAATGTAGGGATTGTTATCTTGGGTAGGGATTTGGGGATGGTGCTACCCACCGTAATTAAAGAAGAAGTCCTTGTCAAGCGGGAGGCCAGGGGTATGAAAGACGATCTATCTTTGTGGCAGGTACTCTTTTCAAGCGGATCAAGTACTCAGGCAAAAGTACCTGAATACCTTTTGTTCTAGCTCTTCGGCTCTAGACAAGTTGCTCGTAGAATTAACTAATTGAGTTACGGGGAGCGATGCAGTTGCCTTTCTGGTTCTAGCAGCTAAGGCTGCTACGCTTACTGCTCTTCCTTTTTGGGAGAATTAAGCAACCTTGAGAATGAGAATGTAGGAGATTGTTGTCTTTGGTAGTGACACTGCTATTGAAGGTGAAGACATTGTCAACCGCGCTGATCTATTGTGTTTGTTCCTGTAGGAAAGGCTATGGTAAGTTGGGACGCGTAGTCGACAAGTTGGGAGCGCCTATTGATGGATGAGGGTTTCTAAGCGAACAGCAAATGCTGATGAACTTGTCATATGTGCAAAAAATACCTAATCGAATGCCGACAGATAAATGAACAAATAATAATTTCTTGTAAAAGCTTTGACAACTATGAATTCAAACGCGAGTCAGAAAAAATAAAAGAACTATGAATTCAAACTTAAACCTTTTATTTTCCAAAATACTAGTATAAAATACAATTTGCACTTGTGTTTGAATAAGGCAATCTTTTGCACAGATGTTATATTCTGCAGTCTGGACAGTTCAAATCACCGGATATGAGTCCTGGCTGGATCCATAAAGCGGGAGTCTCAGAAAAGTACAACAGATAATGGAGGCGAACGCAGACCCAAATTCAACATAGAAGAAACTTAGTAGTCACCAGTAAACCGCCATATCAGTATGCCAAGGAGCAATTCACCATCAAGTAATTACTCCACCGCCCACCAAAGAAAGCGAAAAGTTTGAAAAGGACAGCAGGGCAAGAAAAAGTTTTTAACGGAGAAGAAACTTTGAAAACAGAAGCAGCAAAATGTTGGAACATCAAGCACATAAAACAATTTTCATGTGTCCCAAATTGGAAACCAAATTGTCATCTGCAGCATACACCAATTACAAACCATCTAGCTAACACAACTACAACTTGGAAGTCCAGAAAATATTTTCACAAAAGTACATAAATTATGTTCTCTCCATTTTTCTACTTCCGTGTGGCAAAAACTGAACACATTCGTGTATCCGCCTATATGACGCCAAATATGAACACTAAATTCCTCCAAACAGATTTGATTCTTCAATTCCCTCGAAAGGCAGAAGGCTTGAAGACAATAGCAGCACCAGTCCTTCAAAAACTCCTTGGAGGCTCTCTAAAAACCAAAGGAAGTAGCATCCAAATGAAGTTTCCACTCATAGTCCTGAAAAGTGTATAACAAGCCGCCAAATTCATGCTTTTCATCCATCAACAATGTGATCAGAAATGTCATATCTTGAAAAAGAATACCGAGAATTAGTACAAATACAGATTTGATTTTGGTGTTGAGTATCTAGCTACTTTTTAGGAGCGTAACATTTTTGTGGAAATATGGGTAACAAATCCCTGTCAGGTACCGTAAGAAGTTTGTACAATAGAGCAAGCACAAAGGCACCTCGTACGCAAATATGCAATAACTTCAGAGGTGCCAAAGTAATAACATACTACTCCTTTTGGTCTTCAGCCAGCTTAGGTTTTCAGGCTTATTTCTTCTTTTTGTCTTTGGCTTGTTTAACATCCTTTGTGAGCATTCTTGGAGCTATAGCCATAGACATTAGCTCTTGGAACAGCAGCTTACAGGCATAAGGAATGTGAACCTGCATATCCAGTTACCAAAACCCAAAACGGAAACACTATTTAGATCAGAGAGAGAGAGAGAGAGAAGAGAAGAGAAGAGAAAAAAAAGAGAGAAAAGTTGGAGAGATGGATTTTCACCTGAACAATGTCGGTTTTGTTCTTGCAACCTCTGCACTCGAAAGAATTCTTCTTTAGGTTTGCAATAGCTATCAACCCACAACGCTCACATACGTGAATCCTATATGCGTCACTTTGGTCGAATAACCTTTCTTTGAGAAAGTGAGCGGCACCATGCGCAATCATGCAGTCCCTTTCCATCTCACCAAACCGGAGCCCACCATCACGCGACCGTCCCTCAGCGGGCTGTCTTGTAAGGATCTGAACGGGCCCTCGTCCACGTGAATGGATCTTGTCATCAACCATGTGCTTCAGTCTTTGGTAGTATGTGGGACCCAGGAATATCATAGATGTTAGGCGGCGCCCTGTGTGACCATTGTACATGGTCTCGAACCCACGCATTTGGTACCCACATTTATGAAGAGCCTTGCTGATGTTGTCCACCTGGGGTATTAGGTACAAAGGAAATGTGGCATATGTCAAACTTACATATTTGCAAGCAATTCCAACTCAATTGAATTGGTCTTGGACACCGGAGAGATGAACAGTAGAGTTTTCTTCAAAGATGTCAAGCACTAGCTGCTCCATAGAACTCTAATTTACTATGAAACTGTCATGCATGATCTCTCTAGTCTAGTATACAGGTATAGTCTAGTCTAGTAGATGGCGAGTCTGTTCAAACAGTTTCTTGTCTAGCTAGTCTATTCTAGTGTGAACAGTAATGTTTAGGGGTTGTTTGGAACTTAAAAAAGGAAGAGAAAAGGAAAGGAACATATGTTTTCAATTTTCCTTCTTTCAAGGTAATTATTTTACACACCCTCCTTTCTTTTCCTTTTTCCTTCGTCATTTCAAGTTACCTTACTATTTCCTTAACTATTTCTTCTAAGATCAAACGACGAAAAGTAATTTTCCATCTCACTTCCTTTCTTTTTACTACAATACCAAACAGATAAAAGTTATATAAAATTTCTTTCCCATTTACTTTCCAATCCTTTCTATTTCTGATCCAACTTCCACTTACAGTCTAAAACACCGTTTATATAGGTTAATATCGCACTTTTTTCCTGATCACAAAGCAACTCACCGTGACATCTGTAAAAGGAGTCGCATCCCCTTCCTTCCCCATATGAGCTGCAACCTTACCCATGATACACTCAATGAGCTGCCCAATTGTCATTCGAGAGGGAATAGCATGGGGATTCACAATAATGTCAGGTGTGATCCCTTCCATGGTCCATGGCATGTCTTCTTGCGTATATGTCATGCCAACTGTTCCCTTCTGTCCGTGCCTACTGCTAAACTTGTCCCCAATCTGTGGTATCCTAACTGATCTCACCCTTACTTTAACAAACCTCAACCCATCTGCATTTGTTGTCAGTAAAACCTACAAAAGTTCCACAACAAAGATGATAACAGACAAATAGAATCAATAGTTCAATACTGAAAGTCAACAGAAACATAATACAAATCTATTTATTTTAGTCATTTGATATAACAGAATCATTCAGATTCTTACATCAATCAGCTTCCATAGAATATAAAACAGTATCCTCAAAAAGTAAAAAATAAATAAAGCATACAATATCTCATTTTGTTCCCATCAAACCAAAAAAAAAAAAAATATTGTTCTTATCAAACAGCTGAAACGTTTTTGCATCTTAGGACACCAAAAGCAAACACGAGGAATCCAAAAATTCCCGTGTTTCCAGTCATACCCCGAACCATGTCTAAATGCTATGAAACATTCCGAAACAATAATAAGTTGACACCTCTTGGTGACATCCAACGGGACATTTCATTTATTCAAATTCTCGACATTTCCATTATGCTCTGGCTCCGTTTTCAAAATGTTTCCTTCTCCTTGCTAACTGAAACAATACACCGAAACAAAATTTTGATTCTTGAATGAGGCTTACTTGATCCACCATCCCGGTTTCACTGTGGCGCAAGCTCGTACTATGATCACGCCTGGTGTAACGTGCAGCAGGACCCTGAGCTTCATCCTGAGCAATTGGAGTAGTTTTGCCGATAACTACATCTTCCCCTGAAACTCTTGTACCCTACAATACGATCACACCTCAATATCAGGAAATTTCACCCCATACGGAGCACAGAGAGCATTGTAAAAACAGAAAAGTTCCAGATACTCACTGGAGGCGCAAGACCATCATCATCCAATTTATCATAAGAACCATGTCGCATCCCCTATAAACCAATTCGAGTCAGATGGTAATTATCCAAAAGCGTGAAAACAAAAGAAAGAAAAGCCATATACAAAGGTCAGTAGCACTAACCATGGTATTGGCTCTATCTGGACGGCCGAAGTCCTCCTTAACAAGTGTCCCCATCTTCTTCTCCTCATCTCTATTAAAGAAAGATGGTTAATCCTACAATTCCTCTGGAAAACATTGGGCTCCTAATGGAGGCAAATTTTCACAACTAAAACAACAATAATGACTTCGATTACCTATAAGAACGGAAGAAAAGCGATCGAAAGAATCCACGATCTATTGACGACTGGTTCATAATAACCGAATCTTCTTGATTATATCCAGAATAGCAGGCAATGGCAACAATGGCATTCTAGAGCAGATTAACAAACATAAATTTGTGAGAAGAACCACCGGAATGAGGAAGAAAGCAAGTAATGCATGATCAGGTACTTACAATGCCAGCAGGAAGCTGCCTGAAGTGAAGGTGCTCCATGGCCCGAGTAGTAACAAGAGGCTTCTGAGGGTAGTACAGCACATAAGCCAACGTATCCTGAAAAAATTAGCTAACTATTAACATCATGAATCCAAAAAGACAAAAACAGATGTATTCAACTAACAATAGTAAGGGGAGGGGATTGAATTCCATACCATCCGAAATTGGTAGTTGGTGACATAAATACCCATGGCCTGCTTACCCATTGCTGACTGATACGTATTACGAGGGGACTGAATGAGCAAACAACAAATGAGTTAGATAGTAAATCAAAACCTTTAGAAGGAAATAGTCACTGCCACTGACATGGTAAACTTACTTGGTTATGGTCTGGAAATGGTATAATTGAAGCACAAACACCTAAAATCAGCGACGGGTGAATTTCACAGTGGGTATAAGTTTCAGAATAAGCCTCCTCTGGATTGAGTCTAGCAGAAACGAGATCCTAAGACAATTAATTAAAAATTAGATTCCAACAAGTGCTTCATAGAAACTTCAGGAGCAGCTCAAGGAACAAAAATTCATTTCATTTCAATCGAAGCAGCCGAAAAGTTTCTGTTCCTAGGAGACCGGAAGGAAACAGTGGAATCCCACAATCCCAATGTTTCCACTGACACATGTCAGTACCTACTGAAAAAACGTGTAGAAAGATACAGAAACTTGACCTGCTTCGAAACATCCAACAATAAATAGTCATGGGTACGCAAATTCTTTTGATATTTCTTTTACATTCCAGCAACATTTTGGAAATGTTTCCGAAACAAGAAACATTACAAAAAGGTTGTCTGAAAGGTACTTCTTCCTAGCTAGCCCAAGCCAAAACGAAATTCTGATCCTTGGAGTAGCTTCACCCAACCAAGACCATTATTTGGATACTCACATTAATAGTCATGGAAATCATAGTAGTCTCCTCTTCTTCTGTATCAATGTATTCTATGAATCCCTTCGCCACTAGATCATGCCAGCCACCATCTTCTGGGGTTTCCTGGAGGAAGTACAATGTATACCATCAATTTAAAAAACAATCAACATTCAAATAATTAAGGCAACAGTGATGCAGTGTAAAAATACGAGAAAAAATTCAACTACCATACCCTCTGTTGTAATGCTTGAATATCCTTCCTTTTTATAAGAAGCCTTTGTTTCTCCACGATGAACAAGGGACGACTGCAACGGCCATAATCGGTATATATCCGCAGTTCCTTTAAGCGGATATCTCTAACAACCCCAACTTCAGTATTGACATCAACCTGTGCAATTTAAAGCAGCAGTTTAAAATGAGGTATCAGAAGCTGAATCACAAAGAAACAGAATTGCTAGCAGGATATAACTTATCCTGGTAATGCTTCAACCGAATCAGAATAATATTTAGCTAAGGTTGCAGTCACTACTTGAAGCTGGCAAATGATGATAGTTTAATGCATGCTTACCCGTCTCCTCAGCCGTCTAAGCGTCCTCACCAACATATCTGGATCGCGATGAATACCAACCCAGCAACCATTGACAAAGATTTTTGTAGCTTGGGGAATAACCGCCGGAGATATTTCCTATATTCAGGCCAAAAGGTAAAAGAAGGGGAAAAGGAAATAAAAACCTATAATTCCGTTCACACAACAAAGAAATGCTAATTTACCACACCCGCAAAGAAGCAAGAATTGCTCACCTCAAAATTCTCAGTACCCCATTCTTCCAAGAATTCCAAAATAGGATATGCTGCTGATCCAACAGTTATATACACCATCAATGCAAGGTTCTTCACCAGACCGCATGCCTAATGTAACAGCCAGACCTTAGACATAGGTAGAAAATAAAGGAGACTATACAGCACATTATGTTGTGCAATTTGTCTCCATTAGGTACAACACTCACTTGTCCTTCAGGTGTTTCCGCAGGGCACATCATTCCCCACTGCGAATTGTGCAACTGTCGTGGTTTTGCCAATTTCCCTGGTAAGATGCACAGAGAAATCGATGAACTAGCAGAATGAAGAAGCTTTGTGCAATAATCTGTCTAATCATTGACCATATGTTTGTTTGCCTCGATGACAAATAACAAAACTGACAAAAGAAAGTAAGATTACCTTCACGCCCAATAGGAGAATTTAGTCTTCGTAAATGTGACAAAGTGGAGGCATACGTCAAGCGATTTAACACCTAAAACAATGCCACGATACAATTACTCAATAGTAGGATTTTTTAATGTCAAGAAATCAATTGTGCGAGTAGCGTATAACAACGGACAAGAATATCTACCAAGTCAGCTTATAACATGCATTTTCCAAACCAACCGGGAAAAAAGAAGAAGTTTTAGACTTGGCAAATTGAAATGAGAAGCAAGTGACAACACCTGTGAAACTCCAGCTCTGGTACCAGCCGCATTTGCCTGACCCCAGTTCCCAGTAGCAAGTGAGTACTTAAGGCCACTGGTAATCGTTTTTGCTTTAATTGCAAATTGAAGATTAACATCCTTCCCATTATCAACACACTGTTCGATGCACAAGAATATCTAAATACAGGCCCCAACGAATATCAGCAGTAACACATGCTACATATTGACTCCCTATGTGACAGCTAACCTTTTGGACGTAACCTCTGACATCTCTGGTTAGCTTTCTGAATAGCTGCAATGCGTTAAAAAACAAAAAAACTTGTAGATTATAATTACAAACAAAAACCCAAAGTTTCACTAGTAGACCACCATAACATCTACTGCCTACAAACCATTCGAAACAGGCCACCGAGCAAAGGACCAGCAAGATCTAGTCTTTTATTCCCATAATGATCTCTATCATCCTCTGCCCTTCGCCCAAGTGCACATAGCAGAAGCCGGTGAATAATATACCTGATAAAAGAGGAAACGCTATTCAATTTGGAGGAATTTACAATCCAGCAGAAACATTTATGCATCTAGCATAAGTAGCACCAACCCAAAATAGTAAGCTTTCTTTGTCTCGCAATATTCTCCAACCCCAACATGTGGAAGCATTTCCTTTTGAAGGATCTCTTTGGCATACCTGAAAAGTAAATATGTAGAAGATTCTCCATGAAAGAGTGAGGGAGGATGTAACACTGCTAGTGATACATGCAAGACATGAAAATTAGACTGACTTAATCCTCTTTTCCTTAGTGACACCAACAGTGGCTCCTCGTTTCCCGATATAGTCCAGTGCAACCTACAATAGGAGAAGGAACTTCTTAGCAATCTAAGACTGAACTTTCAAGGGGGCATCTAAAAAGGCTGGGTGCAAGAACTGAGGGAAAACAGAAAAATTGCATATCTAAAGATCCAATTAGTATAGGATATGCAGTATAAGAAACAACTAGTATATGAGGATTTGAGACCCAACTAGTGATGGAGGAGGCAGAGCTGCTAAAGATCCATGCAATCATAAAATAAAAATCCGTTACAGCCTAACAAGTGAAATTCTGAAAAAGCAAAAATAACAACACATCAGCTGGCTTATTGCAAAAAATAATGGAAGCTTGAACGTGTACATTTTTCATGACCAACATAGCGTAGCGTCGTAGACCAATTTAACAAAGGACAAGAAAAGGCATTAAGATAAATGAGAACAATATGTACTTTCTTTATAAGAATTAAGAAGAAAAAATAAGAACAAGTATTGAACTTAAAGAGTTCATTATACAAAAAAACAGAACCTTGTCACAAGCCTATTACAACAATTTACATTTCCTAAATACCGCAAATCATAATCAAGTACAGAAAACAATCATCCAAGGGAATGATACCTGCTGATTTTGTATGACAAATGCTTCCTCTAAAGAGGGTCGCAGCAACTCCATCATCTGAGTATCGGCAAAATCATAACATATATGTTCTAATATATCCTTATCGGCGACGAACCCTAATGCTCGAAACACGATAATAATAGGAATCTCTGTCCGGATGTATGGAAGGGTAGCACGAATATACTGGCCAGACGAGCCCTGCAGCCAAAGAAAAGGCAGAAAACAATAAGAAACTAAAAACACTATGAGCAACTTATTGCTATGAAAAGAATTCCTTCAATCAATACGTGTCAAATTCGTGGAATGCCATTACCCCTTTGGCACTAGTTCGAGACAGCATTCGCACAAACATAGTACTGGGTGGCCTGTTTTGGGACTCTGCCATTGACCGGACTTCCGCCACGTAGGCATACTTATTCGGCTGCCTCTTCTTAAACACATAGACATGATTGGTGCTCATCTTCTCTTGAGCAATCAGAACCTTTTCACTCCCATTGATGATGAAGTACCCACCTTGATCATAAGGACACTCTCCAAGCTCAGTCAAATCTTTCTCTGAGTTCTGATACAATGTGCAGTAACTGGACCGGAGCATTATAGGAACCTTAAAACAAAAGGCAGAGAAAAGGGCAGAAGAGTCAATTTATGAACTATCAAGTCACTTCATCGATTTGGAGTTCAATTCTTATACCTTCCCAATGAAGACCTTCGTGAAATCCTGAGTTTCGGTAACTTCTTCACCATCATGACCTTTCTTTATGACCCTCTTTGTGACATCGACATACAAGGGAGCGGAGTACGTTAGATTTCTCAACCTTGCAGCCTTTGGAAACAGAGTCGCAGTTTCTCCATCCGACTCTGTCATCATAGGCTTACTCAAGTATATCTGACCAAAGCTGATCTTATAGATGGTCTGCATATAACTCAGAAGACATACACATTACAAACCAAAAGCAGACATTATTTATAACCAACACAAAAGAGAACTATAAAATTCCTGCAACTCTTCTCAACTGGATAATCAATTGTTCTAGTTGCATTTTGAATGGCATGCAAGATTATATTCTACTACTGCTTCAAGAGCAAAAACTACTTCTAAGATCCAAAGTCTAGTTTTTTTACTTTGAAAATCACACCAAACAACTGATAACAATAAGAAACCAAGTCTTTCCATATGTGAACCATTGCGGACAATTTTTTTAATTTCTATTAGAAGGACTTGACCTTGCTTAATAACGAATTCATCAAAGTTACTAATATACTCCGACCATTAAAGATGAATTTCCATGTAAACAACAAGTTAATACTTAAGTCGTACGTCTCTATGAAGAACTTCCTTTTATGAACACATCAAACAACCATACTAGCGACCAAATTACCCTTTCTTAACTACGAAAGAGATTATTTTCTTTTTATATCCAATTGGACAACGACTAGTAAGTATCATAAACATCACATGAACAATAACAAATAAAACTTTTTTACTATGTCAACCTTCTTTCTTCCTTAGGAATTGATAAAAGACTATAAACACCAGAAACGAAATGAGACAACAGACCAATATCATCAAGGAACTCCGGTGAGAAAAAAGGATTCTTTTGTGAAACAATTCTAACTTTTCATCTTAAGTAGCTATTGCAGCAGCTAATCAAAAGTTACAACATTTAACTCCGGCAGCAATCACGAAAGGGCAAATTTTCTGAGCTTGTTACTTCTGGGCTCTTTAAAGAGCTACCCATAAACCTAGAAATCTAAAAGAATTTATCCACGTTCCTAGAGAGTCGCCTTAAACTGCTTGAAACTCTGAAACCAATTAAACTATTTAAAACTCTATTTAGCAAGCAAACCCAAAAATTCAAGGGAAAAAAAAGGCCTGAACACAACTATCCCAAAGTATAACCACATAATTTTTTTTTTTTGATAAGTAAATAATTATATTGGAGAGAATGCGGGTATACAAAAGAGGCCATAGAAAAAAAGGCCCTATACACCTGTATGTGAGATAAACAATTCAAACCAATCTAGAAAATGATCAAGGGAAGGGTTACATTCTCCCTAGTCCCAACTATAAAAACCACTAACCACAAAACTTTTGATTTTAAATAAAGGCTTTTCTATTCCTTCAAAGCATCTCGAATTTCTCTCACGCCAGATAGTCCACATCAAAGAAAGTGGAATCATAACGACATAAAATGCTCCTACTTTTGCTTCCTATCAAAAGAACCTACAATGCCTACTCGTAAAACCCCAACACAATTTTATCTTCGTTCTCCACTGTCCAATTATAGCAACTAAACAATGACTGCTTACACCAAAAGAATAACCAATATTTCATTTCCAGGTTGACCATCACTCCAACAATTTGCAAACTTGTGTTGTTCTTTGTAACCACCCACAAACCCTATACCAACAAAAGAGTAAGACCCAGTACCACATAACACTTTACTTCATGCTTCACTCAACCACATACCACTACCCCAGTCCCCACCAACCAATGTAAAGTAACTATGATAAATCTGTTATTCACAGTTCATTCAAGAAATTGGTGACTCCTCCTGCTGGTTTGTCGGATAAAAGACACATTGGGTGATGGGTATCTCCGTCTCAGCCTTTTAACTATCACAAAAACCAAAGAAACTAACGTAGTATTGAAGTTTGTCCCACATCGGTTAATTATCTCCTCCAAAACTAGTTTATGAGCTTGGACGGCCTCTCCACTCAAGACCAATTATGCCAATTGGTCTTGAGTTGGATGCTTTAGCATGGTATCAAAGCTAGGGTTTCGGAGAATTTGTTCCCCCTTGTTTGTGCCATTAGGTTGTTGTGATCCATATGTTATAGATCGTTTGTTTACCCCTCCACATGCAAGTCGGGGGTCGCACGTGTGGGGGAGTGTTGGATTTTGTCCCACATCGGTTAATTATCTCCTCCAAAACTAGTATACGAGCCTTTGGTCTTGAGTTGGATCCTTTAACACGTACAATAGAGACACAATAACCCAATAATAACATCATAGACTTGCTGATCAAAATAATAATATCATTGCCTCAATTTCTGATTCCCTATAAAATAAGGTCCAACTACATTCTTTGATGAAAATTACCACCACAAAGTTATTCTCACCCGAACAATGACTCTGCAAACACCCAACATCAATAGGAATTTCAAGTTCAGTCACTGCCTCCAATCATACCATATGATAACTTCAGTTACTACTCCAATCAAGTTATATCAAGATATTTTATAACTATCAGGCTGCAACAACCAATTGATGACAATGCTACCCACGGTTAGGTCATCCTTATTAAAAACCAACAAACAGCAGCGAAAAAGCCAGTAGATGAAACTACAGATAAAATTTTCTGCACTTTACTGCTATCGAATCGATCATAAAATGCATAAAATATACAATTCTTCAGCCCCATACATTCAATAACTGAATGTGGTTTTACATTAAGGGGTTTGACATTGTCATTCTAGAAGAATATCTAAAACCTGGATTGGACTCTTTCGTAGGAGTTCAAACACTGAATTTTTGGATCTTTGTCAAGACGGAGTGGCAATGACTGCTTACAATAAGTGATTACTGATTAAAATCTTTCATGCTAGGACTGTAGTTATACCAGAAAGACTGTCGTTATACCAGAAACCAAAGAAATCAATCTCTTCTACCTCTAATTGATCTATACAAAAACCTCTTCTTCTTTTTTTCTATTTTCTTTTTTTTGATCGGCTATATTTTGTTGAAATTACCCCAAATCACATAATTCTAAACCATATCCACCCAAAAGGGGCCTATATGTTTGGTTTTCAAATTCACTGATGTTAATTACCAATTATTCAAATTTGTTTTTTGGTGTTTCCGGTTTTCAAACTAAAATCCACAAAATTAAGGTATAACAAGAAACCCAATAAAACCCTAGCCACCTGTACAAAAACCTTTTATATTTTGTTGAAATTACACCAAAATCCCATAATTTGAAAGCACAACTTCCCAGAAGGTAGCCAAATCCTATGTTCTTGAATTTGTTCCACGTTTTGGGTTTCGACCTAAAACCACAAACCCAAGTTATAATAAGAAACTTAGTAAAACCCTAGTTTCAAAAGCCACACCTATACGAAAACATCTTACATTTCGTTGAGATTACATCAAATCCCTCAATTTCAAACCATCACTCTCCAAAAGGAAAGGGAGCCTAAATGCTTTTCCAACTGTTTTAACAGCCTAAAACTCATAATATGAAACCACATCTGTCCATAGAGGGCCTAAATGATTTGTTATTTGAATTCACCTAATAGAACCCTAGTTTTATAATCCACCTACCTAAATTTATTTTATTTTATTTATAATTACATCAAAACACTTAGTTCGAAACATCTCTATGCAAAGGGGAGTTTAATACTATTTTTTTTAGAATTCATTCGATGTTACCAAACCAAAACCGAGCCTTGTGTCCCAATCAATTGAGGTCAGCTCCATGAATCCTGTTTTTCCACTGAGCTCTATCTAGGCCTACCTGTTTCACTATTCGATGTTAATTACCAATTTTCCAAATGTGTTTTAACGGTGTTATCAACCTAAAACCCATAGTTTAAAACCACCTCTATCCCAAAGGGGGCCTGAATGCTTTGCTTTCGAATCCATCTCATGTAAATTACCAAATTCACTGGAGGCTTGCCCGGTTGTTAACTTCAGGCCCTGAAATCAGTCTAGGTGCACTCGGTTGTTAACTTCAGGCCCTGAAATCAGTCTAGGTGCACGCAAGCTGGCCAGACTTCCATTTATAAAAAAAAGAAGAAGTAAATTACCAATTTTTCTCAGACGTGCTTAAACTGGGTTTCTGTTTTGTACTAAAACCCATAAAAAACCAAGCTTTAACAAGACTCCCAACCTCAGCGAAATCGGACTGGTGGCCGGGGTTGTGCTGCGACTCGGGGCGAATCTCAATGTCGGCCGACTCGTCGACGATCTCCTGCATGGTGTTCTGGATGAACTCGTCGAAGGAATCGAGCTGCTGCCGCACCAGACCCTTCTCCTCGAAGTACGCGCTGATCACGGCCCAGGCGTCTTCCTGGGTGATCTCCTCTTCTTCGTCTTCCATCGTGGGGTCGTACTCTTCTTCTTCTTCGAAGTCCATTGCCGTGGAGTGTTTTCACTCGAGTTCGGACAAGGGTTTTTGGAGAGTCGAAAGAGGGTCAAGGAGGAGAGAGAGGGAGAGAGAGAGAAGGGGGTTGAAGTGTGTTTGACAAAGGAGTGACGGAAGAGGGGCTTTACGGGAATTTTTGGGGAGGGCGGTGTTTCGGTTACGGTACAAAAATAAAGGTTGTCGGACCGGCCGGTTCAATCGTACGGATGAACTTTTCTAACCCGCTTATAACCGGATTCGGGAAAATTAGTAGGCGGAGCGGCTGGGTATTGCTTTATAGAGGTTCGCTCTTGCTCCTGTTTGAAGTATCTACCGATGTGGGACTAAACGAAATATATTTGGTGCAAAATGCTAGTACTGCTTGTTGACATGTAAAGAAACACAAAGAACACATTCAACCTCTATGAAATGAATGGACAGCCACAACAGCAAATAGACTTTTCAAGTGGAAACACCAGATCCTTCAAAACTCTTAGAAGTCAAGTAGTGAAACACACCATTACCAACACACTTGAAAAAAACTAAATTCACATACACAGAAACTACACTTCAATCAGGGCCAACCCTGGACATAAACTTACCAGGCGGCCGCCTAGTGCCTCCCGTTTTTGGGCCAATAATAAGGCCCCAAAATATGGTATATGTTAAGTACTATGTATGTCAATTATTTTTCAAATGGGCTAACGTAGTCTGGTGGCAAGAACTCTATCTTAGATTTGCAAGGTTACGAGTTCGTTCTTGCAACTTTTAGTTTTAAAGTGAATAGTTTTGAATTTGTGCAAAAAAATGTCCTCTAGCAAACTCAAACTCGAGACCATGGTGTCCAGAAGTTGATTTAAGAGCGTGCTGCCACTAAACCACATGGTAATATTCGTTCTCATATCAAATAACTAATTTATATAAACAAGGTGAGAGGCCCCATTTTGAATCTCGCCTAGGGCCAAAAAAAACTCAGGGCCAAGGCTGACTCCAATCCACCATCAGAAAGTATCACATAACGAGGTGAGGCACGCACACAAAGGGGAAGAGAACTCCCTGCCGGGGGCGGAGGGAGGCGGTACGTGCCACCCCCGTTTTAAAAATGCCTTTAAAAAAATATTATAGAAAATACTCTAAATTAAAACTGTTGAAAAGCTTTCACAAATGGATGCTACGGCGACCAGGCTAAGGCGTGCGGTATAACATTGATTCACACCCCTGGCAGTTCGAGTCTTTCCGCAATTGCATGTTTGCCTTTTTAGAAAACTCCTCTAGGTTTGGAAATTTTTTCACCAACCGGAGAGGAATGTAAACCAAAAAATAATTATAATAATAAGGGCCAACGCATACACCCCAATTTAGGAGTGTATAAGTACCCCTGAAGAGTGTATGATAAGTATCCCTGAAGGCTTGATCGCAAGGCCAATCTCTTAATCACCTAAGTCGTAGGCCTTGACTGCTAGGGCAATTCCTTGGAATTTTGGTATTAAGTATGCTGATGGATGATTATCATGTGAAGATAATTAACCTTAGAACCCTGGGGCTTCTTTTATTAATACTACTAATTCTTTTATTAATACTACTAATTATACCCTCTGCTCTGTAATGAAAATCTACCAAAACGATCCAATTTTTAAAAAAAATGATAAAGCACTTCAATGCATAATTTCTTATATCTCCTGACACCAAAAGTAAGAAGTAACTGAGATTTAATCCAAAAAATTTACGTCATTTTGTAATCAACGCTGCTACAGGTACAACAACTGTTGTACAGCAGCCATGCACTTGCGCACGTCTCAGGTCCCGCAAAGATGATCGGAGCCGCTTATTTCAAAGTTGGATGATTTGTAAACATCCTTCCCGATATCGGATTGAGGTGATTTTTTACAGGGACCCCAAACGAAGTATTTTGAACAAGATGAGCGGCTCTAATCATCTTTGCGGGACCTGAGACGGGCGCCAAAGTGTTCTGTGCATGGTTGTTGTACCGCAGTTGCTGTACTTGTATCTTTACTGTTTTGTAATGGACTATCTTTGTGGGACAATGGGATGGAGAATATTTATTTTGAGTGCCACCTCCAAGTTGGAATCCTGGCTCCGCCACTGTCCGCAAAAGGGAGGAAACACTCCACAAAGGAGATCACAACGAACCAGAAAATAAAAATAGAGAAATAAAACCTCCAAACCTGCTGCCTTGGATTGAGCAACTAATTTGCTGCAGAGATATATCGAGCCACCTTGCTACATCTTGTCCCTAGATCTGGCCCAACCAAGAGTAGTGCTTACACCACAAACTTGCCTTCCAAAAAGGTTGAAAATCTCAAGCGTAGGGCTAGGTCGTCGATAGCATAATAACTGGAAAGTCCGGGATCGTACCCACAAAGAATCGAAAATAGTTTAATCGGATTGTAGTTTGTAAGGATTTCGGCGTTCAAGACGGCCAACTTAGTTTTGCTTTGAAAGTGGAAATTCTAATGGAAAAGACTTGAAACGTGTTTAATAAACTAAAAAGACTAGAATTGCTTAATAAACTTAAAAGAGGCAAATCTAGGGATCATCTATCTCTTGATAAAGGCCGTTACCGGTTCTCGAATATAACTCAAGTGAGAGTCACAATCGCGCGCTCACACTCGGAAGATTTAGCTTTAAAAGACTACGTTTATCAAAAGATGTGATTGAACGGAATTAAACCAACCTATTTTTGCTAATGTATCTAACACGTAGGAGGTCACGAGCCCTCAATATGCCACTTGCCAAGATCGCTTGACTAAACGACATATCAAGGAGTTAACACCTCTCGCTTAGACCAAAATGGCTAGGTTAGATCGATTCTGAAAACCATGATTTTAAGCCTAAAGGTTTGAGAACCAACAACAACCTAAGTCATCGGGAAAGAGTATCTCAAGACTTAGCTAAGAAACTACTCACACATAGATAAAAGACTAGAAAGCATGCCAGAAATGATAAACATGATTAACCGATAGAAACGAAAATAAACTTGATATTAAGGAAGATCTAAAGAGTAGCTACAACATTAACAAACGAAAAATTAAACAAGACCAAATACTTACTTGAATTCTTAAGGAAATTAACTAAGAAAGCTTGGAGCAAGAAAACAATGGAACTTAATACCTAAGCTAACTACTTACCCTTTTAACAAGTGAGAGAAGAGTATTTATACAACTCAACTTCTCTCCTAACAAATATCATACAAACATACTATAAGTAGCAACTATTTCATAAATGGAAAGTCCAAAATGCAACAAATATCTGGCCGAAGGCTCGTGGTAACGATACTAATTATGGAAAGTATCGATACCACACTGCTAAGCTTGAAAATGCCACTTTTCCCGTAGCGATCCCGTATCGATACGGATTTAGGCCATATCGATATAACAAAATCTGTCTTCCCACGAAGTTAATGCGTATTGATACAGAATAAGGTTGTATCAATACGGGGAGGTTATCTCCAGTTCTGCCTTCAGCAAGCAGCTCTCAGCAGCTTCCACAGCTCCTCAACATCTTATTTTCATTCTCTAAACTTAAGTAAAGACTACATTTAAAAATTTTCTTTTACCTTTTTTTTACTTTAATTTATTTAATGAAAATAAGAAAGTACCCCCCATTTGGAAACAATGGCATTACCAGAATTTCAAGATTCCAATTATATCAAAATGTCAACCCCCCACTTTTAGTGTAAAATGGAAAACTGCACGTTTTTCTCAAGAGAAAATGCATCAAAACATGACCTTACTCTTCAAATAAAGCCTTGCAACTTTGTAGTTACTCGTAGAAAAATTCAAGGATCAATTACCACCATTTTTAATCTCGAAAATCAATACTTTTTCAAAAAGTCATTTTTCCATACTTAGACAGATTTTAAGGAGCCGACAGGGTTTTCGGGTACTTGGAAGCACTTGGACCATCCATGGTGTCAAAACGTGCCTTATTTGCACGGTTTACCTGAAAACACTAAAAACACATCTTACGTGCAATATTGAATAAAAGCTAGATAAATGCAAGTTAAAACAACATAAAACGGGACTCGTCGCACCAAATATCTATAAAATTGGGTGCTCATCACACCCTCCAACTTGAACTTTGCTAGTCCTAGCAAACTAAAATAAAATGTATTTAACTAAGCTATTCAATCTTCCCGAGACAAGATACAAGAATATATGCTCAACTACTACAACTTGGCAAGAGTCCAAAACACCCCTTCAAATCCGATCATATGCAATCTAGGCACAAACATGCCATGAACTAGGACAAACAAGCTATGTCATATTAGAGTAGTCAAGCATGCATGCACCACAACGAGTTTCGACTCCAAAACTCATAAGGATACGCTTTTATTCGACTTTTCATACAATGAGCTACAAGATACATCCCATGACAAGCGCTAGCGAGTAAATGCAATAGTCAAAGATAAAAAGCTATGCATGCTATCCAAAGAGCGCTAAGAACGAAAGGAAAGCCAATTATTGACAAGTATGGAAAGACTATGAACAAATCATACTCAAAAAATAATAAATATCAATCGTGCATCAAACGAAATTAATTAGCGTACAAAAGATCAATGGAGGACTTTATTAGCTTATAACAACCTTAGATACAAAGAGAAAGGGACTACAAAAATGTAGTGGCCATATACTTGCATGGTTCATCTACCATTGGCCACTACCGACCCTAAACTACCCAAGGCATGGCTACATATTGGCCAAACACCAAACAAAGATACGAACAAGAAAGAAAAACTACTAGATAAGTCCTATAAAAACTACTACCACCGACTCCAACACACATAGTCGTCATCCTCATCCGGCTCCTCACGGTATTGAGCTTCGAGCTCCCCCTTTCCATCGGACTCTTTCTCATCCATAATGTGTTGTAGCCAAGAAGTCTAACCAATCATCTCATCATAGTATTCAACCATCTTTCAAATATGATTTTTGCTCTTTCATAGCACTTTTTTTTTCTTTGAGGAATAGGATAATTTGAATTGAGATTTGTAGTGAAAGAGATTGAGGGGCCAATTTTGAGGGCTTTGGAGAAGGAGATGAAAATTTTGGGCTTTAGCTTTTGTAGTAGGAAAGGAGAGATAAGGAATCATGTACCAATTTTTCACCTTTTTGCATCCCAACCACTTCTATCACATTCACACCACCCCCAAATATCCTTGAAACATTGAAAACTATAGTCACACAACCCTTCGAACATCCGGTTACTTAGGTTTGAACAATGTAAGAGACTCGGACTATGGTTCAAAATAAGGACGTTGAGACTCTTATGTGGTTTAATCAAACAAAAATGCCTTGAATCATTTCCTAAGTACGCTAGCAACTCCAACAAGATGCAAGAAAGATATATATACTACTCAAGCATGAACAAAAGATATTATTTACGCAAATGAGGGAAATAAGAACAAAAAGCATGAGATGCTTAAGAAATGAATCTCCACTCTAGTGATGCATACTACTTGACTTGACTTTTAGGCTCAACTTGTTCATCAATGTTCATCTATATGCACGTGACATGGATTCAAACACATAACCGAATTTGACGGGATACATGACTCTTGCCATATTGACACAATTGAGCATAATTAAAGTATCTAGGAAACGAAATCACTACTAACAAGGGAGGATTGCAAGTAAGAGCAAAAATTTTAAAATTTTAACGAAAACAAAAAGAGATAAGTCTCAACAACATATATATAGCATATATATATATCCCTCCCCCCAACTTAAATGATGTTATATCCTCATAGCATAAAGAACAACAATATTGAGAGGAAAGAACAAAAGATTGTACCTCTGGGGGGGGAATGTCAACCCCCTTATACCTCGACCAAGTTAGAGGCTTTCTTGTCATTGCTTCCATTCGTCAATAGAACTGCTTCCAAGGCTCACTCTTTCGGCTCCTCCATCGGAACCACAGCTAGCCACACAAGATCGTCACCAAGGCTTTCTTGGTCTTACAACGGCGACACGTAGTCGCACCCATGCTTAAGGCTGATGAATGCCTCACTCACCCTAGCTTTAGACCCAATCCACCAAGGTTGGTGTGGTAACACGTACACCCTGCAAAAGACTTAAGCTCGAACTACCTACTAAGAAGCAAATGACATTAGTACCGCCTGGCTCGTGTTATCCGGGCCCAACAATTGACAAGTAAAATTAAATCCACCAAATCGTCACGTGATTGCACGGATACTACTTTTCTTCTCATTTCCCAAGCGAGAAACGGGTGGCTTATACCAGACCATCAAAAGAAAAAAGAAAAAAAGGGAAAAAGATAGAGAAAGAAAGAGTGTATATACGTTCAGCCAAACGTGGGCTCCAAACATTTATCATGCCAACGAGAGCTAATAAAATGAACATGGCACTCCACTCAACACTTTGCTTCAAAAATTGAATCCGACCATGCCACAAAAATAGATACTTTGAGTACCGCAATTGCCGAGTTCGTTTAAGACATTTAAGTTCAACCAAGTGCGCATTCCAAACTAGATTGATTTTCAACGAGTTGACAAAATCCACAATATAAGGATGATAAACCAAATCAAATTCATCAACACCTGCAAAATCAATCAATTCAACTTTTAAAAACTCTTGCAATAGTGAAGACTCAGTAGGAGGGGTGACACCATCTAGAGCCGAGAGTATTGGATGGTTCAAAATTTCTATGGAAGGTATCTCCTCGAAGGAAGGAGACAAACTCTCAGGTCTAGACACGTTCTTTCCATCCTGCTCATTCAGCAGAGCATACAAAAAGTCTACCTCCGAATTCGTTTTCTTAACAATGAGAAATTTGTCCCCCGGATTGTCACACGGAGAGGGATCCACAGGGGGAGAACACTGGACATTAGGCACGTCAATCCATTCAGACTCTGAGGAGTTGTCAGAAACTAAACTAACATAATCAACAAAAATATGCGGCTTAATTTCCTCTTCTATGACATTTGAGTTGGACTCTCGACAATGTGGAGCATAAACCCGAGATTGTAAAATTGCGGCCAAATGATCAAAGAAATCTAAGGCTTGAGCGGGTTCTTTTTCAAAAAGTTTGCTATCACACATCATGTCTAAGAATCGTTGACTCTTTTGAGAAAGTCCATCATAAAAATAGTTAGCAATTTGGAAATTATCATAGTCATGATTCGAGACCGCAATGAGCAAATTCTTGTATCTTCCCCAACATGCATAAAACGACTCATTCTCTCTTTCAGCAAAAGTTTGAATTTGGTTCTTAAGATCAAACCAATTAATAATGGTCATACGACTTTTAAAAACATTGGCGTCATGAGTGGCTATGCAAGGGGTGTGATAATTTGATTGGGACAAAGGTACTCCCGCAAAGTCATGTGGGATGTGATAATTTGATTGGGACAAAGGTACTCCCGCAAAGTCTTGTGGGGTGTGATAATTTGCAGCTACCATTCTATTAGATAGATAAGACATAAAGTAAACTGGCTAGAGGGGCTATGCCGCCACCTCTCTTCTCAAAACAGTTCCGTGGGGTTATGCCACTGCCATGTTACATGGACAATAAAAGAAAAGGCAATTGATACTCAATCTAGCTTCGTTACACCTCAAGTCGAATTGGGGGCTCAATTAGAGATATCCACTAAGTTGAGTTCAAATTACACAAAGAAAAATAAACGGAGTACTCACAGTGGTTTGGCGAACCTCCAAATAAGCTATAATAAGAATTCCTCGGCAACGACACCAAAAATACTTATGCCACAACCTTGCCTTCCAAAAAGGTTGAAAACCCCAAGCGTACGGCTAGGTCGTCGATAGCATAATAACCGAAAAGTCCGGGATCGTACCCACAGAGAATCGAAAATAGCTTAATTGGATTGTAGTTTGTAAGGATTTTGGCGTTCAAGACGGCCAACTTGGTTTTGCTTTGAAAGTGGAAATACTAATGGAAAAGACTTGAAACGTGTTTTATATACTAAAAAGACTAGAATTGCTTAATTAACTTAAAAGAGGCAAGTCTAAGGATCATTTATCTCTTGACAAAGGTGTGGGCAGCGTGCCCTTGGAATTTCTGGATTCCAAAATGCAAGGCAAGGGCCCAGATCGAGGGAGCGCGAGCGGGGAAGCAAGTGCTCGCAAAATACAGAGTCACCACTCGGGTTTTAAAGGTCCGACACCCAAGGAACCGTATTTCGAAGCACTTGTCGCGCTATTTGATTTGAAAAAGTTAAGGAACCAGTCCGTCATAACCATATCTGGGTTCGGGAGCCAGGTTACGAGAGGGGAAGGGTTTTATGGCACCCCTCTCGCCCAATCCGGAGATCGGTCTCTACTTAGGCATTTACAAAAATGTTTGTTTGCGATTCTGTTTGATTAATCAATTTTTTAGCCAATTAGGGCGGGGGAACAATTTAAGGGGATTAAAACTGTAACAGTTTGCAAGATGTGATAGATAGCATAGATGAGCAGTTAGTATAGGATGAGAACAGACTGCTGTGGGAGTTTAAACAAACTGGGAAGCCCCTGTTTTGGAATGACGTGCGCAAGAAGAAACTAGCATGTACTGAACAAGTCACTGCATGCTGTTTATTCCTGCGCGCACAACTCCAAGACACGCGCGAGCCGGTGAGCTCAAACCCTCAGCTCTTATTCTCAAACCATCTGAGCTCTAGAAGAACCAGTGCACACCCAGGACAAACCACGCAGTTTATAACAGTATAGCATACAGTTTAAAGGTTGTAAAGCCCTACAAATTAATAAAACACCCCATAAACAGTGTGGGAACAAAATAATGGCCTAAAACTAAGCTACCCGTGCAAGGCCACTCACTGGTCAGAGACATACTATCGCCCGACGGAGCCAGTCTGGCGCGCGAGGATGCGCCCTGGCGCTCTGTCGCACGATGGAGTGAGTCAGGCGCGCAATGGTGCGCCCCGGCGCTCTGTCGCGCGATGGTGCCCCCCGGCACGGGATGGCCGCGCCCTGGCGCAATCAGACCAGTGCTTGGTTTACACATTTCTAGGTTCTGGGACAGGTCCAGAATGATCCCAAGGGTACTCCAAAACAGCAGAAACTCATATTGAAATACAAACTAGCAGTTTATACTAAAGAAAGCAGTAAATTGATTTTTATCATACTTAACAGTGATCTATATGAAATAAAAGCATAAAATAGTAGGAAAACAATCCCCACGTGGACCAATGCGTGCAACAACAGAGTGTCGCGCTTGAGAGTGGGACCATCGCGCGTTGGTTCCTACCTCGACGGTTTTTGAAATCTTGTCAGCTTTAGGACCAGGACTGGTATTGATTACCAGCCTTGGCCCTACCAGCCCCCCTCAAAGATCAGAACAGAAAATAGAACAAAGGTAAGCTATACCTTTGGTTTTTGAGTTTGAAAGGTGTTGAGCTTTGATGTGTTTGAGGCTTGATTGAGGTGTTTAAGTGTTTTGAGGAATGTGAATTTGGAAGAAAAGCACTAGAGCTTGTGCTTAGCCTTTCAAATTTTTGGAACCCTTTGAATGAAAGACCCATGGGGATATAAATAGGGAGAGGGGGTGAATTTGGTTGGAAACAGAGGAGTTCAGACAGTCCACGAGGTCTGGCTGAAGTTGCATTGGTGGCCAACTGTCCTCCTTCAGAAAGGTTGGTGGTAGGTTGGACTGTCGCGCGACAGAGTGAGTCTGTCTCGCGATGGTGCGCCTTGGCGCACTGTCGCGCGATGGAGTGAGTCTGGCGCGCGATGGTGTGCCCTGGCGCACTGTCGCGCGATGGAGTAAGTCTGGCGCGCAATGGTGTGCCCTGGCGCATTGTCGCGCGATGGAGCTAGTCGGGTGCGCGATGGTGCGCCCCGGCGCGGGATGGTTGGGCCCTGGCGCGGATCAGTAGGGTTTTTGGTTTTTAAAGTGGCTTAGGCTAGGTTAGGTTCAAGGGTTTTGCAAACACTCAAAGCTCAAACACGCTATCATTCTCGGGGTGTTCTTGATCCATTTCATCATCGGGGAATCAAAAACCATAAGTAAACTAATCTGGAAGCCCAGATTAGGGTGTCTACAAAAGGCCGTTACCGGTTCTCGAATATAACTCAAGTGAGAGTCACGACCGCGCGCTCACACACGGAAGATTTAGCTTTAAAAGACTACGTTTATTGAAATATGTGATTGAACGGAATTAAACCAACCTATTTTTGCTAATGTATCTAACACATAGAAGGCCACGAGCCCTCAATACGCCGCTTGCCAAGACCGCTTGACTAAACGACATATCAAGGAGTTAACACCCCTCGCTTAGACCAAAATGGCTAGGTTAGATCAATTTCGAAAACTATGATTTTAAGCTCGAAGGTTTGAGAACCAACAACAACCTAAGTTATCGGGAAAGAGTATCCCAAGACTTAGCCAAGAAACTACTCACACATAGCTAAAAGACTATAAAGCATGCCAAAAATGATAAACATAATTAACCGATAAAAACGAAAATAAACTTGATATTAAGGAAGATCTAAAGAGTAGCTACAACATTAACAAACAGAAAATTAAACAAAACCAAATACTTACTTGAATTCTTAAGGAAATTAACTAAGAAAGCTTCGAGCAAGAAAACAATGGAACTTAAAACCTAAGCTAACTACTTACCCTTTTAACAAGTGAGAGAGAGAAGAGTATTTATACAACTCAACTTTTCTCCCAACAAATATCCTACAAACATACTATAAGTAGCAACTATTCCACAAATGGAAAGTCCAAAAAGCAACAAATATCTGGCCGAAGGCTCGTGGTATCGATACTAATTATGGAAAGTATCGATACCACACTGCTAAGCTTGAAAAGGCCACTTTCCCCATAGTGATCCCATATTGATATGGATTTAGGCCATATCAATACAGTAAAACCTGTCTTCCCACGAAGCTAATGCGTATCGATACAAAATAAGGCTGTATCGATATGGGGAGGTTATCTCCAATTCTGCCTTCAGCTTCAACAGGTAGCTCCCAGCAGCTTCCACTGCTCCTCAGCATCTTATTTTCATTCTCTAAACTTAAGTAAAGAAAAGGTAAAAGAAAAGTTTAAAATAGTCTTTACTTTAATTTATTTAATGAAAATAAAAAAGTACCCCTCATTTGGAAATAATGGCATTGCCAGAATTTCAAGATTCCAATTATATCAAAATGTCAACCCCCCACTTTTAGTGTAAAATGGAAAACTGCACGTTTTTCTCAAGAGAAAATAGATCAAAACATGACTTTACTCTTCAAATAAAACCTTGCAACTTTATAGTTACTCTTAGAAAAATTCAAGGTTCAATTACCGCCATTTTTAATCTCGAAAATCAATATTTTTTCAGAAAGTCATTTTTCCATACTTAGACAGATTTTAAGGGTCCAACAGGGTCTTCGGGTACTTGGAAGCACTTGGACCATCCATGGCATCAAAACGCGCCTTATTTGCACGGTTTACCTGAAAACACTAAAAACACACCTTCGCGCAATATCGAATAAAAGCTAGATAAATACAAGTTAAAACAACATAAAATGGGACTAGTCGCACCAAATATCTATAAAATTGGCTGCTCATCAAGTAGAGGTTGTGTAGGAGAGGAGGTGGAGGATGGAAGGTGATGGAGGAAAGGGAGAAAAACTCCCACATTTAGGATTAGGAGAGAGAAAAATCCACAAGGGGGAGAAATCCCTCCCCTCCAGCCGCCCTATTAGGGTGTAAACCCTACGGGGAGGGGGAGGAGGGAAGAGGGCCGGCGATTGCTAGGGTTAGGGAGAGAAAGAGTGCAGAGAAAGTTCCTTGTATCATCTTACGAGATTCGAGTCATTAATTTTTACGAGCTTGATTATCTTATGCGATCTTGACGTAATATAAAAAGGGGACTCACTAAGATTTCACTTGACGAGCCGAGTCGTTCATTTTTAGCTCTCACTGCGGTAAATGAGACTCATCGTGCATTAGAAACCACATGAATGAAGCATAATTGTCGCCAAAGATATGGATGGTTAGTGGATCGTCAATTAATTTTTAGATCTCAATGCCGTAAATAAGATTCATCGTGCATTAGTGACAACAAGAATATAAGTTTAAGGGAGAAAGGGGGATTGGGGGTTGTGGCTCGGGACTGTAACAGGAGATTAGAGTCAAGAGCCATTCTGATCCAAGGAATTGTGAACCCACAGGTTGCGAAAGCTATGGCAGTGAGGGACGCTTTATGTTTGGCTGCGACGTTGGGCTACAAAGCTGTAAAGATTGAGGGTGACTCACTAGGATTAATTAAAATTCGAAGAGAGGAGGATCGCATGCAACAAGTCATTGAGGTTGTCATCCACGATATTAGACGGTGGCCGATGAGTTTTGATGTGTGTGCGCTTAATTTTGTGAGAAGAACTGGAAACTCAGTGGCTCACTGTTTGGCGAAAAAGGGGGGCGGGAAGGCTTCACTTGGGAGGTTCATCCCCTCATTTGGTTAGCTAGTTCCTTGGCAAGGGATGGCTGCTTTTATTAGTTTGGATGTAATATTTGTTCTATCATCAATAAAGGTTCCTATCATTTTGACAAAAAAAAATAAAATAGAAAAGATAAGCTAATATATATGTAAAGAGCTCACTATCATACACTACACTTAAGGCAATTATACATCAAAATTCAGAAAGTTGCCTGCATCAAGATAACAAATTTGATAAAATGATAACGACATGAAAATTGTGTCAAAACCCTAAAAGTTTATTTACCACTAATCATGACCGGAAAAGTTTTTACCGAGCACTTGATTTGTGGTACCTTGGATTCACAGTTCATGTTCTAATCCGGAAAAATAAGCTGGGCATTAGTGGATTTGATCAACACGTATACTCAAGTTTCTGGACCATTTTCTCTTGTTTAATTGTATGTTTGTGAACTTCTCATTCTAATAACCACAAAAAAACAACACTTCTCATTTCAGATTCTCTTGTTATTCAATTCGAAATTGGCAACCTACAATCTAAAACATTTCTATCTCAAGTTTCTTTAGACCTTTTGTATATAGAGAAAAAATATTTACGGTGGTTGGTTATAAATTCTTCATTGTTCAATTTGGTATATATCTCATAATTTTCAAGTCTATTCTCCTACTGATAGGCAACCAAAGAACAAAAAAATCAAAAGTCATTAGATGAGAATAAAAAAACATTTGAAATTATGACTGAGAAGTCCTAGATGCACGTAAGACTACTCAGCAACACCATTGTTGTTGATGTGCACTATTGTGCCTAGGCGTGCACTTTGTGTGCGTGTGACGTGTTGTGTGTGTTATGTGCTTTATGCGTGCGCATTACGTGGGTGTGTACTGTGCAAGTGTCAGCATGTTGTATGTGTGTGCCAGACGCAGAATTCTTAGTGAGGGGGACCAAATTAACCACGGGTAGTCACATATTAACACCAAATTATCATCTTTATATATAAATATGAGAAACATGAATGTCAAAAAGTAAAAAAATTGAATTTCATGAAGCTCATTTCCAGCTTGCACACAACAAAATGATCAAATGGGATAATCCATATTACGCCCTCAATTTTTAACATAAATAAATATTCTATTTCAATAAAAGATCCGTGCATATCATAAATAATACCCAAAAGAGTTCCTACCTGTTCAACTTTAGAAATAAGTTCCCAAGTCAAAGATATACAACTTTGGCATTTTGGCCTCAAATAAGCTGAAGTACAAATATGAATAAGTTGTTAAGTTACAAATGGTTTAGTCAAAAGGAAATTCTTAAATGAATAGTTACAAATCCATTTTTATCAAAAGAAAGTCGATTACAAAAATGATTAAGTAACTAATGAAGTTAGCTTCCAAAAAGTCTTTCACTTCCAAGCACACGATACATGGAAGCTATTGTCCAACATTTAAACTTGAAAGGAAAGATAGGTTGAGTTACACTAGCCCAGTAGGAAAATCTTTTACCAATTCTATGTGTAAATATGATGATAAATGCAAAGGAAAGAAGACAAGGAATCATAGCTCAATGGATGGATAGCATCCAACTCATAGGTAAGCCAACATTCACTATGATCGTTCCAAGACATGCCATTATCGCAATTAGACACATAGTTCACAAGACTCTTGCAACTCTAATGGTTTCTACACAACTCACTTTCACGGATCTCCACTATCTGTATTCTCACCCCTTGCATTATAGTATAAAACCTCAAAGGTTATCGTATTGCCACCCTTTGCGTTACAGTGAACCCTAACAACTCAAATCACTGTATTACTACCCCTTACGTTACTAGACTCTCTATCCTAACTTCCGATCCAAACAATGACTTTTTTATTCAATATGCAAGTTAAGACTTTCCATAATCATATTCATACATAAAGCAACATACTTTATGCCAACAATGTTACCAATATGCCACGTATATTCTCAAATAACCAACCAGTCAACAAGACACTAACACAACTTTGACCAAGTAATTTCCTATTTGTTCCTCACTAAAGAAAGGCCAATGGACCAAGGATAACATCAATGAATCAAAAGAAGTCAATTGAACATGCTTGGAATAGATTAGGAGATGTCAAAAAAGGTACAAGAAGTGTCCAGGGTTCAAAACAGTCGAATCAGAGCAACATGGACAAAACTGCCCAAAAAGCCAAGGAGTATCGATAGAAAAATAATTGTATCGATACAGGAATGCTACGACAGATTCTGAAGCTATTGGAATGCAGATTCTTTCAGCGTATCGATCCACAAATACTTGTATCGATACGGGGACATTACGTATGACGATTTTGTGCAAAAAACTCAAGGGCAAGCACAAAAAAACAACCAACGATCCAAGGTACAATTTCTACACTTAATCAACTTATACACATAAAAGAGGTAAAGAAATCCCTACCTCGAGATGAAAGCTTCAAACGAGAGATCAAGCAAGCAAGCCCTAGACTTTCCAACTCCGAAATCAACCAAGAACTTCTCTCCGAGTTTTACCCAACAAGATACGAGCCCAAAATCGCATAGAGGAGGTGAAATGAGGGTGGATCCTTGAGGTTTTGGTGCGATGGAATGGGGTTTTGAGTGAGTGAGAGAGAGAGAGAGGATGGGAGAGTGAGGGAGATACAAGGAGATATTTTATCTCCTACACCCTCACAGACATGTATATACTACCTCAAAGGCAAATCACACATTTACTCCCTCTAGTTCCCATTCTTCCACTTCAAACCACAGTTCAAATAATCACCACATAAACTATTTTTTTCTAACTTGACATTTAATAAACATTTCAATAATTAAAATTATTCGGGTCTCTACAATCCAACACAACATGTATAGGATGCATTTTTTGGAGCATACTTCAACACAACAGCATCTACCTTTGCATTATAAGAGGCTAAAACCTTTATCATGTGTAGAAAGTTACCTTGTTTATTGAATTGAGACTTTCGTCATGTTCTTTAAGTGGGCAAGCTTGGAAGGTGAGATATATGATAACGTCTATTAATGCCTTCAACCGTAATCACTACAAGAAAAATGAAAGTTGGTGACAAAAAAATGGCAACGAAATTTAATTTCGTCACTAAATGAGTATATTTGGCTACGAAAAAATAAATTCGTCACTGTTTTGACAACTTCCGTGACGAAATAATTTCGTCACCAATTATACTTGTTTAGTGACGAAAAAATTATTTTCATCACCGAAGGTACCCATTTGGCGATGCAATACATTTTTCGTCACCGAAAGCTTAAAAAAGGTGATGAAATTATTTTTCTTTGCAAAGATAATCATTTGGTGACAAATAATATATTTCGTCGCCAAATGGGACCAATTTAGTAACAAAATATTCTTTTCATCACCAAATGCTTAACTTTGGTGACGAAAAATAATTTTGTCACCATTTTAACGCTTTCGGCGACAAAAAATATATTTCGTCGTCAAATTGGTACCTTTGGTAACGAAATTTATGAATTGCGCTTTGTCACTAAATGTATTTCTGACATAACTCTTTACTAAGAACTCCGATTGAGATAATTCAAATTGGGTTTGAACAATAACTCAAATGCCTACAGCTTTCATGTTTATCAAAATTGCTAATTTTAATGTTTAAAGGTTCAAAATTACATTCGAAATATAATTTCATGTTAAACATATATGTTATATATTAGATATTTCAAATTTGTACTGAAAGGTGTGTGTGCGGTGTAGTTGGTCGAAGCTTGTGCAAAAAACTCAAGGGATTTGGGTTCAAAATCCAGTAGGAGTAAGAATGAGGAATTTCTTTCCATATGAAAACATATTTTGCAACGTAAAATTTTGTCACCGATTTCTTATATTGGTGACGAATTTTTTCGTCGCCAAAAGGAATAATTGATGACAATTTTTCGTTGTCAAAAAATATAATAGGCGAGGAAAAAAAACTTGTCATCAATTATTCACTTTTTGATGACGAAATATTTTGTCATCAAAAGGCATTATAAGTGCCGAAAAATAGATTTTGTAACCAGGTAGGAATCCTGGATAACTTTTAGTCGACAAAATTTTTTTCGTCACCTATATTATTTGTGACGAAAAATATGCAATTTGTGATGATTTTCATTCTTCACCCAATGTAATTTTTCTTATAGTATCGGTTCCTTGCTACTTCTTCAGAAGTTTGTTTCTCATTAATCTTTCCAATAAGTAGTGGGATTTGGTTCCCTCCGCTCCATCCCGTCACGCCCTCAATTTTCAACATAAATAATAATCATTTTCAATAAATAAAATGACAACTAAAGTATTAATAATACCCAAATGACATATCTTTCCCCGTTCTCAAAGTTTAATTCAAAAGTTACAGTCTTGGATCAAGGCCCTAAGTTATACAAAGTACCAAAATAATATTACAATTTACATTAATCATTCTTTCAAACACTTCTTTAAAAAAAACAAATGCAGAAGATCTCCTCTTTTATACCTTCGAAAACATGATCAACATGCACGCCATGCCAACTTCCTTGCTTTGTACCTGAAAATGATAGGTTGAGCTACACTAGCCCAGTAGAGAAATCTATACTCAAGTTATATGAAAATGCGATAAAACATACAATAAGGGTGAATGAGTTTCAATGAACGGACACGAGATACAAAGGGGTTACCAACATGAACAGACGAATAGACTTCGGAATTTCGGACATCTTAGAGATCACCCTAACCATCAACATGTCGACTAGAAGCAGCATTAAAACTCACATCAATCAAACAAATTACAACAATAGTTCGACCATCTCAGAACTTTTCGAATGAATGCCACTAACCATATTCTCATGTCATACCATTCACTGTTAGATATATTGGCACTTTCCGGGGTTGTTCAAAACCTTCGTTGGTGTCTTTGTTACACCGACTCTATTTAATTATATTGGGTAGGTTCTTAGGGGTTAGTTTCTCGCATGATGCTTCTCCCATTTTCTGCGTCAAATCGACTGCTACGAAATTGATCCGATTGTGTGAGAGGTAAAAGCATTGCACGACATCTCATGCATAGCATTATTGAGTTCAAAATTATTTTTCTCCTTTACTGATTAAGGTACTTTCCTTACTCATATTCTTATATATATACACTACCTTAATCTTTTAGTTTCCTTTATTAATTAGGCGATTTGCTTTCTCTGGACAAAACACATTTTCCGTGCATGCATATCATTGATTCTCCAGAAAATATGTTTTGAAAAAGGAAATATATATCACAAGAAAAGATTGTCTTTTTCTATATAAAGAGGTGTGGTCGACATGTTTTTAGGTAGAGAGATTTTTGCTTATATGAAAACAAAGTGGTGCACGACGGACGGCCGTAGGAGGCGAGAGTGACAGTTTTCATCACAGCCCATATTTTTCTTTTTCGTTCTTGCATTTCTTTGAACGTTTTTGGGTTTGTCGAGATCATGCTACACATCATACATCATTCCATCCTGTGATTTCTTGGTGCCATTTGTTGCTCTGGCCGAATCTTTTGGAGATCGATTCGAAGTCAGTTGAATTCGGAGATCGGGCGTGAAGTCCGTGGTGCATCTATTGAATCTTGAAGAAGCGCTGGGAGCATCGGAGATTGGCGAGAATAGGTAAAGGCTTGGGGTACGGTTTTTGCTATTTCACAATCTGTACTTCTTTTCGATTAATAGAATAAAGCAGTTATGTTAGGCCGTGGTTTTGGCTTAGGGTTATTTAGGACCCTAAGTTTTTCCACGTAAATCGTGTGTCTCTTGTCACAATTTTTATTCTACTGTAGTACTTTATTTTTGGTTTGGATTAATGGAGATAATCAACTCGTTTATCTATATTATTTTTTAAATTTGAAAATTGGTATTTTTTTTTATCAAAACTCCTATTCACCCCCCTCTAGGAGTAGATTGAACGCTTCTGCATAATTTCATTCACCATAGAGTCTTATTTCATAAAACTTTCTTTTTTGATTTTCAAAATAATTTAGAGAAAACTTAAGACCAACACGGGTCAAGCTCCGTTGATTCGAGCTTGAATGCCGGAGTCCGTTGATTTGTGCCCAAATACCGGATCCGTTGATTCGCTCAAGAATACCGGAGGATTTTTAGTAATTTTAGTAAAAATCCTCTTTTCAAAAATCCAAAATCCTTTCTTTAATAAAACCTTAAAAGAATCAACCGTTCATTCTCTTTTTCGACAGCCACGATTCCAAGTAACAAACAATCCAAACTTCAACATAAACTTTTAAAGTCAAATCAAAATTCTCTTCATCCTGGAAAGACATTCAACTGTGTTACCACCCCTTGCGTGACAGCGAATTTTCTCCACCTGGGTTTCCGCATTACCACACCTTGCGTTGCAGGACCCTCAGTTCAAAACTCACAACTCACGCAAACACACAAGCATTATCAATTCAAATATAAGCAAACGTCAAGTTCCAAGTTCACATTCATTCATACATCATCAACAGTGTATTACAAACTCATAAGCATGCCCTGTTGCACATTGATAAATATTTTAAGCCCACGTTATTCCTCTAAGTCTATCACGACACCCTACGTCACGTACTGGACCCACAACGACTCCACGACATACCACCCACTAGGTTCTAAACGAGAATTTTATAGTACAAGTGTCAAAGGAACCTAGGGAGCTTGACAAGACGAGGCACAGGGATACGAGTCACAACATTACCCATCGGATCACTAGACAAGCTCATGTCTACTCATAACACTCACCACTTTATCCCTTATAGCCCACGATACTCCTATCGACCTTACGGTACATTTCCCTAATCAACTTCATTGATATTATGCTTTAATAAGTGCTAAGAGACAAGATCAAACAACGAGTCATTAGGACATAAACAATCATGCTCAAGAGTGACTTAAACATGTCCTAATCATCTAGGGAATCATAGCACAGGTCAAGAACAACCCTAGGAATGGCCACAGGCATTGACAAACTGACACACCTCTACTCAAATGATCATAATTTTTTGTGTACTAAGAGTCTTAAGGTGATTCCGGTGGCAAATGAAAGCTTACTTCAACACCTTTGAATTAATATAAATTTTGCATGAATCGAACATCGGACGAGAAAGTTACGGTCGTTTGAAGTTGGGCTGAAATCTAGAAAGCGAGGAGAATTTCTAGAGAGGAAAGGGATCGATCCCTCCTCTCTTGGGGATCGATTTAGGCGATTTTGGGCGATTTTTTTGCAGATTTTGACAGCTTTTCGAATACACAATGGTTGACGATTCTAACTCGATTAAAGCACAAAATCAACTCATAAACACATAAAGAGAGTAAGAAATCCATACCTCGAAGTGCATACGCGAAGATCCAACCCAAAAACATAAGCTCTAGCTTTTGAATTCGAATTTCTCCATGAATACTCCTCTCCGAGCTCTATCCAAAGAACCATAAGCATGAAATCACATTTAGAGGGTGGCATGAAGGTTGATTGCCATGGGTTTTATGCTTTGGGGTGAAGTTTTGTGAGATGGAGCAAGAGAGAGAGAGGAAGCCAAGAGAGAGAGGGAGAGTTGGCTAGAAAGAGAGAGAGATGGGAGACTTATGTTCTCCTACAACACACACACACTCTTTATATACTAGCACACAAATTAATTACACTCACACTCCCTCAACTAACAATCTTATCTCAATGACCCCAAGTCCAATAAATTCAAAAAAAGACACATTTTCCTCATTTCTTTTTAACAATAAACCTTTAAACAATTTACGAAAAATACGGGTCTTTACACCCCCAAACCCCCTTTTTAGAGAGTCGAAGAAGAGAGAGAGATGAAGGGAGGGAGGACCAGAGGATAATACGATTTTTTTTGCCTACTTATTCTCTTGGATGTTGTTGCCTACATTTTTACTTTGTGTGTGTGTGTGTGTGTGTGAGAGAGAGAGAGAGAGAGAGAGAGAGAGAGAGAGAGAGAGAGAGAGGGTACAAGTTTCTTTTGTTTTTTGAGAAGGAAGTACATGTTTCTTCTATATTGAGAAAAGAGTGCAATAGGTGAAGGGACCATGCTACCTCAATTTTACATACAAAGTCTACGGATGTACTATACCTAGTAAGAAAACTGAGGGGGTTAGCTAGGTACTGTGATGTCTAGGTATGTATAAATGTATATTGGATTAGTACGTAACTAAGCATAAATTTAATATTGTATAAAACAACTATTTATTTTTTTTAGCGGAACGGGGCCTAGGCTAATTATAACATTGTTATTAATTATTAAAGTTAATAGCTGGTCAAATGCCATAACTTACATTGTCACCAAAATTAGTCTTCACTTGGGAGGCTCATCCCCTCACTTGGTTAGCTAGTTCATTGGCAAGGGATGACTGTTTTTATTAGTTTGGATGTAATATTTGTTCTATCATCAATAAAGGTTCCTATTAGTTTGACAAAAAATGATAAGCTAATATATATGTAAAAAGCTCACAATCATACACTACACTCAAGGCAATTATACATCAAAAATTAGAAAGTTGCTTGCATCAAGATAACAAATTTGATAAAATGATAACGACATGGAAATTATTTCAAAACCCTCTACAGAAAAGTTTAGTTACCACTAATCATGACCGGAAAAGTTTCTACCGAGCACTTGATTTGTGGTACCTTGGATTCACAGTTTATGTTCTAATCCGAAAAAACAAACTATTTGATCAACAAATATACTTAAGTTTTTGGACCATTTTCCCTTGTTTAATTGTATATTTGTGAGCTTCTCATTTTAATGACCACAAAAAAACACTTCTCATTCTCAAATTTTCTTGTTATGCAATTCGAAATCGGCAACCTACAATCTAAAAAATTTCAAACGGAAAGTCTGGGTTTACTGACCCAATATCCCGATCGGAATCCCGATGCTCCACCGGGCACACTCCGGCCACCGGACGGCTGATCCGAGCGGTCCAAAAATTCTAAAAAAAAAACTGAGTGTGCCTGGCGGGGCGTCGGGATTCTAATCGAGATTCCCCCAATTGGGAACTGTAGCACCACTCATTTCAAAAACATTTCTATCACAAGTTTTTAGACCTTTTATATACAAAGAAAAAATATTTACAACGGTTGTTTATGACTTCTTCATTGTTCAATTTGGTATATATATCTCATAATTTTCAAGTCAATTCTCCTACTGATAGACAACTAAAGAAAAAAAAAAATCACAAGTCATTAGACGAGAATAAAAAATATTTGAAATTATAACTTAGTAGTTCTAGATGCGCGTAAGACTACAAGGCAACACCATTGTTGTTGATGTGCACTATTGTGCCTAGGCGTGCACTCTATGTGCATGTGACGTGTTGTGTGTGTTACGTGCTTTATGCGTGCGTATTGCGTGGGTGTGCACTGTGCAAGTGTCAGCATGTTGTATGTATGTGTGAGACTAGTATGATATACATGTGATGTATATGTAATTAGCTAGTTAGGTACTGTAATGTCTAAATATGTATAAATGTATGTTGGATTAGTCCTTAATTAAGAATAAATTTAATGTTGTATAAAATAAGTACTTATTTTCTTTAGCAGAACGAGGCCTAGGCTAATTATAACATTATCACCAAAGTTAATATTTGGCCAAATGCCATAACTTACATTTATCCTCAAAAATTCTGGTGATCGGGTGATGTGGAGCTGCACAGTTGCTTGATCTTTCAACACTCCTGTGACTCCAGCAATGTTAGCAATATATTGAATTTCTTCCTATGTAAACCATGCTGCGAAGCCTCTAAAAGCCTCGTACATAAAGAAAATGCAATTATTCAGCCACAAACTTCTTCACAAAGCAAAGAGGTTGTGATATGATGGTTCACAAAAATGATGTGAGGAGTCGATTTCATGATTGGAAGTCACAAACAACATAGCAAGAATAAATAGAAAAATTCGGTGGAAATACATTACACTAGATCTCTCAGTTGCAAATGAAAGACAAGTACATATAGAGAAGTAGACAATGTAGTCGAACAATATGGATGAAGATAATGATAATAGAGCATATTTTATATGACCTTTGTTATGGGAAGTTTAAGGTGGAATAAAACAAGATGTAGACTCTATTACTTCTCTTTTTAAAATTTGTTGTATTATTTCAGGAATTTAAATAATAAGCTAATATATGCAAAGAGCTCACTGTCACACACTACACTAGAGGCATTCATGCATCCAAAAATAAAAATTTGCATGCATCAAGATAACATATTTGGTAAAATGATAACGACATGAAAATTGTTTCAAAACCCTCTGCTGAAAAGTTTATTTACCATTAATCGTGACCATAAAAGTTTCTACCGAGCACTTGATTTGTGATACATTGAATTCTCAGTTCATGTTCTAATCTGGAAAAACAAACTAGGCATAAGTGGATTTGATCCACACATATACTCAAGTTTCTTGACCATTTTCTCTTGTTTAATTGTATGTTTGTAAACTTCTCATTCTAATGACAAAAAAAAAAAAAAAAAGCAATTCTCATTCTCAGATTCTCTTGTTATTGAACTCAAAATCGGCAACCTACTAGCGAAAAAAATTCCATAAAATTTCTATCACAAGTTTCTATAGACCTTTTGTATAAGGGGGAAAAATATTTATGATGGTTCGTCATTGTTTAATTGGCATACATTTCATAATTTTCAAGCCTATTCTCTAACTGATAGACAACCAAATAAAAAATATCACAAGTCATTAGATGAGAATGAAAAACACTTTCAATGACAATAGAAAACACTACATTAAGCATGGAAAAGAAAAAGCAAATAAATTTTGAGAAAAGAAAATGCTTCCATTTTTTGCCTTGTTGCCTCCTTCCCCAAAAAAGGATTTTCTTAGGGGCTAGTGTAATTATAACCGAGTAGTTCTAGATGCACGTGTTGGCTATCACAGCCCCGGGTGGATCGGGGCGGCCCGAAAAATATCTTTTGATTTGAAAAATTGAGGAGTCGCCCCCCAGGTTTATGGTTCACCACCCGAGAAACCGTTTTTGGTTGAAAATGATTGTTTGAATTTGAAAACCAGAGATTGTTTTGAGTTCAGAAGCCATGTTACGAGAGGGGAAGCGTTTTATGGCACCCCTCTTGCCCGACACGGGGTCGGTCTCTACTAAACATTTGAGGGATTTTGAAAATACTCTTTGTTGCATTGTCTATCTTTCACCGAGCAACTAGCACGTTTTGACAAGTATAACAGGTAAATCTGTGTATGCATGTGCTAGTGTACAATGTATATCATTGATATGAAGTATGGGATGATGCATAAAGAATACAACCTCTGTGTCTGAGATCACTCCCGAGTGCTCGAGAATGCACTCCTGAGCGCTCAGGAGTACTGCTGCTACATCCTGCAAATTTTTGTTAGACAAAAATACATCGATATATGGAACTAATGAAATATGAAATAAGGCTCAGCAAAGAGTTCAAACAGCCAAGAACTGGTCCTGATTGTCCAAACTCCGCATCATTGCATCTTGAAATTGAAACTGAACTAATCTTCCAGACTACTATTGAAGTTAACAAGGATATTAAGAGCAGAATCTTCAAGGGAACTATGGTTTTCCATGCAGATCTAGATGCATCGCTTTTCATTTTGTTCAATAAAAAGAAAGAGCTTTTGGAAATAACCCTAGAACTAAATTGCTTTCAAAAATGTGGAAGAGATACCATAAATCTATGAAAATCCCATTTTCCCTTGAGCATTCAATTGAAAAACGCAAAAATATAACCAAAATCACTCCTGAGGGCTCGGGAGTGCACTCTTGAGCGCTTAGGAGTACTACAAAACCAATTTGAAAACTTTCTTTGCAACTCTTTTCCTCTTGATTTTATATTAAGATCATTCTACCACACTTCCATTATGATGCTCTGAAGTGGGCTAAATGACCTCCCTCAAAAGGATTGAGGTTTTTTTAGTTTGAAAGAAAATAGAAGAAATCTACCTTCCTGAGAGAATTCTTTCTTCTTGGATGAACTTTGAAGGTGGAAACTGGTGTAAAAATTCCAAAAACTAGAACTTCACACCACTCCTCATTTTCGGAATTTTCCTTGAAAACATTGGAAATTGCCTTAATTTTAGAGAATGATTTTCTTTTGCAAAGTGAAATTTTCTTTGAGAATGGGTATGAGAGTGCAGAATTTTGTAGTGACCTCTGGTATTCTTGGTGGTGCAAAATGTGGCATGAGAGCCTCTATTTACAGGCCAAGGGAATTTGAATTTGAATTTTGAAATTTAATTATAAATAATATAAAAATATTTAAAGGGACAACAAACAGCATGATTTGACCCTCTGCTAATTCAGGTCAAAATTACTGTAGCAATTACCAACGCGGTGGAAAACATGGCCATGTGATGGCTGAAAAAGCTGAGAAATTCAAATTTCTATGGAAAATTAGTTGACCCGAGCGCTCGGGAGTGGATTCGAGCGCTCTGGAATGAAGCTTCTGAGCGCTTAGGAATGAGCCAAAATCTAGATTATGAAATTAGGTCCAGAGCGCTTGGAAACGGTCTTGAGCACTTAGAACTCAATTATTTGAATTGAAATTGATTTTTGGAAAATCCAAGAAGCAAAATTCACCACAACCGAGGCACATATGTTCCAAATTCATCACTGGGAGGCCATAAAGCCACGAATCAAGGGTGTTTAATATGTCCAAATTGGGGTGTCTACAGTACGTAAGACTACGGCAATGACCATAAGGTCCATAATCTTTGGCCCTTTCTTTTCCCTTTCCATCCTTAATTCCTCTCCACGCTTGTTCGAAACATCATAAACACCAGGGTTGTTAATGTATTGTGCCTATGTGTGCACTTTGTGTGAGTGTGACGTATTGTGTGTGTTACGTGCTTTATGCGTGAGTGTGCACTATGCAAGTGTGAGCATGTTGTATGTGTGTATGCGACAATTATCATATACATGTGATGCATTTGTAATTAGGTATGTATAAATGTATATTGGATTAGTCCTTAATTAAGCATTAATTTTTGTTAGATTAAAGTAATCAACGCTTTGGTAAACCCTAGTCAGCAAGAGTTCTAAAAAGTTACTGATTATAAACATATATACGTATATTTGTGAAGTACTTTGCACCAGTTATTTTCAATTCCACATGCTCGAATTATAGTCTCATCTATCTTGGCAATGCCCATTCCAACCGGAAGGCACTAGGCCGAGTCCCTCATCGTTAAAACTTCGAGCTACTTGTCCAAGCATCTACTAAGTCAACTATAACATTGTCACCAAATTTAGTATCTGGCCAAATGCCATAACTTACATTTAGCCTTAAATTTTTTGGTGATCAAGTGGTGTGGAGCGATCAAGTGGTGTGGAGCTTCACAGTTGCTTGCTTCAACACAACTGTGACCCCATCACTGTTATCAATATTTTGAGCTTCTTCTTTCGTAAACCACACTGCAAACCCTCTCAATGCCTCATACGTGCGAAAAATGGGATCGTTCAGCCATCAACTTCTTCAGAAAGCGAAAAGGTTGTTTTATGATAGTTCACAAAAATGACAGAACTTGAGAGCTGCTTTTGTTATTGGAGTTCACGGAGAAATTAATTGTGTTCTTCAATTCCTGAACACTGAAACATGTCAGACATCTGTGTAGTGGGCTGAACTATATGGCTCGGACCATCGAGACTGGTCAAGCTGCTGATGTGGCTCCTAGGCTCAGCCTTGGGCTAAACCAGGGTGCTATGTACCGATGCACAAGCTTATCTCCCTATGATTGTCGTAGGCTCGACCACCCATCGAGCTCTCAGTCTCGGCAGTAGTCGAGCAAGGATTAGGAGTTTGCTTCGATCTCCACAATTCAATACTCATGTCGCTCGCTGGGGGCCGGACTCTTAGGTTCGGACATGGCAGAGCTCGGAAGGTGTATGCCCTCTTAATCACTTACTGAAGCAATTGCTCGGTTAGAGCTGAGCTCTTAGGCTCGGCCACACTCTGGCGGGCCAATGTTCCCACGTGCAGGATGCTGACTCACCCCAAGGTGACGTGTATAACGTCACCCTCGGCGGTATACCAAAAGATAATGAGGAGCGCACATATGGGTGCCAGCTCACGCCCAAAACAGTTATCAGATTCCACTTGTGATGTCAGAGACGACGTCAGGCGACGCGTGCAAGGCACGCGGACATACTTGGAAAGCAAACTAAGGGTTTCCTATAAATTCCCCTTGATGGACTCTAGGGAGGTACATTCTCTTCTCCCCACTAAAACCCTAGTCCATTCCTACTTGCTCGTGAAGGGCTATGCAACTCATCTATCCTAACCAGAAGCTCAGAGGAAGCGAGTCAGGGCAAACGGAACCCCACAATCTGGTAGCCTCACTCTTCTTCTGTCCAACATATGAATCATCTCAATTATTAAAAATATACTTTTCAGTCAAAAAAATAGCACCAATCTTGTTATTTGTAGAAATCCAAAATTCACATGAGCATTCTTATACCCTTGTCCTCTCCTTTGTCAATCATTCCATTCATTCATCTATTAGAGTAGAAAACGAAATAACAAAATGTAGGAGGTGAAATTTTATAGACTAAATTGTAATCTAGGCCAAAGATAAACCGAATATAGAAGGTTTGAACACATCTCGCCTAGATGACTCCAAGAGAAGAGTGATCTGGTGGAGGAGGAGAGGGAGTCGAGGAGATCAGAGATTGGATAGAGAATAGGCAGCCCCCGGCCATGTCTATAAAATTTGGGATGAGAGAATGTGTGAATGGTGATGTTTATCGACTGATCGATAATTTGTGAAATTTGGTATCTTCTCTTGTAGCTCTCTCTTCTGGAATTTGTTTATTGGATACTTGTCGATAATTTGTCAAAACAAGGAAAAATGATGGAGAAATTTGATGGAAAATATCTCTAGTAGCTCTCTCTTTCTGATTCTCTTGAGAACATCTTCTCTGGCCTGAATGGGGGCCATATATAAACATGGGCACATTCATGTGTGGCTTATCCAAATGCAAAAGGCAGCATATAAGAAGGGGATGCACGTCTAACGAGGGTTCCAATGAGACAGGGTCGACACGTGTTCTGCTATTCTCTCTAATTCTTACAACAAAATTCCATTGCCATGGAAAGCGGAGGGATCAGATTATCCTCTATCTAATACAGTACTAATTGCTCCGGGATTGAGACATGGGCCTTGGACGGCGGGGATGCGGAGGCGGTGGTGGCATGGATGAAGCTGCTAGGGTTTTAGGTGTTTGTTTTGAGTTGTTGCTATTTTTTTGGATGTTCTGGGCCTAGCCCACTTGTTGGGCTGGGTTCCTTTTGTTTGGGATTGAGTCGGTTTCTTACCAATCGTTGGGTTTAGGATTTTTCTCCTGGTTTGGACTTAACCTATTGACCTAAATCAGTTTCTTCCATGTGATTTGGAGAAGAGGGTCTATGTGTGTACTCAATCCCCTATTATCTTTGCAATTTGTGTTATGAGTTAATAAATTTTTTTTTTTTGCTGATCAAAAAAAATATCGCATGAACAACTCTGCCCAAACATATATTGAAATCTTGAAGTTTCGAAATCACATTTCTATTTCGGCTCTATAAAGTCTCACAAACAAATCTTTTATTATATATGCAAAGAGGAATTACTTAAAAATGATGTGGCAATAAAACTTGAAATTAAGAGCCACAATAACCAGGGCTTTGGTTCCGAAAATAGCATACAAAGGCTACCATTAAAACAGAAAATGACATTCAACGACCCCATCTGCCTGCAGCCCTTCCAAAGGGCAGTATCTCTCCAAATGTCTTTGTGTAGGTCCATATAGTTGGTTTTGGAGATCAGAATTAATTAGGTCCGTACAGTTTTGGAAGGCCATACATTTAACTGAAGAGGTAGTTGAACTGACCGCCATTACAATATGAAATTTTAATCCAGATGTCATCAAATATCTTTAGCAATAATGGAGATCGGATGCTTGGAATTTGCATTGTTCAACAATTTCTAGAAATTAGAAGCTGCAAATATTAAAAAAAAAAATGTATTGGAGATTACATTTGATTGTTTTTCTGAGGAATTATACTCTGGATTTACTCCCTATGATTTGGCTCGAAAGTATAAATATATATAATGCTATGAAAGAGCATACTTTAGGGACTAAATCGTGTTGTTGCGGCACTTGTGAGCTTTTTATATACGGACCAGTTTATCTTGTAGATTCGTTAAGAGCATTAGGTCTGTCAGATTCGTTAAGAGCATTAGGTCTGTCAAAATATTCATGTCGATTGGATATGGTTTTTATATAATGCTATTATCTTGTAAAAGACATATTTTTCAGAAACGGAACTATTTTTCTCATCTCAAATGTGTTTTGATAATGTAATTACACTTTATCTAGTTCCGATTAATATGATTTTTTACAAGGTTGATATTCTCAACGAGTTTAAAAGATAGCATGACTTCGATCACCTTAAATGAGCCCCGAAAGGCCACAAATGTACAACACTGTCCAGCCCATAATTCTATAACTCAAAAGGTGAACACATAGCTCCCACCGAAAAGACAAAAAAAAGCACAGTACTTCCGTTTGAACCCAGAAAAAAAAAAAAAGACAAAAAAACGTGAATACATAATCTGGACCTTAATTTGACTTGTTAATTTGCAGAGTCTTAACTATTTTTTGTCCATATGTGCTTCAGTTTTAACTATTTTCTGGGCAAGCAAAAAATTGGTACGAGCTAGGAGATTAAAGGGCCACTATTTGCAGGGTAACTAGAACGAAAAAGAAAAAGAAAAACCTTTTTTTTTAATCTCCAAAAGAAAATTCCTACTTGGTCCAACTACATTGCTACATATATGAGAGTTTCTTCACGGACACCCGATAAAATTGGAACTATGCAAAGAGAGTTCCTTAAATGATCAACTCACATTCATTCTTGTAAGACCGATTGAAGTCATAGCCTGACCCTACCAGACTAGCATACTGAAAACGAAATCAGTGACCTAGAACTCATGAGCACGAGTATCTCTCCAGAACGTAACGATTGAAGAGATCTAAAACATTCATATCTTGCTAGACCTATTGTCACCAATTAAAACCTATGAGTTTAATTAGAACCTCCAAACCACCATATCCAGAGGGGAAAACAAGAATATCGATTTGAGGTTATGTGTTCACTTTTTTTTTATACGTGTTGTGTGTTTATAGTTAACACCAATCACCTGATTTTAGGCCCAAACAAGCATAAAATATAATTTCCGCAAACAAATTAAAACATTTACAAACTTGGCTAGTAGCTAGGTCAAGAGGGACAGGGGATGCTGTCGAGCGGCATTTCTACAAAGCAGTACCAAGCAGTCGATCTGGCCGTTCATTGTGTATTTTCAAAATACCAGCCATATAAATAATGTGAACGTAGTGGTTAACCTAATACATGTCATGTCACCCCTTAAAAACTCTTAAAAAATTAAAGACAAGTTGACCTCCCCCCTTAATTATAATCTGGCTTCCTAACACATGACCTTGATCTCTTTCCTTAATTACCCTAGCTTCTTTCCACACTATTTATACATGCACTGTTTTATATATAAGCTTTTAGATCAGCATACTTTCCTTCTCATCTGTAACTATATATTTCATTACAGTACTGATCATTTGAAGGATAGTCTAAATGGCTATGGCTAAGATAATCCCCACCTTTCTCCTAAGGCTCATAGCCTTGGGTGCAACCATCTCTGCCACCGCAGTCATGGTCACAAGCCATGACTCTACCACTGTCTTGAACTTGAAGTTTGTTGCCAAGTATACCAATTCACCAACATTCAAGTAAGTTTTGTCTCTTGATCTTTTTTTCTTTTTCTTTTTTTGGATTTAGATCTTAATACTGAAAGGCATTGGTAGATTTGAATATCGTCATTTGAGACCAAAAGATTCGTCAAAATGGTCTGTTAACTTAAAAAGTCATTGCCGCGTCATTTCAACATTGTATTGTGTACAAATTTTTTTCTTGATCGGCAAAGAAAAGATTTTAACTATCATTGGAAAGAGTTCAACGATTGAAATGAAACCAAGGCATGCATGACGGCATCACAACGATGGAACGTAGATCCCAACTATATTGTGACCAAATTGTAGAAGAAAATTGAGCGATATTTTATCCTTCGTCTTGTTCATTCTCTTTTCATTTTTGTCCTTATACTTTCAAATCTTGACTCGTAAAACCTTTCTTATAGGTATTTTGCGCTCACAAATGCAATTGCAACTGGTTATGGCCTCACGACTATCTTTCTTCCTTCCAAGACTTCCCTTTGGCGCTTGCTTTTGGTTTTAGATTTGGTATGCACACATTTCGATCTCTTGCTTCTTTTAATGGAATCACGATTACTATATATAGTCGTATTGTGTCATATGTACATAGTGGTCTCGATCAACAGTTATATTGTTTTTATCAATGTCACAAAAAGAGTTGGATTAACAACTTTCTCTCATCACCCGGCCAAAGTCGGTCTGGTAGAGACCCTTTTGTTGCAGTTTTGAGAATCAGTTTCAGATAACATTTTCGTCTATTCATTCTTTTGGAAAATGGATTTTAAGAATCCAAAACAGAATTCATAGATTAATTGGCTAATTTTTTTATTTGGTGTTTATTTTGTTTTTGAGGTGATATTATGCTTACTAGATTCAAGCATATCGGCAGCTTTGGCAATAGGCTATGTGGGGAAGAAAGGGAATACTCAAGCTGGGTGGCTACCCATTTGCGGACAAGTACCCAAGTTTTGTGACCATGCCAATGCAGCCCTCATTTGCGGTTTCGTCGCCACAATTGTATACTTTCTTCTAGTTCTGTATTCTCTTCACAGTGCCGTTAATCTTCTCTCAGCTGGAAAGGCTTAGGTGAAGGTCTTCTTTATGACGGAGTCGGTGGCGGAGCCAGCCAGAAAGTCAAGTGAGAGTCATATATATGTTAAGTTCGAAGAAATAGGAATAGTGGGATTGGGAGGGAAATAGTGTAATTTCCTAAAATTTGAGGACCCAAATTTCCAGGTTCCTCTGTGTCTCTCTATTAGTGTATCTTTGAGATTCCAATCCCAACGTCAATGTACTTGAAGTATGAAAGATATTTGAGTTATGCAATAATTAAACTCTCATAACAGAGAAATATTTAGTATGTATTTTGCGAAAAATATCAAACTAAACAATTGACTACATGGTAAAGTCCACACATGTAATCTGGTTAGCTCTTAGAGTAGTTAAATGCATGTGATTACCGGGCGAATTGAGTGTCGATTGTGATGCATTTCGTTTGTTCTGATGCTTGTACTCTCTATCCTTTTAGTCATTGTAATTTTACTCTAATTAATAAATTTATCTTTCTTTGCTGTTCAATAAAAAGAAAGAAAGTCTACCCATGTAAACCACGTATATTTGAAATTATCTTAGGAGAAATCTTCAATACACACACCTTTAAGGTGAATATCATATGCACCTATTGTGTGGTCCATATTGTGCCACCTCATAAAAAATTACCTGTTGAACCGGTCATTCATAATATTTTAGGTCTATCATAACTTTTATACCAAAAATTCGTAACTTTTGATTCATAACATTTTTCTTACAAATCAAGAACCTTTTAATGCATATCGTAACTTTTACGAATGAATCGTAACTTTTTAGCGACAGATTCATAACATTTTTAGAATCATAACATTTTTGTGTATTTCATAACTTTATAAAAAAAATCGTAACATTTTCAGTTCGTAACATTTTCACTACAGAATCGTAACATTTTAGTCCATTTCATAACTTTTCTATAATCAATATATTGTGCAATCGATTGCTAAATCAATTTTTTTTTGAACGGTAGTTAATCAAATATGTAATCTATTATGTGAATGTTCAATTTCATAATCGATTAGACATTATAATCAAATATATAGTAATTGATTTTGCGATTGATTACATATTCGATTAAACATCATAATCGAATATGTAATCAATTCTATTATGTAATCGATTAGACAATATAATCGATTTTGTAATTGAATTGAGTACGATTGGGTAACAATGTAAAGTCGATTACTCAATCGATTTGCTAATTGTTTGGCCTCAGTAAGTCCTCTAATCAATTGCGATATAAGTTTAAAAAAACATTGCAATAGATTTAAAAATCAATTGTTCTGAATAACACAAATAATTGATTACATGATAGATTATATTTTTTTGTGGTTTCAATTATGTAATTGATTGGTATTGATAACACTTGTAATCGATTACATTATCAAATATGAGTATTAGTTATTTGTAATTCGGATGCTTGCACTAATTCCCAAAACATTAGTAGTACGTCTATTGACCAAAAAATGAATAGCACATCCTAAATATTGTTATCTTTTACACATAACCTAAAATGTATTACTAAATTTATCTCGTCACCATCACTCTCTTGATCACCCATTAACTTTTTTTGTTAGTGTTTCCTACTTATTAATACTAATGATTGACTTCGCTATTCCTTTTAGTTGGACCATTTATGTGAAAATTCACTATGCAATTAAAGATATTGTGAAAAATATTAAACATCATAATATTTCAAAAAAAAATTTTAAAAAAAAATTGGCTACAAATATGAAACACTTTAAAAATCCTATAAAAAATGCCTTAACTTGACTTTTTATTACATTATGATAATGATAGTATCTTTTTCCTTTAGTAATTATTGAGAACCTATTTTAAAGAAGTGAATTATTTTCACTTGAAATAATTTTAGCTTCAAAGTTTTTAAAAAATAAAATTATTATTTTTAACATAAATTAATTATCAAAACTAAAATTGGGCCTCATTTTTCTTTCAGCCCAAACTTATGGCCCAACTATTAATTCACAGGGTTTACCTGTTGCACTGGTAATAGATTTTTTGTTAGTAACCTATCGTAACATTTTAAAGGGTCCAGATCATTTTTCTAGCATCTAATGATAATTAAAGGAGTGCATATGATACACACCCAAATAAGGGGTGTGTATTGTAGCACTTCTCATTATCTTAGCATAGAAGTCCATTTAACATAGAACAAAACTCAAAAGGATTAGCTTAAGTGGTAAAAAGAACACAAGTAAGAGCTTTATAAGCACACGTCTGTAGTTTGACCCCTTGTAAGAGTTAAATACTTTGGGCTGCCCCCTCCCAAGTGAATGCTTGTGCAAAATGACCATGGTATGAGAGCATGGTTTACTTCGATCATGCTTGACTATGAAAGCTTGTGCAAAAATTCCCTATGAAATTAAACGTATGCTTTTCTTAGATTCTCTCATGCTCAATTCACATCAAGATATGTACATACATCTAGTATACTCAAATTCAACTAGTCAAAGCCTTTCTCATCCTCTCCATGTCTTCTATCCGACTTTGGCCATATATACGTCGAAGATGAGACCACATCGAGCCCCAAAATCTTTCATGCTGTTATATGGTGCATATAATTAAATATTGCATAAAAATTCCCAATAACACATGAGGCCCAACTTAAATACAAGTCAAAAGGAAAAAGCTCAAAAAATAGATAAAGATGTAACTGAAATGGAAAGTGAACTTGTATATTGGAGGAAAGTTCGCAAAACAGATATGGAGGATAGGCTTGATTATGAAAGCTTAATTATAACTTTTGCTGCTAATTAACAATGCAAGAAGAGTGATGATTAACTAATACCTTTTCCATTAATGGAATCATTTTCTATTTTCATTATTATTTTTTAATACTTGAGTATTTTTCTTTAAAGTTGTATTTATATTTCTAATTTTTATATACAAAATACCCTATTTAAAAAGTTCATCAAGTCCCAAAAACTCATAACTGGCCCTGTCTAGTATATATGTTGAAGAGAGGTTGTGCTGATGCAATGTGCCGTAAACAAATTCAATTGTAGTTGCTCACCGGAAGGAGTTGAGAGGAGATGTGAGAGAAATAGAAATAAACAAACAGTAGCAGTTAATAAAAAATTAACTTACAAAGACAATTAAAAAAAATTGAAGTAGCTGAGAGACATTTAAACTAAATTGGAGCCGCAATTTACTATAAATATAGAACTCAACTTCTCTCTAGTACGTTTTGGTACTTTTTTTTCAAACTCAATGCCCAAATTTGGCCTTTCCTCACCTAATATGCCAACTATATTAAATGCTAGTGCTATATTTTAACTTAACCTACCTGTTTTGGTCTCTTCATATTGTACAATATTTATGTTTAATATTTAGCAAGGATGAAGAGATTGCGGACGATGTAACTCATAGGATCCAAGTTGGGTGGCTCATGTAGAGAGCCACTTCTAGTGTATTGTGTGATCGAAGGATACCTAACAAATTGAAAGAAATTTTTTTACCGAATTGCTCTACGACCAGCGATGCTATACGGGATTAAGTGTTAGCCATCAAGAAGCAACAAATGAGTAAAATGAGTGTAGCTGAAATAAGTATGTTGAGGTGGATGTATGGTAAAACTATGAGTGATAGAATTAGAAATAAAACTATTCGTGAGATGGTATGAGTTGTACTTATGTAGGATAAGTTGAGAAAAAATAAATTAAGGTGGTTCGGACAATTTCACCGTGAACCTGCAAACGCAAAAGTCAAGAAGAGTGACATGATAGTCATGAATAATCGGGTTAGGGGGGAAAGGAAAACCTAAACTGACTTTGGATACTATAATAAGGAAAGACTTGGGTTCCAAAAATGAAGATGTAGCCGAAGACAAGGCTCAATAAACAAATTAGAGCATCTAAGGGTAGGAGTATAGAAGTCTAACAACTTTATTTAACAAAAGGATAGAGCAGCACTCTAATTTTGATATAGATTCCAAGCTCCTTCTTGCTCTGTCTCAACAACCGGGTTCTCTTCCTAAAAGTGCTAATCACCTCTCATCTCCTATATACATGGCATGAAACGCCAGGCCAAACAGACTAAAATGAGTTTTAACACGCGGTGGATAAATCTTACTCTTATTCTACAAGTTATCGCTTCTATAATAAATGGGACAAGAATTGAAGAGCACATAACTTGTTCATTATCTAACCATCAACTTAAGTAGATGTCAAATTCTCAACTTCAATAAACATTCCAACGCCTCAGTGATATCCCTCCTGTTAACCTTAGGACTAAGCCATCCTCATAATTCTACTTATTTAGATTCATCTACTGCCATATATTCCCAAGAGACGAGCTAATCCGCAAGGAACATCATGGTCGTTGGAATCACAACTATTATTCTGTACATGGACTACCATGATACATCTATAATTCAGTATATCTCATACCATAGTGTAGCCATAATTCTATACGTCGAGTACCATAGTGTGGATGCAACTATAATTATGTACATTAAGCGCCATAGCGCAACTATAATTCAGTACTCCAAGTACAATAGTGCATCTATAACACAATACATTAAGTAAAATAGTGCATGTCAACATCAGTCGCCAACTTCTTTACAGAGTAATTCAATTCACAAAAAATTCCACCAATAACTTGTAGAACTCAACATAGTTTCTTCTTTCCATCTACTTAGCAACGTTTATGTGACCTTTTACATGCGTACGTACACCAATCCCATGGACTTAATCACTTAAATCCAATCTAGCACAATACATTTTCAACATATTCATCATTAAGGTAAACTTCACAAACATAATACGATCAATAATAACAAGAACAACATTTGATAAGAACATTTAAGTACCACATAAAGCGTTTTTGTAGCTAGGATAGTGATTAACAAACTAGATATCTTTTAGCTTTTGTCAAGGTAGGAGTATAACCAAAGATGAACTTCTTAATTAACATTGAAAACAACTTGGAGAAATATACCATTTGCTCATTCCTCCACGTATTTGAACAAATAATTGTCGATTGGAGGTGTTGGTGAAATGCACATTAAAACCACAAGGGGTTCAATATTAGTATTTCTCATAAAAGAGGGGGTGTCCGTCATTAAGACAAATCTTAGGAGGTGTCAGTGAATTTTACCCAAAATAAAACTATAATTCTTCTCTTGAGGGTGTTCTTAGTCAAACCGTGTTATTGGTACCGAAGGGGAAGTGTACAGATAATGTACACTATTTGTGGGGTCCACTATAATTTTAAAGTAACTTTTGAGGGCCCCTGCAAATAATCAACTCCATCAAACATATGTAAGTGTCTAAGTAATTTATCCAATCTTTCAGATTCATGTAGAACTTAGGGGGCTAAGTTCTAAATAAAACTTGTAAGATTGAATCAACCACTTATAGATATCCATTGAAGCTGATTTTTTGCATGGGCCTTTGAGAAATTATTTTAAAATTAATGAACGGTTCGGATTAATTGTGTGAGACCAAAAAGTAGGCCCCACAAGCCGTGTACATTATCTGTACACTTTCCTTCGGTACCACTATCATTATTGTTGATTCCCTTATCTCTCTTTAAAAAAGAAGAAGATGAAAACTCAGTTTATCGGCTGAACAGATATAATTAATTAGGATTAAGGACGAAAGAGTTTACATTACATCATCATTAACTTTTTATTACTATTATTAAAAAAAATGTCTGTGCATGAATATACAAGGATTTTACGTAATGAATTACTGAATAGTTAATAATTTATTTGTGAGGTAAAGATAACACCGATTATCTCATTGATTAGAACGTCTAATAAAATATATCTTATCAAACGTATAGAGGAAATAATACTTTTGTTAATTTTTTTGGCTTCACAAGCATGACTTATATTATTCTAGAAAATTGCAGTTACGGTTGAAGAAAATTTTTATTTTATAACTAAACAGATTTTAGGGGGGGGAAATTATTTAGAATCAGGTGTCGGCAGTTTTTGTAGGAGGGCTTGCATGGACTTATAATTTTTTTTTTTAACACGGGGAGGGTAAGAGAGTAATTTCACTTAGCACCTCCACTAAGCAATTGTTAATTGGAGAGGGGTACGAGGACCCTCTTAAATATTTGACATATCTCTAGAGCATGTATGTAGACTGTTAACGGGGTCCATTTTATTTTATCTATCTATTCTAATAAATAAGGGGAGAGCAACTCTTGGTGTCACTTTTTTGTTGAACCTGTGTGGGCTTTTTGAAGTCCAGAAATGCCCTTCAAAAAAATAGGAAATACTATGTTCACTTTTTGACTGTAAGGGTAGAAAAGACTTTGCATCTTATTAATTGAGAGCCCATGCACGTCCCATAACTGCTCGTGTTTTGGCATCCTACTTAAATGGTGAACTCCCTGAGCGCAATCAATCATAACTTCTCCTTCAATATACATCAAGCACCAGAACGCTGATCATGGAAAAATAATTGTGATTCCCAATTTGGAGTTAAAAGTGTTGAAAAGATTGGTTATACAATATCATCATCATCTCTTGCACACACATTGCGTGTGACCCAGGCGCTAGTTTATTTTTATGAGTAAATTAAGATGAAATCAGGATCGACATAAATACGTGGATAATGTCCCATTCCACATCCTAGCCACTCTCTCTCATACTTATCTGCATAGCAGCATATGCATTTTCGTCCTTTTACCGTAATAGCCCCGTAAAGATTTTCATCTTTTATATATGGTGATAGACACGCATCTGAGTTAATTTTATTCATTAGTTTGACGTGAGGTTTTGGATCTGAAATATCATTCAATCCATCGTAAAGAGCCATCACGTTTTTTTATTATCTAAGTCATTTTAGTTAATATTTTTTTATTTCATTTTTGTATAACATGATTTTATACCGTCGAAAATCACACCTATCCGTAATCTACCCCTCTTAGACCTTCATCAAGAATGCACACGTTTTATGAACTTGGAACTTTCTTTTTTCGGAAATGAATGAACTTGGATGGCATATTCTTCCAAGTCCCAACTGAATTTGGGCCTCAAGAGAAGGCCCATTCGGTGGGTACATCACTGAAGTTGAAAATTTCATGGGCCCTTCTTATTATAGATCCAAAAAAAAAATCCACAAATGTGTGCAATCAATATCAATTTAAATTGATCACCTAGTACTCTCTAATGGACTCTCAGAGAGAGAGAGAGAGAGAGAGAGAGAGAGAGAGAGAGAGAGTTGAACCCTAAAAGTGGCATATAACACCAAAAGGGTGCAACTTCTGGGAAATCAAAGCCCGGTTTAATGCACTCTAAAGTGAGAGCAGCACATCAGAAGTTAAAAGTACAAGGAAAAAAACATAAAAATTTGAAGGTTTAATAAATATAAGGTCGATTGAGGAACTCCAACAGATCTTCAAATGCTACCCTTTTTTGCATTTCAAGTGTAAAGTACCATATTCAGATACCGAAAATAATATATTTTGTTCCTGTTTTAAAATTGTGAGAAGTGGTAATTAAAGATCTGCTCCTCCTCTTCCTCAATAGTTGGAAAACTTAGAAATTTTCAAGGATTATGATAAGCACCCGTTAATGCAATGCAGGGTGCGCTAGTATCTAGTTTTAGTTAATTTCATCGCTTAATTAGTTGCTTCTTAGTTGCGTTTACTCATAAAGTATGTTTTTAGTGCTTTCAGGTAAATCATGTGAATAAGGCATATTTTGACATCATCCATGGTCCGAGTGCGTCCAAGTACCCGAGGAACCAATGAAGACCCTATCGGCCACTGAAAATCTGTCTAAGTATAGAAAAATCACTTTTCCAAAAAATATCGATTTTCGAGATAAAAAATGGCGGTAATTCATCCTTGAATTTTTCTAAGAGCAACTTCAAAATTGCAAGGTTTTATTCAAAGATTAAGGTCATGTTTTGAGCCATTTATTCGATAGAAAAGTGTGTTGTTTTCTGTTTTACACTAAAAGCTGGGGGTCAACATTTTGATTGGATTGAAATCTCAAAATTCTGGTAATGCCATTGTTTCCAAATGGGGGGTACTTCCTTATTTTCATTAAATAAATTAAAGTAAAGAAAAGGTAAAAGAAAGGTTTAAAATGCAATCTTTACTTAAGTTTAGAGAATGAAAATAAGATGCTGTGAAAGTGATTTGCCCGAGCAGAAACTGATTTGCCCGAGCAGAAGCTGGTTTGCCCGAGCAAGAGCCAGATTTGCCCGAGCAAGAGGAAGGCAGCCAAGGGAGCACCCCACTATTGACCACGGCATCGATGGACCTTAATACTTTACATCAATGCCGAGCCTCTTAGTGGCCCAACTCCTTAACCACTTCGGCATCGATGGGAAGAATTATGTTACATCGATGCCGAGCCCCATAGCAGAGCACTCTAAGGCCGTTGCCATCGATGCCGAGGGACTTAAGAGCGGATTTTCTGAGCATCTTGGGAATATTCCAGGCGCGGACTTCCGGAGTATAAAAGCTTATGTCAATTTTTGTACAAACAATTAGCATAGAATTAGCATAGATTCAAGAGTACTATTTTCTAGATCTAGGATTAGATTCAATTTGCTTTTTGAATTGTTCTTGCTGTTCTTCATTTTTCCAGCACTCATATTTTAATTTTCTGTCTTTAGTTGTTAATTTTTGTTATTATTGCCTTAATTAAAGTTGCTTATTTTCTCCCGATCTATCTTAGTCTCTAGTTTAATTCAAGTCTTGTTATTTCATTATGTTAGCTAGATTTTTGCTTGCTCCTATCTCTCTAGATATGGGTGAGTAGTTTCAAGGGTTAGGTCATGGGATGATTAGCATCTCATGGCTCGGGCGAAAATTGCATTTTGCACCCAATAAAGCTTTAAACTTTGATTTGAAAATTGATGTGGGGTTCTGGTTTGTTTGATAAATCACCAAGGTGTTAACCTCTTTGATCTTGTGTAGGTGGGAGCGTCGACTACCCACCACATAAGATGCTTAGAGCTCTGTCGCACGAGGTATTTGTCAAATGAATTCTAGAGCTAGCTTGGTTCTCAAATCATTTTATTTTCCGATTTGAGGGCTATAATCAAGTACCTTAAATTGTGTAGTTGGGTGAAGAGTATGATATAGTTCGAGTCTTGGGTGTTAATAATTCCTAGACCTAGCCTATCTTTTCTTTAGTTTATTCAAATTCATTTAGCCTTTAATTTCCACCTTTTAAAGTAAAACAAAGTTGGCCGTCTAAAGGCCGAAAGCCCTTACTTGCTCTACAAATCCGATAAAGCCATATAATTTTTCCCTTGGGTACGATCCCGGATTTTCGGTTTATTATGCTTCAACCGACGAGTTAAACCCTACGCTTGGGGTATTATTCCATATTATTGGAGCGAACGAAGCAGATTATTTTTTTGTGAATTTGTCCTTGTCTTTTTTAAAAGATATTAGCCTTGGAACTATTCTTGGATTATTTAATTACTACATTGTTCAAAACCTTTCCTCCCTTCTTTTTTTTTCATATACATATCTTATTAATCAATGTCTCCAAACCCTTTGTTATGAAAGTCTAGAAATATAGTTTTCTCCATAAATTGATGAACAATATTAGTACGTCTAAAATAAATGATCAGTTTGTTTTTAAGTATTATATTATTATGGTCTTTTCTGGGAGTTTGTACTATTTTTCAATTGCTTATATCTCAAAATTTATAGTGTTTTATGTGATTTTGAAAATATTGTGTAATAGAACTAATTAAAATCTATTAAACAAGATCCATATTATATAAAAAAAATTATCGATTTAATTTGGTTAGAATAGAATGAGGGACCATTAAATGAGGACAGAAGGAGTAGATTTCTCCATAAATTGATGAACAGTATTAGAAATGCTAATAAAATGAATTATCAATTTGTTAACTCATTTTTTATTTCGTCAGAATAGAACGAGGGACCATTAAATGAGGACAGAAGGAGTAGTTTTCTCCATAAATTGATGAATGTACGATATTAGAAATGCCAAAATGAATGATCTATTTGTTTTGAAGTATTATATTATAATATACTACCTTCGTTCCAAAATGTTTGACTGATCCGCAAACTCAGGACTCTTAAAAATAATACATTTCTTTCAAGAAAAAATTCAAACTTTTTTCAATCGATATCTAGCGAATTGTTGAAAAAAAATTAAATTCTTCTTGCAAAAATTATATTAGTTTTATGTTTTCGTTTTCCGGATCGAACAAATATTATGAGATGAAGGGAATAATTAAGGAATATTTAATTTAACTTATCTAGTTTCTGTTTTCCATGCAGAGTGATGGTGGTTATTTTGTTTTAAACTAGAAGAAAATTACTTAATTGCTGCCATCCACTATAGTGTTCCATCTCTTTCTTTCTAAAAACAGAAAGTCTATTTTTAAAATCCAAAAAATGACGCACGTGAAAAATCCAACGTGCTGCCATCGCACTCTTGTCTTTATCCCAGGAACCCACCTTGCATTGCAACCGTCCATTTTAGGACCAATTATTAATTGCGTACGTACAGGAGTCACCGTACTACCTTCTGTAGTTTATTTATATATATCAGAGGACTTGAGTCAACTTCGGTCCTTCTATTTTATTACTGCACTTTTTATTTTTTAACCGTTAGAATCCAGATACTTCTTTTTTTAATGTCGGTCCCATTCTACTAAACCTTCTTTAAAAAATATAAGTATATTTATTTTCAATTTTTAAGTTTAAAAATAATATGTTTACGAAAATAATTTTTTAATTTTTTTGCATCGATATTGGATATTTTTATATTTCAGTAAGTTTATTATTTTTAAGCTTAAAAAGTATTAACAAAAAGTACTTATTTAAAAATAAGTGGTACTTTTTTAGAAAGTGGAACGGAGCTAACTAGTGATAAGCACCTAAAATTGCTTGATCGCGATGCTTAAGTCTTTTAGTTAGTAGCGTTATTAGTTATAATTTGTCGTTTATATTCAATATTGCTCGTAAAGTAGTTTGTTAAGTGTTTCAGGTAAAACGTCCCTAAAAGGTGTATTTTGATCACGAGGCTAATTCCCAAGAAAGTTCAAGTATTCATGCCCGGTGGAACTTCTGCCAGGATGATCCAAGATCGAAGGCGAGAGGCATCGGACAAGCCAACAAGTCATCGGGTGCCAAGTCTTGGAGGTTGGCCTGAAGACCTGGAGATAAGTTACACGTTTCAATACAGCCTTATTTTGTATCGATATGCATTAATTTTCTTGGAAGACAGATAATGTTGTATCGATACTGCATTAACCAATATCGATACGGGAGCACTACGGGGAAATGGCCCTTTTTAGCTTAGCAGCGTGGTATCGATATTTTGCTTAATCCGTATCGATACCATGAGCCTTCGGCCAGATATTTGTTACTTTTTAGACTTTCCACTTATAGAATAGTTGTCTATATTAGTATGTTTTTTGGATATTTGATGAGAGAGAAATCCATTTGTATAAATAGGGGTACCATCTCTCATCTTTTGTATCTAGCTCATTACAACTTTTGGTCCTAGACTCCATTAATGTCTTTGAAGCTTTTCTTAGTGTAATTTTCATAGAACTCAAGTAAGTAACTCTCGTTTGTTAATTTCTCACTTATTAAAGTTGTAGCTACAACTTGGATTTTTCTCAATATCAAGTTTATTTTCGATTTCATCGGTTAAAACTCATGTCTCGTTTTTATGCTTTCTCCTGTGCTTTAGCTATGTGTAAGTAGTTGTTTGGCTAAGTCTCGGGGTAATCTTTCCTGAGAACTTAGGTTGTTATTTGGTTCTCAAACCTTCGGGCTTAAAATCATAGTTTTCGAAATTTTATTAACCTAGCCATTTTGGTCTAAGCGATGGGTGTTAACTCCTTAATATGTCGTTTAGCCAAGCGGTCTTGGCACACGACATATTGAGGGCTCGTGGCCTCCTATGTGTTAGATTTATTAGCAAAAATAGGTTAGTTTAGTTCTGTTTAATCACATATTTTGATAAACGTAGTTTTTTAAACCTAAATCTTCCGAGTGTGAGATCGTGGTCGTGACTCTCACTTGATTTATAATTGAGAACTGATAATGGCTTTTGTCAAGGGATAGACGATTCCTAGACTTGCTTATTTAAGTTTATAAAGCTCATTTCTAGTATTTCGTTTTATCATTTCCACCTTTTAAAGTAAGACCAAGTTGACCGTCTTAAAACGCCACAATCCACCATATGAAGTCTTCAATCCGATTTAAGCTATATTCGATTCTCTGTGTGTACGATCCCGGACTTCCGGAAAATATGCTATTGACAATCTAGCTCTACGCTTGGGGTATCTCGAACCTTGTATCTAAGGCAAAGGTCTTTTTCGGTTTAAGCAACTAGCAAGTCAGTTGTATAGCCAGGGTCATTCTCCCTGGATTGTTTGTTGATCGGTTGAGCTTAATAAAGAAGTGTACTTATAAAAAAAATGTTATTTATTAAAGATAACTTCTTTATTTGTAAACAAAAATTAACAATCGTTCGAACGACCTCCTCCTCTGAACTCCTTTCTATTCTTTTGCTCACCTTTGCCCTCGTATCCGATTCATCACCATCTTTCTCAAATCAATCTTCTAGAGGTAGTCATGAAGCCGCTATCGTGACTTGTGTATTGTGTACACTACAATCCCATTCTTTGAAGATGGATGTTGATTGTAAGAGTTGTGATATATAGCTGGCAAAATGGCCGATAAAGTTAGAGCATCTCCAACCGGAGTTGACAAATCTTACGTGGAGCAAATAATGACAATTTTTGACAGCAAAAAGCCATCCAACCAAGTTGTCTTTCCCAATGTCAAATACACGTGGATTTGAAAGGGAGCCTCTTGTTTGCGAAATTTGAAGGCAACAACTCGTCATGCCAAATCATCTTTGCTAAAAAGAAAAAAGAAAGAAAAAAGAAGTGACCTTTGGTTTTTAAAAAAGAGCAGTTCGAGTTTTTCTTCTTGACTTTGACATAGGGGTTTGAGTGAAAAAAATTTAGTGCAATGGGAAACAAGGAAAAAAATGAAAAAACCCAACTCCAAAGAACCCACGCTTTTCCTTTCAAGTTCAACCTCACATAAAAAAATTCCCATGTTACCCTCTTCCTTCACAACTTCCTTTTGCACAAGAGACATCTTCAAGCCCTCAAATATGGATGGCAAATTCGTATTAGCAAACGGGGAGGGTTGTGAAAACCAATTTCTTGTAGCAAATTGAAGTGGAGTTGAAATTGATAAGGGAAACCCAATCGGGAGACAAGATTCGATGCGAATTGATCATTGAGGGGGGTTTGAGATGGAGCAAAGAAGCAACTATGTGAAGGAGAAAGAAGCGAGGATTGATCATGGAATTTGGATATAGGGTCTGTTTACCAATTTTTTCCTCGATCGAAATTGATAGAAATTTCGGAAAACAATGTCAACAACAAAAATAAGGGCGCATGCGGCTATGTCTCCACAAGATGGATTTGTGGTTCCACGCCGTGTTTCAGGACTTCACCGGAGAGAAATGGCAGTCGAGTCAAATGCGAGATTAGTGATAAATCGACTTGTAAAAAAAGACCGTCACCCGCCAATCTTCAAGAACAGAATCGACCCATCGATTGGGCAGAGTGGAATGATGGTTTAGTGAAGTGGGGTGGAGCGGAAAAAAAATAACCAATGGACTTCGTTATTTTTCCAATGTAGAATTACAATCAAGAAGGATGGATCCTCATTGAAAGTACGAAAATTAAGTTAATCCCACTCCTACTCCTAATTATAACCCGGAAGTGGGTTAGTAAGACAAAAATTAAGAACAAAGTTAAGACTTTGATTTGTTGGGGAGATTACAATGAAGCCAAAAGAGGCTATTTATAGGAAACAACAAATGCGTAGGAAATAACTTCCTAACTTTCCACTACTCTTCATTCTTCTAATTTGCTTCCAGGTGTCCAAATAACTTCACTTCAACTTCAAAGTGTGTAGGACAATAACAAGTGTCTCTTTAACTTCCAAATGTGTAGGAGCATACCAAATGTCCTACACTTTATTAAAATACAAACAAATAAAAGAAATAAAAACTAGTTATATTATTAATACGAAATAATAAAATAGGAAGCATTCTCATAATTGTCACCTTTCAGTCGATCATCGACAGGTGGTGAATATATGGTGCAAAACGGGCTTCTGAAGGGGGTTGGCCGGGGTGGGAAAGATTGTGGTTTTGAGGCAAGACAATACGCTACAAGAGCAACACCATGGGCAGCAGCGATGCGGTGTCTATGGCGCAGCAAGGGGATTTGGGATTGGTTGCATATATTTGGATTCTAGCTTTTTAGGCATGTTTGTGAATCAAATAAAACCTCAATACTTCTAAAATCTTACTGTAAAGCTTCACTGTATGCAAGACATTCCTCTATTTATTCCACGAAGCAATGGAGCAAACCAGATAGTGAAAATCCTTTCAAAGTGTAGAACGTCTTCCAAACAAGCTCGTATGATTGTTGTTGTCATCGTAGATTGAAAATGGAAAGAGGCAAAATTTAAATCCTTATTTGAAGGTCACATATTGATGGAGATTTTTGTATAAATTACAACTTAACATGTCAAGTGCCGAACTGCCGATCTCTGACTTGTTTTCCATCCACAACCTTAACAGGGTGTTAACAAAAAAGTAATAGCAACCATAACTCAAATATTTTGAGGGACTTAAATGACCGATTTTAAACATCAGGGGCAATTAAGCTGATCATAGTTGAGAGGGGTTCAATATATATAGTTTTCTTATTTATGTTTTTTTTTTTGTATCTGCTTATTTATGTTGTTTCAATAGAGTTTTGCTGCAAGCCTACAACTATAAATACTTACACACAAATACACAAACTCTGTCACATTTAAGTGTGAGTCCACACACGCTACACACATTTAGGAAGGACAACAATCTCTCCACTATGACGGATTACTGAAACCAGGTTTTTTTTTTTTGCTTGGGAAAAGAGAATTTAAAAATCTTTGAAAATGATATAAAGATTAAAAGGATCAGGGCAAGTATTGAACTGAGTTTTGCTACAACCACAAACACTTATAAATGCGAATACACAAACTCTCTCACATTTAAGGGACACAATCATTACACTTTTGAAAGCTCGTTTTTCTTATTTTACCCTTCAATCAATACATTTTCTTACCTTTTTAGTACTATTAATTTAAAAATGAAAGGATAAAAGAGGAAATTCCTTGTCTATTCCCCATTTAGTTTGATATAGGACAATCTTTTTCGGATGTGAAAAGTGCTAATTGGGACAAAAAAGGGGGACAAATGGAGTGTGTGTATATACACACACACGTATGGGCAGTTCCAGGGCATAGTTTCTTACACAAATTTTGACACAAATCTTGTTTGGAGTCCCACACTAATAATTGGAGTTTGTTTGAAACATTTTTTAAGAATTTTTGTAAAAAATCAATTGATTATCGGTATTTATCCCTAAAATTGACAAAATAAAAACTGGATGAATCGATCAAATCCTTACCAATATCAAGTATTTATCCCTAAATTTGACTGGATAAAAATTGAAATAATCGATCAAGCCCTTATCGAGTTATCGGTATCCGGATATGTTGATTTTTTATTTTTACAAGAACTCTTACAAATATATTTCAACAAATTGAATGACTCTGATCATTTTCGTGGGACCCCATAATGGGTCTCACACAAGATTTTTGTCAAAAATTGTTTCTGCATAATCGCCGCCATCTAAAGTTGTGTCTCTTATATATACACATATGTATATATGTGCGCGTGTGCGCGCGCGCGTGTGTTAAGAATTCATCTTTTAATGTTATGACTTTGAACTGATTTTATATTGTGTTGAGATGAGTTTTTGAGAAAATTTTTATAAGAGTAATGATTGAAAATAGGCTAATGAGTAGAGAGAGATAGAGAGAGAAATGATACGGAGTAATAATAATTGGAGATATAGGTAATAAGTGGAGAGTAATGATTAGAAGGAAAGGTAATAAGTATTTTTTCAGTTGAATTTTTTTTTTTCAAAAAGGGAAACGAACAAGGCATTAAGAGAACGGATATCGTACACTCCCCATATAAAATGTGAACTAGTGCTTCTAAAATTAAAAACAATAGAGGCTAAAGATCGTCGTGATAAGACTGTCACATAACCAAGCAAGTCAAAATGTTTGGTGAGAGTTCTTTGCGTAGATGAAACAAATAGAGGTATCTTATAGCCAAAGATGGTATTCACTGCCGATAAAAAGAAGAAGAAGATGGTCTTCACTTTTTATAAGTTTTTTTAATCCGTGAAAGCGAAAATCTGTATTATTAGAATAGTTAAATTAATATTCCTCGGAAGCGAAGTTGAACTATCTGATCTTCTTATTGTTGGCACTTAAGTGCACACGTAATGCCATTAACTAAAGACCTCTTCGCCTTAACTTCCTATAAGTTGCACCCGAAGGCTGCAAACAATCAATCAATCAATTAATCCTGTTCTGCTAAGGATTCTTAAAAATTAAGTACTTATTTATAATTTTTAAACTTAAAAATAATATATTTACTAAAATAATTTTTTAATTTTTTTGCACCATTCAAAAACTCTCATCGAATTCTATCAAACAAGATTTATGTAACATAAAATAATATTTTATTAAATCAATTATTTTTAAATTTAAAAATTACAAAATAAATACTTATTTTTTTTAAGAACTTTTAGCAGAATACAAATCCCAGAAAGAATTGGAAAAAACACTCCATATCATGCCACATGGTAATAGTCGTATTGATTTTTTTATGACCAAAAAACACTAAACTGTACGTGTTGCACTGTATGTCTCGGGTCAGTTCCTATCCAGTTTCCTATGGTCCAGTTTGGTCTAGGTTTTTTTTTAAATCTATGGGCCATGTAGAGCCCACCTTGATAATCCAAACCGTTCACGTTATAGAACTCGGCAAAATGACAAGCATGTTTAAACCGTCTTGATCCGAATTGTAATTCATGATCGAAGCACATTTTACATGCAACAATTGGGTTCTTATCTAGTGTGCCTAATACCATTTTTACATAAAATCTGCTCTGATAAGGGACCAATGAAAAATCCGATCAAAAAGATATTCCGCATGGTTACTTGTTTTGTCAAATTCTACAATATAAACGGTTCGGATTATCAATTTGAACCCTACACGGCCCACAAATAAAAAAAATTGGATCGTTGGAAACTGAATAGGACCTGACCTAGTATGTCTCAGCCTCTTGCGTCTCAAATCTGAATTTACCCATGTGCAATCTGTACTGGCCATTTTACTTGTCAGGTCTTTGCTTCTTATCCCCAGAAGAGAGAGAGAGAGAGAGAGAGAGAGAGAGAATGAGTTGGTACTATTACGGAGTATATTCCAATTCGAGTCCCCAACTTTCCAAGTCGTCTCTGATTGGGTCCCTGAAACCCCCACTGCTTTTAACTACGCGTGAAGTTCCATGCAGTATTTCTCCATTGACGCTTCAACTAATCAGCACAACCATAATTACAGCTAGTATCTGCGTTGATGGCGTAAATTTCATCATTGGTCCTTTTATTCTTAAAATGTTTTAGTTTGACCCTTACAATTTTGAGTTGATTTTAAATGTTTTTTTTTTGTCATTTTCATTTATGCTATGTTTGCTTTACAACTCAAAAAGAATTTTTTAAAAAATTCCCCCTAGATTTTCTATACTTTCAACATTTATCTCTCAATCTCTCTTCACTTATTACCCCTACTATTTTAAAAAAAAATTTCAAAAATCAATCCAAACAAGCCTCATTGTGTTCGGACAAATAAGCCAAAGTGGCTTATTTTTTGTCCTTATTCAATTTTTTTTCGTATCACTTGGCTTATTATCAATTTTTTGGGAATTATTGCATCCTCACTACAAGAGGAATCTAAAAAGTAAATTTTTTTGACCGAAATCTAATTTTTTTTTGAATAAAGACGAAAATAAATCAATAAGCCAATTTTTTCGTCTTTATTCAAAAAAAATTGAATTTCGGTCAAATTTTTTTACTTTTTAGATTCCTCTTGTTATGAGGATGTAATAGTCTCCAAAAAATTGATAATAAGCCAAGTGATACGAAAAAAATTTGAATAAGGACAAAAAATAAGCCACTGTGACTTATTTGTCCGAATTAAAACAAAAAGAAGAGCATGTTACTGAAAAGTCCCATGTGAGGCATAAATCGAACAATTGAAGAGAGGCCTTCTTTGACCCAACGAGAAATGTAACTTTCAACAAAACAAATTAGTTTTATTTTTTTTTCCAATTAGCCGCGTGGAACACTCATGTTCTACCATTCTCTTGAATGTATAAGATGAATCTAAGCTAAGCAAGTGAAAAGTTAAAGTACTTTTGGATCATGAACTTACAACCAATGAACCAAAAAGTATTCCAAAACACATTTGAACCAACATATGTCTTGCATGTATTTGAAACGAGGCATTCGTTACATCAGGAACCTAGAGCAATTGCTTTTGGTGCTCATCCTATATCAAACACCTGGCTCTAAAAGAAAAATATTGTAATTAGCTACTATATTTTTAAACTTGAACTTGATTAATTATGAACCGCTCGAAATACATTTTACAGATTTCTTCGATGATTCAGACATGTTTATTTGGTTTCAGATATAATGCCATAATATAACGAAAGTATTAAATTTCAACGAAAAATGCAAGAGCAAAGCTTGGATTTTCAAAAATCGAACCTAAAAGTAGGACTACTAAAAAGATCTGGTGAACCGTGAAATCGGTCCGAACCAAACCGAATCGATCCATACATTTTGAATTAAATTTCTGAATCAATGATCCGAATACAGATTCAAAAATGAAAAAACCGTAAAATACGTATAGTCCACCAATTATTAATACTACCAAACTTTTCAAATATACAAACAAAAACACAAGGACAAAAGTGAATTTTTGCGTAATCGATAAGAACCAATCTTGTGATTTACGCTCTCTTTTTTTTTTTTAGCATTAAAACCAGAAAGAAACGCAGAAGGTCTCTTTCTCCTTTCTCACATTCTTTATTCTCTCCTTTAAGAAATCTGGTGGAATATCCAAGCGAGTGTAGCTGCAGGCAAGTAATCTCAGCTACAGGCAAATAATCTCTCTCTCTCTCTCTCTCGCTGCAGGAAAATAATCTCTCTCTCTCTCTCTCTCTCCCCTCATGGGTAAGTAAATTCACAATCCTTCTCTATATCTGTATACGTATATACACATATATATATATATAGATTATATTGATATGGGTTTGAATTTGTAACCGAAAGTTGAACTGGCACTTCGATTTTTTTCAGGAACCGTCAAGTTGAACTAGTACTACTAGTTCGGTTCTAGAGAGAGAGAGACAAGAAAAATGCTCACAAGGGTCTGACCATTTTGCCCCGATGAGTAACTCAACACAGCGCCCGATCCCCACGCGCCGCCGCGTGCCTCCGCCGCCGCCGCCTCCGCCGCCGCGGTTCGACCAACAGCCCTTCAACATAATCCCCATCCACGACCTCCTCACCGACCACCCCTCCCTCCGGTACCCCGAGGTGCGCGCCGCCGCCGCCGCCCTACGCGCCGTCGGAGACCTCCGCAGGCCGCCGTTTGTGACGTGGCACAACGGTTTAGACCTCATGGACTGGCTCGGCCTCTTCTTCGGCTTCCAAAACGACAACGTTCGCAACCAGAGAGAGCACCTTGTTCTTCATTTAGCCAACTCCCAAATGCGCCTCCCCGTGCCGCCGCCGTCCGCCGCCGTGGACGCCCTCGACGCCTCTGTCCTCCGCCGCTTCCGCCGCAAACTCTTACAAAACTACTCCTCCTGGTGCTCTTACCTCGGCCGGAGATCGAACGTGGTTAAAGTCCAAAATGACCCTCGCCGTGAGCTCCTATACGTATGTCTCTATCTCCTTATCTGGGGTGAATCTGCCAATTTACGTTTTACCCCTGAATGCATATGCTATATTTATCACCACATGGCCATGGAACTCAATAGAACCCTTGATGATGATATTGACGAGGAGACTGGTCGCCCTTTTATACCCTCTATGTCAGGCGAAAACGCGTTCTTGAAACGGGTAGTGATGCCTGTTTACAAGACGATTCGGGGGGAGATGGAGAGGAGCCGAAACGGGACCGCCCCGCATTCGGCTTGGCGGAACTATGATGATATAAATGAGTACTTTTGGAGTAGGAGGTGTTTTCAGAGGCTGAAATGGCCTATTGATTTGAGTTGTAGGTTTTTCGCCACTACCAAGGAGGAAAACCGGGTGGGGAAGACAGGGTTTGTCGAGCAAAGGACGTTTTGGAACGTGTTTAGGAGCTTTGATCGTGTTTGGGTTTTGTTGATTTTGTTCTTGCAAGCTGCCATTATTGTTTCTTGGGAGGGTACAGAGTATCCGTGGAAAGCATTGGAGAATAGGGATGCACAGGTGAAGTTGCTTACTGTTTTCATCACTTGGGCTACTCTAAGGCTTTTGCAATCGGTGCTTGATGCGGGTACTCAGTATAGTTTGGTTTCAAGAGAGACACTGTGGCTAGGTGTGAGAATGGTGCTTAAGGGAATGGTTGCCGCGACTTGGATTGTTGTTTTTTCGGTGTTCTATGCAAGGATTTGGAGCCAGAAGGATTCGGATGGGAGGTGGTCTAATGCGGCAAACCAAAATATCATTACTTTTCTTGAGGCTGGTTTGGTATTTGTCATTCCAGAGTTGCTGGCATTGGTTCTGTTTATTCTTCCTTGGATTCGCAATGTACTCGAGGAAACAAATTGGGTGATATTATACCTGTTGACGTGGTGGTTCCAAACGCGAATCTTTGTGGGTCGCGGCCTAAGGGAAGGGCTAGTGAACAACATAAAGTACACCTTGTTCTGGATTGTGGTATTGGCTTCAAAATTCACATTCAGTTACTTCCTTCAAATTAAGCCCTTGGTGGCCCCCACAAAGGCTCTTCTGGATCTCAAGGATGCAAAGTACTACTGGCATCAATTTTTCTCTAACACCAACAGAGCGGCGGTAGCCTTGTTGTGGATTCCTGTCGTTCTTGTATACCTTATGGATTTGCAAATCTGGTATGCAATTTATTCTTCCTTCGCCGGGGCAATAATTGGGTTGTTCTCACATTTAGGTGAGATTCGAAATATCGAACAGTTAAGGCTTAGATTCCAATTTTTCGCAAGTGCATTGCAGTTTAATCTGAAGCCAGAGGATCCAATCACAAGCTTACAGGCAACATTGGTGCATAAGCTACGCGATGCAATCCACAGACTGAAGCTACGATATGGGCTTGGCCAACCGTACAAGAAAATTGAATCAAGCCAGGTGGAAGCAACCAGATTCGCCTTAATATGGAATGAGATAATTATATCTTTGCGAGAAGAAGATATCATCAGTGATCAAGAATTGGAACTTATAGAACTTCCGCCTAATTGTTGGGACATTAGGGTTATTCGCTGGCCTTGTTTCCTCCTTTGCAACGAGCTACTGCTTGCTCTTAGCCAGGCGGGTGAACTGTGTGATTTACCAGATTGCGATCTTTGGATTAAAATGTGCAAGAATGAATATAGGCGGTGTGCAATCGTTGAAGCTTATGATAGTGTCAAGTTCTTGTTTCATGAAATTGTGAAGTACAACTCCGAAGAGTATACAATTGTAACAAAATTGTTCGCGGAGATAGATCATGCTGTTCAAATTGGAAAGTTGACTGGGGCCTACAAGATGACTGTTTTACAGCAAATTCACTCCCGGTTGATTTCTCTTATTGAGCTTCTTTTAATGCCTAAGAAGGAGTTAAGTAAGGTGGTGGATTTATTCCAAGCGTTATATGAACTCTCTGTTAGAGAATTTCCCAGGGTGAAGAAATCCGTCGCACAGTTGAGGCACGAAGGTTTGGCACCTCAAAATCAAGCTGCTGATGCAGGGTTGCTTTTTGAAAATGCTGTTCAGTTTCCGGACGATGACGATGCTTCGTTCTACAGGCAGCTTCGTCGTTTGCATACGATTCTTACGTCTAGAGATTCAATGCACAATGTCCCAAAAAATTTTGAGGCAAGACGTCGTATTTCCTTTTTTAGCAACTCACTGTTTATGAACATGCCTCGTGCTCCCCAGGTGGAGAAAATGATGGCTTTTAGCGTTCTAACTCCTTACTATGACGAAGAGGTTTTATACGGGAAAGAATCGCTAAGAAGTCCAAACGAAGATGGTATTTCCACCTTGTTTTATTTGCAGAAGATTTATGAGGATGAGTGGGCAAATTTTATGGAGCGGATGCGTAGAGAAGGAATGGAGGATGATGAGGAAATATGGACAGTCAAAGCTACGGATCTTCGTCTGTGGGCTTCTTATAGAGGCCAAACACTCTCTCGTACTGTTAGGGGGATGATGTATTACTACAGGGCTCTTAAAATGCTTGCTTTTCTTGATTCCGCATCCGAAATGGATATAAGGAGGGGTTCAGATCAAATCGCGACTTTTGGTTCAGTGAAACTACACGGTGGTTTGAATGGTATCAGCCCGGGTAGGCCACCAGCTCCTGGGAGTCTCAATAGAGCAACAACTAGTGTAAGTCTTCTGTTTAAAGGGAGTGAGCTTGGATGTGCTCTTATGAAATACACGTATGTGGTTTCTTGTCAAATGTATGGGTATCATAAGAGAAGAGGTGATCCGCGAGCTAAAGATATTTTGTACTTGATGAAGAACAATGAGGCACTTCGTGTTGCTTACGTGGATGAGGTGCACTTGGGAAGAGAAGAAGTTGAGTATTATTCTGTTCTTGTAAAGTACGATCAACGACTGAAGAAAGAGGTGGAGATCTATAGGATAAGATTGCCCGGTCCATTGAAGCTTGGTGAGGGTAAACCAGAGAATCAAAACCACGCTATCATTTTCACTCGTGGAGATGCGCTTCAAGCAATTGACATGAACCAAGACAACTATTTTGAGGAGGCACTTAAAATGCGTAATCTATTGGAGGAATTCAAAAAGAATTACGGCATAAGGAAACCAACGATTTTGGGAGTTAGGGAAAATGTGTTCACTGGTTCTGTTTCATCGCTCGCTTGGTTCATGTCTGCTCAAGAAACAAGTTTTGTAACCCTAGGACAGCGTGTTTTGGCGAACCCTTTAAAGGTGCGAATGCATTATGGCCATCCGGATGTGTTTGATCGGTTTTGGTTCGTGACCAGAGGTGGTATCAGCAAAGCTTCTAGGGTGATCAATATTAGTGAGGACATATTTGCCGGATTTAATTGCACATTGAGAGGTGGAAATGTGACTCACCATGAATATATACAAGTGGGTAAAGGAAGAGATGTTGGGTTGAATCAGATATCCATGTTTGAGGCTAAAGTTTCAAGCGGAAATGGTGAACAGGTTTTGAGCAGAGACGTGTATAGGTTGGGTCATAGACTTGACTTCTTCCGTATGCTTTCATTCTATTTTACTTCTGTAGGGTCCTACTTCAATACGATGATGGTGGTTATAACTGTCTATGCATTTTTGTGGGGCCGCCTTTATCTTGCTCTCAGTGGTGTTGAGAAGTTTGCCATGGACAACAGTAGCAACAACAAGGCCCTCGGCACTATCATAAACCAGCAATTCGTCGTTCAGATGGGTCTTTTCACTGCACTTCCAATGATAGTGGAGAATTCTCTAGAGCACGGGTTCCTTCCGGCAATTTGGGATTTTATAACAATGCAGTTGCAACTTGCATCTCTATTCTACACTTTCCAAATGGGAACACGTACCCACTTCTTCGGACGAACCATTCTTCACGGAGGTGCTAAGTACAGAAGCACAGGACGTGGTTTTGTGGTGCAACACAAGAGCTTTGCTGAGAACTATAGACTATATGCACGCAGCCATTTTGTGAAAGCAATTGAGCTTGGGGTGATTTTGGTAGTATATGCTGCCCATAGCCCATTGGCCACAAACACATTTGTCTATATAGCCTTAACTATCTCATGTTGGTTTCTGGTTGTTTCATGGATCATGTCCCCCTTTGTGTTTAACCCTTCTGGGTTTGATTGGTTGAAAACCGTATATGACTTTGATGGGTTCATGAACTGGATTTGGTATAGAGGTGTGCTTGTGAAAGCTGATGAGAGCTGGGAAACATGGTGGTACGAGGAACAAGACCATTTGAGGACAACTGGTCTATGGGGAAAATTGTTGGAAATAACTCTAGACCTCCGTTTCTTCTTTTTTCAGTATGGCATTGTGTACCGACTGCAAATTGCAGGTGGCAAGACTAGTATTGGCGTTTACTTGCTTTCTTGGATCTACTTGGTTGTGGTGGTCGCGATTTATGTGGTCATTACCTATGCAAGCGAAAAATATGCTGCAAAGGAGCATAAGTACTATCGGTTGGTTCAGTTTGTTGTAATTTCGGTGACAACACTTGTGATTGTTTTATTGCTGAAATTCACCAATTTTGTATTTCTTGATCTTGTATCGAGCATGTTGGCTTTCATCCCCACAGGGTGGGGCCTGATACTTATTGCTCAGGTACTTAAGCCTTTTCTGCAGTCAACAGTGGTGTGGGAGACTGTTGTTTCCGTGGCTAGGCTATATGACATGTTGTTTGGGTTGGTTGTCATGGCTCCCCTTGCAATGCTTTCATGGATGCCTGGGTTCCAGTCAATGCAAACAAGGATTCTGTTTAATGAAGCATTCAGCAGAGGCCTCCAGATATCTCGTATTATTACTGGGAAAAATGCTAATTTCGACATGTAACTTGAGGTAATATTCTTTCTCAATTTTCTTTTGGGATCATGTTACTCTCTGTAGTTCTACCAAATGTCAATGTATGTCCTCTTCTTGTCTGTATCTTACTAATCTTAGCCAGTACGTTTTTCATTTGAAAATTGAGAGTATTTGAAATCCCATCATGTAGTTTCATTTGTACTGAGGGAGAAAAAGCTACGCATTGGATGCTACAAAAGGAAGTAAGAAAATGACATCTCTGAAAAAGAAGTATATGTGATCGCCTATCTCTATGTCAATCAATTGTCCAATTAAAGCTGCAATTTCCAGTACTTGTAGATGTCAAGTTTGTGTGGTTACCCTAGGAGAGCTAAAGTTAGAGATGAAATCTTTCATGACTTGATATTTGTCACACCAACTGAAGTTAAGTTACGAGAAATAGATTAAGGTGTTACGCCTCTCTGTCTCTACCCCTCTCACTTCTCTCTCTTGATAAACGAATAGGGTTTCTCCTGGGCAGAGGGGGCGCCGCCGCGCCTCCTCCTTACCCCTTCCCCCCTCCTTCCCCTCCCTTTCTCCTCTCTCTCTCTCTCTCCTCCTCACCCTTTCTTCCCTGTTCTGATCTCGTCTGCTTCTCCTTATTTCAAAAACGATCGGCGGCGGTAACAAGGCGGCAGTGGCTGGTGGTCGTGCCGAGGTTATGGATCTCGACGGACGGGCTCTCCCCTGATCGTTTGTGGGTGCTGAAGTGGCGGTTACTCGGTGGTCGTTTGTTGGGATTTCCGGGCGGCGACGGGGTCGACATCGGTATGGTTTCTCGGTTCTTTGTCTCTCTCCTTCTCTCCTCTTTTTTTTTGCCCCCCTACCCTCATCGTTTGTCTTTGTATCTCAGCTGCTAGTCTGCCTTTGGTTCCTAGTCAGAGTTACTACAGGGTCTCCAATTTTGCTTAACGGCAAGGGTACTCTTGGGTTTTGAGTGGTCAGCGTTTTGGCTCCCACCGTGGCCGTTGTTAGACGGCCCGGTACTCCCCTAACGACAAGGTGTAGCGTCCGTGGCTGATCGGTTTGCTGGTTCCGGTTTCCATTTCTGTGGGTTGGCCAGTGGTGGTTTTGGTGGATGTCGGTGATGTTGTAACTGACAGCAGTGGTGGATCAGTTTGATGCGGTGGGTGGCGTCGGTGCATCCCTAGGGCTAGGTTTTGAGTTTTCTTTGGGCTGAGCTTTATTGATGTATTTGGGCTTTTTAGGCCTTTCGGGTTGTATGCGCGGATTATTGTTTTATTTGGGCACTTCAGGCCCTTAGGTGTGGTATTGGGCTTTGTCCCTCTAGCTGTTGTTTTCAACTTTTGGTTGGAAGCCCTTCCCCTAATAAAATGTTACTTTTGCCGATCACAAAAAAAAAAAAAAAAATATATATATATATATATAGAGTAAGGTGTTTTGCTCAATCACAAGTAAAAACAAAGACTAGTAGATACAACAGGAACGAAAAGCTACAAGGTTAATGTTAATGGAAATGAGGAGAAGACCTAAATTAACATTGGATTTTGTGGTAAAATGGATATGAGTTAAACATAATTAACTGACATGTAGCCCTCCGGAAATTCTATGGGCTATAGGAAGTGCTGAAGTGATTCTTTCTGAGGTGGCTACTTGGAGGCCTTTCTGTAAGATTCTCGATAATATAGCTTGGTTGTTGACCAACACGAATGGTGACCGAGGGATTCATAGCTGACCCCAACTGAACAGGGAACAGGGCTTAGCTTGATTTGGTTTGGTTTGGTTTAAGTAACTTGTAACTATGTGCTAAGAACAATCTTGGTTATTATTTCTTGGATTTTCCTTGCGTTTAAGTTCTAGATTCGTTTTTATCATCCTTATCTCTTCTTTGTTATCCTTATGATTTTGTTAGCATTTGGAGAGATCCTATTTAAGGGACTCTGAACAGCGTTAGTTGGAATATTTATTGAATAATAAGATCTTGGTTAAACACTAGTGTGGAATCCAATATAGCTCTTCACCAATGCGAGGATTTCTAGGGTCCTACATTATTGTCCTATAAAAAAGAGGACCTTGAACTTCTCACAATACAAATCTAACGGTCTATGGGTTCTTTTCCTCAACCTCCAATTTTGACAGTTTGTGTTTAGCTACAGACCCATGCAAACAACTATGTAGCACGGACACGAACACCAATACGATCGCGGACACGGGATTTCTAAAAAAGTGAGGGTAGAGACAGTAGCGGACACGGCAAAAATAAAAGAAAATAATATTTATTTTAAACCAATGGAAACATAGTTATAATTTATATGTAAAAGCATGAAGCATTAATATGTGTAAACAAGCATCATATATGCATCATACTGCACTTTTAACCCAAATATTTTGAAGTAATACATGTTTACCCCCCAAATTTTTTAAAATTTGCATATCTAACCCATGATGTGTCCCTCCCGTGTCCCCCTGTAAAAATTTATCAATTTTTTTTATTAAGTTAATGAACACGCTACGTGGCGTGTCCTTTATGTTTTTTGTCGTGGCCCCAGCATGTCAGATACTAATACGGCACCCTCTAGGAATGTCGGTGCTTCATAGAGGTACAATTTGAGACAGTAGACCTTGTCTAGGTCATGTTCATTACCTTTTGTCTACTTATGACGCCAGATCCTATTTCTTGGTCAAAATCAAGGTACTTTGGCCTCATTGTAAATTGGCATGGTCTAGAACATTTATGAATTACCTTCCATAATATGTAGGTGGCCAATCAATATCAACAGGACAGGGTTTTAGTTTTTAAAGGCTCACACTAGCATTTTCTCCCATATGGTTTTAAAAACCACTTAAAAGGGCCAGCTGCCATCATATGGGAACTAACCATTTTTCAACTTTTGGGTTTCTTTCTTATGTATTGCTGCTTCTTTTTTGGAGGGTGGTTTGGTGTTCCACTTGGACATAAACATGTATTGCTTCTTCTTTCTTGGAGGGTAGTTTGGTGTTCACACACCGTAAGTCATTAATATATACTCTATTGGACCTCAACATGTAAGAAACTATGAGAGGTTAGATTTGATTATATTAAGGATTCACTTGGTGAATTCCAAAAAAAAAAAAACAAAGAGGATTCACTCGGTGAGTTGGTCCAAATACTGGTGTTTTGCCATAGTTATTACACAGCCCTTCTACTGCCACAGCAGAAAGGGCCATAAAAAAAATGTCTGCTGCGAATTGTACCTTTGGATTAGACTCTCACGTTGGTCTATTTGTTGCAAAAAACAAAAATTTCTTCCCACGGAAAATGACAACTTAAAGTTGGGGCCGTTAGGCAGGGCTGAACTTGAGTGTAGAAGCTAGCCAGCTGGCTTTGCTCCCACATCCTAAGTGGTAATTAGAAAAGTAATCAAGTACCTTCAAGCTCATAACTCACACCAATTTGGGCCTGTTAGGGACCAACAGTGAAGGGATATATATCCCATACGCTATGTTGTCCAATGGGACTATAGTGATTGGTTTATTAATTCCACAACCCAATGGTATTTTATATGCCAAACTTTATGAGATTATATTGCGATGTACATTTTAATCCTGCCCATAAAACTCTTAACCAAACACTGTATATTTTGTCCCCATTGGATAAATAGTCCAATCTGATGCTCGATCAAACAAACAGGCGCTATACGAATATGTGTGGAATGTATCATGGAACTGCTCTATTGAAGTTGCAGTACAATGATCATCAGAATAACCATCTGGGAGCAAACTGCAGTCTGGGTGAAAGTCAACCAACCTATCTACGTTTGGAGGAGAACAGTCAAAGAGAGAGATGGTAGCTTTAGTAGGTTTTGAACAATGTGCTTCTTCTGTGAACAAGGAGGTGGTCTATAGGGTTTACATCAGATTCAGGGCACGTGGTGTAGTACCTGAGCCCAGCTTGGAAAGAGCTTTAAAGGATTGATAGAGGTGGAGTCATTGGTCAAGTTTCCTGGGACGCTGTAAGGAATATAGTCCTCCATTGAATAATGGTAGAGAGGAGGGTTTTTTTTTTTTTAATGTTATAGAGTTAATCTGTAATAGGTATTTGAGGTATGAAGTTGTATGGGAGTGGGCAGAAGTGGCCACTATGGCTTCCATTGACACAATGTATGATCAATTGAATAACCAACTAAGGTGTATTTTGTTGCTTTCACAGCCTCTTCGAGGCAATGCGACGATAGGTATTCCAGTGAAGTGGGGTAGAGTGTTTCGAAATTAGGGTCAGAAGCAAAGAAGTGATGAGAGAACTAACTGAATGCTGCTGCTTTACACCTATTTGGAATTCATTGGATGTGTCATGAAGTCCTTGTAGAAGGTATTAAGTACAAGGCATGGGGGTCATCCAAGGAAGACGGTTGTTGACACAAGCAAAGGAGCTCCTTATTGACTGTCCATCATTTTGTTGGACTGAAGTAAAAGTTATTTTTTGAGAAATTGAAATGCAACATACAGGGTGGAGCAGCATTTGCAGTGTCCCTGTGCCCTGGAGATATGATATATAGATGACACACAACAATACGCAATACCGGTACCCCCCAGTCTATGCAACATACATAAGGCGAAATCAAGTTACTAAAATGCTAGGTGTAATATTTCAGCTTTTTGACAAGTACAGACACTCCTCTACTCATCACTTCTACTGTCAGTCACTAATATATCAGATAGAACGCAAGTATTTGCTGACAACTTCCGTTGTCCTTGGCACGTTGCTTATTTCTACATTATGACGTGTACTATTGGACCATTGGTTTCTCATTTCCTCAAGTTTTCCTTTGCCATGTTGTCTAATGCCAATGTCATGTGTCGTTCCTCTTTTTCTCTTTTCCAGGGATTGGAATGTGTTTATGTTCATATGGATGGAGTGTTTATGTTCATATGGATGGAGGAGAAGGTTGCTTTATATCAAGCTGCGGTACAGATCAGTTAGTTAGGGCTGTGGGTATTATTTTTCTCTTCCTAAGAATATGGTGTGTTTATTCTTATCCCCCGCAGAAACAATCTTGCCATAGTTCTTCAGCAAGAGATAGGAAGCTTCTGTGATTTGTGTGCAGTATTATTTGCATCTCCCGGAATGAGTTCTGTACATATGTTTCTGTAATGTAGCCTACTTTAGTATTCAGTTCAAGTTTATAAGAAGTAACGGTATTTCCACTATTATTCTTGATTCAGATAGCAGATTTCAGTTAGTTTCCTTGCATTTTTATCTCCATGCTGATGTGAATCTGCAAACTTTTATGTGCATTTATTTAGGAGGATTGCTTTGCAGTTTATATCATGGGAAAGTTTTTTGTTTTTTGGGTTGGCTCTCTGTTGTTCAGACAATGCTTTATTTTGGAAATGCAATATTACAGGTTTACCTAAGTTAATACTGTATAAAAGACGAGGAGCACAAGTAGAATAACTTATTTTGTCTTTATTGCAATTTTTTTTCCCATTTGTTTATTTTGTGTCAAACTTTTGTGACTTATTGATTCGTCTCAACGAGAGGATATGGGAAAGTAAAATTTTTTTAATCGAAAAACATAATTTTTTTTAAAAGACAAAAAAAAGTAAAGACGACTTGGAAAAGTAGTTTTTTGACTTGTTTTTGTCTTTATTTAAAAAACGGGGCGGTTCCGGAGACACCAAAAAAAAAACATCTAAAAAAACACCCTAAATCTCAATCTCATAGTTTCCGATCAAATTTTTATGATCCGAATCGTTCAATGTGTGCAGAATGTGATTTTAATGGTGCCCGCGAGAAATTAGCAAAAAAAGTGACCGGAAAAGGCTTGATTTGAGCAGTTTTTATTTGAACCGTTCAATAAAAAACTGTTCGAAATTGTTCGGATCAAGTCCTTTCCGGTCATTTTTTTTTGCTGATTTCTCACGAGTACTCTTAAAATCACGTTTTGATCACATTGAGCGGCTCAGATCATCAAAATTTGATCGGGAACTATGAGGTGTTTTTTTAGATGTTTTTTTTAGTGTCTCCGGAACCGTCCCGTTTAAAAAATTACAAGTTTCGATCAATTTTTTTTTTTTTTACTTTTCCGATTCATCTCGATGAGATTAATCAATAAGTCACAAAAGTTTGACGCAAAATTAACAAATACGAAAAAAAATTTGAATAAAGACAAAAAAATAAATCATTTTGACTTATTAAGCCAAAACTAGCTTACTCTAGAAACAGTTTTCCCCCCTTTTTTTCCGATTGGTTTTAGTTGTGGCACTGACTCATGCTTGGCTTGTTAAAAGCTCATTCAGATCAATTCGTCATGTAAACAAGTCAAGGTTGAACAGATCTTTAAGCTTGTTTATTCTTTTAGCTCAGATCAAAGTTGGTGTTAGATGCTTATAGTGCAAGAAGAAAATCAAACTAGTCAGGCTAGCTCGTGATTGACTTGTTTAAAGCTCATTGAAGGTTATCTCAAATGACAAAAGCTAAGTTGAAGGCAGTTGAGAGCTCAGTCAAAATTTTTAGACCAGGAGTAGACACATTTTGCATTTTGAGTGCGGCTGATATCTGGTGCAATGGCGTGGATCATCTGCCATAGCCCATTGGAGTCCAATAAATGATGACAAGCAAAATTGAGACCCTCCCAAATCTCGGACATTCAATAAGTTGAAGATTACAGTTAAGTGGCAGAAAAATTACTGTGGAAATGGTGCAATCTAGATTCTGCTACAGAACATCATGATCAAGCTGTTTGGTGATGTATGGATTGTCCATAATTCGATTTCATACTGCAATTTGACTTCACCTGTGGTCGAATAATGTCCAAGGACTGCCTGTTACGTTTCTTCTTATAATGTTGACGAGGCTATCGATTAATTTCCAGGTGCATATAGTCCTAGAATTTTCATATAGTAGAAGTTTCAGACCTATAATTTTCTTGAAAGGAAGTTCCTGGGCTAATATTTAGGAATTAGGACTGCATATAACTGAGATGGAACCAATCCAACACTTCCCGGACACTCGAACCCTGCTCAACTTGGTGAAGGCACAATTGAGATTGACTCACCGTGTACTCCTTTTAAAACTAGAGTATAGTTCTCGTTGTTCCTACTCTTCCTTTTCGATGAAAGGAAGGATAGACAGAATCAGTACTCCAGATACATTAGCCAGACACCAGCTAGTTACTTGTTTAGACAACGTAAATGTATGTACCTTATGGCTGCCAAAAATATTCATGATGTGTAATAAACTAAACAACAATAAAGTGAACGCTTTCTTATAAAATCAGAGTCCAACACAAGTAAGCATCACTATCATTTTTTCTTTCGGTAATCCGAGAACTCGCTCTGGGCAGGAGACGAGCAAGGGGTTCCTGAGGCCTCGGGCTTGGTAGCCCACATCATGCATGTTTTTTATTTCTGTTTAATTGCATGTCTAGTTTAATATTGCATGTTGAATGCACCAATTTAATTCAGGCATTGGCTATGCTCGTTAGCTTTAGGGTAACTTCTCCAAGGACCCTTCTGACATTCGCAATAACAGATTAATCTTCTTTGTGTGCTAGTTTAGATCTAGGGACCGTATAAGAACCTAAGGATGGCTGTTGATCATTGCCTATCCATCACCTGTGGATAGGCGATGATAATGGGTTGTTCATCTCTAGGCTCTTATCCATAAGTTGTATGCTTTTGTTTTCTTTTTTGTGTGCTGCATTCGACAGATTGAACCAATGGTGATGAGTAGAGGCCAATTGCCCGGATTGGGCAGAGTGGGTTCCTAACACCTTCCCACTCGGTACCTTTGCCTCCGGACCCGTCTGTGGTGATGCAAGGATCAAACCTTTTCACAGAGTCATTTTATGGTTTTTGGACCTATACCAAGTGGCGACTCTAAGTTTTGTCAAGTACTTGTTTAATTGCAAGTATTTAACAGTGTTTTGTGCCAGTCACTGTATTTTCAGCAAAATCCATCTGCACGTGCAGCGGTCTCGCGAGCGCCAGACGCCCCCTTCGAGCGGCTGTGCTCACGACGTGAGAGTAGATAGAGAAAAGAGTAGGGTTTTTTTCTTATCCCACACACCTACACACCAACCCACCCCCACCCCCCATATATAATAGGCACCAAAGGAAATTACACTTGCACATTTCTACTAATAATTTCATCATATCAACCTCAGTTTACATAACCACATTACATTTCACATTTTTACCAACATTCTAGTAATTGGGTAAATATCACCAAATATTTTTGAAAATATCACCTAATGCTTTTATCTTGAATATTTCTAAAAATATTTGGGTAAAAGTAAAAAAATTATTTTTTAGTTCTTTTTTAAATGAATCAATAATTCAAAAAAAAAATTGACGCAAAACTTGTAAACTCGATTTTTTTTAATAAAGACAAAACGCTCTAAAACCCTAAAACGCTTAGGAGTTTCAATAAGTCCGTCCACACAGATTGTGCACAAATTTTATTGTGGGGCCCACCACGGGTACCACACAAAGGATCTTAACTATTCATTAAATGTAAAATATTTTTTCAAGGGCCGACGCAAAATATTGGTTCAATCCAATACTTATAGGTGCTCGATTTAATTATTTAATTTTTCATTTGGATTTTAAGATAATGAAAAGTTAGATGATTGAATCAAGTATTTATAGGTATTAGATTAAAGCTGATTTTTCGCGGGGGCACTTAAAAATATGTTTTACATTTAATGAACGGTTCGAATCATTTATGTGGGATCTGAAATGGGCCCACACACGAATCTGTGTGGGAATTGTCTGTGTGAACATACTTAATGTTATTTGTTCATATATAGCTCAAATTTTGCAAGGCCTATGCCTATTTTGTCTGTGCAACGTTTCGTTAATATTTTTTTGCTTGGGATACCGATGAGACACAGTTGGGGACACAATAGCGTCAATCTGTAACTGGTTGGTGGTAAATATATTATTACTCAAATGTTTGGGTTGTAGTGTAATTAACCGCTTATATAAACAAAGGTTAATATCTATCGATCACTCCCCTTATATAAACAACAGAAATGATTCTCACACAGATAATTTTGCATATATCTTGCACATATATTTTTGTGGGGTTAATATCGGGGTCTCACAAAATGATCCAAACCGCTCATCTTTTTTAAAATATTCTTTGGAAGGTTTTTGTAAAAAATTAGCTCCAACAGATATCAGTAAAGACTTTCTCAGAATTCGTAGGGCAAAATAGAACGAATTTTGAGAAAGTCCTTACTGATATCTGTTGGAGCTGATTTTTTGCAAGAACCTTCCAAAAAATATTTTAAAAAAGATGAGCGGTTCGGATCATTTTGTAAGACCCCGATATAGGCCCCACAAAAATGTATGTACAAAATATGTGCAAAATTATCTGTGCAAGTAGCACAGTTGTATAAACAAACGCTAATATCTCTCTCGCACTCGCTAGCTATCAACCTCCCTCTCTCTCTCTCTCTCTCTCTCTCTCTCTCTCTCTCTCTATATATATATATATATATATATTCTCTTCAAGTAAACCAGCCTATCCTTTGTATGGCGCTTGCACGGTGGTTGGAACAAAGACACATTTGATTGTTAATTTCAATGTGGCAGAAAGATAAAGGCATATATCTGCACGGACCAATCAATCGTTCAAGTCAGACACTCCCATCACACACACACACACACACACACACACACACACGCACATATATATATATATATATATATATATATATATATATATATATATATATATATGGGACGGTTCAAGGACATCCAAAAAAATACCTAAAAAAATATCCAAAATCTCAATCTCATAGTTCCTGATCAATTTTTTATGATCCGAACCGTTCAATGTGTGCAAAATGTGATTTTAAGGGTGCTCGTAAGAAATCAGCAAAAAAATGACCAGAAAGGTCTTGATTTGACCATTTTTTATTTTAACCGTTCAATTAAAAATTGTTCGAAACTGTTCGGATCAAGCCCTTTCCGGCCATTTTTTTTGCTGATTTCTTGAGGGTACCCTTCAAATCACGTTCTGATCACATTGAGCGGCTCGGATCATCAAAATTTGATCGAAAACTATGAGGTATTTGTTTAGGTGTCCTCGGAACCGCGCCTATATATATATATATATATGTGTGTGTGTGTGTGTGTATTAATTGATCAGTGTATTTATTTTACGTATGAGGAAAAGACAGTTTTTTTTTTTTTGAACAATAAAAGAAAATTTTATTAATCATTGAGAATGATAAAAAGATTAACAAGATGAGGGATGATGACACCAAATTCTAAGCTAAACTAAGAACTATCTTTTGCCTACCCGAGAATCAACCGTAGATTAGCAAAAAACTAACTCAAAAGAACACCCATTGGGGTTTTGCCCCATAATATCTATTGGGTCAAACCCAAACTCATAAGGGTCTCATACCCGGATCTACCATATACAGCTCAAGGGCGGGCCAAGCCCAATCCAGCCCAAAAACCCTAACCCTAAGCAGATAACACCACCGCCACCCAAACCGTCGGGAACACTCCCGGCAAGTGCAAACCACCACCCAAAACCCCAAGGCCGAAAACTCAAAACCATCAAGCACCGCGTAATTGTTGCCGTCGCGGTCCTCACCCATTCTTGGACCTCCGTTGAGTCCGCCAAGCACGGTGAGGATAATATGCAAACATATTTATCCCAGCACTTTTCCCATATTTCATGATCATTTGTTTTGCATATTTAGATTACTGGTATCGTTTGGTACTCTTATCAAGTAATATGGCTGTGTTGCTAATTCATTTATGGAACTGCAGTCTTGAATATTCCTACGATGTCTCTTGGTTAGTCGAATTGTATAGGATTGATCTCAATCCCTTTTGGAAGGGTGGAGACGTTTTTGTCTTATCCAGTTCTTTGATGTGCGAATCTCTCTCTCGCTCTCTCTCTCTCTCTCTCTCTCTCTCTATAAATAGATATTAGTAGGGCTTTTGGTTTGGGACGCTGAAGGAGGAAGACGAGTCCTGATGTTTTATCTAGGGCGCCGCTATTCGCAGCCCTCTATTTACTCCCGTAGCCCGTTAAAAATTTTCAATTATACTCGACAGTTAGTTACCGAAATTGAGATATATTTTCAGCGTCCAATTACCGAAATATAATATTTTTTTCAACAGATGTTTACCGAAAATGCATGTTCGGCAGTTGTTTACCGAAAGTTGAACATATTTTCGACATGTAGTTACTGAAACATAATCTTGTTTTCAACAGCAATTTACCGAAATGTTATTTATGATTTTCAACAATCATTTACCGAAATGTAGTGGGCTACGGGAGTAAATAGAGGGCTGGGAATAGCGGCGCCCTCTATCTATTTTTTATTACAGTTTTTACCCCTTAGTTACCGAGTATTATTAACAATTTTTACCCCTTTTGAAGGTTTAAAATTTATATTTTGACCCCATAACTGTCTGAAACTAATGATATCTTAAAAAAATACAATAAAAATTATATTCTCTGTATCATATAAATAAAAATATGGTAGTATACAAATAAAAAATATGGTATTATATACATATATATATATATAAAATAAAATATACATAGCCGCTCCCAATCTTAGGAGCTTCTGGGTACATCCGCTCCCCCGCTCCCGCTTTGTGCAACTAAGCTGTCGACCAAGTGATGTTAGTCCATTCGCAATATTTGTAAACTGAGTGTACATATCAAAAGGTTCCATTTTGAACATCTCATATTTGTGCAAAAGTGTTTAAATCTTAGAATACTTGACTAGTACCTTCATCAGTAACCTCTAAAGTATCCCAAATATCTTTAGCAGTTTTACAAATGGAAACTTTGTAAAATTCATCGGGACTAAGTACACAAAATAAAGCATTCTTGGCTCTAGAATTTAAGGTGTAGTTATGCTTTTCAGCAGTAGTCCATTTAGACTTTGGTTTCTCAGAAACAATACCTTCAGTACTGATTGTTGGCTTTATATACCCTTCTTCCACATTGTCCATAAATCAAACTCCATTGTTTCAATGAAAATCCTCATTTTTATTTTGTCAATAGCTATAGTGAGTACCATTGAACAATGGTGGTCTCCCAGTAGCAGCTCCCTCCATCTGACTGCTGTTGTTGAATACCATAGAATCTCCTTCGGGTTGTTACGCCCTTTGATTGAAGATTCCAAGCTCTGATACCAATTGATAAAACCTAGAAGTAAGTTTTTTAGTGAAGAATGTGGTTACTGTAACATACTTGAGTTGCTTAAGGTGGGCCCAGAGCTAATCTGTGCCTAAACAGAATTGGCCCAGATCTGAAGTAATAAAACTTTGGGTTTTTTAATCCCAAAATTCATTCGAATCCGCTATCGCCGAATTGAATTCAATCCGGCCCGATTGCAAGTAGCCCTTTAAAAAATAAAGGAGAATTTAGAGGTTAGCCTCAAAAAGTAAGTTCGGACTTAATTTAGTCCTGATAAAAATATTTCTTCTTTGTTTTAGTAATTTTTTTTATATTTTTCATGCATTTTTACTATTTTTCCTATTCTTCTTAACTTTTTGTGTACATGTCAATTTTTAGTAAAATTTATATTTTTAGAATCAATTTCTGACCCATATTATTTTGGACAAAAATACCTTTGGCTATGTGAACTGGCTATGAGAACTGACAATTCTCATAGCTAGTTAACATAATATTTCGGACAAAAATATCCCCACCAGCTCACACAGCCCGAGTCAACATATTATTTTGGACAAAACACCCCTGAACTATGGCTTTGAGAACTAGGGCTATGAGAGCTATATTTTTAGAATCAATTCCTGAATCATATTATTTCAGACAAAAATATCATTGGCTATGTGAATTGCCAAGTCTCATATTCAGTTCTAGGAGAACTACTCAGTTCTCATAGAAGAACTAGCTATGTGAATTTAGCTATGAGAACTGGTTATGTGAACTGTCAATTCTCATAGTTAGTTCTATGAGAAGTGACTGTTCTTATAGAGAACTAGCTTTGTGAACTGGACTATGTAAACTGGCTATGTGAACTGAAAAATACACAGTTTACATAGTCTTACCACACACTAAAATACACAATTCTCATAAAAAATATATAGTTCTCATAGAAAATACACAGTTCTAATAGACAGTTCTCATGGACAATATATAGTCCTCATAGAAAAATACGCAGTTCTCATAGAAAGTATACACGAACTAAAATTGAACAAAAACAAAATAAAGTAATCAAAATAAAATATAGTTGTAAATGTTCTCACTGCCAAGTCTTAGAAAAGTAATCAAAGTAAAAAAGTAATAGTTCACATAGGAAATAAATTGATTTAGAATTGAATTTTTAGCTGCTAAGTCTCATAGTCAGTTCTATGAGAGCTACTCAGTTCTCCTAAAGAACTGGCTATGTGAACTAAGCTATGAGAACTGACTGTTCTCGTAGAGAACTAGTTTTGTGAACTGGTTATGAGAACTAGACTTTGTCAACCGGCTATGTGAATTGAAAAATACACAGTTTACATAGTCTTACCACATACTAAAATACACAGTTCTCATAAAAAATATATAGTTCTCATAGAAAATACACGGTTCTAATAGATAATTCTTATGAACAATATACAGTTCTCATAGAAAAATACACAGTTTTCATAGAAAATACACACACGAACAAAAATTGAACAAAAACAAAAAATACATAGTTCTCATAAAAAATAAACAGTTCTCATAGAAAATACGTAGTTTTTATAGACAAATAGACAGTTCTCATAGACCGTTCTCAAGGACAATACATAGTTCTCATAGAAAATACACAATTCTCATAGAAAAATACATAATTCTCATCTACAGTTCTCATGAACAATACACAAATCTCATAGAAAAACACATAATTCTTATAGAAAATACACACACGAACAAAAATTGAACAAAACAAAAAAGGTAGAGGTCATGTTTGTGTGCGTATTTTCTATGAGAAGTGCATATTTTCTATGAGAACTGTGTATGAGAATTAGTTATGTGAACTGCGTTATGTGAATTGGCCAAACAGAAATTAATTATTACAACAAATGCAAGTTTGACGTGGATGAAAAAAAAATGCAAGCTTGACAAAATGCAAATTTCAGAGGCAACAAAAAAAATTGTTCAGAAATTAAATATTTCCTACTACTCCTCAACAAATGCACCGACACGGCGGTGACTGCTTGTTCACGAATCGAAGAATGAGTGTTCAGATCTAGCAAATGAATCAAGTAAGAGACGTTGCGTTCCTTGGAAACCACGGCCACGGCTTTCTCCTCGTTTTCCAGAAGCTGGAGGAGAGATTCCGTATTTCCATGGCTTTCTTTTCAAACTCGACGCCGCCGATTTGTAACATGGTGAAGAGGTCTTGGATGAAGAATCCTAGGTCTTCTTTGTCGGAGCTGAGGGGGGAGGTGGCGTTGGAGTGGCGGAGGACGCCGGATCTGAGGAGGTCGATGTCTTGGGACAGCTTGGAGAGCTAGTTAGCGGCCATGGCGAGGTCACTCTGCGTGAGGAGTTTTTCGACGAGGGTGGCTCATGGCGACATTGTCAAAGAGAAGACGGCGATGACTGTGGTGGTGGAGTCGGCGCTCCATCAGTGGAGAGAGGGAGAGAGAGAGAAGGAAAATAACAGAGTAAATGCTGCAAGGAGTTGATTTGGGTTAAACAAGTCATTATGTACCATAACCAATCCTATCTAGGTTCGATAAAAAATATTAGGGTTGGGATGAAACCGAACCTAAAAAGAGGGACCGCCTCTAATTTTCTATGAAATCAACCAAGGCCCAAAAATAACATTCTCAGCTATTTAGCTCCTCAATCACTTCTTTTTTAACAATTAGATCTCATCGAAATCTGTCAAATAAGATTCATATTGTATATTTTTTGATTTTAGTAAGCATATTATTTTTAAGTTTGAAAATAGGTCTTTAATTTTTAAGTACTTATTTGAGAATCTGGAATGGAGAGCTCACGAGGAGTTCGCTTCAACTCCTGAAAGCCTAGTGCTCCGCCCAACTGCAGCCATATTAATCAATAGATGAAACACTAGGTAAATAATTTACCAACGGATACTTTTTGCTAAGTAACCCAAGTCGTGGATTTATCCCGCATAGCAAGTAATTCAACACTTATCCACCCATAATGGCAATCCATATACGTCAATCAAGAAATGTGTGAAGTAAAAATATGATTTGAGGTCCGAGGATCTGAACCCATGACGCAATACAAGCCTCTGATTCTCAACACGGACCACACGGTGTGCATTGGTGTACACTTTGGATTGTAACTTATGCGGTTACGCGCATTGAATTATAACTATTACACAATGTAGATTTAGTCGTAACACAATGATCGGCGGTTGGTCCAGCGACATAACAAGCCTCGTACGTTGTTACTGGTTCAATGGACTAATACAATTTTGATATCCTTGCTATTCTCTCTCCTCGTCTAAGTTTTTGGTCACATTTTTTCCTCCATTTTGTGTTGTTTTCCCGACAATCCTCTGTATTCTACTGCCATACCTCTGTTTCTTGATCTCAAAATACTCCTACGAGTTCTGGTGGTAAATGATTGACAAAATTAATACAGGGCCATTTACTGAATTTGATTTTGATGCTGAGCTGCATGACCTTGCTGGCCCAGTCAACTTCCAATCCAGACCCAACTAAATTATCATTACTGACAAAAAAAAGAAGCATGGATAATGTGAAGCTAACTGCAATGAAAAATGATAAACAAATAGACACAGAGGTCTTTCCTTCAACCCCTTCTTCTTTGTTTTCTGTTCCTTTAATTTCTTTTCAAGGGGAAAAAACGTACTACTAGCAATTATTTGACCCATAATTGGGCTTTCCACAAAGATACCTTGCTATTGACACAGACAATTTGTGCACAGATCATACTCAATTGCGTTGTGGGACCCATTACGGATCCCATACAAATGATCCGAGCCATTCAATCTTTAGTGTTGGAAGCTCCTGCAAAGGGACTCCCATGGCAGAGGAGATCGAGAATGCGAGTGACAGGTTCTATAGAGCATGTTTGATTGGGAATGTCGAAGCATTGGAAGATTTGATGAAAGAAGATCAGATCATTCTCCACCTAGTGAGCTCGCTCGAAGGCTTCTTCAGTGACACTCCGCTGCATGTTTTAGCATTATGGGGACATTTGGGCTTCACGATAGACCTCATCGAGCAGAAACCAAAACAACTTGTGAGCGCTTTTGACTCCCTTCGGTGTTCGCCCCTCCACTTGGCCTTCGTCGAGGGCCATGTGGAAATTGTGCGCAAATCGTGCACAAATCGTGCAAGTGTTGGTATAGGTGAATCAACCTCTCTGCTTGCAGGGGTAAGGCTGTGTACATCAACCCTTCCTCAGACCCGCAATGGTGGGAGCCTCGTGCACTGGGCTTGCCTTGATGAGACTTCACTGCTTGTCAGGACGTCAGGTGACGTTGGAGTCTCATCCACAGTCTGATGGGTTGGGTAGAATTCATAAGAACGCCTGAGGGAGAATTCATAAGAGAGAGAGAGAGAGAGAGAGAGAGAGAGAGAGAGAGAGAGAGAGAGAGAGAGAGAGAGAGCGCTATTTTCGTCCTCCAGAAGCAGATAGAGGAAGATACCTTTGTCTAGAAGAAGAAGAAGAGGTGACCACATCGTACCGTGTCAAAAATATATTTATAAAAACTAAGAATTAACCCTTATTCAGAAGAATAGTGGCCAATTGCGCTGCTCTGATCTTATTACCAATTGAAGATAGGAATGCTATTTTTTTTGCTTTGTTGTAAGGTGGTGAACATAGTATAGGTTGGCTAGTTTTGGCTTTTTTTTGTTCCGTTGTTTCCTTTGGCTGGCTCTCAAGGTTATACCGTTGGCCATTTTTTTTATGTGGTTCCTTATAAAAGAATGGATGGCTAATTTGTATCTCAATTTAGTTGGACCATGACCTTGTTTAATGACCTATTTTGTGGTTGTGTTTTGCTTAATGACATGTAGTTGTAGCTTCTCCTCAGCTTGTTGACCTCTTGATTTTTTGTTGCAAAAACTGAGTTGGTCACAATTTTATTTCTTGTACTCAGATTCTTGGCAAGTAATAAAAGTTGAGGAATTTTTGGCAAGTAATCCGTGTCGTGTCCTAATGAATTTTGGCATGTAAAAACTGATACTATAATACAATATAGCATCAAAAAGGAACTCACAGAATCAGTATCATTTCTTCTCTTCTTTGCTTGAAAATAGTGAGGATGAAATAGAATTGTGGTCAAACTTGGGGCATAGCCTCCTTGAAATGAGCCATATGTAGACTGGTAATGTGTAAAAATACTCAAACTTTTGTGGACAAAATTGTACATCAAATTTTTATTTTTTTTTTGTTTATTTGTGGCACCAAGAAGCATGGCATTGCTCGTACTCGTACTCCAACAGCACAAAACTGAATTAATCAAAATGCATGCATTAGAGCTGGAATAGACATGTGCAATGAGAACCCAACAGGAGAGCTAGTGGATCACAGATCATAACTCCACAATTCAAATAACTCCCGAACTCCATAACAGAATTTTTTTTTTTTATATATATTTTGATTGGCAAAGGGTAAATCGAGGGTAGTAGCTAAATGCAAGCCACAAAGCAAAATTGAGGCAAGGCAGGAAGCAGAGTTCAAAATAAAAAGAAAAACAGAAACAGAAAAAAATACATTCAACGAAGAATAGAAAGAAACTGGAAATAAACAAGTAGAGAACAGGTCCTTAGCATCATCAGCTCAACACCATAGCAGCATAAGTTAACTCCTTAATCTCCATCATATAAAAATCAGAGCAGAGCATTTTGTCTCCAAGATGTCCAATAAGTGCAAGGCATTCCTCACTTGAAATAAGGAACAACATTCTGAACAGCTTCTAGCAACATAATGGATAGTATCCTCAGAAATGTACTACACCTCTTAGCCCTTCAAATTGGAATTGAAAGAGGATCAAGTACTGAGAGTGGATATTCCTCAATATCTAGGCCCATAGCAGCTGAAAACATCTGTGAAATGCCACACCTTTTAGCCCTCCTGAAAGTGGGAGTTGAAAAGAGGTTTAGTAGTATTGCAATGCTCCTCTTAGCCCTCCTGAATGTTGGAGTTGAAAAGAGGAGCATTAAAGATCTACAAACCAGAGGTATGCTTTCTGGAAAGCTATAATAACACATGAAATAACAATCATTAGAGGCCAGAGAGAAAGGTACACGAAGATGGGACTACAAGGTGTGAAAACAATGTATAATCCCACATTTCTCCACAAACATTAGCATGCTATCTCGATAGAAAAAACAGAAAGCCTTGCAACAACATATCTAATCTCTTTTTTTCTTCTTGGAAATTAGCATGCTTTCTTTCTCTGCAGCACCAGAAATGCTTAGCAAACAAATGAGGCATCCAAATTTCATCATACTTCCAAAAGTTGACGAAAGCATGGGACTCAACCGAACATAGAATAAGAAAAGTACAAAGCATTCTAGTTTATAAATCTGACTTACGAATGACTAGTTTTGACACTGGATCAGAGCCAAGTACACAACATCTTAGGAATCACTCGGCATCTAGTTTATAAAATACGACAACAAATAAATGAACAAAGAGTTCTCGAAAATTTGAAGTAGAGCATGAATAACACTGCAAATAACACAATAAGAACAATGCAACTCCAGAGTATCGGTTGTTGCCTTGTCATCAACAGAAAGAGCCAAGTTACAAATGCACAATCAATTCCAATGGCAAGCACAAACCCTAAACCCTAATTTCTGGTTCGAAATTTCTGCCCCAAGTTTCTGCACTCCCTAACCCTAATTTCTGGTTCCAAATTTCAGAAAAAAAATTACAAATTCGAAGTTAATGCTTGAATCAGGGAGATTGAGACCTTTAGTCCTCCTCCTCCTTCTTCTTCTTTGTCGTCGTCGTGGGTTCAATTTACCCTAATCGAGTAAAAGAGAAAACCCTAATTTGTGAGATAGATAATGAGCCACAGAGATTCGAAAGAGAGATACCTTGTTCGTCTTCGTTCTTGTTCGTCGTTCTTCTCTCCTCACTCTCTTCTCTCTGTGTTTTTGGCGTGTAAAGGAAGGGAAGAAGCTGGGTTTTGTTCCAACCCGAATCCTGACCCGCGTCCCCCTTTTTACCCGGACTAAACCCGCAAGATTTCTTTAAAACGTAGGCCGTTGGATCTAATCCAATGGCTGTCAATGGAGTCCCACACAAAACGCAAAAAATGGGATCCCTTAATCCGGACTGTGTGTGTGACTGATATTATCATTGTTCTAAAACTCGTTACTTGCTCGGCCAGGCACCTTGGAGCGAGTATTCGCCGAGTACTCGGCAAGGAATACCGAGTTTTAGAACACTGGATATTATATCAGTCCGTTTTCATGAGGGGGTCCTCATTTTAGTTAAAATACGGACCTCCCCATTTCTTGATCGAATTTCAATGATCCTAGCCGCTCAATGTGATCAAAATTTGATTTTAAGGGTACCCGCGATAAATCAGCAAAAAGAATGCCGAACAGTTTTTTATTGAACAGTTCAATAAAAATTTGCTCAAATGAAGCCCTTCACGATCATTTTTTTTGCCAATTTCTAGCGGGTACCCTTAAAATTACGCTCTGAACACATTAATTTGCTCGGATCATCAAATTTTGATTGGAAAAGGGGGGTCCGCATTTTAAGAGGTCCTCATTTGAAACTTTCTGTATGTATGTAGATATATAGCCTATTTACAGTATTAACCCATATATTTTAAGTAATAACATGCTAAACCCCCGCACGTATCCAAAATGTATCGGGGTACCAAAAATTAATTTCAAAAGTTAAATACATTAAAAAAGCTTATCGAACAAGTATTCAGAGCGTATTCGTATCGCATACGCGTACGATATATGATACGGAGGCCAAAATTGAGTATCCGTGCTTCATAGTCTATAGCTTGTGGGGGGAGCGTAACTTGAGGAGAATTTTTTAGAATAAATTTCACGGGTTGGCTGAAGTTACAGGGGTTATTTTTTATGCTATCAGAGCGAAGTTAGCTCCGCCTGGTTTGTGCTTAGAGCCTTATCTTTATTTTTCAGCCGGTCCCAGGTCCAGATAAAAGAGGAGAGTTGTGCGTTAGGTAGCTAACAGCCAGCACGTAAAAAGCCTGTCAGATCTTTATGACATGAATCCAAATATGATAACGAAACATGCTAGGGCGTTTCCTTTAAGTGACGCATTGTGCCTGCCTTCGGGTGCTTCGAAAAATGAGCAAGGGGCACCACACCGGCGCCCAGGTGTGGAGATAAGTGAGCAAGGGTTCCCGCACGTGCCTGGACGAGGACGGGTAAAGAAGCTGCTCCAGTATTATAGAATTCGTTTAGCAACTTGGAATATAGGGACATTAACGGGTAAGACTAGGGAGCTAGTTAACACCATGCTTAGGAGGAGAATTAGTATAGCTTGCCTTCAGAAGACTAAATGGGTAGGGGAGAAAGCTAGAGAGATAGAGGACACATGTTATAAGCTTTACTATACGGATAAGGATAGACATAGAAATGGGGTAGGTATCGTAGTAGATAAACACAGTTATAGTCACGAGGTCATGAGGAAAGGATATCGGATTATTTTAGTTAAACTTGTGATCGGAGGGAGCATAGTTAATATTATCAATGCTGACGCACCCCAAGTAGGCTTGGATGATCTTACTAAATAGCAATTCTGGGAGCAAATGGATGACGTGGTTCAAGAGATACCTTTTGGGGAGAAGCTATTTATAGGAGGCGATTTCAATGGTCATGTGAGAGTGCATAAGTAAGGGTATGAGAAGATGCATGGTGGCTTTGGATTTGGTGATCTTAACAAAGGTGGTCGGAGGATTTTAGATTTTGCAATAGCTTTTGACCTTATAGTGGGGAATACTCTCTATAGGAAGAGAGGAGCATTTAATTACCTTTAAGAGCGGAGCCAATAGAAGCCAAATCAACTATTTTCTTGCTAGAGATGCAAACCGCTTGACATGTAAGGATTGTAAGGTTATTCCCGGAGAGTGTCTAGTGGCACAATATAGACTTTTGGTGTTAAATATTTCTCTCAAAGGGAATATTAGAAAGAGAAAGGAAACTAGATGTCCATGGACTAAATAGTGGGGCCTAAGAGGGGAGAAACTAGAGTTATTCAAGGAAAGAATGTCTCAAGAAGTACGGTGGGGAGTTGAAGGCGATAGTGACAATATGTGGAATACCATAGCTGACGATATTAGAAGAATACGAAAGAAGTTCTTGGGGAGTCGAAGGGAAAAGGTCCAATTTCTAATGAGACACGGTGGTGGAATGATGAGGTTCAAACCATGGTGAAAGCCAAGAAGGAGTGCTTTAAAAAGTGGCAAAAGGATCGGAATGAGAAAAATTTTCAGGGTTATAAGCAAGCTAGCAAGGAAGTTAAAAAAGCCGTTAGGGATGCTAAGTTGAAAGCCTATGAAAATTTCTACGCTAGACTCGATAGTAAAGATGGAGAAAAGATTATTTATAAACTTGCCAGGTTGCAAGAAAGGAGAGCTAGAGACATTTCTCAAGTTAAGTGTATAAAAGGTATTGATTCGGTGGTGTTGGTGAAAGACGAGGTGATCGGGGATAAATGGAAGTCGTATTTCGAGAAGTTGTTAAATGAGAAACATGAAGGAGGCTTTAGTGGAGAGGAAGAGTCTGTATCCGGTGAGAACATAGAATATGAATTTTATCGCAGAATACAAAAGTTCGAAGTGGTTAAAGTTTTGAAAAGGATGAAACCGGGTAAGACCTTACGACCAGATGGTATCCCTATTGAAGTATGGAAAAGTCTAGGTGGCCTGCGGGTGACTTGGTTGACGAAATTGTTTAACAAGATTATTATGACTAGGAAGATACCCGACGAATAGAAAAGGAGCACTCTAGTGATATATTAAATTGATGAGTCATACGGTAAAGTTGTGGGAAAAAGTTGTTGAGTATCGCTTGAGGATGGTGACTACGGTGTCAGAGAAACAGTTTGGGTTCATACCTAGAAAATCAACCATGGAAGTTATCTACCTATTAAGGAGAATAATAGAAAAACACAGAGCAAAGAAGAAGAATCTTCATATGATTTTCATAGACTTAGAAAAGGTTTATGATAGGGTGCCTAAAGATATCATATGGTGGGCTCTGAAGAGAAAGGGAATGACCAAAAGGTATATCGAGATAATTGGAGACATGTATGAAGGTGCCGTCACTACCATTCGATCATCAGTAGGGGAAACGAGTGAATTTCCAATTACTATAGGATTGCAATAAGAGTCAGCCTTGAGCCCATACCTTTTTGCCTTAGTTATACATGAATTGACTAGACAATTTTAGGAGGATATCAAATGGTGTATAATGTTTGCAGATGACATTGTCCTCGTAGATGAAACCGCTAAAAGTGTTAATACGAAATTAGAAATTTGGAAGGAAGCATTAGAGTCAAAAGGTTTTCGGATAAGTAAGAGTAAAATCGAGTATATAGTGTATAAGTTTAGTGGTATCAGCAGTGCGCACGAAAAAATAGTGATCATTCAAGATCAGAAGATACCTAAGAGTGATCATTTTAGATACTTAGGCTCAATTATTAGTAGAGATAGAGAGATTCCCGATGATGTGACCCATAGGATCCAAGTGAGGTGGCTCAAGTAAAGCACTACTAGTGTACTGTGTGACAAGAGAGTACCCATAAAATTAAAGGAAAAATTCTACAGAACTGCCATCAGACCAGCGATACTTTACGGGACAGAATGTTGGCCTATTAAGAAACAATAAGTGAACAAGTTAAGTGTAGCTAAAATGAAAATGTTGAGGTGGATGTGTGATAAGACTAGATGAGACATGATTAGAAATGAAATGGTTCGTGAGATGGTAGGTGTAGCACCCATGGAAGAGAAGTTGAGGGAAAATAGGCTAAGATAGTTTGGGCATCTCTACCGTGGACCAAGAGATGTAGTAGTTAAGAGAGTGGATATGACAGCTTTGGGTAGAAATGCTATGGGGAGGGGTAGACCTAAATTGACATTAGATGTTGTGGTGCGCAACGATATGAGTATAGTAGGTTTGTGTGAACAAGTGGCCCTTAACAGAGCTCAATAGAGGAAAAGGATTCATGTAGCTGACTCCAAGTGATTGGAACATAAGACTCGGTTTGGTTTGGTTTATCAGAGCGAAGTTAAGCTCATGATCATCAGTTAAGTTCATTGCCCGCACTAGGAGTCTTTGTGATGATTGGCTTTTGGATTATTGTATTTTTTTTATGTAAATAATCGTAGATAGGTTCCTACTCTATCTGCTCACAAAGCTCTGAGTTTTTTGTTTTGTTTTCTCTGTTCTATTGGTGTTGCTTGGGGAACACCCCTATGGTTTGTAACTTTTGTGCTTTTCTAGTAAAAAAAAATGAATTTACTTGCCAACATAAAAAGGCATTGTACTCAGAGATGTCACACATGCTATCTCCTTGATCTAGACTCCACAATCAAAGTTGCGAATGCATCAATGAAACTCAACTTTCAGCTATGTTATGCGTATACGATTTAATTTAAAATATAAACAAACATAATCAATTAATGACAGAAATAGGGAGACAAACTAATAACTGTTGTGCATGAAAACAGTTTCTTTTTGTTCTTTGAAAACAGGTAAAAACCTATCAATCAGTGCTGACCACTAGCTACTGGCCAACGATACGAATTGTTCAGCATCAGACAGAATACAATAGTTCTAGAATATCGTACTGGTTCATGCAAGTCTAGCACAAACATAATGGAAGGGAGGGGCTACATGGCAAATGAGAAATATCATTCCATTATATTCTTGTTCTCGTACAAGCGCATGACCCATAGTTTAACATGATGCTGGATCTAACAATGACAAGTGTGAAATATTTTTATCACCTACGACATATGAATCTTGTTAGAGCAGAATAAGCAAATCTTAACCATTCTAAAATATAATTTGATTTGTACAAAATGAAGTATATTTTAATGAGCTCTGAGGGGTTCTTTTCCATCATTAAAATTTAACATTGTAAGCATTGCCTTCATATGTGCTGAACAAAAATGCATCTAAAAGTTTTATGAGCATTTACACGTGGGTTGACCCATAGGCATCGGGGTTCAAAAGTGATTTGAAATGCATAAATACGATGAACCCATTGTGCACAATTATGAGGACAACTGTGGTGGGCTGAACCCGACTGCCCGTATGGACTGAATCGGAATAGCTTAACGGGTTCAATGGACAGCTCGTTGGGCCTAACGTAGTGGGCCTAGCCCACTTAATCCGTTTGGGTTTAACCCGGGAACAAGACCATGGGGTGGGCGAGATGGGCCAAACGGTGGTGGGCCGCGACAAACGTTCTGCCCGTTGAGCGGCCCAGGTATGCATCCAAGGTCCACGCTACAGTGGGTCCGTCGACAAACAAGGTTGGCCTGACCCAAAAGGCGGTTCCGCGAGTTCCTAGAAGCGCCCCGAGCTGGTGTGTGGTGGGGCCAGGTGCTGGCTGATCCTCACCATGACGTTATTAGCCAAGGCAGTTACTTGTGACGTCATCTAGCATGTGTCGTGGACACCTATATTGGGCAGCAAGTACATTCGCCTATAAGTATGTGGGCACGCGCCCCGAAAATCGATCGACCTCGGGTTCCCTTTAAAAGACTGGGCACGACCCTCTTTTGAAAATGCGCGGCGAAACGCCTCGATTCAGAGTCGCCACTCGGGTTTTAGCGGTGGAATACCCAAGGAACCGAACTCGAAAACGTTTGCCACGTTTGTTTGATTTTGAAAAGGCGTGGATCGATCTGTCGTCACCTTCGATATCCGAGGTTCGGGAGCCAGGTTACGAGAGGGGAAGGGTTTTATGGCACCCCCTCTCGCCCAATCCGGAGATCGGTCTCTACTCGGGCATTTTATAAAAATATTTGCATTCTTCTCTCATTTTATCATTTTTTTTAGCCAGTTAGGGCTGGGGAGCATTTAATGGGGATGAAAGCGGTAACAACTTGCAGTTTATGTGACAAAATATTTATGAATGATTTGATTGCAATGCTAAATATAGATTGAGAACAAGCACTGACCAGCCCGAACAAACTGGAGTACGCTGTCACAAAGCGACGTGAGCAGATCCTTCCAGCATGCACTGGCCGAGCCACTGCATGGTGATCAGACATGTGCACGCCACCTACAAACTGGCGTACTTCACTTGTTTGGTTTCTCAGTCCTTGTTTGCAACCCTCTGGGCTCTGGAGAAGGACCAACGCACACCCAGGACAAACCACACAGTTCAATATAACAGAATAGACACAGTTACAGGCAGAAGAAATGACTTTAGGCCATGAAAGAAAGCAGAATACCCCAAAATAGTGTGGGGACAGAAAATAGGCCTAGATTAAGCTCAGATGCAAGGGCCAGCCACTGAACCCCAAAGGCATACTGCCGCACGCCAGTCAATGACAGCCGTACGCCACTTTACTCTTGATTTCTGTGCTTGGCTTTGCATTAGCTGGGCTCTGGAACATGACCAGAAGGATCCCAGAGGCCTTTCTAAAACAGGTATGAACAAGTATGGGAAGCTACCACTAAACAGTTCTAAACACGAAAAGCAATAAGCTGGTTGTTAGCATGCTAGGGTGATTGACAGGAATGAAAGTAAGCAAAAAGAGATGATCCATGATCCCCACGCCAGTATTGCACGTATTACCATTACTGGCGTACGGTATTATGCGACTGGCGTGCGCCATGTTCAACCTCGATTGATTGTCGTATTTTACCAGTTTAAGGCCAGGACTAGTATTATCTACCAGCCTGGACCTTTCTGGTCCCCCTCAGGAGTTGAAAACAGAAAAGAACGTAAATGTGGTATACCTTTTTGTGTGAAGGTTTGGCGGTGGTTTTGGACTTTGGAGGTTGGAGATGTAGGCTGAGATGATGACTGGATGGCAATGGGGTGTATGGAAGTGTATGGCCCTCTTTCTCTTTCAATGGAAGACAAGAGAAGAAGAGCAAGAAGGGAAGAGAAAGAAAAACCCTTTTTTTTCTCTTAATGTGGCTAACCCCTTGCAAATGAATGCAAGGGGGGTATTTATAGAGGAGGGAGACTGAGGTCAGTTTTGATCTAAGGCCATGTTTGACTGGTTGGGGCAAGGTTGGAGCCTTCCATGCATTAAATGCATGGGACTTGGCTTGATGGGGGATGTAGGAGAGAGAGGGAACGCCCCCCGCCGAATGTAATCATCAGGGACACTGTGGCCGACGTCAGGGTGGCACAAAAGTCCCGCCCAAGTGGCTGAATAAAGTTGATTTGACTGGGTTTGACTGGCGTGCGCCACTATTAAACTGGCGTGCGCCAATGAAAGCTGGGCCAATGGTCGATGACTGACACGTGGCAGCTAACTGGCGTACGCCTCCAAAACAATGGCGCAGGCCAGTTGGGTTTTGCTGGGGCTATTTGGCTCTGGTTTGAAGGGCTCGAAATGGGTTTGAAAGGGGTTTGGGACGCTCAAGGTTCAAACACACTTTTGTCCTCGATCTGTCTTCGACTATAATCATCATCGGGGAAGTAAAAGGTCGACAAATAACGTTATCTGGACAGTCCAGAATGGGGTGTCTACAAAGTACTACAGCATAAACCCTAAGAAAGGTACGCCATTACACCTTGCTACAATACTCACTTCTCCTTCTGCTTGTACTTGCTTGTCAGAGGAACGTAATGCTGCCTATGTCTTGATGCGAGCTATCAAGCACCGACACACTAAAAGAGCGTCGTATCCACGTATTGGACACAGGGACATGGGGACACACCCAAATACATATTGGACACGCCATGTGGCGTATCCAATAATTTTTTTTATTTTTGATAGGGGACACGACCGAGGTCAAAATGTAAGATTTTTTATTTTTGGGAGTTATGAAATTATTCAAAAAATTTGGGTTAAACTATAATTATACCTTTATAACTTCAATTTCTACATCGATCGATCCAATCGACTCCTCGTTCCAAAGCCTTAAGTCGACCAAGAGCGCGCGCACTCTCTCTATCTCTGTGCGTGTCTGTATATATTTATGTATACAAGAAAAAACATAAAATGGTTCATATACACTTGAAAGCTCATTTGTTCATATACAATGGAAGAAAAGAAAAAAAATTATATATATCTATTTATATTTATTTATTTATTTATACATGTGTGTCCCCAGGCGTGTCTGTATCCCTATTTTTTTAGAATTGCCGTATCTAGTGCCTGTGCCCGTGTCCATATCCATGTCCGTGCCCGTGTCCGTGTCCCACACCATTGGTTTTTGCAAGACTTCTTAGCGATTTTACTACAACAATGGTGGAGATTCATGATACAGAGAGGCTGGGTGGAGTGGAGGGCAACAACAGAGGTGGTGGCATCCAAGGGTAATGTCCAAACGGCCGAAGAAGGCGAGCCATAACTACAGTCCAGCAGCGGCCACCTCTTGCCCTTTTGAAGACGTGCAAGTGGTGCTTCTTCAAGACCCTCGGGTGAGGGCGTACATGAAGCAGCTCGAAAAGTGCCTGGTCAAGAAGGACCAAGCATTTGACACTCTGAGCGGAGATGTTCAATTGCTAGCAATCAAATTTTGAGCCTAGTCTTGCTTGTCCGGTGGGAGGCTACCCTCCCCATGGCGTGATGAGGGCGGTAGTGGTCGCGTCAAGGAATGTCTCGGCAATAGGGTGGCTGTCGAGCCCACCTCCACATCGGTAAGGGTCCAGGGGTGATCCTAGGGGACAGGCTTCGCCCCCCAAGGATAACCGCCATGGCGAAAGGTCAGTGGCGAGCTTTGTTAGAGTATAGTATTGGTATTACTCTCACATTGGTTAATGTAGTCTTATATTATGATTTCTCATTATATAAATAAGATTTGATTGTGTTAGGGTTAGTTAACACAACACCCTATACACTTTTTCTTCTTTCCCTCACAACATGGTATTAGAGCGGGTTCACCATCCATCTTAGATATACAAAACCCTAGCTGCCACCCTCCACCGCCATCATCATCTCACCACAAAACCCTAAATCTATTGCCAACATCATCTCTACTGTAGCATCGTGAACAGTGTTCCCGCATATGTGAACAGTGCTTGCTAGTTTCTCTCTCGCGCGACCTCTGTTTTCTCTAGGTGATCATCGTACCCTCTGGCGACTATTTTTCTAGCCCGTCAACCCCAGAAATTCTAAACCCAGTCGATTTCAGCCCTTGAACAACCCAGAAATCCCTCATCCAGTGCTTGAAAATCCTTAACATCCCAACCCAACTCTTATTCACTTTGAACAGCCCCAAATTAGGACCGAAAGTGTAACGCCCCGAATTTTAGGAACGTTAAATGGATAATTTCATCGAAAAATTAAACAGAATCTGACTCAATATTACATCATAACCTTTAACAAAAGTATATTTATTCAAATAAGGGTGGGAACTAGGGTTCCTATCTACTGCTCCGCTTGTTCCTCTATCTTGGTAGCTCTTCGGCTCCAAAGGCTTCCAAGGTGTAAAGTTCACCATGTTCGTCTATAAGATCTGACACATTGTACTAGTGTCGCCACCAATATAATATGCTAGGGTCACCAAAGGTAACACGTGAGCTACAAAAGCTCAATAGAATAACACATACCCACTAACCCTTAACTTACAAACAAATGATCACAAATTCAATGATTTCCACATAGCTCATACATATTCGACAAAACAGTTAACAATGACACATCCGCATTCACTATTCAACTAACGTTGGTGTCCATGATTTTTCGAGTTTCTCCTACACGACTTCTTGTAGACCATGTCACTGGTTTCACCTTTCATTAACCAAATCAACATTTTCAAAGTCGTCATTTTAACACACCCAATCTCGGTTCTGCCACGCCGGTCTCCCGAGTATCCCCACAATGGTTTCGCCGCGCCAGGTTTCCATTGGCACACAAAATCTTGCATTGGCTCCTCTCCGCAGATAACCAAGCTACACACCCAACCTCGGTTCCGCCGCGCTGGTCTCCCAAGTATCCTCACAATGGTTACGCCGCGCCGGGTTCCCATTGGCACACAAAACACACACCACATAATGAGCTACCATGTCCAGCCACATTGCGGTTTCCAAAATATTTCTTGTATCCAAAACACGCCTTTTTATTAACCACACCCTAAGTGTCATGTTTCTAACTTTCTCGATTTTCGTGTCATGTTTTCATGCAAAGACTCTGCAGTAGGACTTTTCACAAAAGCAAACATAAATCATTCATTGTAATCTTGAAACTAAACTAGCAAGATCATCCAACTCTATATTACTTATCATGCTCAAATCACAACTTAAAGCATAACGCCACATGTACGGATGCCTTTGGATCGAAGATCACTTATGCTTAACAACAAGACAAGTAATACAAACAATCCATAATATATGCTCATGACCATCTAAATATCAAAATACAAATACTTCTATCAACAATAAAGTCTTATCTTTTGAAAAATCGTTCTTTCTTCCTTTGTGGGAAATTCAAAACAACACATATTTATTAGAGTAAAAGTCGACTATTCCAACATGTTCATACTTCTATTAGCGAAAATAAGTTATTAACTATCATGCATTTCAAACCTATAGGTGATAGATAACCTTATATACGGAAAATCTACTTATACTTCCAACACACGGTTCTAAGCTTATACTTGGAGTTGGTGGACAAAGGGACTCTACCTTTCTTCTTGGCGGTAGTGACGACTATAGAAAGTAAGTTGGCTATCGGATGGAGTAACTTCCTACGGTAAGCTTCCGGTAGCTTCGAAAGAGAAATGTTTCTCTCCAAACTAGATCTTGATTAAACTACTTAAACTTTATGGATCAAAAGGCTGGTCGAGTTGTGGTTTAGTGGCGGTTTTGGATGAGTTTCTTGAAGAACTCAAGAACAAGCAAGAACAAGGAACAAACTCCAGGTTTCTAGAGAGAAAAGTTAAATGGGTGAAGGTGTGAGTTGAATGGTTAAATATCATCCTTGAAAGCCTTCCATGACTTGTCAAATCCAATCTTTAGGCATAAGGCTATAAAATCAAGTAGGATCTTAGGCTTTCTAGGTAAATCTAGGTGATCATAGTCTAGGTTGGCAAGTCTTACAAGTCTAGGGTAGGGTTTGATTAGGCTAAGGCATAGCCTTCCATGTTTAGTCATTTATAGGTTCAGGTTGTAGTCAATTTCTAGGATGATTAAAGGCTACTTTGGAATCAAATCTAGGATGATTAAGGCTAGGATTCCATGCTAGAAATTGACTAGAAATGGGTTGGCAAATAGAAAATAGGCTTATGGCTACATAGGACTAAAAAGGTAGCTTGTATAAGTGTACAAATCAAGGACACACATGCACACACATCTCTCTCTCTCCTTCTCCCTCTTTCGGCCTCTCCCTCTCTCCTCTCTCTCTCTCTCTCTCTCTCTCTCTTGTACTATGTATGTAGGTATATATCACTCTGGTTCCCCTGAGGGATCCCGGAGGGAAGGTTGGTGCGGGACGCATGTATGAGCCGTTGGATTTAATCCAATGGCCAGGAAAAGAGAAGGCAATAAAAACGTAAGTAATTACACTTTCCCCCCTAAAATCCTTACACTTTCCCCCTTCTTTTCATTCCACGGCTCACGCTTTAGAGAGAGAGAGAGAGGGAGAAAGATGCGATGCGAACCAGAGGAAGGGAAAACGAAGAACAAAGAGGAGAAAACCCAACGCGACGAATGAAGACGAACGAAGACCCAATGACTAAAGGTCTCTCTCTCTCTCTCCCTCTCTCTCTCTCTCTCTGTGGTTCGAATATCTAATCTCTCTCTCTCTTTCTCGATCGAACCAGATTCTGTAATTTGTGAACCAGCTAACCATGTTAGGTTTTTCTTTTCTGAACCAGTTTGGGGCTTTTTTTTGTTCCATCACTTTTGTTCTGTTATGAGAAATTAGTGTAAAAAAAACCACATCCACAACGAAGATGGCAGTTTTGTTAGGGTATAATTAGGGCTTTTTGTTCTCTCTCTCTGTCGAGATCGATTTGTTCTCGTTCAATTTAGGGTTTCATTTCTCTCTCTCTCTCTCTCTCTCTCTCTCTCTCTCTCTCTATCTCTTTGTATGTCCGTGGGTATTATAATTTAAAGCCCGAATTGTATGATTTCGAAGCCCTAATTTATGGGTTGGATCTACAATTTTGAAACCCTAGTTTTTGTCCTTCGCTGATATGGGGTAGTGAAAAAAAATGGGTTTATGAACTAATTAAGACGTACATGGACTAATTAAGTGCCTCAAAATTCTCCCACAAGTTTATTTTGTTATGTATGTTGGAGATTAAAAAGAAAAATTCTAAAATGTCTGACAAGAATTCTGATTTGTGAGCTAAATTAGGCTAATGCCTTCGTTTACAGAATATCCTATCGGTATGAGGTATTTGTTTTGATGCTATTTAAGATGTTTAGTCATTAGTGTTCCTTGTATGATCCATTTGACCATTTGTTTTGATGAAGGAACCGGACACCAGGTTATGACTGGGGGATTCTTGACTGATAAATAGGCTTCATATGGATTCTTTGCATGAGTTTGTATGATTCAAATTCTAAGATGAATTATTTTCTTTAGATGGATGTTTAAATTAAGTGAATGGGCCCATGTTTCATCCTACGACATTGTTTAGAGATCTGGATCAAGTGCTTCACATATTCTGGTATACTCTCCCTCTATGTTGGCTCATGCTTCATCAAACTATATTTCCTAGAAGTTCCATTTAAAAATGGTTACTTAGAATTTCTGTACTCATATAACAGCCAGGATTTTACCTAATAGAAATTAGCTGCTACCTCCCATGTAGTCTTTTAGTATTATATGAACTATGGCAAAGAGCACCCTATGTGGTTAACATGGAGGAATATTCATAGTTTAACAAGTTACTAATTGTGTTGTTAGTGTTTTTTAAATGAAATACGGACTTGAATGTCAGTGTTTTTTAAATGAAATACGGACTTGAAATAGACAGTGAAAGAAGGACTTGAATGCTAATTTTATTTGTATTTCAGGAAGTATATGGGTTTGCGGATATGGAGATGAAATTGGCAAGGTAGATGATGCGTGGTAGATGATGCATGTTGAAGGAAATTTTATTTGTTATGTTGCTGTCTACATGGTGTAACCTAAGGCTACAAGCTATTGTATTCTCTTGATCAAGTGGAGTGGGCTGACTAATCTCCTTTGATGGATTAGTGGTTCTTTTATTTGTTGGATGATTGGCACAATGCTCCTAATTCTGTCAAGCATAAGATGGAATGGAAACATGTGGCTTCCTGGTATGTACAAAGCGTTGGGACCTAGTTGCATCAAGATTATTCCTGCTGCTGGCATTTCTTTCATGTGCTACGAGGCGTGCAAGAAGATACTTGTTGAGGATGAAGATGATGTCTGAAACCCATTTCAAAAGGGTGGATATGGAAGTTTTATTTGTACTCATCACTGCTTCTTCCTTCGGTTATTTAGGGTTCTTTCATTTTGTGAGCGAGTTTTGGAACTCAGAAGTAGAGTTTGGAACTTCAAATGTTGTCGGCATACTTTTCTTGGTTTATAAGACAACCAGTTGGTTGGTCTATTTTGATTTATTAGTGTAGCTGCTTAGGAATGTCAGAATGAATTTGGGAGTTTGGCAGACTAAGAATACTATGTTCTTCATATTTAGCACCTGGACATTACTCCAAGAAGGGTGGAATCAGTTAGGTTGGAAATTTGGAATAAAATACCTTTATCCTCTCAGTTTCTTGGTGTTTGAAATGCAGTTAAGAACCCCCAGCTAGCACTAGTGGCAGGTTTTTGCCCCCCTTCATGGAGGCCAGTGTTCGAGTCCCATAAGAGGTGGGGTTTGGAAATAGCCTTTGAGCCCCCATTGACTAACGTCCCACTAACCTCGCTAACTATTTAATATTGAGAAAAATATGCAGTTATTTTCTTTCCGGTGATTGTGATCATCTTGTCAACCCCTCATGTCCAAACTCCTGTTGTTTTACCAGTTTTCCACCACGCAGCAGCAAAATACTTGGACAACACAATGGTTGTGTGGTTTGAAGTTCTCTGGATATGTATCGAGTTCCTAACAGAGAAGTGCACTAGTTCTGTTCTTTCAACCCAACAAGCAGCAAAACGGTCAAGTCAAATTCACTTAATAACGCGTATTTTGGACCTACGATCAGTAAGCTTAGCAATTTGGTAAAAAAAATCAAATAACCAATTTGAATACAAGTAGAAGATGGTGCTTGTTTCTACATTCCAAGGAAATAGTACTTGATAGCTACCAAAACTCATTCTGAACAAAAGACCAAAGACAACTATCATAGAAGGAATCAACTGATTTAAGTGCTTTTGCCCACACGACTGACTCGCTAAAACGAAGCGCAGAAGATAAACCATCGGAGGAGCCTCTCATTCAACTCTGCTCTTCACCTTCTCTGAGTTCCCTCTCCTCTCTAGCAGCTGCCATCAACTCATCAAACTTCTCGGTCTTCCCCAGTAATATCTCAGCCTGTGATTGAATGAAATAAAATTAAAATTGAAGGTTAGTAGCCACTATAAAATTAGCTTAAAGAACAAGAACAATGCCAAAAAATGGGCAAATGGAGTGAAAAATTAAAAATCCAGAGAGACCAAAGGTATAAATGCATAAAGGTGACTGTCTCATTTTTCATGTAAACCATGCTGCATATATGAGCAAAATCATAAAAATCCATTTCAATCCCAACTCACCTTAGCTTTCTAAACAGGCCGTCCTCGTAATTCATCCTTCATATCGACAGTAGATGTCATAATCTCTGCAGGGTGTCAACCATTCAGTTTTGCAAGAACCAAGAGTTTGACCATTTGCTAAATATCATACATTCATTTCCTATAAACAACAATATTATGATTCTTACTCTTCTCAATAGCCAATCCATTATTGTTAAGAATTTTTGCAATGGAGACCACTGTGGAGATAGATGCACAAATAAATGTTAAAATTTCCTGTTATTGGCAATGATATACAAAATTGGTTGATTACCATAAAGCATCAACTTAGAGTACAGAGCACAAGGAAATAACAAAACCCACAAATCCAATCGCACCAGCTATAACATGAATCTCGTTCAATCGGCAGACTTCGGAAAACTTTACCACAGAAAAGTAGTTTAGTGCATTAATTATATCAGAAACATGGCATAGCGGCGACGGCACATATCTAGAAGGGATTATGGATGTACTTATGCAGTAAAAATAATAAGTGCAATTCAACCAGTAATCATGGAAGAAAAGCAGCAAGCAACAACATTACCAATGGAAATACTAAGGAGGATTATACTTTAAAAGTTAACTATTTTAGCACACAGCACTGACACAAATATTCTTCAATTTACTATGACCAAAATACATTTCGTAAACGTGACCACCGCTACGTTGTTTCTAAATTCCCCGCATCACTATATCTCTCTCTAAGACTCCAACAGGCATGCTTAGAAACCTCTTTGGTTTCTGACTAGGCACGACAGGTACCAAATAACAAGTACCTAGAAGGCTAGTTTCTTTTGCATACATCAAGTACATTCAGAAATCACAACAAACACCACTGCCAACTAACCCTAAAATCAAAATAATCGTTCAAAAAAAAGCCCTTTTTTGGTTCGAGTAAAAAAACCCTAGCTTTTGAACCCACCTGAAACTCCCACCCATTAGAAATCACCCAACCCAGTTGAAGCCTCAACCTAGCCGAACCTTCAGACCATTCAAAAAAAAGCCCTTTTTTTAGTTGGAGTAAAAAAAACCCTAAAACCCGTTCTGGTTTTTGCAGAAAATGCAGAGATCGATCTCTCTCTCGTGAGAGAGAGAGAGAGAGAGAGAGAGAGAGAGAGAGAGCTAGGTTCGAATCAGCAAAAAAGCCCTAATTTTTGCCAATTTCGAATCAGCCAAAAAAGCCCTAACCAGATTTTGAGAGAGAGAGAGAGAGATACCTTGGTGTATCCTTAGGATCGCGTAAGATTTCTTCTGGCTTCAATCGTCGTCTTTCTCTTCTTCGTTGTTCGTTTTCCCTTCCTCTGGTTCGCGTCGCGTCGCGTCTCTCTCTCTCTCTCTCTAAAGCGTGAGCCGTGGAATGAAAAGAAAGGGGAAAGTGTGAGGGTTTTAGGGGGAAAAGTGTAATTACTCGCGTTTTTATTGCCTTCTCTTTTCTTGGCCGTTGGATTAAATCCAACGGCTCATACATGCGTCCCGCACCAACCTTCCCTCCGGGATCCCTCTGGGGAACCGGAGTGTGTATATATATACATACATATAAGTATATATATGTATCTAGAAAAGTAACCCTAGAATAATTAGGCTTATGGCTATAACCCTAGGTTTGCATGCATGGCATGGCTAGGCTTGCTTCTTTTGGAAGCTAAATGATGACTACCTTTGGTATGACTTGTCTTGTCAAGTCAATACATTCATTGGCAATTTCTAATGTCTATTGTCCAAGAGATAAAAATTTCCCTAACAATTATTATCCAATGGGTAGAAGAATAATGATGAGAAGTAAGGTCTTGATGTGACTAGACATGGTTAGGTCTAAGTAGGCTTATCAGGCTAAGGTAGGTCATGATTAAAGGTTAAGCTTCCAAAGGTAATCTTATGGACCAATGGTTAATAGTTTCCTAGAAAGTAAGTCTATGGTCAAGTAGTCATGATTAAAGTAGGTTATGAGTGCTACTTTTGGTAGTATCATGATTACTATCTTTGTCCAATGATTCTTAAATGCTACGGAAAGGTAACTAAGTTAATTGGTACTTAGGTTTGCCTAACTAAATGGTTGAAAACAAAATCTATTATCAAAAGGATAAGAATTTCCCTAACAACTATCGTTCAATGGGTAAAGAGAAAAGATACACTAGGAAGATGTAATGATGAGGAATAAAGTCAAGAATTGACTAGTCATGAAAGTGCAATGATTACATCCTTTGGTCCAAAAGGTTCAATTAGGGTTTGGATGGGTTTACAAGGCTTAAAGATGGTCAAAAAGGTCCATCTAGGGTTAGGAGATTGCAACTAGATAATTTGGTAGTTCGGTTCCTCCAACTAATTGGTTGGAAACTAACTCTACTTGCCATGTAGGACTTCTAGTCAAGAAATAAAATTTAAAGGGCTTAAATCTAATTATGACGGATTATAGGGATTAAAAGGGAATTTTTAAAAGAAATTCCAAGTAATTAAAATAAAATTCAAATATTTAATGAAATTTTTATTTATCGAAAATCAGGGTCGTTACAGAAAGTGCCTGAATAGTGTTCGAAAGTACCGGTTTGTGTTCACAATCCATACATCAGGTTCAAACTTACCTTAAAACCCTAGTCGGCGTTGTTTTTTGGATCTGTTGATGCTTAGGCTGTTAAGTATCATCCTCTGGTTGATCTATTTCTCGTTCTTCCGTTGCTCAGTATGTTGTTCTTCGATCAAAATCAAGTTCGCAACTGTGTTTGAGACTCAGAAGTTGTGCTTTTCGTTCGGTGAGTTTTTATCAGCCATAGTTCACATCTGTATATTGCTTAATCCATTGGTTGCCTCTCATTGCATGGTGACATATTTGCAATGAAATCTGATTCTGATTCCGCAATCTCTGGTGGGTTTGGTTCTTTATTCAGCCATGGTCATGGTCGCAGCCGTGATTCTGGGTATCGTGGTCGGGTTTTTTGGCCATGCTTTTGGTGAGCTTGGTAACATATATTGTTTTGTTGTCTATTTCATTGACGTTGGTAGTTGGTTGATGGTACTTAGTTGGTTCCTGTTGGTCATTGAGGTTGGTAGTTAAAGTTGGTTGCTGTTGGTCACTGAAGTTATTCATTAGTCGTTGAAGTTGTTCGTTGATTGTTGATTGTTGAATTTATTCGTTGTTCATTGGTCATTGAATTCGTTCGTTGGTCGTTGAAATTATTTCGTTGAAGTCGTTTCGATCGTTGAAGTCGTTTTGTTGGTTGAAGTCGTTCGTTTGTCGTTGCTATTGAAAGTTGTTCCATTGTTTTTAACAAGTTAGTTGTTTTTCGTTATTGCAATTAGTTTAGGTAATTATTTCGTTGGTTGATATATAACAAGCTCGAAATTTGGAGGGAAGCATTAGAGTCAAAGGATTTTCAAATAAGTAGAAGTAAAACTGAGTATATGATGTGCAAGTTTAGTGGTACCAGCAGTGTGCAGGAAAAAAGGATGATGATCCAAGACCAAGAGATACCTAAGAGTGATCATTTTAGGTACTTAGGCTCAATTACTAGTAGAGATGGAGAGATTGCCGATGATGTGACCCCCAGGATCCAAGTGGGGTGGCTCAAGTGGAGGAGCGCTACTGGTGACTGTGTGATAAGAGGGTACCATAAAATTGAAGGAAAAATTCTACGGAACTGCCATTAAACCAGCGATGCTTTACGAGATAGAATGCTGGCCTATTAAGAAACACCAGGTGAACAAGATGAGTGTAGCGGAAATGAGAATGTTGAGGTGGATGTGTGGTAAAACTAGATGAGACAGGATTAGAAATGAAACGGTTTGTGAGATGGTATGTGTAGCACTTATAGAAGAGAAACTGAGGGAAAATAGACTAAGGTGGTTTGGACATGTCTACCGTAGACTAGGAGATGCAGTAGTTAAGAGAGCGGATAGAATAACTTTGGGTAGCAATGCTACGGGGAGGGGTAGACCTAAATTGACATTAGATACTGTAGTGCGCAATAATATAAGTATAGTAGGATTGTGTGAACAAATAGACCTTGACAAAGCTCAATGGAGAAAAATAATTCATGCAGCCGACCCCAAGTGATTAGAACACAAAACTCGGTTTGGTTTGGTTTGATTTGGTTAGAGTCTCCAGCTTGAGGGGGAGTGTTAGAATATAGTATTGGTATTAGTCCCCCATTGGTTAATGTAGTCTTATGTTAGGCTGCGGATCAAAAAAAAAAAGTCTTATGTTAGGTTAATGTAGTCTTATGTTATGATTTCCTATTATATAAATAAGAGTTGATTGTGTAAGGATTAGTTAACACAACACCCTACACACTTTTCCTTTTTTCTCTCACAACAAGCTCGTGCTCCTATTTCAACCATGAAGAAACGGTCAACCATGAAACAAAGATTGACCGAGGATTTAGGGACTTTGTTTAGCAAATAAATTGAAGAAGAAATCATTGCTACTATAACGCTGGTGATTAGATGATAGACATCACCATCGTGATTCTTTAAGGTTGAGTGAAAACAAACTAGTATGTGAAAAATATCCTTTTGAGGTTTTATCAACACAGAACATACGAGGAAGATTGTCCTCATGAGTTATCTTCATAGAGCAAAAGATAATTGAAACAAGACCTCAACGTTAACGTGTTAGCTTCATATCAAGCCCAAGCGAATTGACTTAACAGAGCACTCTAAGAGCTACCATGTGAAAGTAAAAGACTTGGCACTTAATGGATGAACATATCTAAGAGTCAGATGGCAATTCTGACTTCTGGCAAAAACACCATTCAACTGCTAAGTGCTAGCACATAAACATGAAAACATGCATTCAACAGGAGCAGGAAAAGGAGACTTGCGCCAACTAAAAAAGAGTATCTGCTGTAAAGTACCTCAAGAATACTGACGCCACCACATGCCTCCCTCTCTAATCGCAGAGTCACTGCTGAAGCCACCATAATATGGAAAAGTAGCATAAAGAGAAGGAAAAGGAGCAGGAAAAGTAGCAGGGACTTGTTTTTTCTTTGGTTGAGCCCTCTTAATCTCAACCTACAATAAAGAACAAAGTTAACCTAGGATTTCGACCCGCAAATTTTATAAAATTCCATGGGATTGAACTCACCTGTGTGCCTTCCATATCAATTTTATTGCCTCGGTCCAGGATGGTATCAACCACCCCTGCACTGTCAAAGACAACAAATCCAAAGCCCCTGGAGCGCCCAGAAGGATCCCGTATAATTTCATGCTCTGAAACCCTCCCGAACAAGGAAAAACACTCCACAAACTTGTCTACAAAAAGGAGGGGCAGGGGTGAAGTTAAACAACAACAAACAACAATGAAAATTATGAAATCAATGAAGTTACCAGACCTTCAGTAACTGTAAGTGGGATGCCACCAACAAATATCTTCCTTGGATCCCCACCTTCTGGATTTTGTCTTTTAGCCCCAACCTATTAAAAAAATCCAAATTAAGGGACATAATTAAAGTCTTAGCAAACCTTGATATATCTTTTGAACTTTTTGGACATAATTACTAAATTGATCTCTATAGAAGCGACCAACCAACTCATCATCGCATTGGTTAGTCCTTTTGGTGAGATCCCGTGGTTAATTTCTTTTTGGGATATCTATCCCATGGTTAATACTTATCCTATTAAAACTTATCCCTATATGCGATGCTCGAAAAAACGCAAGGACATGGAAGGAGCAGCTAACCACCCCGTCCGACATCAGAAATTTGCATTCATGAATCTTAGGTATGTAAGTATGGGCAATGCTCCTGATTAAGATCAATGAGTTTGTGAATGGCAATTAACATTGTTGTCCATATTTATATCCAAAATATCCCGATGCAAACTTTCAAGTGAGATGCAGGCAGCTCTAGAAATAACAGTGGTGCATGCAAAAAACATAGTTCAGTTTAACAAACATCACACTTAACATCTTTAAATAAACCTTTGAATAAGTAAAAGATAACTTTGATCCATTGCCTAGAGGGTTGCCAATGGCACTCATTAGTCACTACATGAGCGGGAGGAGAGAATTGGACATGTAGAAGCAGTTACAGATTGTACCACTTGTTGATTTGCCTTTTTAGCCCTGACAATTATATGTGATAAAGACATTCGGAGGGTAAAAATAATATCTTTACTTGACCATTTTGGTAAACAAAAGAGTTACGAAGCTTAAAAAATGAATAAACACCAATCACGCATCTCCCTTCATACAATAAACGGACCACATGCTATTGATACACAAAACAGAATACCAATCAAAATAAACATGGAAATAAGCAATTTTATAGCTCGACATTTTCCATTAATATGGGGAAATAATTTTGGCACTCCACTTTTTGATAAATGCACACCAAAATTTGTCTTTTAGTGTGCTTTGAAAATGTGCTATGTGATTTTGAAACAGTAAAAAGACAAATTTTGGAGCGCATTTATCAAAATGTGGAGTGCCAAAGTCATTTTTCTGAGAACTAAAGAATGAATTAACAATTGATCTTTCATCTAGATAAGTCCAGATTCATTTAATTTAGGTTAGTGCCAACAATCTCCTCAACAACAACAAAAAAAAAAGGAGAGATTTAAATGTTTGATAAATGTTTTTGGAAGATTAGTGAACCAACTCAAACCATGGTTGAGCCGCCTTTGGGATTACATACATATACCGAAGATGAGTCGAGAGGCGCCTACAATTCCTAAACACTGATTAAGGCATTTATGCCATGCAACCAAAGAAACAAAAACAAAGCAGTGATTAGTAAAAGTTCTCAGACATTTTCTTTTTGTTTACATAAAACACGAACATGCTTCTATTTTACATTCATTTTGTGAGCACATAAATAACATGCCTGGTACATCAACATACATGTCACCAAAATAACAAAACATGAAAACAAGTACTGTGAGTTATCTGAAGAGGGTAGGAAGGGTTGCTTGAGGAGGCGGCAGAGGTTACTGGAGAAGCAAGGGGGAGTGGGTGCAAATTTACATCAAGAGGGGGTGATTGCCAAAGATGAGAAGGAGTAGCTGGAAGACGTCGCACAGGCATGGATAACCAGAGGTGAAATGGGAGTGGACGAGAGGGTTACAGAAAGAGTTGGTCAAATGAAGAGAAGGGTGCCCACAAGAGGAGGGGCAGTTGCTAGAACAGTTGTCAGAGGGTTATTTTTGTAAGTGCAACGACAAGTTCTCATGTCCAAATACTCAAAATTTCTTAAAAAAAAAAAAATATTTACCCAAAAAAAAATTTCTTAAAATGAAAAACAAAAGTGACCAAGTTCACAATAAATCATAACACGAAGTTAAGGTAAACGACCCTTAACATCAGGCAAGGGGTTGAAATACTATGGCAACGAACAAAGGGCTGACACTACCTGTGAGAGACCGGTACCAGAAGCATTTGAGCGTGCTAACTCTAACTCAATTTCTTTCAGTTGAGCTTCCGTCAACGCAGCACTGTCTGTCAAGTTCTCCTTCAAAACAACGGAATAAATGGTACATTAAATACATAAACATTTTGTTCCTTTGGTCTTTAACAGAGGGTTTTGATGTTCAGTATGGAATACAGTCAAATATTTCAGTCTGCCAAATCACACGGACAAAATTGACCAAGGTGAAGACAATTGCAATTTTATCATAAGCAAATTGAAATTGTAGCATGTTGCATCAATTTATCAAAACATGTAGCATCGTGCCTTTAGGGACGGGCAATCACTAGTACATAATAAGATGGATGAGCAGAAGATCCGGGATAACTTTTTAGTAAACATTTATGTTTCCCATTTAGCAGGAATAGGGGGGAAATCCCACCGCAATGTCTTCACTCTCAAGAGGCACAAAGAACCAAGTTTGCACATAATTTAAATGCAGAACAAGAGGAAACTTCTAGTTGCTGTCCAAAGGGACTGGTAATAATAAACTTTCAAAAGAAAGGAATACATACTCTAGAACTCATTGTAGGGGCAACACACGTGAAAAGTTTCAGAAATGAAGAATTAAGAACTGAAATGAAGGGGAGAAGAGATGCAACATACAATCATGTCGAGATAGCCCTTAATTGCAGCATTTTTCTCGCTGATCTCTAAATCCTTCTGCTCTACCAACGTACGAAGTTTGGAAGCTTCCGACAATTGCTCGATCTCTCCATCTTTGTCCGTCTATAAAAATTGAAGAATAAGGAGTGGATATTTCAATGACCATACCAACTTGGTTTAGACGTACGCGACAAAAGCTATTAGTGATATTTATGTTCCCATTTAACAGGAATAGTGGGGATATCCCACTGCAATTTCTTCACTACACACAACAAACCAAGTTTGAACATAATCTAAATCAAGATTTGGAGTACCTTGCCGGGCATGATACTGTTTTTCTATGGGTATGGTATGTACCAGTATCGGTGCGTTACAGAGTACCACTTTGGATTCCTCGTTTAAAAAAAAAAAGAATTTTTCTAATGCAAAATTTGACAATTTTAAAACTCAACTTTCCATTAACAATGAAAATGATAATTGCAACGGAATGTCAAGTTCTCCTTCAAATCAACGAGATGTTACAACAGAGACAAATAGTCAAGCACTACTACAACGAATTACGCATCCAAGAAATAGGTGAAGCAATTTATTGAAGAGACTCCTATAAGCACTTACAACCTCGTGAAACAACCTTATCTGCTGTGGTTCACTGATAAAATAATTATCACAACTGATTATGAGTGAAACAATTATTCTACACAGATAACTACGTGTCTTCTTTCTAATCCAAAAACAAAAACTAAGTTTCTACAATGTTTTTCTATTGTTACCTTAGTTGATGGAAGAGAGAAATTGGATAGAGTTCTCTAATGGATGAGAGGACAATGCACCCCAATGAAAGAGAAAAAGATTGACTATAGGGAAAAGAAAACATTTTGATGCGAAAAGGCACGCTGTTAAATAAAGAAACAAATAATCTGTGTATCTCCAAAAAAAGGCAATATTGCCTAAGAAGTAAAGAAAGAGGGGGAGAGAATATATTAAAAGAGTTGTTTGGATGGCTATAACCTATTGAAAATTCGACCTGACGGCTGGAGAGGTGCCCATGTTTGTATGTGTAGATAAAACTGGTCTGTTTTAAAATATAGATATAGATATCCAAAACATTCAAGTACGCCGATCAAAAAAAAACATTCAGGTACGCAGTACAACATTAGTTTTGTGTACAAGGTTTAAAAAACATTCATCTAACCATTGAAACAAAAAAGCACAACACCAAAATTATATTCTACGGCTATAATAAGCTTGGTAATAACAGTTCAAAAACAAAACAAAACAAAAACAGTGAAAGAAATTACCTTTTTGTTGATAGATAACAAGCATTTATAGCTATAGACTGTAGTTTTTTATCAAATGGATACAGTAGTATATTGACTGTAGCCTTTGATAAAGGCTGGTGTTGCAGCGTATAACTTTTTATCTTCCCCAAATCCTTTACTCCTTCAATTTCTCCGTTCAAAAAGTCCTTCATCTTGGGGAAAAAAAAATTGGGAAGAACAGAAACAACATCATCCACCAAGGCATTGAAGAGGCGTGAAAACAGGAGAGAGATCTCCGACCTCCAATCAATGCTTGCAGCCCAGAAAAATCATTGTCTGAAGGGTTAGATAAGCAAGTTTGGAATTGATCTTCGTTTTCCTTCTATTTTTTCTAGACTTTTCATCTATTCACTGTTGGTTTGTACCGCCAATAATCACCAGAATACGCCAGAACTATTCGGTACTCCCCGGTATACACGAGAAAACTACACGAAACGAAATAAGCCCTCCTTTATGCCAGTTTATCTCTTAAACAGTACGTATTGGCCGGTACGGAACGGTATCCATAACATTGATCTAAATCCAGAACAGAAGGAAACTTCGAGTTTCTGTCCAAAGGGATTGGTAATGCTAAACCTACTCCAAAAGAAAGAAATACATACTATACAACTCCCTATAGGGGGAATATGCGTGAAAAGCTTCAGAAAATGAAGAATTAAGTACTGAAATTAAGGGGAGAGGAGACACAACATACAATCTTGTCGAGATAGCCGTTAATCGCAGCATTTTTCTCGCTAATCTCTAAATCCTTCTGCTCCAACAACGCATGAAGTTCGGAAGCTACGGTAGACAATCGCTCCATCTCTCCATCTTTCTTAGTCTATGAAAATTGAAGAACAAGGAGTGGATATTTCAATCAACACACCCACAACAATATCAAAATTGGTTTAGATAAAAACATCATAAAGTAAAGACCCAAACAGAACTCTAACAAAAGAGAAGGATAAGACAAATAAAACAAGAAAAATGATTACACATTTGAGAAGGATTTGATGCTCACGGCTTTAACTTGAGCAAGCTCGCCGCAGGGCGAAACGGACTTCTGCTTGAGGAGGGAGCGGCTCTGCTCCGCTGTAGTAGAAGCGGTACCCACCTGTGCCTTGACCGATTCGAGTTGGTTGTAGAGTTTTCTGATGAATGCGTCGGCCTTCTCTGCCACCAAAGAGGCATTGTGCAAGCAACTTTCATACTCTTCCTCCGAGAGGAACAGCGGCATGTCGTCACTCTTTTGTCGTTTCTTCTTCTTCCAAACGGATGAACCCTATGGGGAAAAAATAAAAAAACATTCCAATAAGAAACACAACCTCAAATATTAGTGAATTTCTCTTATGAGTAATGTTATACAAACTAGTAACAAAATTAACTAACTTCTAAGTCACTCTCTTGAAACAAATGGAATTGGAAGCGTTCAGGCCAATGCGTAAGCTGGCCCGACCAGTATGAGTTATCAGAAAAAGAAAGTTTCATTTTTCTTTATAAATAAATAATTATTATATTACTAAAAAGGCATAAAGGAAATGCTACCCGTACAAAAAAAAAAAAAAAGAGGCCACAAAACAAAATGGCGCACTTCCGTAAGAGTGAAAAAGCTCCAACCAAAAAATTGGTCAAGAGAGGGATAACACTCTCTTGTCCCAACTATACTAAGCTATTCACCAAAAAAAAAAAATGGTCTTAAACAGAGGCTTTTCGACCCCTTCAAGACATCTAGAATTTCTTTCGCGCCAAATAACCCACATCAAGCAAATAGGAATCATGGCCCAAGGTCGCTTCCTTGTTTTTCCCACTCTAGTACCTCTCCGAACAATTATGAGTTCCATCACGCTCCTTGACAGAGCCCACTTGATACCGAACCAAGAGAACACCAAAGACCACAACTCCCATGCAAATGGGCAATGAATAAGGAGGTGATCAATCGTCCCTGCATCCCTCTTGCACATACAACACCAACTTACAATGATTCTCCGTCTTCTAATCAAATTATCAACAGTAAGAACCTTGCCTTGAGCCGCGCACCAAACAAAAAAACTCACTTTTATTGGTGCTGGAGTTTTCCATATAGCTTGCCAAGGAAAGGATGGATCACCCAAAGTACTTGTATTGTCAATAGTTTTCCACATAACTCTTGATAAAAATATTTGACCTGAAAGGAACCTGAAGTAGAAAGATTCCAACGCATCTCTTCCTCCCCTTCTCCTAGCCCTCGAGCACCAAATACTTTAGGGCAGACCTACTTAAAAAAAGTTCTTGCTTGCAGGACTATCTTATCATTAATTAGGGCAATCTGGGCATTAACATCTCAGAATAAGAAACTTTTAGACAAATAATAACAAACATTTAAAAAAAAAAAAAAAACCCCTCTACAATCCATATTAGTTTGATTAGAAGAGCAATTCATCATCAACATGATAGTGAGCAGTCAATAGCCACTTTCCAACCCTATACAACAAACATTGTGAAACATTCAATAAAGCCACAAAAAGGTGCTTATCATGAGTAACTACGGGTTGCATATGTATTCCCACGTAATTTGGGCATCAAGCTCATAGGCTGTAGTCAATGTTCACACAAGGCTACCAAAACAATCCCAAATATGGAATTCAAAACTTACTTCAGATTTGAAACGTAAATTGCAGCAATCAATTGAATACAATTCAATCAGAAGTATACAATAACCTCAAGTTTCCAGTAGCCCTAGCTCAAATATGAACAGCGGGATCTGAATGTGTGTGTGTGTGTGTATGTATATATATATATATATATATATATATATATATATATATAGAGAGAGAGAGAGAGAGAGAGAGAGAGAGAGAGAGAGAACACCCCGATCGATGGAGACTGAGTTGGGGGGGACGCGTCCGGAGAATTTTGGATCGGGGGATTAGTAGTTAGGGCAGCTTTGTCAGGGGAATTACTGAGTTTTTTTTTTTTGGGTTTGTTCAGTTGTGGGGATATTGTAGATTGTATGGAAATTGATTTCAAAAAAAGTGAAAGTGAAATGAAGTGAGGAAAATGAAATTCATTTTTTCTGTATGTGTTCCGTTGATAATAAATAAGAAATTTATTTTTCTGTATGTGCTAGATTGAAAATAAATTTTGCAGAAAAATAAGAAATCTATCTTTTTGGCAAGACCAATTTGCAAAAATGTATTTTTCAATGAAAAAAATTGGAAAAATTTTAAAATGACACATAAACTTTACACCAAATGTCACAGAGATGCCTGAACTTAAATTTATTTTAATTAAACACATGTACTGACAAAATTCACAAATTTAGGACTTGTTTAATAACCTAAATTCAGCACTTAATACTGAATCAATTAAGTAATAAGTGATTCAGTAGGTTTGATAATCACATTTCATATTACTTAACAAATTAAGTACCACTTAAAATATAGGCTAAAAAGTTGAAAAAAATTAAATAGTTTTGAGCTACTTAATTCTGGCTGAATTTTTGTGTACTTATATTCAACCGTCATACCACCACCACAACCACTTCCACCACCACCACCACTACCACCAGCTCCACCACTCTACCACCACCACCTCCACGACCACCACTCCTCCTCCACCACATCACCACCACCACCACTCCCTCCACTACCACCACCACCACTACATCACCACCACCAACTCCACCACCACCACTTCCTCCACTACCACCACCACCACCACCAGCTTCACCACCACCACCACCACCACATCACCACCACCAGCTCCACCACTCCACCACCACCACAACTCCACCACAACCACTACCATCACTACACCACCACCACCACCGCTCCTACCATCACCACCACCACTCCACCACCACCGCCACTCCCCCACCACCACCATCACTACACCACCACCACCACCACCACCACCACTTCCTCCACCACCACCACCACCACCACCAGCTCCACCACTCCACCACCACCACCACCACCACCACTCCACCACTACCATCATTACACCACCACACACCACCGCTCCTATCACCACCTCCACCACTCCACCACCACCAACACCACCGCCACTCCACCACCACCACCATCACTCCGCCACCACCACTACTAGAACTCCTACTACCTCCACCACTCCCCCACCACCACTCCACCACCATTACCAAAAGTATATTGTGACCGTTAGTAAATTAAGATAGAATTGAAATTAAATTAATTCATCATTTTTTTAATTCAGTACTTAATATATTTATCAAACAGCTTTTCAGCTTAAAATTTTCAGCATTCAGTTTCCAGTACTTAATTTTTCAGCTTTCAGTTTCAGTTTCAGTTTTCAGTTTTATCAAACAGCCCCTTAGACACCTGAACTTAAGTTTATTTCAATTAAACACTTGTACTAACAAAATCTCCAAATTTAGACCCCATCGTTATACTCCGTCCCAAAAATTGCTGACATGGCATCTCGAACCCGTTTAAGTTGCCTCACAGCACATGTTTCTAATAAGGAACGATGGTTGAAGTGAGGGAGAAGGTGGAACAGTAGACAGACTTCTAGAGAGAGAAATTGAGGGAAATCAATTATGTTAAGATCATTTTCTCTCCAAACCATGTTTTTTTGCCCAAACTCAATTCTTCTTTCTATTCGGCATACTTCTAATGATGGGTTTCGCTTGGATGCATCGTTCCCTGTTGGAAACATGTGTAATGGGGTAACTTAAATGGGTTAGAGATGCCATATCAGCAATTTTTGGAACGGAGTATAATTGTGGGGGTTTAAATTTGAAAATTTTGTTAGTACAGGTGTTTAATTAAAATAAACTTAAATTCAGGTGTCTAAATTTGGGGATTTTGTTAATACATGTGTTTAATTGAAATAAATTTAAGTTCAGATGTTTCTGTGACATTTGGTACAAAATTCAGGTGCTATTTTGAAATTTTTCCAAAAAAAATCTATAATCTTCCTAGTAACTGAATACATGCAACTGAACGAGGCTTAACACCCAATATTTTATCCTAAGCATCCAAAATATAATAATCAAAATTGAATAATCAAAAATTGTCACATCATCTTTTGGTTATCCATTTAAGATATTGTTAAGGTTAGTAATATAGAGATCTACAGTGTAATAATCAATTGGATACCAAAACTAAAAACTAAACAATTCTAAAAACTAAAAAGCTGTGATAATAATTTGAATACTCTTTTTGAAACAAATAAAGGTTTTTGAAAATCAGTTTATTGAAAACAAATTTGAAAACAAATTTTTTTAAAAACTGCTAAAAAAATTTCTGTAAAAATAGTTTTTAAATTTTCAAAAAAAAGGTTTCTAAATAACATAGTTTTTAAAAATTATTTTTTGAAAACATTGTTGAGAGAGGGAGGAAAAAAAAAGGAAGAGAGAGAATATTTTAGTGTAATGATTGGTGTACTTGATTGAGAAATTGTGAGGACCATTAGTTTTGATTAATTAGCAAAAAGTTGATAGATTTGATTATTCAAATGCCAAAATTTGATGAGTTGCTAAGGGGTTGCTAAATTTGATTATTTCAATGTGAGCACTTTTTAGAGCAAATATTGCTAATTTTAGTAACCTTTAGGTTTTAATTATTACATTGTAGATGCTCTTATTGTATCAATTTTAGCTCTTTTCACTATATTTTTTTTTCATATTTGAGCATTATCTCTCTATTACAAAATGAACATATGAATAATTTTTTTTATAGAAATGCTATTTTTTTGCCGAGATATCATTATGCGATTCATATTTAAAATATTTAAAAATTCTCTTTTAATTCTATTGATTTAGAATCATTAACTATAACCATAAAGTTGAAGTGGGCCCTAAATAGTAAATAAATTATTAGGGTAGGGGTATAGGGGTAATGATTAGAGAGAAATACAGATAAAAAGAAAAATAATAATTAAAGATAGGGATAATGAGTGGATTTTGGAGTAGGGTAATAATTTAAAGTCCAAATCCAAAAAACCTAACCGAACAAGACATATTTGTCATAAATTACTCATATGTAAATGTTCTATCAAAATTTGTGCCGTCATTGAATTTAGATCTTAATTGACAGAAATACCTTTCAAAAATAAGTTAATATATTCATGCATTGTTTTTCTCATTATTTCAATTTCAATTGGGTTTGTTGACTAATTTTAATTAGTATTTTGTTAATTGAATTATTGGTTCTTGTTATCTATTTTCTTTAAATTTTGGGGGCTTTTATGTTCTCATACCATTTATCAACTTGATTATTTATTCCTTGGTATTTATTTTACAACTACTATTAGAATTTATTTCCGTGGACTTATTTTTCATTGTTTTCCTTCTCCATTTCTCATGTTTCTTTACATAGTGAACTTTTGAAAAATGTGATACATTTTTTTTTAAAATTTTCATTAGTTTTTAAGACTTTATTCATAAAAGGGTAATCCTATATAAAACTGTGAATTTACTATATGCAGCTTGTTTAAAAATAAATCACTTTCGGACAAAAATGCCCTTAAAAATGGACAAAATAAGCCCTACTATTACTAAACACAACCACAAACATACAAGCACATATAACTCTAACCCATTTCCCTCCATTGGACCTCTTCATCTTCTTCAGCCACAAGGCACATACAGTGTGGGCTCCCACGCCCGATGCCGTGTCCCTCCATTGAAGGATTTTTGAATGGAATGTTACAGTCACCACCCGAGTTTTTATAAAATAGTTTGCCACCCAAGAAACCTTGAACTAAAAAATGATATTTGAGCTTGAAAATAAACGAGATTTTGAGCTCGGAAGCCAAGTTACAAAAAGGGAAAGCCAAGTTACGATACAAGAATCGGTCTCTACCAAATACTTGCGGGACTTTTAGAAAATACTTATATCCTCAACTTTAAAACAGTTAACAAGTCACAAGTGTGGTGTAGGCATGTGCTAAGTGTACAGTATATACACGAACAAAACAAAGGCAAAAGCTTTCTGTAATGTACAAAAAGAATGCAGACTGTCAAAATTGCAAAAGATGGAAACAAATCTCCAGCGCCGAGCTCCAGTTCCCAGATCAGCTTTGCAAAATGCTTTTGATTATTCAAACAGTGGACTAATTAGTACATATGCATGAAAAATGATTTTCTAGAATTTTTAGGATGCAAATCTAAATGGAACGGTAGGAACAATATCAAAATGAATGAGTAAATGCTTGAAATAAATGTTTAAGCCCCTACACTCTACTGATGTTTAGGAAAATCAATGGGTTCTGGAGCACATCCCTAGTGTTGGGGAAGGGATAACCAGTGATGTGCAAGATCAGGCTACATTTTCTTAACAACAGTGGCCTGTGATTGCACTACCCAACTTGTAACACTGTTTTATGCCTTCTAGTTTCCTCAAAACAATATAAACCAATAATGACCTTTCTGGATGTTTGATCAAGACTTTGAGGCTTGGTTTGAACGGTTATTGGGATGGTTTGGGTTGGAAAGTGGTGAAAGAAAGTCTTTAGGATGAAGTAAGGAAAGAGTGAGAAATTTTGGGAGTTGAAACAAGACTTTTCTCTCAAAACGCAAGGTATTTCAAAATTTTCTTCAAGTATATGTTTGGAAAATTCTAAAATATGAGTTGCAAGTATTCTTAAGAGAGGTTTCAGGATTGGAAGAGTTGAAAAGATTGTGTGTATGGCTCAAAGCACTTGTATTTATAGGAAAAAATGGTTGAGGAGCATTTATGCTAGCCTAGCTTTTTATGAGAGCCGGCTGCATGATTGGTAAGGTCATGATGATATTCTTACAACAGTCAGAACTGTCATCAATGAGGCTCAACACCAGCACTGGGGTTGAAATGCCCAGTGCTAGGCAGGTTTTGAGTTGGATTTTGGCTTTTGGATGTTCCAAGCTCAAAGTCATTGATCAAGCTTCCAATTCTTACTAGTGATGGCAACAGGGTAGATCGGAGGCAAATATCGACATATCCAAATCCGAACCCTGTACTCATCCCTTGAATCCACCCTGATCTCTGATCGGATATATTTTTGGGTACTCCATCCCCACCCCACGGTTGAAAGTATCTGTCTGGCCAGTGTTGACCAACTCCAAGCCCATTATCGTCTCTACAAGAACTAGGGGTATTATGTTTTTGCAAGCCCTCATTTGAGAAGCAATGCTTACCAAGCTAGATCTAACCCTCTCATCGCCAGAAACTAGCATATAGGCAGCCAATGCACAGACTGAAAGGGCAAATCGACGGTGAGCCTACAAAGCACGATTCTCCAAGTCTCCGTCCGAGCTTTATAACTCATGAGAAGCAATGTTGAGAGTGGTCAGCAAAAGACTCGCCATTCGCTCTTGAAGTGGAAGAATGGCGAGTACATGGGAGGCAAAGCCTCGAAGATAAGCTTGATATTCTTCGACGGTTGGGCACAACTCGTCATCGCCAAACCGAAAGACATGTATGGTAGGATCCCAGAATCGGAGAGCGGCTTTGAGGAGCTCAGGGCGCAGCCCCACATGTTGAAGGTCTTCGATTGAGGCCAGACCGTATGATCGAGAGTTCCCCCAATCGATGGCCCCAAATTGCGTCAACCAAGGTTCGAGTAAGTCTGGCAGAGGGTTATCCATCGTGAAAGCTAAGAGAGCTCTGGTTTTAGAGGAGTGGTATGTGATTACAATGTAGCCAGCACTTCCTATTTATAGGCAAGAACCTCAAAATATCTACCTCAATTCACATGTCGGAGTTAAAGACCATGCCTTGGTATCTCACCATGTAGAGACTTGCAAATTATTATATTTTCTAAAATCATTTAAATATGTGGAAGATCGTATTTTGAGGTTGTAATGATGTTTGGAAGTGTTGGTAGCGATTGGGGTTTGATTTGGTGACCGTTGGAAAATTTTCATTTTTATGCCCAGCAAGTACAGGTACTTCATTTTTCCAGTATAGGTATCCAGTGTCCAGAGCTTGGACAATTTGATGTTTGAAGGTTCCAGTACAGGTACCAAATTTTTCAGTACCGGTACCCACTGTCGTTTTTCAGAAAATTCAGCACACTTTTTGGACCACTATAAATACCCCCTTTACCCTTTTTCACACCCAAACCCGCGAAATAACCCTAGAAACACCCCCCTCTCACCCACCCCACTCCAATCTTATCCAAAACTCTTGATTTCAACCTCCAATCTACCGGTACCCACTGTCGTTTTTCAGAAAATTCAGCACACTTTTTGGACCACTATAAATACCCCCTTTACCATTTTTCACACCCAAACCCGCGAAATAACCCTAGAAACACCCCCCTCTCACCCACCCCACTCCAATCTCATCCAAAACTCTTGATTTCAACCTCCAATCTTCAAGATCCAAGGGTTTTCTACTTCAAAATCACTTGAATCTCACATTTGGTAAACAAGAGGTAAACTTTGTGTCCTTGCTCTCATTTTTCGGCACTCACCCACGTTTTTCTCTCTCTCCTCTCAACTATTTGTTGATCCTTACTTGTTTGTCTTGTTTTTGGGATTATACCTACCCTAGATCCTATATCTAAGCTTGGGAGGAGCTTATCTTTAAAGATTTGGGCTCAATCCACTTGTTTCTCCTTGGGTTTTGCTCAAAACCCATTTTGGTAGGGATTTTTCTCTTCCTCTACATGTATTGTGGTGGTTATGTGTGATACGGCCGGATGTTTATTTTGCAATGTATGGTCGAATGGAATGTTTTATGGCTTGAGGATTGCATATTCCTTGAAAATGATATAGTTGCCTTACGATACTTTCTTATTCGGTGCAATGGTTCCAAACTAGACAATAAAGCAATTGAAGGCTCAGTGACATTCCTGCAACAAGCTATGTGCAAGAATAATGCAATGTACACATCAACGTCATTGGTGTCCTCTTATACTCTACAACTATAGACGAGTCTATCTCGTGATATTCGGATGCTGCCAGAATCCTCAGATTTCTTTTCGAGGATGTATCCTTGTTTGAATCGACTAACACTAAGAGATGTCAAAATAGTCTAAGCCTTTGACTATTTCGTTCTCGAAATCTCAACTTTGAACTTGGAACAACTCGGTGTAGATGAAATGATACCGGAACCAAGGCAGCGTAGGCGATACAACACCATAGCCTAAACGGTGTACGTGCGGTGCACGATAACCAAAGTGATATAAGCATCACGACATTCTCTCTGTTGTTCCTTGTTTTCTGTTCGAAACCTCGATTGGGTATTTAGACAAGGGCTTAGAAAGTCTTGATTTCCCAAAGTCTCGCTGATCTAAGGACTTTGAAAATTGATAACGTGCACCATCGAGATGCACGAATCTTCATCAGGCCATAGCAGCGTCCTAATAAGCATAAGACAGACTCGAAAGAGAGACAACCTAGAAGCCTCCCTAAACATGCTCCTACGCAAAACGGTATATATGTATAGTGCATGCGATAGGGAAAACAGTAACACATAGATAGTATATGGGAGTTAGATGTACGTAGATCTTACTCTGCGGGTACCTGTCTTAGTTTGGAGAGTTCTAGTACTTTTGTATATGCAAAGGCTGGTTTTGGCTTGTAACAGGTTCCTTGGACTAAGGCCAAGATATACCTCCCGCTGCCAGCGTAACCGCAGAGCAACAGTCGAACAGTAGAATGACTTATCATCTTCGAAGGTTGTTGGGCATTCGGGGTCTCCGGGCTCCGGTAAATCTTGCCGGCTTGCCAAAATGCTCCAACGCGGCTATTCAACATCGATGCAAGTGAGATGCTAGAGAAATTGATTAATGGAATAGAATCACAAATTCACAAATGCCGTTTCAAATTTGGCTCTCTTTATCAATCAATACTTAGAGGAAAGTACACAAGAGAACAATCAAAAAAGCCCCAGTCAGGATGGCCGAACACAAGGGTCTTGTTAAATCACCAATCCTTTCTTTAGCAGCTTGAAGCTTACTATTTTGACAGACTTTTGTGAGATTATTCTCAAGCGTATTAAAATCTAAGTATAGACCAATATTGATTCGATCCCTAGTGGAGTTGCCACCGTGGGCAACGTGCCCTAAAAGATGTAAGAGGGATCGAGGGAGCGCTAGCAGGACGAGCGCTTGATTCAGAGTCGCCACTTGAGTTTGAAGGTCCGACACCGAAGGAACCGAACTTGAAAAGCTCGCTGAGCTATTTGATTTGAAAAAGTGAAGGTACCAATCCGTCATAACTATATCTGGCTTCGGGAGCCAGGTTACGAGAGGGGAAGGGTTTAAATGCATCTCTCTCGCCCATTCCAGAGATCGGTTCCTACTTAGGCATTTGTGAAAACACATGCGATTCTGTTTGATTTAATCAGTTCTTTAGCCAATTAGGGCAAGGGAATAGTTTAATGGGGATTAAAGCTGTAATATTTTGTAGGATGTGATAGATAGCATGGATGTGAAAGTAGTAAATAGGGTAAAGGCCAGGTTCTGTTTAGCAGAGCAAACTCGATGCACTGTATTGAATTAACGTGCACGAGAAAGAATCTACATGCACTGATCCAGTTCACGTGGATCACTACATGTGATTCAAACCTGCGTGCGTGAATCCCACACATGTGCGCACGCGTTTGCTCTACTCACAGTCTCTATTTTTATCATCTTCTGGGCTCTGGTTAGACCAGTACACACCCAGGACAAACCAAGCAGTTATAGGCAGCTACTATACAGTTTAAAGGCTAAAAAGTCTTACAAACTAACAAAACACCCCATAAACAGTGTGAGGACAAAACAGTGGCCTAAGGCAAAGATACCAATGCAAGGCCAGCCACAGGTCAAAGACTGACCTACGCGCGCGGGTAAGCCATAGGCGCGTGCGCGTCGGAACCAATTAACCAGTGCTTGGTTTACATGTTTATGGGTTCTGAGACATGTCCAGAAAGACCCCAGTTGATGCAGGGTAGAACTATGAAATGAAGAACAAACGTTCAACAAGGACAATTACAAACGGGATAGATATAGAGAAACTCTCTCTAGACTCTTTATTAATCAATAATAATCAAAAAACATCCAGCTCTAAGGTTTGCAACTCCTTAAATACGATGCAAACCCTAACCCTACTAGGAAAAGGAAAAAAAACACCAATTCTGGAAAGTTCCGAAATTGTTACATATTCTAAAAATATAAGAAAAAATAAAACTTCTCCAACAAGAACGAATGTTATTGGACTTTCCTATCAAAAGTTATAACCAAAAAGATTATTTCCTAAAACGGCAAATTTGGCCCTTCGAAGCCCCAAACGACCGAAAAAGTCTAAAAAACACACGGCACATGGCCAAAGGCGATGTGTCCTGACCGTTGGACCGTTCCGGATTGAATCCAAGTGGGCCCAATTCAAAAGGCCTCGGTTAGTTATTTACGAAAATACCGACTAGTAGGCCTTGGAATGCTTGGACTGATTTAGGTGGTACTCCTCCTCTATGCGCACCGCATCATTCTCCTCGACTAGAAAGAAATTCGCCCTTGAATTGGCATCCTCATCAGAAGAACTATCACCCCGGAATGGGACTAGATGTTTGATGTTATACATATCGGCGGTACGAACATGGCTGGGAAGCTTCAAACGGTAGGCATTCGGATTAATCTTCTCAATAACCTCCACAGGACCAATCTTATGGGCCTTTAGCTTTTTATACTCCCCCTCTAGAAATCGGTCCTTTGTAAGGATAGCATAAACGAAATCACCAGCAGTAACATTGTGCAAATGTTGCTCAGTATCCTTATGAATGTGCTGCAGATCTCTCATAAATTCCTCAGGTTTCCCACTGGCTCGTTTCGGAAACAGGAGCCAAATCAATCGGGGCGCATGGATTGAAACCATAAACAATCTGGAATGGGGAGAGACCCGTGCTCCGATTGACCGTATGGTTGAAAGCAAACTCAACTTGGCATAATTTCTGATCCCAACTCCCACGATGGTTCGCATACAAGCTACGGAGTAAATTGCTCAAAGAACGGTTTACCACCTCAGTTTGGCCATCAGTTTGAGGGTGATAAGCCATGCTAAAATCCAGTTTGGTGTTCGCCATCCTCCACAAGTAACGCCAAAAATGGATCAAAAACCGTGTGTCATGGTCAGAAACAATGGACTGGGGTAGTCCATGCAAGCGATAAATCTCCGAAAAATATAATTGGGCCACCTTGACTGCATCGGTCGTTTTCTTACAAGCGATGAAGTGAGCCATCTTGGAAAGTCGAAGAAAAAGAACGCGCAACAAGAACAATCACGAACAAGTATGAACTAGAGGTACTCCCTCTACGAACACACAATAATGTGAAATAATGTCAATTTTCATTAATTCAATCATAAAACAACTCCATTTTAATGTCACCCTACAACTTATTTTATACTAAAAACCTAAGACCGAAAAGGAATCGGCAAAACAGGAAGCTGAATCCTGGTGAATCGCTACTTAACTCAACATTACTAAAATCAAAAGATTTGATCTCAAATCTCAATGCTAGATAATAAAAGAAAACTTGCCAAAATAAGTGGCACTCAAAGCGGACTATTCAGAAATAATTTATAACCAAAATAATAAAAATAAATATCTATTTCTTAAATAATAAACAATTTTCACTCTGCATCATTCTCTTTGGCTTGAAGAAACTCGTCCTCGAGTTTATATAGTTGAATTCGTCAAAACTTATCCGCATCAAGCTTGTACTTCAGATTTATTTTTCCAAACCCAAATTCCAAAGAGGAATCTTCGAAAATTAAAGGATCAACTTTCAATATTAGGCTTGAAACCCATTATGTGTTGCTCCCACAGTCTTCAACGATTAGATGGCTAAAGGTGAGTCATATACCCTTCATCGGCGACTTCTACTTGAGAATGGAGGTAAGGGATGGTGGACGGCTTTGGACTGTGTGTTTGCCGGAGCTAGTTGGATCTGGTGGGTGGGTGGATATCTCAAGGAAATTTTGAGAGTTTTGTGGATGGAAGAGCCTGGGTGGTATGATCGACGGTCGTTCCTTCATTGATGTGGTGAACATTCGCAATTGGCTGGTAAATACTGTAGAGGTGGTGGAAAAGGGGAGAAAGTGACAGGGGTGTGATGTGGAGGTTAGGGCGGAGTCCACCCAGAACACTTCTCGTTTTTTGGGGAGGTGTTTGGTGGGTAGGATTGAGGAGGGGGGTTCTGCGCAACCAACAGCCATGGAAGATTCAAGCCTAATATTGAAAATTGATCCTTTAATTTTCGAAGATTCCTCTTTGGAATTTGGGTTTGGAAAAATCAATCTGAAGTACAAGCTTGATGCGGATAAGTTTCGACGAATTCAATTATATAAACTCGAGGACAAGTTTCTTCAAGCCGAAGAGAATGATGCAGAGTGAAAATTGTTTATTATTTAAGAAATAGATATTTAGTTTTATTATTTTGGTTATAAATTATTTTTGAATATTCCGCTTTGAATGCCATTTGTTTTGGCAAGTTTTCTTTTATTATCTAGTATTGAGATTTGAGATCAAATCTTTTGATTTTGGTAATATTGAGTCAAGTAGCGATTCACCAGCATTCAGCTTCTTATTTTGCTGATTCCTTTTTGGTCTTAGGTTTTTAGTATAAAATAAGTTGTAGAGTGACATTAAAATGGAGTTGTTTTATGATTGAATTAATGAAAATTGATATTATTTCTCATTATTGTGTGATCGTAGAGGGAATACCTCTAGTTCATACTTGTTTGTGATTATCCTTGTTACGTGTTCTTCTTCTACAACACGCTTCCCTGCATCACCAATGGTACTCCACAGCAACAGGTATGAATACTAACTACAAACTAGCAAATTTAACTAAGGAAAGCAATAAACTGATTGTTAGCATACTTACAGTGACCTATATACAAAGTAGAACACAAAACAACAAGGCACCAATCCCCACGCAAGACCTGCGCACGCAGCCACAAAGTGGCACGCGCTTACTAACGATCGGCGCGCGCTGGTCCTTGCTACTTCAGCTTTTGAAACCTTGCCAGCTTTAGGGCCAGAGTATGGTATTAATTACCAGCCTTGACCCCACCAGCCCCCCTCAGAGATCAAAACAGTAAGCAGTACAAAGGTGTTATACCTTTGGTTTTTTGGGTTTGAAAGAGTACTGAGCTTTAAAAGGGTGTTGGATGGTGGTGTTTGATTTGTGGAAAACAAGTGTGTTGCTTGTTAAAGTTTTTCTTTTGCAAAGAAGGGATGAACAAAAGCCTAGGGTTAGAACCACGTGATGCTAGGCCAAGCCTTTTTCTATCTTATCTGAAAAAATCTTTCTTTGGAGTATAATAGTAACTTTTTTGTTGGAAGAAGCTTTCTGGGCATTCAAGTCGTGTTTGAATTGCATATCGTAACACTAATTTTCACTTGCCCACCTTTAATAGGAGTGTGAACACGATTCACACTATTCGAGACCGCGATAACATTTGCCGAGTCGGTGGCGGCAAGAAAGTTCATCTGCTACCTCCTTATGATAATTAGGGTGACCAAAAATTAAAAATGTCAGTGATGAACGGTTTCAAGAATTTCGTTCCCTAATGTTGGATCGAGACCCCGACTCGGATTCACACCTCTAAGTATAAGCACAAAAATAAATCAAGCACAAACGAGAGATATCCAAGGAAAACCTCCTTGTACATATTCACACATATACAACTGAAAAAATCTCTTCAGGAGAGCTACAAACCGGCTTCCCCACTCCTCTCTCTCTCTCCCTCACTTTGGTGGCTCTTCGACGGAGTATCCAAGCATCTCCGAGGAGCACCGATTGTCCACTCACGTCTCTGCACACTAGCTCACTCTCTACTCTCTCACTCACGTCTCTCCACACACAATGCACACTGCCTAGGCATTGTAAAATAGGGAGAAGAAAAAACCTTGGGTCCCATTTGGGGTGGACTCCAACAATCAGCCCCTCCACTCCAAGTGGGTAATTGTTAAACCCGTAGCGCTGTTCAATCCAGCTGCAATCTTGCAACACTAGCATGTCTGCATCCCCCGCCGAACACCAAACCGAGATACACAACTCACCAATCCGGGATAGGCGCCGAACACCAAACCGAGATACACATCTCACCAATCCGGGATAGGCGCCAATATGCTGCACCCCCTCACCAGGTGCCTGCATCCAATTGGAACGGCCCACTTGGGGCGAGCGTGAACTGGAGTGTGCCAGGTTTAGGGCCGCATTGGACCCACTTTGGGATAAACACTGGGCCCGTAAACACCCCCCTCTGTCAGTTAGGCTTTAGCATGCCGCTTCCAATAGAAAAAATCATTGACCCAAGCCTAAGCAAAGTTTAAGTTCTCTGAATACATAACTACAAAGTATCCAACACACAAATCCGACTTCTGTTTAAGATGTCAGGAATTCTATAAACCATCATATGATACAGATCACACGCTATACACGTGTCCAGCTGCTCCAGCATTTTCACCCATTTTACAAACGTAGTCCCATACGAACAAGAGGAAAACTTGAAATCAAGTGTTTCACCAGGCACACAGTGATTTTATACAAGCCCGGAGTGCCTCCACCATCAGTGTATACGTACCACTACAGCATCACAATCATATTGCAGAATCAACATATTGACTGCAAGCTATACCCTTAATAGAAAATGCTTCGACAAGCTTAGGAAAGAGCTTAGAAAGCATGATCTTGAACCCCATAGAACTCCCCTGTTGATTTTCTTCCTCGCTGTTTCGGTATCCAAAAGCAAAGCCAACTGGAGCGCCTTCCATATATGCTTTACAAGCAGACAAAATATCTTTGGACCTCCGGCTGAAGTGTTCCTCCACCAATGCCTCAAAATGCTGCATCAAGTAAGAAAGAAACTACTCAAAACTCATGAAAAAGATGCATTAAACCTTTAATGTCATTTCGGTCTTCGTCAAATGGCTAGGGCTTTGGCAATTTGGCAGAGTGATTTAGAATTGGAATGCGTTGTTTAGCTTGTTAAAATTACATCTCAAATGTTAGAATCAACTAAACTAGTTAGTTGGATGCAAGGGACTTCTCAACATCTCATAAGAACAAGATTATCCTCCCAGTTTCTGTTTACAAATAAATGGCATGATTACCCTTAGAGTGCTTTTTTCATTATAAAAACAAATCACATAATTGGAAAGGAAAAAAAGACCGAGAAATGATACTGCACATGCAAAAAAGACTGGACCTAAAATCAATCGAATCTTGGATTTGTCTAGCAGGATATCCAAGTGACCCCTACCATAAAAATGGCACTCTTATCAAAGCTCAAAGATTTATATAATGCGAAACTTTCCAATGTTGTAAAGATTTTTATTACAGTCCACTAGTCCGGATGTATTATTGTTAATTACAGTTCAATAATGAAAATGACTGCAGACTCTAGAGATAAATATTGTACCTTGGGTGGTTTGCGTAGTAGGTACAACATGGACTTGCAGCTAACGAGAAATGCATTTTCATTGTAGCTCACTGAGTTCTTCTCCCCCTCTGCTCTTCCCAACTGCTTATCATATCCAGCTTCATTGAAGTACGGCTTTTCATTAAGCACGAGAGCCTGAAGGGATAGGAGAACTTGGAGAATAGTGGAGCTCCCTGGATTCCATACTTCAGTTCCACTGCCCGTCCAAGTATTTAGGAGACTAAGACAAACTTTTCCAGACTCATACAAGTTAGGGTTGACACGTAGACCACCGGATTTATAGTTCACCAACTGCATAAAAAGTAATGTCCACAAACATCAACCAAACAGGGTTTTCAAAAGATTTCAAGACAAAATTGACTTTGCGCTGTTTGAGTGCCATGTGCAATTCCAGACTACTCACAGGTGGTTCTTGAGGATATTCGGGAGGAAGGAAAATATCAAAGAAGAAAAGTCCATCATGGTATGGAGTTCCAGGTGCACCAACGATGGCTACCCGCATCAAATCCATCCTTTCCTCATAGGTACGGACATAAATCGTCTCTGCAAAAGTTACAAAACAGATCCTAGTACAAAACATAGCCTTCCAAATCTCATATGCAAAACCTAGCGACCAAAAATTGCATATTGCAATGTTCATAAAAATTTATATCATGGCTATAATTCTTGACATTAACATACGCAATTTGGTTGCTTTTACAGATTTTCAACTTTTCTATTCTATTCTCCCTTTTTTTCTTCAATTTAAGAGTTTCGATTACACATCTAATGAGATTGTTGTTTTGTGAACGATTTCATGCAAAAAAGTTTTAAAATTCTAAAACAATAACCAAGATAACCTACCAGGAAGATGATTACATTGTAAAACTAACATAAAATAACATACCAGGAAGATTTTTCTCCAGCATGCTCCATTCTTGCTGAACCTTTTTCAACCAACCTCTTCTTACCTAGGGAGAAACGAAGGAGCAAAAACCAGTTATGCCATTTTGTTGTATGCATTAACCAACACTTGAAAGGAGTACATAGGTTGTGGTTTACCTGAGATAAGGTCAATCCCTTGCCAGCACCATCAACAAAGTGGTGGTCCAAGCAACCAGTAGCCATATCAAACTGCTTAAACGGTTGTGGGTATGCTCTATCTGATGTGAATGGAGGGGCTCTCTCTTCTTCAATCTTGAAGGGTTGCTGCAAATTTGCTGGTCCCTCAGTGCATAGGTTGCAAGATCCCAGCAAATCTTCCTCTCTGTTAGACTCCAAGTTCTTTCCCTCTTCTAAAGCAAGGTCAGAGTTATATGAGACTGATGTGGAACCTAGGGATCCATATAGACTCCCCATAATGCTATTCAAAATCCCAATAGCAGCTTGAGGGAGGGAATGGGAACTAGAGTCCAAAAAATCCTGAGCATTAAAATTGAAATTTTAGTTTTTAGCAGGTGAACTGTCTTATAGCAGTTGGTTCAAGATTGTAACTATATTCCTGAATTTATAAGAAGTCCCACAAAAAGGGATTGAACCCCAGTTCAGTAATTTCATTATGCTCCATTCATGTGCCTAGATGAGACAAGATGACAAATGGAAACTTGAAATCATGTAACAGTTAGGTGTTGGAGACTACCGAATGGACATAATTGTTGCTTCAGTTTCCCTTAGAAGTATAGCACAATTTCACTCCTTACGTTACATATGTTCTTACAAATGTAAGTATTTTCATAAATGTGTTGCAATTTCACTCCTTTCATTAGAAAGTTAAACAATAGTTCGTGTAAATATTTGTACATATATTTATACACAAGTATAAAAATGAAAATATGTTTAGCTGCGTCTACACACACACACAAATGGAGAGAGAGAGAGAGAGAGAGAGAGAGAGAGAGAATCACCTTCCCCTTGGGATGCAAAGGTTGTTTGTCATACTCGGTCATCTCTTGGGTCACTTGTTCAGCATTTTCCCCATGAAGCACAGGAGTAGGAGATGAACCTTCATATTTATCCATTCGGAAGATTTCAAAAGGTGCAACCTGGAAATTTTATCCAAAGCATTAAAATAACAATAAGCTTGCAAAACACTGACATATCAACCAGTGCGTTATATTCCACAAATGCCGCAGACTCAATCATGCATCTTCACGAACATAAATGCCACTAATGGACCTAAAAAATGTTTCAACAATATAGAGAAAGAAAAGCAAGGCAACTACCAATATATATCAATTACACAGATATACTATTAAAATAGGAATTACTAAGAATGTACGCTAACAACCTAACATTGTAAGGCATACAAGGCACTCCCTTTTGCAGAGGTATTAGTATTACCCATTTCTTAGATCCTTTCTACTGGAGGAAACTAACAAATGTTCCATCCAAATGAACAAAATCATCAAAAAGAACCATATTTAGGGCCATAATAAATTAAATATAACTAGCGTTTAAGTAAATAGTCAACAACAAGATGTACCTTGGTTGTAGGACCGTTTGCCCATTTCACCTCGACATTCCCATCTTTGAAGCCCATAACAATTCCAATACAGGCTGCATAACAATTGTTCGAGAAAACATTTTGTTCTCCACCACAATCCACATTACCCACTTTCTTTTCCTGTTGAAACACTACATCACCAATACCAAAGGAATACTCGGGGTGTTCAACCAGTTCATAAGCACTCACAGTCTCCTCCATCTGCTCTCCCATCAAATCATTCACTTGGTTTATCCCAAGACTTTCCCATTTTAGCCTCACAGTCCGTTCTTTGGCATCCACGCTTCTCACAACACCCCATTTTTTGCCACTAGGACCATCTTGATCGTCGCAGGTACCTTTTTCCACAACAAACTGCCCAGGCCAAAAATCATGGGCATCGATAGCATTGATTGGAAATAAAGAGTGGGAGTCTACTCCCATTGACTGACTTCTATCCTGCCATAGAACATCTACTTTTGTTTTTATCTTCCCAATAACAGAGATTTCTTGAAAATTTGGACTTGCCCTTTGACTCCTTTGATTGAACACTTTTTCAGATTGCTCAAGGAAAATCTGATCCATAACACCATTATGGTCAACTGTTGGAAGCATACACCAATCGCCAAGCTGCCAGTTGGCATGAGAGAAACATGACAACAAGGTCAAGTTTTTCGAATCGTTCAAAGCTGGTGGAGCGGGGCCCCTCTCACAACAACCCATAGCACAAGCAATCCAATCGACATATACCAAACCTGCTTCCACGGCACAAACGGTTGCTTCATCTCGTTTTCCCTTCCAAGTACCACATAATAACCATCTAGCTGTTTTGGAAACAGTAGGAAGCTCAACACGAACCCTCTGGCCAGGATAGTAAGGGTATTGCAAATCTTCAATTAAGTCAGGAGAAAGAGGAATGACCTTTTCTGGTCCCATTGTGGTAAACTCAGACTTCGTGCCATCATCAAACAAGATGGTGACACTATCAACTATTTTATCCACTTTTCCAAGCCACGGACCATGCACAACGTAATCCCCCACCGAAAGGGACCGGATCTTTCGAATTTCTTTCGACTCCACTTCAGTTTTTATTTCACCGTAAAGATTTTCCAAGTCCACAAGCATATCGACATTGACCACTTTGCCCATCTGTCCAGAAGGGTCAGTTGCGGAGCAAACAATGTCACCGTGTGTGAATCCCCTCTCAAAAGAGAGATAATCGTCAATCTTTCCTATGGTTTCCTCAAGGCTTGACAGAATGGTAAAGGCATGGCCCCCATACATAGTTCCAATGTCATCTTGCTCCTCACTGCTGCTGCTCTCACTGAAACTATCGAACTCACTTGATGAATCCATCATTTGGATGACTATCAGAATATATCTGCAATGAAGGCATTAAATTAGCTAAGCATTTGCAGAACTTTAGGGGAAGAAAAGGAAAGTGGCCTTTAACTGTTGAGCAAGTAGTCAACCTGTGGTCTCTAGAGCAATTCCTGATCACCAAACCGTGCTATATCCCCAAAATATCTTGAGTGCAAAATAATAACTTGAAAGGGGTGCTTGAAAAAAAAAGGAATATTTTTTTTTGATCAACAGCAATTGCATATTTCATGCAAAGCCCGAAGGCGAAGATTACATCACAATAATAGGAGTGAACCAAAACTACCAGCATCTAAGACATAAGCACTGCTGAAAGTTTTGGAGAACAAAAACTTCTAAGAGTAATATTACCCAAAATTAATAACCCGTATTCAGCAGCAACTTTGAGCAATTAATAGCTCACTCAAGGTTATATTACGAATTTATGATATTCATATTACTAAACAAAGTACCATCATTGTAAAGTATGTGAGCAAAAAGATAAGTACCTTCAATTGTTCTTTGTCCAAAAATCTTCAACAACCAACACCTTTCCCCTTTCCGATACAACGATGCTTGGGATGGATGTATTGTGGTAATGATCCGGCTAATTGTTTGACACCAAATGATAAATGGTATATCACCGTGAATCTTCAAATATGAACCTATATCTTTCGATCGATCTGCTCTTACGATGCAGAGATCTAGATAATGCCAAAGGAGATTTGCCCAAATTGAACTAAATGGAGTCTACTGAAAGACTCTTAATTGCCAAAGGAGATTTGCCCAACAAATGGACTGAAATTTCCACTAGAAGGAGAATTATAATCCTCAAAAAGCTACAATGCCAAATGGTTCTTTATTGCTGCAGTGATCTCTCAACAGAGAAACTGTGAGCTTTGCCAAAGGAGATTTGCCCGACAGAAACAGTAAATGAAACAAAGGTACTTCGGGTTTGAACTGCCTCTATTTTCCATGAGTCAAGATGGCAATTGTACACACTTCATGACATAACATAAGACCTGCAACAAAACCGGCATCAAAATTTCAATAAGTTAAGTCGTTATGCAATGAAAGATAATACCAAGTAATGCAGTTTCCACTGCTCAATTGAAAAGTACTACAAACCTAACGTTTGCTCAAACTCAATCTCACAACCTAGAGGTTATGATTAAAAGAAAAACCTAGAGGTTAGTAGTCTGAGTTTTTGTTCGCTGACCAGTGGTCCCCCTAGTTTCCATTGCTTAATTGATCCTACATTAAAAACCTTTAATATGACATCGAAATCGAGAATAAAAAAAGTATATCAAGACAAATTTAGGTGGATTTGACAAATCACATGTGACCTGATTTCGAGACTTTCAATTTTTCATGTTCCTATATGAGGGAAAGAATATCAGCAATGATATTCTCCAATTCAATTACAGTTCTTATATTGGGCATACCCTTTTCAAACCAAACATGTACTCAAAGCAGTTCAAGTTTCATTACGTATTCATGTTTTAATTCCTCCACAAATGTCCAAAACTCATTTCAATTCCAACACAATGCAAACTTCAAATACATAATCCACCTGATGACACATAAATAAGCAAATAATCCGATTGAATCAAATTCCACGATAACTTTGAACAAAAGAAAAATCCGCAGAGTAACAAAACATTTCAAGTTCAAATAATTCTAATTCCAAGAACTTGACAAAAAACTGAAACTCGTCACAATACCCAGACCTTCTCGAAGGATTATACTCATCCGTTCCTAAGAGAAATTCTAAGAACTATATATATGCTCACAATACAAACCCATCAACTATTATATAGAATTATGTGGATTTGTTGAGAGTAGAGAATTGTACCATTCAAAGTGGACCATAAGCTGATCAAATGGAACCAAACCCAGAACTTGAATCAGGGATATATATACAGGGGGACACACCAACTTTCTTCATCTTCCCCACACTTTCTTTCAGTTTTCTCAGAAAAAATAGCTGAAATTGGAGACTAACAGGAGGAGGGGCTTGGGAGTTCAGAGAGGCCAAATCCCTCCCCAAAAACCCCTTCTGTCAACCCATAGCCGAACATGGCACAATAGTATTCTCTTTCTCAGTCTTCAAGCAAGCAAGCTCTCTCTCTCTCTCTCTCTCTCTCTCTGTTGAGACGCTGGAGTATTTATTTTCTGAGTGCTTTTTTCATTTCATTTGGTATCCAATTAGATATAAGCAAATCTTGATCCCATAGGGCCAGAATATACCAACAGTATCATTCTCCCTCCTCGTATTAATGTACGTACATACATCAAGTGGTTGGCTTCTAAATGCACACATGTTTCTTCTTTGAACACCCACCAAACAATGTTTGTCAACTTTTGTTTGGATTCTGGCATTCTGCCATGGAGAGCTGAGTCAAATAATGTGCATGAAAGAGCGTGAAAGTAACTTCGGAAAACAAACCTTTTGTTAAGACTCGTACGGGAAAAAAAGAATTAAGAGCATGAGCGTATAGTTAAGGATGGGACTAGGAGGCGGCGGCGGCCGCCACGACAAGAATTTTAGAAAACGCAATTATTATATGTAAAAAAAAAATTATCTCCAACTTGTACAGTTTTGCCACTGCTAGATTTTCTTCTATTTTTTTTTTCAAGAAAGGAGACCTAAAAAAGTATTCTAAAACTAAATTTAATGGGCCAAAGTGAAATAATACAAATGATGATGTGTAATTAAGAAAAAAAACTCCACATTAATTCTAACCCTAAAATAACTTAACTTGAATTTAATTATAATGCAACTCCCCAAATTTATAATGTCACTCCCAAAAGGGAGTGCGGTTATCAATTTGGGAAATCCATATAATGATTTGGGGAGTGACATTATCTTTGTGCATACCGATACTCTGAACTATTAATGAAAGAATCATAGTAACATGCACATAAATTGAATTTAGTCTCTAGACCTGCCTTCTCTGATACCATTTGGCTTTATTTTGGAGCATGGTTCCGCAGCAAAACACGTATAGGGGGCTACTATTTAAGTGGTATTCTGAGATCAGCCACTTTGTATATATTATCAAAAGTTAGATGTGTCTCTAATCCCCCAATGATTGGAAACATGGGTTCTATTGTTGTTGTTGGAATGGCATCATTAAAGCCCAAAATTAAAATTAGTCTTTTTTCATACTCCATGTGCAAATGAAAAACATCATTTACTACAGTTTTTATTATGTTATTTTAATTTTTTCTGGAGCCGATGACTATTAATATTGTAATGCATCTTTTTATTTTTTTAGTATACATTTTCGCTACTGCTACGATAAAATCTTGATTCCGTCCTTGAGCATACTACAAAAATTACGTGTCATTAGATGGTGTACAACAACAATATCTCAAGATTAATTCTTTTATGAATTAATACTATTTTATAAAAACTCGAATGGCTAAATTTAATTAAAAAAAACCTGGTTCTGCCAATGGTCACTTACGATGTGTTTGGAACTTGAGGAAAGTGAGAAAAGAAAATGGAAGGAAAATGAGAGAAAAATGATACTATGCACAATTCTAGATTTTTTATTATTATTTTCTCTCTTCTTTCTTTCCAAATCAACAATAGAAGATAATTTTTTTAGAGATTGTCTTGTTTTCGGCTGCACAAACCAATCACAACCGTCCAAAAGTATTCTGGACGGTCCGGATTTAATGAAACTTAACTCTTCGATCTCTAGAAAAATTTCATTAACATTCGGACCATTCAGAACACTTTTGGACGGTCACGATTGAGTTATTTACAGCACAACCGAAAACAAGTTTTTTCTCTTTTTTTTAACTCTACATTCCTTTCTTCTTCTTTTTCTCCAGAAGAACCAAACAAACACTTACAGCCAATATTTTCCATCAAACAAAATCCTGGATCCGTCCTGGAAAATACCCAACAATGTTCCAAAAATGCAAAAGGTATATTCATGTGTTTGGTGTTAAGAACCAAAGCATATTCCATTCTTTTGGTGCAATCCTTAAGAGTGACTACTCACTCCAGTCTATCAACAACAAAACTCTAACTAGGGAAGGAAATCTCACACTATTAGAAGTTACAGACAACGAAAATGACTCTTTCCTAACTACGCATCTCTTTTCGACTTCAATAAAATAAAATAAACCAGGTACTTTCGACCTTTTTGCTTGGTTTTCTCTTCTCTTAGTGGATCACATCACATGCACTTTGCAATTTCTTATGCGTGCGCTCAATTTAGTCCTAATTCTGTTGACCTTTCGTGATCACAAGGGTCCATCACCTTTCATTTGACACAGATTTGGCTCTGGGGGTAGTGCCAGTGGGAGAAATTTGAAATTACATGGAGACCCCTTTAACTATCACTTTTTTTTCACAAAGATCTCCTAACATTTAAAATCGCCTATACAGACCCCCCAACTATAACCGTTAACCAATCAATGATTCAACACCCTTCGATCTGTCAAAAAGACCGTTGAGATGGAGTCAGCATGGACAATTTTTATAGACGAGGGGGTCAATGTGGGCGATGTAGAATCATCATTTCTCCTCATTCCATTAACAGAGTTAGCCAATTTTTCATTTTATATAGTTGAGAGGGTCTGTATAAGCAGTTTTAAATGTTGGGGATATTTGTGAGAAAAATGTATAGTTGATGGGGTTTTCGTGTATCTTTACCATAAAAAAGGACCCAAAAAATCGGATCATATTCTTGTTGAGCTTGGGATCTTTTGTCTTTAAACTCTCTAAGTATCTTTATATGCCAATACATTCTCAGTCGCATGATTACTGTATTCTCAATCAAAGATATTACACGTCTACTGTGCAAGATTATGTACAAAAGTACTACAGATTAATATTTTTATATATTGAGATGTTCTAGCCTGTTATTGTAAATGACTACATAAATTAAGATGCATATTTTGTGCGAGCATTGTGTTGGTAATTTTCCGCGAATGAAGTTGGCCATCCGGAGGGTCTTCCGAGACAACCATCATCGAATCTGGACAATGCAGTAATTAGTGTGGCTAGTTCATACCCTCATGATGTGTATTGAATTCTCGTGCAGCTCAAAGATCTCTCCTGTTGATGTATATAGTTGACAATCATGTTTCTTTTTCACACACATTTTTCCATAATCTATATAGTTGTACATATGATATTGTTCTCTTGTGTGAGAAAAAAGTAGACGTAAGTTCAATTCCCTAATGCAATCTTAATTTGGTGATGTTCTGATAACCGTGGACTAGCCGTTTTGTCCCCTATGAGACAAACACCGATGCTACCTCCAACAGTCTTGGTGTAGGGGCAAATCTGTTTGGCGAATCTGTTTTGCAGCGTATTGTATTCTTCCCATATCTCTCCACAACAAACACAAATTATTCTACCTAAGGCTATCCACAATGGTTATATTCAAAAGTAATAGGTTTCTATAATTAACAATATTTGTGCAAAATATAACTCACAATGGTATAATTAAACTTAACAATCTCCTTAAAAATAATCAAATTTTGGGCTTTGGATAGCCAAAATTAACAACATTTTGCTAATAACTAAATTTAGTGAACTCCGCATATTTTCAATCAAATACACTCATCATTACACAAAAACATTTTCTCTATTTTTTATAAAAAAAAAAACTATTTTTTTAAAAAAAAATTCAAAGACTATTTTCTATTTCTAATAACTAGTTTTTATTAGTTTCAAAACTATTTTTAGAAAAATTATTTTCTTATGTTCACAGTTTTTAGTTTTTTGTAGTTTAAAAAAGTGACGTGGCAAGTTTTAGCTATCCAATTTTAATTATGTCATTGTGGACATCTATATTGTTAACATTAGCAATCTCTTATGTTAAATGAATAATCAAAAGCTGATGTGATAACTTTTGATTATCCATTTTTGATTATGCCATTGGAGATAGCCTAATTTCTGGATAAAAAATCCACACCCCAATTGTTTTCTTGAAAGTGGTCCCTTCTTTATTTTTCTCTTAACTGTTTGTTCAAGAAAGTATAATATCAATGCCCATGTCAAATGCCTAGAAAAATATTAGGCTCCCACTCAACCAAAAAAAAAAGTAGTAGAAGTCAAATGAGCTTTGAAGACGTACCTGGAATAAGAATATCCTCCATCGGAGTAGCTTAGCCGATGAATGTGGATTAGTGTTTCAAACTTCCACTATGCATTATAAGAAAAGAGGACAAGCTTGGTGGAAGTGTCACTCCTCTTTTCTTGATTCACAAAGGCGGATCACTAGTTCTAGGGTAATAAACTATAGTCTTCTGATAAAATAAAAAAAAGGAAAAAAATTGGTTTTCTTCCGTTGACTATAGCCCATTACAGAACACTCCCTCCGTTTCACAAAGACTGTCCTATCCGTAAAATGAGAACTTAAGACAAATGCATTTTTTATTTTTTATGAAGATAAATTCAAACTTCTTTTTGATAAATTTAAAAGAATTCATTGATATTTAGTAATTGACGGCAAAAAGTTTTGATTTTGTCCAATGAAAATATCTTAAATTTAAGTTCTCATTTACCGATTGAAACAATCTTTCTAGAACGGAGGTAATATATAAATTAGTTTTGTTAGGACATGATCGAGATAATGTTAAGTATTGAATAAACACAATTTGTGAAATCTTTAACATGATGTTGGATTGCTAACCACTTACAGGTATAAAATTTTAAACGCTCTGAGCTCATTCACTCAACATTGAGCCCAAATAACCTGTTGTAGACTCTCAAATAATTGACCAATTAATGGAGAGAATCCAAGCCCTTTCCTTAAAATCCCACCGGACAAATATATGTCACAATTGTAGGGACTGTTTGGAGGAGAGAGTTTTAAAAATTAATCTAAACTCACTAAAAGTAGGTCAACTTCATAGCCCATCATTCCTTCTGTTCTCCAGCCAACAGTTTCTTCTCACATATCTTTTTTTTTTTCTCCTAAGCGGATAAGCTTATGTGCACCTCAATTTATTCAAGGGCCTTGGAGTTAACGACCGGACAAACCCTATAATGACCCGAAGCTTTGGAATATTTAGCCCACATGGGATTCGAACATACAACCTCAAATAAAACAATCACTCGTAAATTTTCTCCCATCCACTTGACCAAAGTTTTCCCTGGCAACTTTTGTTCAACTACTTTCAGTTTGAGTGCGCCAGGAGAATATCTTTTTAGAGTATCTTTTGGTGAATATTTATGTACAGTTTTGCGTTTGCCTTGTGATATTCTTTTTTTTTTCCCGATCGTAGTTTTATTTTATGGAGGAGTTCACTTGGGAAATTCACGATTTTGGCTCTTCCCTCAAGCCGTTTTGTTCGCTCAGAGAAATACATAATTGAAATTAAGTATAGGGAGGAATCCAATTATCAAAATTATATCATCCAAGGTGTTGTATACCTCTTCTAGTTTTTTCTTTTTTTGAGATTACCAGTCCAAGCGATATGCTGATATCTGTCTATCAAGCAATTATTGCATTCAGATGCTGAAAATGAGTTTTACTAGTCCAAGCGATATCTGTCTATTGAGCAATTATTGCATTTAGACGCTGAAAATGAGTTTCAAAGTACTTCGTAATTAAATCTATGTCTAATCTTATCCAAAAGAAGAGGCCCTGAATTACAGATAATATATATGCATCACCATTTCTAGTTGAAGGTAATAAGCTGGACACCTAGATATCCATTAGTATGAACAGCAATGTGTAGGCACTATGTTAACCATGCTTAAAGAGGAGTTATATAAACCATGTTAAATGTGGAGAGAGAGAGAGAGAGAGAGAGAGAGAGAGAGAGTCATTACTTCTTCTTCTTCTTTTTTGATAATGAGAGAGTCATTACTTCAGTGGAGAAGATTTAAAGCAAAACCAAAGGTGATAGTGTACATACCATTACGCAAATGCATTAACAAAATTGTCCAAACTCCTCTTACGGGTTTGCTCCCTTTTAAGGTCTCAGATTTGACACCTTTCAAGTGTGGCCTTTGAGATCAACCCATATGAAGCTTTACTCCGGTTTTAATTGGACTATCCTCAAGTGGGCAGCAGGATTGGGCCCCCAAGATCAGTTGAGGTCCACATAAGCTGCCTTGACACCTAAGTTAAAAAAAAAAAAAACAAATTGTCCAAACTATTTAACCTAGATTAGTATGTGGCAATGAAGAAGGACTATTTGGCGTTTGGAGAAAGTGGAGGACTATTTATTGTGACTACGGATTCCATTACCACCACAGCCATATGTAAAAAAAAAAAAAAAAGGAAAAAAAAAAAAACAAAAACAAAGTGGAAGCACTCAAAACATAGCTTTTAGGAAAGTGTTAAATGCATACGTGGAGAGGGGTTAGGTGGCACAGAAAGTGAGTCCACTTAATAGCACTTAGTCTGTGAGTAGACGGATATTCTCCATTTACCAATATTTTGTATTAACGGAGTTATCGAGGTGTTAGTAGGTTAGTCCAAAGGAGGTTTCAGAGGCTATATCCATAATCCTAAATTCCAATCACCCACAGCGGGATTCGAACCCTAACCTCCTACATGGGAAGGACATAAGGTACCAACTAGAACATAAGCCCATTGGTAATGGTAATATTTAGTAAGTTCACAAACCATACTATAGGTAGAGAGGCATCGACAGAATGAATCTCAATGAGAAAAATGAGGAGAATAAAAATCAACAAAGGAGGCCACTGGGTCCACCATGTGGCCTAATGAGTTGGGAATCAATATATCAGAAGATCTCTTCTACAGAATCGTTCAATGCATGTAAGCCACATACATCGAACGGTTGAGAACAAAATCGCGTCCTGAGTTGTACGTGTTGCAAAATTATGTTCCCAGACTTTATGTTGATCCAAATAAAGTTGAGGGTCCATCAAAGAGGTGATACATGCATCAAAGAGGTGATACATGCTACTTGTAGTCATGTAGTTCTCGCGCCACAAATATACGAAGTAATGGTTTGATGAGAGATAGCAACTTCAACGAAAAGTGAGTAATGCAAATTCACCACTCTTCAACTCCTTGAAATTCGAACCTAAGACCTCCTTAAGAAAATGTATGCAATTTTATGTGATAGAAATATCGGTTTCTAACTAAAGGAGGGTGGGAGTACCTGTCACTGTTGCTAGTAGGAGATGATCGACAGTAATGCTACACGCACAACAAATGTGCACAGATTTTGTACACAGATTTTTGTGGGGCCCACTATGGGTCCCACACAAATAATCCGAGCCGTTCATTAAATGTAAAACATTTTTTCAAGGTCCCCCGCAAAAAATCAGCTCAATCCGATACTCATGGATACTTGATTCAATCATTAAACTTTTTATTCAAATCTCAGGAAAATGAAAAGTTAAATAATTGAATCAAACCCACAAAAAATCTGTGCACAAAATCTGTGCACATTTGCTGTGTGTGTAGCATTACTGGATGATCAAAGATGGGATGTCATGTCATTGTCTCTATCCATATGTTTCAAACAGTTCTCAAGCAACAAAAATCATGTGCAGTACAAAGGAAAGAGAGGGGCATTCTGCTTTAGTTGCCTATGTTTCTTCTGATTTTAGATTTCTTGAACTACAAATCAACACAAGTCTCAATCACATAATTGGCTAAACTAAAAAGCATGGCTAAATAAAAGAATGTCAAAAGGAACCGCTACCACAAGATGTGATCAACTTCCACAAAAAAGGAGTAGACCTCCAAAAGTTTGACCCAGTTGAGAATTTTGGCCAATTGTTATTTCCTCCACAAAATTCCAAAATCAAATAGGTCATTTCAGAATAAATAAATCTCTAGTGCACAGAGTAGACAAAACATTAGCAATTAAATCCAAGAGAATAGCAACAAAAAAAGACCCAGAGCAAGAATCAAAACTGGAAAATTATTCAATTTCAGAGGGAGAAAAAAATGGTCAAGCATTCCTGAGTCCCCCATTTTGCACATCTAATACCAACCCACATTAGAAAAGGAAATGAACAAAACCGTACCCACATTCATACATCCAGAGTGTTGGATCCTCTTGCGTGACCCTCACCTCATGTGACGCAAAATGAGACCCGCATGGAGTTGCAATAACATTACATTAGAAAAGGAAATGAACAAAACCGTACCCACATTCATACATCCAGAGTGTTGGATCCTCTTGCGTGACCCTCACCTCATGTGACGCAAAATGGGACCCGCATGGAGTTGCAATAACATTAGCAATTAAAATACAAGAGCAAGAAGAGAAAAAGACCCAGTGCTGTAAAAGTTGACTCATTATTCTATTTCAGAGGGGGAAAACATTGCTCAAGGTTCCCAGAGTCGTACATTTGCACAACTAAATACATACCCACATCCAAAAAGACAATGAAAAAGAAAAATAGAAGTACATACTCACGTCACATATTCTAGCCAACAACATAACTAAAAAATATTTGCCTAAGATGACATTAATGATGTTCATCTTGCAAATGCTATTTCAAGTAGCATCTGAATCCAAAAAAATAGAAGTCCTTACAATGCAGAGAAACTTGCCCATGGGCAAAATCCCTCCTAAGCTGCAACAGCAACTTTTTCTGGCATCTTAACAGATGTCTTTTCCAGCTTCTTGATGGCTGTCTTTTCGGACTTATCAGTTGGAACTGGTTCTGGCTTTTCAATTCCTTGAATGTCAGTGATCCTGAGTTTAGTTAGTTCCTAAGAAGACAACCTTGCGTTAAACACAACTAAACAACAATCTTCTCTCTCCCTCTAAATGCAGCAACTTGTAAGCTTCATCTGGCTTACCTGCCTGTGCCCTTTAGTTCGGCGATAGTTCTTCCTTCTCTTTTTCTTGAATATAATTACTTTGGCATCTAAAGCCTGGCAAGGAAAATAAAATAAAATATATAGACCAACAGGCAAATTCAACGCACAGGCAGTATCTGTATTGCTCTTTAGCTAACGGACATGACAGATCATGTCCACTAACAGTCAACATGAAACTCATAGTTACTGCACTAAGATCCATAACAAAGTGAACAATGACTATAGCAACTATTGCTCTCAGGAGATTATTTGCTATGACGGGTTAAGCAAGTCGGGATATAGTACATACCATATGAACCGCAATAAATATCACATTCAAGGAAAAAAGTGAGTTCCCAGAGAGGTTTTCAGGTTGGTTGGTATGGAAAAGGAACTACAAATAAAATTGCATTTTCTGGGGAGGACGCCATTGAGATATTCCAGAGAAATTAATTCGCGCATAAAATATGACAACCCTAATAAGTTCTCTTTTAGCTTAAACCTTCAAACATGCAGGATGCAGCCTTCTTTGTATATGCTCTGCTTTTTGAGTGTCAGTGTCTTAGAAATTCATCATAAATATAATCCCGATCTAAACTCCAAGTTCCCTGTTCCGGTCAAAAAGGTTCACAAGAACAGGTCTTCATAAAATTAACTTAATAAAAATTGTGCTTCACCTAATTGACAATGCCATTACTCTATTGCCCCCAAATCGTAGAACTTTCATCCCAATCTACCACTTCTGTTTACTTCAGAAAATGGTATATCCTAGTTGTACTATTTATTGGTCCTATACGTCACTCATCCAACTCAGACAATACCTTTCCACAAATATCAAGTTTCCTTCTCATCTTCAGAAGTTCTACTTTTTTGGACATTCATTGTTTCATCGTCTTCTATCGACCAACAGTCCTAGTCCATTTCATCAGTACTCAGTCAGATGAAGAGGGTTTATAGTATCAGCACGCACAAGCTTCTATTTCCTACAAGGTTAATTAGAAGTTAAACCATGAAGCTAATGTTTCATGGAAAAGGCTTTACCCACAATTGACTAACACATTAAAAGTTAGAACCAAAATAAACTACAACATTTAAAGAATCCCTCTTACATGCTCCTCAACAACTGCGTGAACTGCAGCATCAGGCAATATGGGCCTGCCAATGATGGTCTGACTCTGTGAACCCAGCATGAGAACCCTGTTTAATATCAGCTGCAGAGCATGGAGAAAAGAATCAACACACCTAACATTGCATTTTGTACAATTAGGACTACTTAAGATGTGATTCAGTAACAGGAACATCAACACTTGTTGATAGAAAGTAATGCAAGTCGTAGACAATACTTTGTGTAATTACCCATTACTGCAGAATTACGGACCTAGTGTTGGCTCAGAGCTCTCTCTTGCATTATGCCAATGCGTAATTTTCACATGGACCAGATATAGGTAGCTGACTATGAGCTGAAAACTCAGTTATTGATTAAAGAAAAGGCCTGAACCCCAACAACTGTTTTCCTGTGATGTTTTGGTGGTTATTGTTGTTGCTTCTTTGAAGGATATAGGGCAGAACCCAGAAACCCTTTTCTTTCTGTTTTACATTTTCCTAGCTAGAACAAACTGAAATGGAGACAAAACGAACGAACTTCGGGAAAGCTTTTCTTCAATGTTCTATCCATGAACAAAGACTACACAATAGATCAAAGCAGCCCATACAACAGGCAATCGAATCTTCATCCAGGACTACATGGACTCTTGAAAATGTCCATAAGTACCCGTGCCGGACATTCGACCCTTAAAAGAAATGGTGTTGTCCGAGATCTGTTACAAATTTACACATTTGGCTTACATTAGCTAGAAAAGAAAGCTTTTTAACCTTTTGTAAAGATACAAAATAGGAATTCAATATATTGTTCCATCCCCTTCGACTTCAAGTAGAGCTCAAAATACTTTATAGCAGACAGTATACGAATATTATCCATTATGCCTACAAATGTCTTCAGAATGCGTCCCTGTACCCATACCTAATCTTTGGACCTACCCAATATCCTAAGATCTTTAGGAAGGTCACACGTTTTGAGATGCATGTATCTGAGTCCATGTAAAATAGGTCTTGGTAGGAGAAGACATTAGGAAAGATATTACAGCACCTAATGACTAAAAGGTTTCTTCCTTCCGTTGTCCAAAACCATTGGAAAATGGCAAAAAGCTTTCCTCCTCTAAGCATCAAAGACAAATGGATATGCCAGAGGAACCAGCCAGGTATGATTGTTAAGACCTCAAACAAATTGAGGAGCTTTTGCAAGGATACGACATGCAATAGGTTCTATTATGAGTCTATGATACTTATCCTTCCTTGTAGCATTACATGAGAACAGCCAACTTCTCCTGTTCCCTACACCATCCTCCCCATTTGCCCATTGGTCAGTGGTCCTTTTTCTCATGACCATGGCTTCTGTTGATCTTTATCCACTGCCCATGTTCCCCAAACCATACCTAGGAAATGCTAAAAGAAAAAACGACAATAATGGTGGATCTTATAATCAACCTATCAAAAAGAGGGAGAACTTACTTGATCATACGTGTCAGAAAAACAAAGATAATGGATTATTGTACACTAACAAAATCTAGCAAAAGCAGTCCTGTAAAGAACAAGTTAACTATTCTGGTGCTTCATAATGATAATTTGCACTCAAGAAGCAAATGCCTTACGATGTGCAGTGACTGCATACAAAACTCCAAACCAAAAATGATAAACGGGAGGAAACACAGTTCAAGCCTGATAAGTGACGTGTCCACCGCACCACAATGCCAAAAAGGAAGGTTGGCATAAGCCATAGAAAGCAATATTGTCAACACATCTAAATACATACACTTACCATCATTAAAAAGCAAATAGGAAGAGCTTACCTTCTCGTTCACTTCACAAAACTTCAATCTCTCAGTGAAAATGGAATCCCCATTGCTGACCTTAAACTGGTGCGAACCAATCTACATGAATCATAGAAAACAGATTACGTGTGCACAAACCATAACGCCTATACATGAAATCAATAACAAAGACATATTATCCACAATGCGACAGCACCAATCTCCTACATGCCCAGTTCGATCATATTCTCCTTCAAGTTCAAAACAAACAATCCAGAACACAAGGAATGGACAAATATATAGCGCACACATAAACATAGCTCCAACCACGAAAATATGGTACACTCAAACCAGACACCAGTCAACTACTCACCCAGTTCAATCAAATTTTCAATCCTCGCATCCCAAAAAAAAAATGCTGAACACTGTAAATGGAAAATAAATCAGGATAGGACACAAGCCCAAAAACACATAATTTCAACTACAAAAACAAATTAATTCAATCCCAGAGCAACAGTCAACTGAAGCAACTAGGCAGTGTGTGGTTCACTAGAATGAAGATGGAATTGAATGGTCATTCCCATTCCAATGTCAGGTTCGCTAAAACATATGATAAAATCCAAATTACATACACCATTTCACATGAATGTCGATTCCATTGAGAGGTCAAGGTCCGGCTTTGTTTGGTTTGGCTTTTGAGGGAGGTTTTTGGAATAATGAGTGGAGAGAGAGACAGATATATGAAAGTAATAATCACCTAATCAGAGATAAAACTTATTGGGGACCGTATGCAAAGGGTTTGGTTCTAGAGACTCAAAGTGAACACAATCGGAATGACCATTCCAATACATCCCAAAATCATTTCAGCAAACTATAATCACTACCCTAGTTCAATTTCTCAATATTGATATTCAAAACAAACAATGCAGAACACCACCCCTCAACCAAAACCCATTTCAGCCAACCAAACACTACCCTAGTTCAATCAAATTCTCATTCATTGTATACAAAAGCAAACCTGAACAACGGCGAAAACAGGCTCGTAAGGCTTGAAAACCCTCTCCGACCGTTGCAAAGGACCAATCACTTTATACCCAATCGCCGCCGCCTCCTCTTCTTTCTCCTCCGCCGTGTACTCTCTCTTCACACCACTAATCGACGCAGCCGAAACACCCTCATCGACATCATCCTCCTCAGAACCCTCTTCCTCCTCCTCCTCGTCATCGTTTTCTTCTTCTTCTTCGTTGTCACTTCTTCGAGAAGAGAAATGGCACGTGGGTTTGTGCCGTGGGTGGAAAATTGGCGTGAGATTGGAGAAAACGTGGTGAGAATAGGGGGTGGGGGTTTGGGGGGAGAGAGGGTTGGTTAGGGTTTGTTGGAGACTGGGGACTAGGGTTTTGAGAGGTTGGAGAAATGGATTTGTGGAGTAGTGGTGGATTACAGTTTGGAGGCAACGTCTGTTCGCCATTGTTGTTCAATTGGGTTGGGTTTTTCGAGACAGAGAGGGTTTTGGAGTGGTCAGGTGAGAGAGAAGACTAGGGTTTTACACTCTGGTTGGTAAATCCGGAAAATGCCAAAAGGGGTTGATTAAGCAAAACGCTCGAGTTCGAGTTCGTGTTCTATTTTAAAAATTTATTTAAGATTGATTTGTTACGTGAAAGAACTTGAACAACATTTTGAATCTCGTTAATTTTTGGATTCAAACTTGATCAAATTATTATTTGACTTGTTCGACTTATAATGTATAAAATATTCAAGTTACTTGAAATCAGTTCGTGATTGAATTAATTAAAACTTATTTGAAATTGAGTTTTCTTATAAACAAGTCTAACTCGAAAGTCAAAACTATTTTTAAAACGTGCTATGCTTTTAAAATTAAACTTATACAATCAACTCTTGGGCACGTTTACGAGCCAATGCCACATGGACTTTAAAATGAGTTATTTACACATATTTCGTTAACGTATTCAAAATTTTCCATTTCCATTTATCGCTGAAAATATTAGCATTTCCAACTTGATAATATTTAGATCTATACCACTGTTTGCAACCAGCACTGATAAATCTGATCAATTTACCTAACCCCTAAGAGCAAGTTTATCGATCATTAGGTAAAGAAAATGGTGAATAGTACACATCTTTTATTTTATTTACCCATATTTCTTTTAACACTATATCAACACTATTTATTTTACCTATTCTCTATTAAAATATTAGTATTACTTTTATTTACTTTTTTCTTTTATTTTATGTTTTTTCCATCTTTCCCATTCCAAATTTGTACTTGAAGCCCTAGGGCACAAATCCCTTGCACCCAGATTCGACCCAATTCCCTTGCACCCAGATTCGAGACTTTCACTACGGCACAAATCCTCCATCCAATTCATGTTTTGAAGTCTTTGTAAGAACTCAGAATCTCACAAAAATTTCAAACCTCTAAAAGTTTTCTAAAGTCCACCCATTATCAAGAACTAGATTTGATTCTCAAACTCGGCCTAGATTTTTATACCCCTAATGTTTTGCTCCAGAATAGAAGAAGAGAGGATTAGACCTGTTATTGAATGGAAGATGAATGGTGACGGAAGAACCAAGAAGCTCTGATTTAGAGATGGTGTCGAAGGGTGGAGCTTTGTTCTTGCAGAAGAAGAAGAAAACGAAGGAGAGAGAGAAAGAGGAAACAATAGAATAATGGGTTGCTTTTCAACAGTGGTTCGCTTAATTTACCGAAGTAATGTAGCGGAAGGCACTCTATCGGAGGGTTTACAGAAGCTGCAGGTAAACTTTTCTCATTTTCAATAGGTAAAGTAGCTAAAAAGCTTCTTTAGCCAATCTGATGTACATGCTCTAAAAGAGCTAAAAGTTTTCTTGTTTTTTGTGAAAGAAAAAAACTTGTTTAGCGATGAAAAAAAAACTTTTTTCAATACTTTTAGCATTTTTGAAAAACTAGAGTCTCAGAGCATCTCTAATAAACTAGGCTTTTCCTCTGTTTGGCCACTATAGCCAGGAAAATCTCATAAGGTGTCGTGCAGCAACTTGCCGTAGCCTCGGTATTTTGAAGGAATGCTACAGTAACTCGCTACTTGCAGCGAGCTACTGTAGTCTCGGCACTTCTCGGCTTTCTCTCACCTGAACTCTCTCCCACATACACATGCATTCTCAACGGAGATATTATTTTGCTGGAGGATCTACAACTAGCGGTGAAGATTTATTTCGACGGCCTGAAATCCCCGTCGACTATTGCGAAGAGATCAGCAGCGAAGAAGCTGAGAGAGTCCTCGTGAAGAACCAGTCAAATAATCGGGCCTTGATCGAGGACTCAGATGTCGTTCTGAAGGAGCTCCGGTATAGCGATTGTAGTAAGTGGTTTGAGAGAGAAACTTATATCTAAACACGAAAAATAAGTACTTATTTTAGTTAGTAAACACACCATAAATGTAAGACCTTACGTAGTTTTTTCTTGATATTTTTTTATCTATAATTAGGCGTCTAGCCAGCTTATGTGCACATTGACTAATTCTGGGAACCATAAACCGACCTTCCACTAACAGGGACCTTACTTGGAGCCGGAGCAAATGTTCTACATGAATTATGAACTGATCCGAAAGGAGCTGATAGCACTTGAGAGATTTCGAACATGAAATCTTATGAGGGAGCAAATCCCTATCTCAGTCCACCGAGCCAACCCCATGAGTTATGATCATTAATGTTTGTTCACTTATTTTTTTATTGCTTCCTTTTAATCATGATGAAATTATTATTTTTTGAACGGCGAAAAATATATATTTCATTAAAACGAAATGAAGTACAGCGATAATAGGACAAGAAAAGGTAGCATCACAATGTGAGAGTAACATCCCAACGAGGTTGGCACCCTACCCCACAACAATCATATGCTATTAAAGCCCGATGATTGATAAGAAATCAATCCAACCGGATTACAAGAAGAGTACCCAATGAGGCTTACAAAGCAATAAGTAGAAGTTGAAAAGCTTCCCAGTAAGATCAGATCAAAATGTCAAAGCAAGATTCCTTTGAGCCCAACCAATTCGAGAGAGTCAAATTGGCGGAATCAGCAGATGAATAGATCCTCAGTTTGCAGCCCTTGCATCAGAATGGATTACCCTAATCAAAATGGTGGTAGCATTAGGCTTCTACTAACACAAGAGCAGATCAGTAGCAGCAGCAACACATCAAGGAAGTGTTAAATGGAAGTTGAAACTTCCCATTAAGCTCAGCCCAAAACTGCAGCGCAAGACTTCTTTTAACCCAACCAGTTGGAGATAACAAAACTGGCTCGTCAGCAGATGAAGAATACAGCCATTGCATCAAAATGGATTATCTTCATATCAGCTGCATCCTCAAATTATAGCAGAGCAGCATCAGCATCAAAATTTGACAGTTGGAAGTTTAAAAAGCAGAAACAATCAGGTGGTGCCTTTTCTAAACATTAAGGTCCAAGCAAGACCGGCATCAACCAAAAATTCAAAAGCACATCACCCTCATTACCACCGAAACATCAGAACACAAACCACCCCACCCTTCAGCCATAAACAGCCCCACCCCCGAAGCATCATAGCCACCTCAAGATTAAGAGGCTTGGATAATGCTATTCAACCTGAAGAGGAAATCAGCGATAGAGTAATCTGCCTCGAACCATTTAGACTTGACCCAAAAAGCAATCCTTGACTTTATCAGATCAACCACTTCTTCCCAATTAAGAACCTTGTTCTGAAAGGTGTGCTCATTTCTCATTTTCCACAATGACCAAAGGACTGCAAAAGGAATGCAGTCCCAAATGACTTTAACCTTTGGTTTCTGTCTGTAACTCAGCCACCAGTTGATCAAACCAGAAACCGAACTAGGTATCACCCATTGAATGCCCCACCAATCCAAAATCACACACCAAACATTCCATACAGGTGTACAGAATAATAATGAGTGATCAATCGATTCAATTGTTTCCCCACAAAACTTACAGAGAGCATGATGTTGCTGATGAATTATGCCAATTCTCATAAGGAAATCACCAGTTTTTAGTTTACCAAGGTATGCCATCCAACCAAAACATTGCACTCTATAAGGTGACACATTATTCCAAATCAAATGAAAAGCCTTTTTTGCAGAATTATCAGAAAGATTTTCTTAACCAGTGGCAAGCTTATATATTGAAGAAACTGTAAAAGCCTTACTCTTACTTGCAATCCATGAAAGATGGTCAGATCTAGGATGGAGAACAACTTGTAGCCCATCCAGCATCAGAACCATAGAGTTGAAGTCCTCTATTTCCCCTCTGAGAAATCTTCCTCTCCTGAGTTGGAATTCCCAATTAAGTTGCTCTTCCTTCCTGCTTAGAACCATCACAATTGTCTCATCTTTAATGAGACAAATATTGAAAATTCTTGGATACAGTGAACTCAGGCATTTCCCATTTACCTGAGCAAGAGTACCTCTCAAAATTATGAAGTTTCTGGAGCCCACTGTTTCCTCCAAACAAAAGACTTGTGGATTCCATATACATAGAAGTCCCCCAGCTGTGTCAATCGCATCAACTTCCATAAATTCGCAATTGTCATTCCACCATATTAAGTTAATGAATTCCTTAGATAAAGACCTTTGTTTGGTTTCTTGAAAGAATACCATATCCACCTTTGTCATGATGAAATTATTGGACACCATTTTTGACAAAGTAAGATGCCTAACAAGTACTACTACATCATCATAATCTGATAATAGTAGCCGTCAACCTCGAGAGAAAGCCTGGGACTAGGTAATTTACTGGGGATTTAAAAATAGGTTGCTCCCCAAATTTATTAAGCATTTTGTAGTTTCTTAATTTGTGATAAATAGGTGATTTAGCAGTAAATTTTTAATGTCTTTAGATTAGCATTTATTTATGCAGTGAAGGTAAACAATGTTGTGCCAGACACCATATTAGTATTCTCAAGGGGTTTTATCTATTGCTTACAAGTTTTATTACTATTCCCACAAGCTTTATCTAGGAGTGAACCAACTATTTTTCCTTAATATTTCTCACAGAATAGACAAAATCAATTTGTTTAAATCTTGACTTTATCAAGGATAAAGTAAAACCAATATTTTCATTAATAACCAAGGTCCAATACAATAAACTCCTGTAAAAAAAGAAAATGGGCTCCCTCAAATGAGGAAATGGAAGCAGCCCATGTGATAATTATTGGGGACTCAACTGTATATATACACCAAATAATGGGTAGCTTTTAATAAATCAAAAAACCAAAAAAACAAAAAATTGCAAAATGAAGAGATATGTTGTGTAGAAACACAACTACAAAGCTCTCATCCTGCCTATATTCCCAGCCCCATAGTATGATTTTAAATAGGGAAGGAAAATAACTGTAAATTTGCCTAAAACAAAAATCTTATCTGGAACTGATTTCCCTACTGCCCGCAGCAACCTTGCGGTGACGCTTGGAAATGGATTTCTTTTCTTTACCCCGCTTTGCCAGGATTTGCTTAATTGGAGGACTTAAAATAACTTCTGTCAAAATCTCAGGTGTCGTTTTATTTGGTGTTTGATCAACAAAAGGTGGTGGGGGATGAACAATAGCTGTAGAACCAGGAGGGGGAGGAGGAGCCCAGTGCTCTAGAACATCTCTATGATACCCCTGCAAACAGGCACAACAATAAGAGAGAGAGAGAGAGAGAGAGAGAGAGAGAGAGAGAGATTTGTTTCTTGAAATCCAATGAAGGGAATGCAAGTAGTTGAAAGTTAAACCAACAGCAGAAATGCAAGTAAACTGGAAATTGCTCCAAGAAAACCCAAGTAACAGGAGAATATATGAACTAAGCAGTGAGGGGGGGATAAAATAAGACTCTTCAGTCAAAAAGCCAAAAAGAATGAAAAATTAGTCTACACATAAAGCAAGAACGACCTCTGAGAGGTAGAACTAGAGAAACTTGTAAAGAAATGCTCAAGGATAACTGATAGCTCAGCACATTTTGTTATTTATTTATACATGTAAAAAATTAAATCCATCATGAGGCATGATAAACGAGAACCATTGCCTCAAGTCATAGAGTAGTTTTGAGATTTTTAATGTACTTCAGGCAGCGATTTTCAACAACTGACCGTATTCATGATTATGATATCTAAAACGAAAAATGGTGCTTTTGTGTAACATACGCCAAAAACAGGAGCAGCTCAAATTTTCCATAACAGCCTTGTGTCCCTCGAAACCAACAAAAAAAAGGTAGTAAAACACACATAATCTATGCATGCCCAATAGAAGCATGAACGGAAAACAAACAAGCAAGACAATGCCTAAGTTTTCCGTACTCATCAGACGCTACCATTTTTGGAGCATGCATGAGCTGAAAAAAATGATAAAACGAATTACCTGAACTACAAAGTTCCGTCTCTCGCAATCCAAGAACATATTGATCGTCCAATTTGTCTTTGACGCAATCTTGTCCCTTACAATAGCAAAACTAATCTGGTCTCTGGAAGTAAAACGGTCAACTTCGTGGAACCAAAGACAAGTAAAGAGGTTGGAGATAGGAATATGCTCTCTTATTATCACACATCCTTCAGGAACATCTGCAAATCCGGTCAATTAAAGACATTTAAATCAAACGTTATTATTTATCCCATTAACAACAGGAAAGAATGGAAGAAAACAAACCGCTCGTACCACTTGTAATGGGAAGCTTGGCCTCAGAGTATGGGGTTAGACCCTCCATCTTGTAAAATTCAGTCTGGAAGTCAATAGAGGCATTATCATACTTCCCAGCAGCCTTATTAGCCTCTCCTTCCAGAAACACATCAAAGCGTTTATAGTGCCTGGATATTGCAAAACTGGCATTTTTTCTCCACAAGAACCTGTAAGATAAATACAGAATTTGAAGAGAATGAAGTTTTGCGGTTGCAGGTGAATGCATACATCTCACACCTTAAAAAGGCATATTGAGATTTGCACAAGAAGACAGATCTCAGTGGCATGTCACATGCTTATGTTGGCCATTGCTAAATATTCCAATCAATTCCTCTTCACGAATTGAAGATAAGTGAAGAGAGAACAGGCTACAGTTAAGTTAAGACAGAGATGATATCACTGAAAATGTAAGTGCCGGCGGGAGGAGAATGCCTAAACCAACCTACGATGTTGTAAAAAGGAGTATGAACTTATTACATTCAGTTCACCCTGTAGCCCTTGACGAAGCAGAATGGCAAAAAAGGTACAATATAGAAGTCTCTAATTGATAGGAACATAAGTTCTGATTTGATTTGGGTTGACTTGTTCTTTACCAGCCATTTATGGTGTACATAGTTGAAATAATCAAATATAAACCCTATTTTTGGCCTAGGCATAGAACCAACTGAAATGCCATTCGTATATTTGGAACGTTGCCTCTTAAGTGTGAACATAAAGTAAATCTGGAGAAACGGTTTGTTTACCATACGAACGGAACAACGTCAGAGGTGGAACAATGGAAATCAACAATAATAGGGATTGGATTTGGACTGCCCTTGATATGGTCCAATTCCGATCTGTTTAGAAATGCACCGCTTTGCACTTAGCTAGATATACATCATCTAATGCGTGGAAACTACTTGGTAATGATGAGTGTGAGGAGGGAAATTTGGTTTGTGGAACAGTGGAAGTAGAATGGTGGGGAGCGTGAGGAGGTTTTATAGGGCGGGAACGGTCCAAACAACGCAGAAATGGTAATAAAACCATTCGAGGCACAATTCGGGAGGAGAAGGCCGAAATCAACCTGCGATGTTGTTGTAAAAAGGAGTATGAACTTTTTACATTTAGTTCACCCTATAGCCATTGACGGAGCAGAATGGCAAAAAAGGTACAATACAGCTGTCCCTAATTGATAGGAACATAATTTCTTTTTCTTTTTTTTTGGTAAAGAACATAATTTCTTGTTTGATTTGGGTTGACTTGCTCTTTACCAACCATTTATAGTACATAGTTGAAAGAATCAAGTATAAACCATTTTTTTGGCCTAGGTATAGAACCAACTGAAATGCCATATGTATTTGTAATTTTGTATACTTAGAACGCTGCATCTTAAGTAGGAACATAAAGTAAATCTGGAATAACAGTTTGCCAAATCCCCTGTGAACAAAACAATGTCAGAGGTGGAACAATGGAAATCATCAATAACAGGGATTGGACTTGGACTGCCCTTGATTTGGTCCAATGTCAATATGTTTAGAAGTGTACCGCTTTGCAATTAGGTAGACATACATCATATGATGCGTAGAAACTACTTGTTAATGATGACATGCCAAACTCATGAGATAGTCCAAACAAAAGAGAAACTATCCCCAGTGGGAAAATTAATTGGCTGTAGGAATCCTACAAAGAGGAAACTAATTGATCCAACTCAACAAGCAAGTGTCATCAAGTAGGCATTTGTTTATGACTTAACTTTTTGCAAGCTTCTTTAGCTATTTGTGAAAAAAAATAGAAAGAGAGAAAAAGAAAAAGAAAACTACTGAAAGTACCTTTCAAGGATTTGATATGGATCCACAACTAGCTGAAGTTTTCCATCAATCCAGAGAGAAAAGCGGACATTGGGGAAAAGCCTATGCAGTAGAAGCTTCGGAATCTGCCAAAAGTATAACCTGTGTCAAAGCATTTTCAAGCACCACCTGATGTAAACTAATGTGGTATTTCAGCCTAAAAGACCTAATAAAACCGCAAATGAGATTTAGCTAATGTTACATGCACAACCATCATGATTTTGTCCAAGTTTTATCCTATGTAAACGTTTGCCAATAACATGAAGTGTATGTCCAGAGGTGAACCTCTTCCACAAAATAAGGATTCTGACTGCAAGACATTAGTGAAGGGAAGACTTTATGAGCAAAAGCATAATGGTAGATAGATTTCATCATTTCTGTGAGGCATCCAGTGAAACTCAATCCATGGTGTGGAAGAAATAGAAACAAATTGAACCTCAATGTCAGCATAGGAAATAATACATTCTGATTCTGCCCATCAAGATAGCTCTAGGGTACTGAAAATCAATTGATGTACAAAATTTATAAACAGAAAGAAAGAACCAAGCAGACAAACATGATTGGCTGGATCAAAGGAACCAAAATCCGGTAGCAGACCCATGGTTGCAAAAGATACAAAGAAAGGCGGACATGTTGGACACGAAACAGCAAGCAGAAGAAAAATAAAACCTATCTCCATAAGCAGTACAATCGTTTAAGAGGGTCTCCATACCCCTCCCTAGTTAGCAATTGCCTAGTGGAGGTGGTAAGTGGAATTACTCTCTTACCCTTCCGTGAAAAAAATAAGCAGTACAATTGTATTTATGACAACAGCTTGTCAATTTATGTTCAAAAGATAGATAACAAATGCCACACATGAACTGAGTGAAGAAGTAGAGAACTGTAAGTTGGAAAGCAGTTGATCAAATATCTAAATGCAGCAACATATTTTTTGTGTCTTAGAAATGGCCAAATGCCTCTGATGGAGCTGTATAACAAACTTTGGTTTAGCTTTGATAGTATAGTAATTGGTGGAAGCTTGCGAAGACTCGAATCATTCTACTTATTCTTGCCAACTACATTGTTCTCAGACTCCAACTATGCACGAGTCAAAAGGTAAGCTATAGTATCCAAAGTGGAGCTACGTGTACTCAAGTTCTATCAAATGACACCGCTGAATTCTGGGGAAAAAATTTGTCACTGGTGATTTAATCTTTTATAAGTATAATGAGAGTGTCCCATATTTGAAGCAGGATAACCATCCAACTGATCTTTTCTCCAAATTTGTTCAAGCAATATTATTAATCTTGACAAGTTTGAGTTACATTTGTCAATGTTTGTGGAAATAAGTGATATATTCACAAACGGAACGGTTAATATTTATCGGTTTTCCAAATCTAAAAAACTGATAGCAAATTAGCATGTATCCTCTTCCAATGAGCCTCTTGGTCTTCGGTACAATTACCCAATGCTCTATTAGAATGAAAAGTTTCTTAGTACTAGTAGTACTACATGTTCCTCAACATCATTAGCTACAAGAATGTTTTAGCCTACACAACAGCTTTATCATGATGAGAAAGGGAAAAACTAATACCATCTGGCAGTACACTTTTTCCAAGTGTTGGAGTTTGTCTCACATCGGTTAATTATCTCCTCCAAAACTGGTATATGAGCCTGGGCGGCCTCTCCACTCTAGCCAATTGGTTTGGAGTTGGATGCTTTAACATAGTATCAGAGCTAGGGTTTCGGAGAATTTGTTCTCCCTTATTTGTGCCATAAGTGCACCGTTGTTTGTTGTGATCCAAGTGGTATGGATCGTTTGTTTACCTCTCCACGTGCGAGTCGGGGGTCACGCATGTGGGGGAGTGTTAGAGTTTGTCCCACATCGGTTAATCTCCAAACTAGTATATGAGCCTGGGCGGCCTCTCCACTCTTAGCCAATTGATTTGGAGTTGGATGCTTTAACACCAAGCACTAGGTCTTCTAAACCAGATTGACCACAAGAAAGTAATTCATAAATTAAAGCCTGCATGAGCAATTACAGTTGCTTAATTGGAAAATTTTACCTTCCCAGTGCGTCTAGGATCAGTATAAGGAAGGTTATGCACAACAACAGTTCTCCACAATCCAAGCTTCTTGTTGTTATCCAGCTGACTAGAATTTCTCAGAAATAGTTCCGTTTCTTCATCCACAAACATAAAGAAGCAAACATTCTCCTTGGCAGCTTCACTAATATTTGTTGGCTGTTGTATCAAATCATAGGCTCCTGGTCAAGACTACACTTATTAGAATACAACCTGCACGCTTAAAGACCGGAGAGACATTTCTATGGGACTTTGAAGAGCAATACCAAAAATTGCAGAGGCAACAACAATCCCACGACACTGCTCCATTTCAAGGAGGTCAGAATCATCAATATCAAATCCTGTTTGACGTCCAGGCTTAATTCCTCTGACAAATCTGATGGTGTAGGTAATGCATCAATCAATAAGAAACTAAACATAACTGAAATGATTGCAAGTGAACAGCCACAGTAATATTATGTTGGCAGAGAATGGATAGAAAATGGGAAAGAAAAAGCATTTTTCAATGAAATAACTAATTAGATGTTCCATGATCGAATATCATACCCGCAATGCACATTCATTGACTCTCGTATATCATAAGAATCATTCCTTTGCAACAGAGATGGATATCCACCAAATTCTGAGCCTCCAAACTCACTTCTACTTAGATTTTCTTCATGAATATAGGTTAACTGTTTGAGTACGGGAGAAAATGATGGGGAATTTGGCATTAGCGCAATTGCTTCTTCAACCGGTAGATAACATACTGGACATGCTGGAAGCCAGAAAATGGGACCAAAAAAGAACTTAGTGGAAATTACACTGTAGTAATAAACTAGGGTCCACAAATTTAGAAAGAAAAAAAAGGATGTTATTTAGTAACTAAGATATCTATCTTTGTTGCCATTGTTATGCATATGAGTATGAATCCCTGGTAGCAAGTAACAAATGCTAAAACAACGTGATAATTTGTGATTTCACAGAAGCAATTGATAGAAGCTGCAAAATATATCTGAGAGCTGAAACCAAACTTACGACGTGGTCCAGTCCTTTTTTTATCTGCTGGAGGGGGAGGCAATGTGAAAGTTTCACATGGATTCCCTGGAGGAAGAGTGTATCCTGTAAAAAATGCAGGAGGTTGCAATCTACTTTGATTACTTTCCACATAATTCTGTGTAGATGAAATGATGCCATTATCATTATTTTGCTCCATATATGTGGGCGATGATCCAGGAAATCTCAAGGTATTGTTAAGTCTAATGCTCTCAATTCGGTCGCGTTCTTGAGAATCTTCACCTGAAAACATCCAAAAAGACGCAAAATAAATTCCTTTCTTAAATAACAAAACTCACATCATTTGAACATTTAAAAGATAACAACATAATCAGGCAAAGACAAAGTTTACACAGAGCATCTAAGTTAGTATGTCGTGATTGATATAAGTCGTAGATAAAAAGGGGTGACACGGACACCCATTCAGGTGAATTTCCCAGATTCCTAATCTAAATGATCTTGCAAATTACAATTATCAAGTGGAAACAAACTTCACAAATTGCAGTCCAAAAGCATGAAACAAACACGAGTGGGACTTTGATAATTGTATGACTTTGATAAGGCAGAAAAAAAAAAAAAAAACCAGAATTCTTATCACGGTCCCCAGAACAAGTATGACTAATATTTGATCTTAAATCATTCCTCAGTATCCTGACTAAGTTTCACCTGCATTAATAAGCGCCTCGCCAAAATTGGCTGAATTGTGTAATTACAGCGCTGAATAATACAAAGATACCAAGTACAAAGAATAGAAAGAGGCGATATCAAACCTTTTGCCAACATAAAAACCCATACGGAAACAATTGATAACTAATATCTGATCTTAAAATCCTCCCAGTTTCCTCACCAAAACCAATTGAAGTATGTTGTTAAAAGTGAATACAAATTCCTAGATACATGTCCTTAATATTTTCCCATATAATTAAGCATGTAACTTCCTTGAGAATATAAGTACATAGGATATCTATATATGAATCCTACGCTAATGTTAAGTAATGAGCCACCAATGTAAAAGGGATAGAAGAGTGGGGTATCAAACCTTTGCCAACATACAAAACCCATCCAAAAACTGCAGCAGAGACAAGACACAAGAGCAGCATTCCAACCTTCTTGCGGCCAACGAATTTACAGATCCAATGGAACAAACTCTCCTTCTCTTTGGACATCTTAGAAAAAGCCTTACGGGCGGATAGGGGAGGCGTGGTCTGAATCGCCAACAAATGAAACTGTTGCAATGATCCATTGCTTCCTGAATTACGAATACCCGATGACATTGTTGTCACTGTTGTATCCCCAATCCCTCCTCAGCTCTCTCTCTCATCTCATCTCCTCTTCCCCCCCTCCTCTCATCAACACCAAACTGTATACTTACTAATCCTTCTAAATTCACCTCGAAATGAAAACCAAGCTCACCAATTGGCCCCAAAGTTAGAGGCACCCCTCAGTTTCCAATGAACCAATCCAATATGATGGGCAAGGAACACTGCCACCAAGTCAACTCAAAACCCAATTAAAATTATCGGTATTGCAAAAGAAGTAAATGCAAATTGGGCACTAAAGAGTAAAGAATACCTCATGCGGCAAAAAAAAGAAACCTTTTCCTATCAACCAAAAAATATAGAAAAGGAAGACACTGCTACCAAGTCTTAAACCCAAAACCCAATTACCGAACTCGGATTCTATCTTATCTTGCCAAAACAAATGCAACTGGGCAAACAAAAGTATATAATAGAAAAAAATAATAATAATCAGACCTTTCAGCAATTAAAACCCAGAATGGATTTAAACCCAATATCCAAAATTCAAGTCTTAAACCCAAAACCCAATTCGAATTCTATCTTATCTTTTGCTAAATCAAATGCAACTGGGCATACAAAAGTATATATAAGTGAAAAAAAAAAAAAAATCAGACCTTTCAGCAATTAAAGCCTAGAATGGATTTCAACCCAAATTAGTGGAGTATATGGCCAATGTATAACACAAAAGCACTCACGGATCAAAGCACACACAGCTCTGAAACCAATTGGTTATAAGGCGAATGATTTCAAGGGTTTTTCGCTTAAATCTAGGGTTTGAGGAAATCAAAGTCTTTTGGACAAATCTGGGATTTATGATTTTCTGTTGTGTGTGGAATTTTTTTGATCGGCTGATGCGTTAGAGAAGTTTATGTGTGTATATATATATACTGGAGTACCATTTACATGGGTGATAAAATGCCGAGCACGGGAACCAGCTAAAATGCGCCGAGTGCGTTTTTTTTTGAGACGACGACATATGACGTTGGTGGTACCATTGGAGGGTGCTATCTTAACTACTGCGTGCCACTTGTTAACACGATAATGACGTCATTAATAATTACTATAATTATGCCCCGATGTCTATGTCGATTTGTGAAGCTTCTGTTTGGGTCATTTTTTTTACTTGTTTTCACATAGCTATTGAAAATTGAAAGATGAATGTCATAATCAAAGAGTTTATGATGATGACCTTTTTTTATTAATCATACGCTTTTACTTCTTGACGTATATCGTGTTTATGATGATAACTTGGATAAAAGTCTTTTTTTTAAAAAAAATTTACGCAAATACTTTGTGCTATATCCACGATACAACCCAAAAAGGCGCGATAAAGCAAAAAAATCAGCTTTTTGAACTTTATCTTGAATGTTTTTAAAAATATTTCGGTAAAGATCATAGTAATTTCTTTTTTTACTTTTTCAATTTTTCTCGTCGAAACAAATCAATAATCCATAAAAATTTATCGCAAAACTCACAAATGTAAAAAAAAATTGAATAAATACAAAACAAAAAAACCCTGAATAACCAAAACGCTCTTTGGAGGAACAAGGACTAAGTTTCACAGGAGGTATAAGAATGTGTGGGAAAAACTTATATCAATATAAAAAAAGAAAGGGATGACGAAGCAAAATTTATACAACCGCACACGGTAGTGTTCTAGCAAACAAGATAAACACTCGAGTCCTAAAACCTTGAAATCCACTGTGAAAAGAGGGATAAATTGACATACAAAATCTAAAGGATTTTCATTTACGTAAATTTCATTTTAGTAATAACTTGGTTTAGGAGAACTTCAATTTTGTGCCAATTGTTTTTATATGATTAGCAAGAATCATTTTTTTTTCTCTTTATTAGCCTTTCATTTTTATCTTTCTTAGTTTCCTTTATTATTTTTCTTGATTAGCAAGAATCTACTATTTCCTACTAGTTGAGTAAGAGCATCAGCAGTGGAATAAGTAAATGTAAATAATCAAAACATGTCACATCAGATTTTGATTATCCATTTAGAGATTGTTAAAATTAGCAATGTTAAATCCCACATTGGTTATTTTTTGCCATAATCAAAATCAATGAGCCCTTCAAACTTTTTCCTTTCATTTCACGCATATTTTTTGAAATAACAGTTTTTGAAGAAAAAAAAGTTTTTCGAAACAAAAAACAGTTTTTCAAAAAACACACATTTTATTCACTTAAAAACTATAAATACAGTTTTGAGAAATTTTGAAAGAATTATATTTACACAAACAGTTTTGAAATTTAAAAACTATAAATACAGTTTTTGTAAAACAATTTTTGTGTAAAAAGAGTTTTGAAATTTCAAAAAAAAAAAATTAAAAACACACACTTTATTTACTTACAGTTTTTAAATTTTTTGAAAAAACAGTTTTTTTGCAAAAAAAAAAAAAACATTCCTAAAAAAAAAATTCTGAAAAATACATGCTTTGTTGGATTGCAATTTGAAAAGTTTTTTGAAAAAAAGTAGGGGTAATGAGTGGAGAGAGATAGAAAGAGAAATGTTAAAAGTAAGAGGAATTTAGGGAGAATTTTTTGAAAAATTCTTTTTAAGTTGCAAAGAGAACAAGGCAACAGTTTTTTAAAATTATTTTTTGAAAACATCGTCGAGAGAGAGAGAGAGAGAGAGAGAGAGAGAGAGAGAGAGAGTGTGTGTATGTTTTTGTATAATGATGGTCTACTTGATTGAGAGATAAAAATTTGATTATTGGCAGAATGTTGCTAGTTTTGGGAGGGAGGGGGGCTGCTGTCCCCAAGGGGACAGCAGCGCGCTGCTGCACCCCATTTTGGGGCCCACCCCGGTCTCGCTCCGATGATCTGAATCGTTCACTTTGTAGAGCTCGTCGAGTAGAACAACCATGCCAAAAATCAGCTTAATTGGATATCATTAAGTACCTGATCGGAACCTTTTTATCTTAAAAAGAATGCATCCGAAACACTGGATCAAATCCACTCTAACCCATGGACTGAGAGTTGTATGGGCTCCGATCAAGTACTTAATGATATCCAATTAAGCTGATTTTTTGCATAGATGTTCTACTCGACGAGATCTACAAAATGAACGATTCAGATCATCGGAGCGAGACCGGGGTGGGTCCCAAAATTGGGGCAGCAGCACGCTGCTGTCCCCTTGGGGACAGCAGCCCCCCGCGTCCCCTAGTTTTGATTATTCAAAGGCCAAAATTTGATGAGTTGTCAAAAGATTGTTAAGTTTGGTTATTCCAATGTGAGCACTTTTTTGAACAAATATTGCTAACCTTAGCAATATTTTGATTTTGATTATTTCACAGTGGATGCTCTAAAGCCATCCACAGTGGTATAATAAAAAATGAATAATCAAAAGCTGACACATCAGCTTTTGATTATCCATTTAAAAGATTACCTAGCTTAACAATATTGAGGTCCACAATGATCACTTCTAGTTCATAACTAAAATAAGAGGTTCACTACAATTTCACTCACTCTCTCTCTCTTTCTCCTTATGTTTTTCACTATTGATCATTTCCCCCCATTACATTTTTTTTAGCAAAAATATATCATTTACGTACCTTCCTTAATTTTGGGGAAAATTGGTGACTTTCATCCCTCATATTATGAATTTGAAAAAAAAATCATGTACTAAAAAAAAAAAAAATCAGATGTGCTCTTGAATTTGGAACAGAATGCAAGGTTCTTTATGTACTCAACCACAGGGAGAGGAACGAAAAAAGAATAAAATAGAAACGGAAAAAAAGAAGTGAAATACCTTAATCCAGTGACAATGAGTTGAATTGTAGATGATCGAAAAATACTAGCTTCACTTTTGGAGGAAAAGAAAGAGAAACAGTTTGTGGGTAAAGAGAATGAGATATAGAGCAGGCGAAGAAGAAAATACCATTTGAAACATGCGTGTAAACAATTTTGGAACCAATTAACTTATATGGTGTTTGATCCACAAATTTTGATTATTCAAAAAGGTTGCTAGTTTTGGTTATCCAAAATCCAAAATTTGATTATTTCTAAGAATGTTGCTAAGTTTGATTATACCATTGTGAGCCATTTTTTTCACCAACATTATTAACTTTAAAAATAATTTGCTTTTGATTATACCACTGTGGATGGCCTAAGGGCTTGACATTAAATAAGGATGTAGGTTACCGGCAAATTAGAAAGTAAGTTGTCATTCAATATTGCTCTATTTTCCTAGTGGATTTCGATGCTCGTGGGCTCGAGTGTTGTCTCGTTTGCATACCTTGTCTAGCCCCACTTTTATCATACTGCGTCAAAGTGGTATTAGAGCAAGGATTTGTCTGGCTCGATAACATTTGCGGAGTGGAAAGCACAAACCCTATTTATGATGGTGGTACGTATGGATGGATTAAGAAAGATTCATGCCAAGGGATTTACGGACTTCGGGTTGGTGTTGAGCGGTGAAGTGCATAACACCGTGCTGCACACCTCTGAGCCGTCAGTGTAACGCCTCGATTTTTGGAAATAAAATCGGAGGTTTAAATATTGATTTCCAAAAATTTATTAAATAAAAATTCAAAATCCAAACTGGATAATTCACCCTATAGTTTCGTCTATTACAAATTATCGTAAAAATACTGGAAATAGTCTTTGAGGTAATAAACTAAACGAAATGACAGAGCCATCCTCTAAGTTTGATACGGATCCCAAGTATATTCTGGCTCAGCTCCCACCTCTGGGTTCTCCTCTGCATAAAATTGTTCACCTTCGGGATTTGGTGTCCCCTCTTGATTATCTGCAAAATCTGGCACGGAAGCCAGGCAATCCGTACCTGAGTGAACGAGTTCACCCCGAAGTATAACCCAACCCAACTACCCTTCTTACTTTACAGATAGCAAGCAAACAGAATAATAATAGTGCGAAAAGTAACACAGAATTTGTTCCACATAAACGGTTTATTACTATCCATTAACTTGTCGTGTAATCTAAGATCACCTCCGCGGGATCTTTCCTCCCTAACCGCTAGCCATGCTCGGTCCCATGAGATCACTTCCCTTTGCTGTCGCAGATGCATCTAAGTTATGTACCGAGTATACATCCCAATAACTACAACAAGGGGAAAGCTTATCATGCCTGAATCATAACTAGGGTTCGCTTATCTTATGTACCACTTTCACAAACCACATCACAATCACCACTGGACTCCTGCCAGTATATCAATTTATCACTGGACACCGCCAGTCTATCAATTCATCACTGGACACCGCCAGTTTCAATCTCATCACAAATCTCAACATCACGCCTGCAGGCAATCTAGAAACCAAAAACTTTCCAGTTTATCCATTATCTAGCATCGACTAGGTGAATTCTATTTCGTAATACCACCCCATGTCTCTAGGGTCCAATCTAACATTCAGAATCAAATATCGATGCAATATACAACAATTCAATAATAATTAAAACCATCAATAGACAATGAAATCACACAACTTTTTATGGATGGGCTGTTGCCCTTAATCTCATATGATCGCAATGTCAATTAATCAGGTAGGAGTATTAAAATAATTTAAAAGGAAAATTTTCAGGCTTTTATTAATTAATTCTAATATAATAGATTAATTAAAACTAATTTAAATGCATAAATTGGATAAAAATGTGGAAATATTTATCTTGACTTAAATAAGAGTCCTATGGGTCCTACGCAACCAGTGGAGTGTCAAAAGTTGGGTTCGAAGGGTCGCGGAATTAAATTAAATGAAGACGTTTAAATAAAGTGGCCGAAAGTGAAATAAATAGATAATAATTAATTTACAAATTAAAATATATTACTGTTAACAATATTTAATCTTCAGAATATAGAGAGTCTAAATAAAATTATTCGGGTATTTATAATAAGGTTATTAGGTCGTAAAGAATTTTTAATCAGAAACGCTATAAAAATAACAATAAATAGTAAAGTAAATAAATAAATTATTAATTTAACAAGATATCATCTTTGAGATGCTAGAAGTCTAAAAAAAATTAGTTTGGGTGTTAAAACGTTGTTCGGAAGGTCGCAATGATTTTTCGTTCGTAAACTTTGTTAGATAACTAATAAATAATTTAATAAATAGATAATTAAAAAAAAACAAAATATGATCTTAACAAGTTATGATCTTTGGAATGTGAAAAGTCTAGGAAAAATAGTTCGGGGGTCAAAAATAGTGTTCGGGATGTCGAAAAGTGGATTCGGAACAAAACGGGTCAAACCGCAAGGTTTGACTGGTCAGAGGTGGCGGTGGGGCTCCCAGCCGCGAGGTTGGGCCTGGTTCTTGCGGCCCGAACCTTGCGGCCGCAAGGTTCAACGCAGAACACGTTTTTTTGATTTTTGGGTTCGGTTTTCGATGCATGGGACCACGGGGGCTATTGGGTTAAGCATAAAAACACTAAATATACTTAGAGGAGTCTTTGGAATGAATTATACTACCTCGGTTTGGATCGAATTGATTTTTAGAACGAAACTTGATTTTCGGAGAGGACGACTTCGGTTATGGCGATCGGGGGACCTTGGGCTCGAATTGAATGGTGCTTGGAGTTTCTTGGGGTTGAAGGAAGAGATTGGAATGGCCAATTCGGGTCTCGGGTCGTCGTGGTTATGAAACCCACTTTTCTCTCTCTTTCTTTCTCTCTCTAAAACTCCATTGATTGGAGCTCCGTTTTCTCCGAATTCTCTCTCTCTTCTGGACTGGAGGAATGTGGGGAGTGGCGTGGTGTGCCCTAGGGTCGGGACTATAGGGTATATATAAGGGAATTCTTTTAATAAGGAAAAATAATTTGTGTTCTACCGGGATTCAAACTCCTTGCTTGAGATGGACGAAAAGGGGGTAGCTGATCAGGGGAAGGGAGTAGAGTTTGAGTAGGAGAGGGAGAGGTGGAAGGATTTTCGTAATATGCATGCATGCAATTAATTGAATTCAATTAAAATGGAATTTTTATAATAGGAAAAATCTTATTGATAATTATCCTAAGAAAATAATAATTTCATTATTATCTAAATACTAATTAAATGATATTATTATTAATATAAATTTTCGGGTTGTTACAGTCAGATTGTGCATTCAACGGCTCGGATCTCATCTCCGCAACCAACGATCGAGAGCCGTTCATTGCCGATATGAGATCCGAGCCGTTGGATCTAACGGCTTGGAGGTGCGTAGCACAATGCCGCGCACACTACTGCACAGCGCCATCCCTTAATTTGGAATTTACGTAGACCCAACTAACTAATCACAAAAGTTATAGAAATTGCGTTGATGGATTTGCCCACAACTAACTTAGCACAAAATTCCTTTTATCAACTATACAGTGAGAATGAATATATGTGGGGGCTTGTTAAACAAAATATATGAATATCAGTCAGAAAAGATATAGGCACAAGTACTTGAGTATGCTTATCCTGATTTCAGATATTATAATAACTTACCTAGATTAAGTGATTATGAGTATTTTGAAGATATTTTAGATTAAATTCCAGACATTGACAATTTTTTCCTAGTATATATGAGAATTGTAGTCACAGAAAAGTGGAGATACTTGTTAAAACTTACAAGTCTAGCACTATGATGGTGGTTAGATTTGCAATCTTTGAGAGATTGACAAGGCAAGCGTTGTATTTGCACATGGTTAAAAAATTAAAAGACGTATGACGAAAAGAATTTTTCTATGGAATTCTAAGCAATTCATAAAACGAAAATAAGGGCCAATGCAAAATAATTCAGTCATTTTTGCCAAAGATGTCAATGAAGAAGCCCTTAAACAGGTTTTAATTGAAGCTGGTGAAGAAAATTGATCAATATGAATGATGGCGGGGAGCTGAAAATTGGTATAAATGTATTGGGAAGTGCTACAATATACACCCCTTATTTGAATGTGTATTATATGCACCTTCATTGAAACATATCAAAATATTATGATTCCCAAAATGTTATGAATCTATTGCTAAAAGTTACGAATTTTTAGTATATAAAAGTTATGATACAAAATAAAATGTTATGACTGACCGGTCCCACAAGTAATTTTTTATGAGATGGCACAATATGAATCACACAATAGATGCATATGGTACACACCTTAAAGGGGTGTGTATTAAAGACTTTCCTAAATAAGTTAATGATCAAGTTGTTAAAATCAAAATAAACTTTGAAATGACGTGATCAATGCTGCCACCTCATGTGATAGCTCTATGGTTAAGGCATTCCCTCTGATTGGGCCTATCATCAATGTGTCAACCAAAACCAAGAATATATTATTGCAAGCATGCATACAGAGAATATGTATTATTGTAAGTACACCTTTTTGTTACGTTTTGTCGTAAGGGCATGAAGAGGTTGAAGTATTCTAATTATCTATTTCTATGGCATGGAAGATAGAAGATTGCTGATAAGAACTTGAGGACGAGTTCGTTGGAAGAAAATGAGACTGATGTAGGACAAACATTTTAAGAGTTTCATTTATGTAAACTTTATTTTAGTAATAATTTGGTTTAGAAAATTTAAATTATAGCCCACTTATTTTGGCATGTTTCTATTGAGGTAGTTAACGGTTGTGTGAGTATCATTTCCGTATATGATGTTTAAGTAAAAAAAAAAAAATTATCAGTTTTCAATTTTTGCCTTTTATTAGTTTCTTTTATCTTTTTCCTTGAGTAAAATCTATTGTTTCCTAGTTGAGTAAAATCTTTCATTCATTAAAACCATCTCTCTCTCTCTCTCTCTCTCTCTCTCTCTCTCTCCCTCTCTCTCTCTCTCTCTCTCTCTCTCTGGTTTTCAACTTTTCACATGTACAGAGTGTTTATCGCGTTTACTATAACGCTATCTATTCTCGTGTTTATTCTGTTGCGTCAAGTGGTATCAGAGTAAGGATTTGCCTGGTTCGATGACATTTGCTTGAGAAGGAAGCCCAAAACTAATTTTCATGATGGTCATGTATAGGTATGGGTTAAGTATGATTCCTACCAAGGCAATTACTCATACCAAACCTACCTTAGATAAACACAGTGTTAGTAGGAATCGTGTTTTACCTACAACAAATCTATTAACCAAAATGTCTTTCGCACAAAATTCTTGTTATCAAATTAATTGATAGTGAGAATAAATGTGGAGGCATGTTTTACGAAAGTTAGGAATATCAGTTGAAACGACATCCATAGTACGATGGGCAAGAAGCCCTTAAACAGGTCTTAATTGAAGTTGATAATAGGAGAATTGATACGGATGAAGGCGGGGGACCAGAAAATTGGTATCGATCGATGTTGATGATGATTAGTTGCAAAAGATATATCAAATTAATTTTTCAAATCAAGTGATCAATGCTGCCTCCTCATGTGATGGCTCTATGGTCAAGTCATTCCCTATAACTGGGCCATTCATCGATGTGTCAACCAAAACCAAGATGAAAGAAAATCAAAAGAACTTGATCGAAATTTTACTTCCTTGATTTTCTTTGAGTGGAGTAGTGTGATTAGATTCCCAATTTTCATTTAGTGCATCTTTTCAATCTGTTGAAGAATGCAAAGAAGATATCATCTCTTTATATATTTTAGAGGGGAATCTTTTTTTTTATAAACGGCAAAAGAAAATTTTCTTAATTTTTGAAATTGTTCGTTGGGTAAGGAGAAAAGATGCATCCATGTTAATGATGCACTCAACACACTAAATATTTTTTCCAAAGATTAGCGATCCAACTTTATTCTCATTTGTTGTTTTTTCCTCCGTTCCATCTTTACTGGGTCATTGGGCCTTATGTAAAACATATTCATGGGTTAAAAAATGAGCCCTATAACAACACATATATACTAGGTACTAAAAACAAGTGGAGGCCCTAATTTTTGGACATTTTGAAGGGCTTAAGGCTTGCGCCTCATGAGGCCTTAGCCTAGAGTTGGCCATGATAGTAATGTGCAAAAGAGTTTTTTTGCAGCAGAGTGGTGTATCTAATGAGAGTTTAAAGTAGGGGTGAGCATGGATTGGATTGGATTGGTTCGGTTCGGTTTTATAGTAAACCAGGAACCAAACCACTTACTGACGGAATGACGGATTATGAATTTAGGGAACCAAACCAACTCACAAAAAGCATAGGACCAAACCAATCCAAACCATTGGATTACGGTTTGGTTTCGGTTTCAAACCACGATGCTTAACCGTAAAACCTTGCCTTTGGAATAAGGTCGGAAACCCTAAGCATAGGGCTCGATCGTCGGTAGCAATAAACCGGTAAGACCGAGATCGTACCACAGGGAATCAAAAATAGCTAATTCGGATTATAGGATTTATGTAAGGTTCTCTGCATTTAAGATGGCCAATCGTCGGTTTTGCTTTGGTGAATTGAAAACTATTGTAAAAGACTAGAGAAGTGGTTTTGGTAAAAACAGGCGGCAAGGTCTAGGGGCTAAAAACGCCCGATGACTTAGCTGATTTGACCGTTTCCTTCTAACAATTCCAAGTTAAGACATAGACAAACTTAACCTGGAATACTCAACGTTAAAAGCCGAGCATAATCATGGCATTAAAGCGGAAATGACTTAATCTCATTTGGAAGACATTTAAATCAAACGCCGGGAGCGTTAAAAGCCCCAAGCCCCGAGTACTAACCAAAGGTTAAAACTATAACATTTTGAATTTTTAGAAAATAAAAATTTTGAAATGTTAATTTTTAATTTGTTAATTAATTAAGTTCATTAATATGACTACATGATTAAATGTATAATTAAAATTAGTCATAAGTATTTATTCAAGATAATTACTAAACCTTACACACACACTCACACACACACACACATATATATATATATATATGTGTGTGTGTATATATATATTCATACTTATCTTATATTCTCTCCTAACAACTCACCCACACCATAACCTTTTTCCATCCCATAATTTATGGGATTTCCTCTCACCCACTCTCGGCAGCCCCTCTCCCTTATCTCTCCTGAATTCCTCTCTCCCTCACCTCCCTTCTACATTCCACCACATTCACTCTTATCATTTCACACCCCCACCTTTCCACTACCTCATTCTCACTCGTTGTACATACCTTATGATGGCGGGGACCAGAAAATTGGTATCGATGTTGATGATGATTAGTTGCAAAAGATATATCAAATTAAAATTTCAAATCTAAGTGATCAATGCTGCCTCCTCTTGTGATGGCTCTATGATCAATTAAGTCTCTAATTGGGCCGATCATCGATGTGTCAACCAAAACCAAGATGAAACAAAATCAAAAGAACTTGATCTAAATTTTACTTCCTTGATTTTCTCTGAGTGCAGTAGTGTACGTGATTAGATTCCCAATTTTCATTTAGTGCATCTTATCAATCTGTTGAAGAATGCAAAGAAGTTATCATCTCTTTATATATTTTAGAGGGGAATCCTTTTTTTATAAAAGGCAAAAGAAAATTTACTTAATTTTTGAAATTGTTCGTTGGGTAAGGGGAAAGATGCATTCACCACACTGAATAATTTTTCCAAATATTAGCCATCCAACTTTATTCTCGTTTTTTGTTTTTTCCTCCGTTCCATTTTTACCGGGCCATTGGGCCTTATATAAAACATATTCATGGGTTAAAAAATGAGCCATATAATAACACATATATACTAGGTACTAAAAACAAGCTGAGGCCCTAATTTTTGGACATTTTGAAGGGCTTAAGGCTTGCGCCTCATGAGGCCTTAGCCTAGAGCTGGCCATGATAGTAATGTGCAAAAGAGTTTTTTGCAGCAGAGTGGTGTATCTGATGAGAGTTTAAAGAACCCCTTCAGGGGTACTTTTTGGATCTTACATTTTTTTTTTTGACGGTCAGGGGTGTTCAGGCCAATTTACGTACACCTCAACTATTCTCTTTCCTGTCATGTATTCTTCTCATTTGTCATCATTCATTTTGCATCATGCAAGAATGTATTCTGTAATCTATGGCCAGCACAAGCAAAATACAATAACGCAAAATGGAAAACCATAGCTCCCATACACCCCAGCATATTCTCCAACATATATCTGACCGGCCGTCTTATTGATTTAACGTTGGTGTATTCTTTATTTGATTTGAATCTGTTATTTATCACACTTGTGTCCAATACGTCTTCTTCAGTTGTACTAGATGCACACGATGAATTGCAACTTCGTTGTTACTAACATATTTCTTGCTCCAAAAAAAAAAACTGCATGAGTCCGATTGTCAATAATGTAGAACAATTGGTGTCATTCTAGATTCCCTTTTTTTGGGTAAACCATCCTAGATTCCCTTTGGTGCTCCCATTTGTTTGATTTCAATATCTAATCCAAGCTTATTCCAACCTAACATTCTCATGTGACGTCAACAACTGGTTTCCAAACAAAAACAACAACATGCATTCTGTGTATAATGTTCTTTTCATGTGTTTAATATATATATAATGATCAAACTTCTTTTCAGTCAAGTCGTCTTGAAGTTGATTGCGAAATCCTTGTCCCACACTACAAACAAAGGCCCACTAGCTAATTTTGCGGTACATCTGAGCTTAAGTTTTGGAGTCGCGGTTAGGTGAACAATTTTCGTGGACAGCTATTGGGAATCGTTGCATATGGTATCAGAGCGTACATTAGTACATGAAGTGTGGAAAGGTCTCGGCCTGCTAGGTGATGTGCTTGGGTGGGCCCAACAAGGAACGAATTCGAGGTGTTTGTCATACTTGGACGGGTTCCACATGAGACGAGCTTGAGAAACTTGAAGTGCTTATGCGAAAACTTAACTTAATTACATCACTCAATGGGTGATGCTATTGGACAATAGGGCAAAACGAGAACATTGCGATCCTAAAAGGAGGAGATTATGCACTCCCTAGTCCCACATCGGTGGGTTACCAATGAACTCATTGATATATTATATAAGAAATAAGAATCCACTAGCTACATGGTACATTTGAGCTTAAGTTTTTCAACCGTGGGTATGGTTAGAGAAAGATTTTTATGGACAACGGTTGCAGATCATTATCTGCAATGTCCTAAGACTTATGTGTCAAGTCCAAATAGATCGAGTTCAATCAGTGATAACACTGGCCAGGCCACCACTATTTTTTTTGCAATAATAATAATGGCAAGCACCAATTAGTAATTACGTACGTAATTAATGGATATTACCGTCAGAAAGGTAGGTTAGAGAAGTCAAATAATTTCTCCACGTGACGTGATCGATTGTCAAAGAAAATAATGTGTCTTCGAAAGTAGATGGAAAATGACCAAGTGCATGCCTGTACGTGCCAACGTACATATTCAAAAAGAGCAGATTTGAAATTCAAACTTTCATAAAGAAGTAAGGGCCGTAAGACTCTGTCTGGTTGGGTGTAAAATATTTTACAACTGAAAAAGTTTTTCAAATGTAAAACATTTTATAGAAAAACACACAAATTTTACAATTGTTTTTCGGCGTTTGGTTGAATTATATTAATTTTACTATTACACAAACTAATAACTCATCTAATTTGCTTGAAGTAGTATTAATTAAAGTGATTATTTCTTCATGTTTTGAGGAAGTCCATGAGAGAGATGAAGGCCATGGGGTGCCCAGGAATGCAAGTGGGTGGAGAGAGGGAGAGTCCGGGTATTGGCTGGAGAGGAGAGAGAAAAGCGAAGAATACTTTGTTGCCCAGTTATTTCAATAGAGGTGATGGTCAAATGGCATGGGCAAACGGATGCGAAGAGTTCGGAATTGACTTACCGAGTTTTCGAGAGTAGATTGTTTTATGGCCAAAATATGTAAAATATTTACCAAAAAAGTTTATTTTACGGGCATTTCATCAACCAAACAAGGAAAATTACGAAAAATGTTTTTGGCAAAAAATTTTACATCCAAACAAACGGAACCTAAGTACTACTAGTTTGTATTTATGAGAAATTGCTATCAGCAGAGACTCGACATATATAATACCCTCATAACTTCAAGAAAAGGAGTGCCCCTAGCACTTTGTTAGGAGGTTACAGTGACCAAGCTTGGGCGACTCGTGATTCTAATGATTTTTGAAAATTGAAAACCATCTAAAATAAGATTAGAGATCGAAGTTGGATTTTTGATATTTTCTGAATCAGCTACAGATTCTGACCAACTTAAAAGTTGATTTTCAGTTTCTTCAGTAAGCACAACCTACTTTTGTTACAGAGGATTAACACGTAACCACTTGTATACGTTATAGGAGTTGATTAAAGCTATCACTCAAGCATATATTGTTCATTTTTTTTTAAATCAGACTCAGAAATTTTGATTATTCAAAATCCGCCCTTACAAACCCCAAACTGGAGCCCGTTGATGGGAGCAACCCATGATAATAAGGTTATTCATATGGTTTGGATGGAAATGCACCGGGTACAGAGAGACGCTACCCAAAGAGGACGAGAATAGTTCCACGCGGGAGAATACTGAAATAGAGTTGAGGACGACAGTGGTAATTTGATCAGCCTCACCATTCTTCCCTCCGAACAACTCACCCTGGGAACAGAAATACCCTTAGAAGGTAGAAAAGGTTCCTCGCAGAGAACAGAAAAACACCAAGAAAATAAACTAAAAAAGAAAAAACAGAACCTCTGGCCGCTGGTTCATACAACAAGGTGTGTTCGAGAAAGCGTTGGAATTGGCTAATTCAAGTATTTTGCATTATTTCATCAATGTGTTGGCTATCACTCAATTCTATTTTTGCCAAAGCTATTTGAGATTTTGCCGCAATTAGTTTTTGAGTTTGTAAAGGTAGTTGGGTTGAATTTGCGTTTTGCTGACTGTTTGGGATTTGACTTGGAATAATGTGAACCTTATGTTATAAATACATGTTATATGTCGGATAAGAAAAAGAAAAATGTTATTGGCACTCCAAAATCAAAGTAATTCCAAAGCCCCTTTTTATTTTTTATTTTTGGAGTGTCGATCTCCATCAATTTTTAGAGTACTAATATCATTTTCCAACATTTTATATCCAGCCAATGTAATTGTGTTCTTAACTCATCATGTAATGGAAATTGATATGAACCGTGGATCTACCGAATACAAAATTGGGAAACCATGCACGTAAGGTTGTGTTCGGTTTTTAGTTTAGTTTAGTATTAATTTAGTTTTTCAATCATTATTCTATTTTTTTATCCAATCATTATCATATTTTTTCAATTATTACTTTCTCATCTCTCTCTATCTCTCTTCAATCATTATCCCTCTCTTTAATCATCATTCTATTTTTTTGCATTTTTTAATTCATTTGCTTAATTCGTTCTTGGCACTTTATGTTTTTTTGATTTGACTGATTTTCACAACACACGTACTGGGAGTTCATATAATCCAACCGCCAGAGGCCCAGATGCATGTACCGGGCTAGCTTGTATATATACGTTCTTTGTTTTTTTTTTTTTTGACCCGCGCTTGTATATATACGTTCCTTACTTACAAATTTGGTCACATCGATCGGAGACGTGATCGATCAATTTATTATAAATCAAAAGTCGTCATCGAAAAAGGACGTGACAAAGTCTATAAATCAACATACTCACCCTTCCTTTTCTCATTACTCTTTTTGATCATTCGTTTTCTATTATAGGTTAGCATTATTAAATGGTCTGCTTATTATGGGTTAGCGTTATAACATGATCTGCCCCTCCCTGGTTACCACTGGCTTTCCGTGTTAATCACTCAAAAATAAATAATCGTGAAATCAAATTAGACTTTATGAGCTTCCTTTTGCAATTAGGCTGGGTGTCTTCGTTTGGGTTCTTTTATATATATATATAACATACTCAATGTGTTCAAAACGTGGTTTTAAGAGTACTCGCGAGGAATCAGCAAAAAAAATGACCGAGAAGGGCTTCATCCGAGCAGTTTTTATTTGAACCATTCGATAAAAAATAAACAAAAAACTGCTCGGATGAAACCTTTCCGATCATTTTTTTTTTGCTGATTTCTCGCGGGTACCCTTAAAATCAAGTTCTGAAGGGTACCCTTAAAATCACATTCTGAACATATTGAGCGGGTTGGATCTTCGAAATTCTATCGGAAAATAGAGGTCCTTATTTTATTAAGTTAATGTGGTCCTTAGGAGAAGGGGACTATATATATATGGGAAATGATAATGTCAAAACTGTTTTTTTTGGTGCCAAAATTATAAGGCACAAAAGACTTGTACCATGTGTAATGTATAAAACTTTAATGCATTGAAATTTTGACACTGATAAAAATAGTTTTGATAGTATAACTACCCTTTGTGAATTACGGAGTATCAATTTCAAACCCGAGATAGGCTTGCAATTGAAACCAGCAACTTGCAGTTAGGTTTGCCAACTCCACAAAATCCTTGTCCAACTATGAATGAATTCCAAAAGACTAAAAGTAAGGAAGAAGTATATACATCAACTAAATTATCACGACACTAACTAAATTATCATTCGACTAATTTGGTGTTTTATGATGCGAACGGTTCTTACAAAATAGTGCTTGAATAGTCTGGGCCGATCTTGAGTTTTTCGATGCCTAGCTATAGTTTCAAAAGATACAAATCGCCACCAGAAAAACAAAAACTGCAATTACAAGAATTTGATGAGTAGATATAGCTTTTCAAATAAGAAGTCATTTTTTCAGTAGATATATAACATCGCCAATCCATTCAACCTCTTTTTTGGCATGTTTGATCGAATGTAAGATTTGATCATTTCCCTTACCTTCCAACGCTGCAATTCTTGTTCTTGTGCAAGTCATTGTCTCTCTGAAATCCAAACGGTCGTTCGAAGTTTGAAGGCAGAACATAGGATTTTACGTTTGATAGGCGTTGCTTGATTTTACGTGAGACAAAAATTTTGGGGTAAGAGTTGATAAGTAATTTTTTGCATCTGAAATTTCATTTTTCTCATTGACCCCAGCCCAAAATTGGGCTTCCGAAAGTAAGTTGGACCTTATAGTAGGGCCCAAAGTGAGTTGGGTTAAACTTAATAGGGCCGTGGAGCCAGTTGTCCTAGTGCCATTTCAAAGTACCTTTTGATTTCAAGTTCGGCTGCTTTCTTCTAATTTTGCTAGGAAGTTTTCTTGGGTGCCTAGGGCCTGTAACAAGGCTTCTCACTGGGTTGCCTCCCAGGCTTTCAAGGGTTCTATCCCCTTAGACTGGGACTCAATTTTGCCTTTTGCTCTTTCTGTCATTTGTAATGAAGATGCCTATGTTGAGGCTTCGAGTTAATGAGAATGGCAAATAGTTCAAAAAAACAAAAACAAAAAACACCTAATGGAGAATGTTGGGCATCTGATCATGATTTCTGGATTTTCTTTCTCATCTTTTTCTTGGTTTCATAACTATGATTTTTTTTTGTGTGTTTTTTGTGGAATATTTATTTTATATTTATTACGATTCTCATATAAATTTTTTTTTTTTGGAACGGCAATTCTCATTTATGTAAATTCTCAAATAATTAAATTTCTCATTAGGCCAGGAATGAATTTTTGAATAATTTCTTGAATGATTAATTTTTATATAATTTATGTATTTCAAAATTCTCTAAACTAGTGTCAAAACAAATTAAATCTTAAAATAGTAAATCTATCAAAAATCGTAAAACAAAAAATCATAAATTTGATTCTAAAATAATAATAATAATAATAATAATAATAATAATAAAATGTGTAAAATGATGCAAAACCAAGAAAACTTATGTACAATATGTGCACAAAGCTTATAGAAAACTAAGGACAATAATAAAAATATGAAACATTTAAAGATGCATAAATTATGCAAAATTTCATAAAACAAAAACTTCAAAAATTTGTCATTCACAGATATTAAGAGAGAAAGGGTAATCATGGAACTTTTAGAAGAAGAAAAAGGGTAATCATGGAAGTTTTTGAAAAGAAAAAGGGTAATCATGGATTTTTTGGAAAATCTTTATTTACGGAGGTTCCGCAAATAAAGTTTATGGAGGCCAATTAATCTCAACCGTCCAAAATTATTTTCGACGATTCAGATTAAAGACAAACTATTAACAACAAAAGATATTTATTACCGATTAAAAATTAAAAACATATATCAACCGTTGATTGTCGAAACGGACGAATGAGATTGCGCGCTCCTCCGTAAATAAGTTTCTCTCTTTTTTGAATAGGAGAAAGGATAATCATGGATTTTTTTAAAAAATACTATAAAAAAATGACATCTCATTTTGACTAGGCTAATCCATAGTCAAGCCTTGAACATAGTAGTTGCAAATAATTAACTTGAGCCGATTGTTCAATCTTTTTTTTCAAGGGCGAAAGTGATTTAGTATTGGTAGAATAGTTAGAGTGATTATGACCTTAGGCTATCCACAATTGCATAATAAAAATAGATAATCAAAATTTGTCACATCAGCTTTTGATTATTCATTTAAAAAATTGCAAATGTTAGCAATGTAAAGGTTTATAATGACATAATTAAAATTAGATAACCAAAACTTGCTCTATCATCTTTTCAAACTACAAAAAACTAAAACCTGTGAACATAGAATATAAATTTCTAAAAATAGTTTTGAAACTAATAAGAATTATTCATTAGAAATAAAAAGTAATTTTTGGAATTTTTTTGGGAAAAAATAGTTTTTGTGTAACTACAGTTTTTAGGAAAAAAAGGTTTTGAAAAAAAATAGTTTTAAAAACAAACAGTTTTTCAAAAAAATAATAGTTTTTTTTTGTGTAAAAAACTCTTTTGAAAAACAATTAAGAAAATAATTTTATTTTGAAAACATTGTTGAAAATGAAAGAGAGAAATTTTTTGTATAATGATGAGTATATTTGATTAAGAATATGTGGGGTTCACTAAATTTGGTTATTGACAAAAAGTTGCTAATTTTAGTTATTCAAAGCCCAAATTTTTTATTATTTCTATGGAGGTTACTAAATTTGACTGTACCATTGTGAGTCATATTTGCACAAACATTGTTAACTTAGAAACCTATTACTTTGATTATGTCATTGTGGATAGCCTTAGAAGAGGAGCTGAACTACCAACCTCCTTTTCGATCTCTTAGCACCTTAAGTGCGCTCCTGGCAAGGACGGACCTAAGTGGGAGCACGCCTCCACCGGAAATTAAAAATAAATTTTTAATATTCGTGTAAATTAGCATAATTATAAAACTGTGCTAATATATAAACATATATACTTGTATATTTCTCAAAAATACGTATATAGAATCAGTTTTATGCCTGAATTTCATCATATGATACATTTATACTTGTTGGTTTATGAGCTGTTTGTTTATTTGGAGCTATTCTTTCTTAATTCTCTTTAAATTTAACCATCGAGGGGAAATATTTTAAAATAAAGTCATTAACAAAACTAGCTCGATTATTCTAAAATTTGTCGATGTTCATTTAAAACATACTTTAAAAATTTTGTCTAAGATTTTGTGCTCATTTTTATCTAATTTAACTTAAAGTACGCATTATAAACTTTTGTAATTAGTAATGTATGCCTTAATTTTGTACCATCTTACTGTGATTGATTAAAAAAAATAAACTTTTACTATTATAATTAACAGATGCCCCCACTATGTTATATTCTTGAATCTATCCGAGTCTTGGTGTTGTTCGACAAAGGCTCCTGGCTTATTCGGCCCATGCTTATCAAGTTAACAGAAATATATCACTTTCCATGATCTGTGTGTCATCTCTGTTTCTAGATCTGCTCCTTATCTTCTTCATAGCGTGTCTTCATCTTAACCTTCCATGTGCCATTGTTGTGAAATTCATAGTCAGCAATCAGCATCCAAATTTTAGGTATTGTTTGGTCTATAATACTTGCACCAACCAAAAATATTGGTGATCACGTACACTTCAATGTCGCATTCAATGGGTGTGGATATAGGTTGGCATTCATCAGTCTTATCTTTGATTAACTCACGTGTACGAGTCAGCTTACGCGCACCTCGATTAATTTTGTCACTGAATTCCACCGCCCACTTTTGAGGAGCCCAATTATGTTGATATTGATTCAAATTTTCATCAATATAAATCTGTCTATTTACTATATTTACGTTGATGATTAAAGTATTTAACTTAAAATACTTTTGGTTTTGAAGTAAATCTGATTTTGTTCTTTGGTCTTGGTTTCGTCAAATGGAGAAAAAATGAAAAGAAAACAAATAGCTCTGTCAAATTTTTCCTTGGTCACCTTTGGGAAAAAAAATAAAAGGAAAACCAGTATCCATAGATGTTTTTATTTCTCTTTCAACAAAAGTAATTTTTTTAAAAAGGTAATTAATGCCTGTTAGTTGTTGACGGGGATGGAGTTAGGGAGAGGCCAGTAGGGGCGGTCGTCCCTGCAGGAAGAAAAAATAAACTTTACTATTATATTAAAAAAAATTCCAATCAAAGTATATAGGCTCTCCCCCCTCTAATATTTTGGAAAAAATAATCAAATAGTGGTAACTTTTGAAATATAAGGATACCAACATTAATTTTTAAAGGCTAAGAATTAAAATATAGCAAAACAAAAAATTTGAGGGTTACATAACATTGTGAATATTCAATTAATAATTTTTTTAATTTTTCACCCATAAAAATCCCACATCATTAAGACTTTAAAGGCTGTTTCAAGAAAATTGGAACATAAGAGAAGAAGATTTTTAGGAACCCAAGAAATCTTGGTGAAATATAAGGTGTAGGTATGTTTTTGCCCAATCATTTTACTAGATCGATTGAGGTAAGTCGTTACTGCTCTTGCAATCTGTTAATTTATAAAAAGCATAATTAGGTATGAAGTGTTGCTAATCGAGTCAAACAAGCCAAGCACAGTATTGCTCAAGCTTGGATTGACTCCTTGTTACATGTGTTCAAGTTTGGCTTGAGCTTGAAACTTTTTAGAGATTAATTGCTCAATCTCGGTTTGAGCTTGAAATTTTGTGTTTGTGATAAGTTTGGCTTGACTTGTAGAATATGCAAACCAATCTCAAACTTTTAAGCATGAGCTTAAACTTGTAAAATTTCGAGCTTTCAAGCTATATAGACTCATTGAGTTCCAAATGAAAGAGGTTAATTTAAAGCCATAAAGAATAGAAAAAAAAAACTCATAAACATAAAATTCTATTACTACATTCATTAAATTAAAAACTCTCAAACCCTTAAATTTTCATATCTCACATAGAATATTTCCTATTTGAATGGCCGAGCAAAAAAAAAAAAAAATTTCCTATTTGAATGCAATAGTATTGTAAAACTGGTGAAAATATTCATATGAAATGTCGATACATATCTCATATTTTGGGAAATTTATTAAATCTACCCCTATATTTGTAATACCAGCAGATTACTCATGCCTAAAGGCACTCCTAATAATAATCTCATTTTTTTAGTATCCGCACGTATTAAAACATTATCTCAAATCTGTATTATAAAATAGAGTGGTTTTTTTAAAAATGTCTAGACATAGGCATATAAATGAGAGTAACATTTATCGCTATCAAATTTTTTCTGTTAAAATAATAGCCATGTGATTAGAAAAAGAAACAAAAAAAAATCTAATTATTGCTTTCCTTACTAAAATCTAATTATTGCTTTCCCCTCTCTCTCTCTCTCTCTCTCTCTCTCTCTTAATTAATATTATTTGCTCTCCCTTTCTTTCTCTATCTTTATCAAGTTTGAGAGAAATAGAGAGAGGAAGAAAATGTTAACAAAAAAGGAGAGAGAAATTTGGTAAGGAAAGCAATAATTAAGTTTTTCTTTTTTGTTCCTTTTCTAATCACATGGCTACTATTTTAACTAAAATTAATTCAACTTGATAACGATAGAGATAGAGAAGATAGAAGTAGTACTAAAATGAAGAGAAATAGATTTGGTAAGGAAATCAATAATTAGGTTTTTTTTTTTTTTATGTCTTTTTAATCACATGGCTACTATTTTAACGAAAAATAATTCGATGGCAATAAATTTTGCTTTCATTTATATGCTTAGACATTTTCAAAAAAAAATTGCTCTATTTACTATTTTAACAAAAAATAATTCAATTGCGATAAATGTTGCTCTTATTTATATGTCCAGACATTTTCAAAGAAAACTGCTCTATTTATACGCACACAAATGAGAGCAACATTAATCGCTATCGAATTATTTTTTGTTAAAATAGTAACCATGTGATTAGAAAAGAAACAAAAAAAAACCTAGTTATTACCTCTCTCTCTCTCTCTCTCTCTCTCTCTCTCTCCATAATATTTATTTTTCCTCTCTGTCTCTCTATCTTTATCAAGTTGGAGAGAGGGAAAGAAAAAAAAGAACAATAATGCTAGGAACATATTAATTTGTCACACCCTTCTCACATACATGTGTGAGAATCCCACAATAAATGTGTAGACCCCACATGTATGTGAGAAGAGATATGGTTAGAGTGTGACAAATTGATGTGTCCCTAACATCAATTTGCCAGGTTTGGTAAGAAAACTTGGGAAAGAAAAATTAGGTTTTCCTTTTTTGTTTCTTTTCTAATCACATGGCTACTATTTTAATGAAGAGTAATCCAACTTGATAAAGATAGTCATAGAGGGAAAAAATTAATAGATATTATGAAGAAAAAAAAAAGGGATAGGGATATTTGGTAAGGAAAGCAATAATTAGGTTTTTCTTTTTTGTACATTTTCTAATCACAGAGCTACTAGTTTAATGAAGAGTAATACGATTAATATAAATGTTATTTTCATTTGTATGCCTAGACATTTTTCAAAAAAAAAAAAAAACTGCTCTGTTTTATAATATAGATTTATGGAATGACCTCTTTGTTCACAAGCTTATCGAGCCAAACACTGATATGCTCAAGCTTGGCTTGAATTCATAAACAAATAAAAAAACAGGATTGAACTTTGCTTATATTTTTTTTAAACGAGTTTAAACAAGCTAAAAGTCAAGCCAAGCTCGAGCTGCTTGGATCGTTTAGCAGCCCTAGGTAAGTCGTTACTGCTTTTGCAATCTATTAATTTGTGAAAAGCATAATTAGGTATGGAGTGTTGCTATTTTGTACTTTTTTTTATTTTTAATGCATATACATTGCTATGCATGGTTATTTTTATTTTTTGTCTTGCATACATGATCGCCCCGTATATTGAAATTCCTGGCTCCGTGCTGATTGTTGAGTAGTATGGGTTGAAGCCTTGAAGGTTCCTAATTACGGTTAGAAAGGAATTGTCTTTATCACTGGCTTCTTGTTATGTATGTGGAAAAAGTCGAGAAATTTCTCTAACCACATACGAAACACAAGGGATCTTCTTCTACCTCGCTCTCTCTCTCATTGGGATCCTCCTCTCTCTCTCTCTCTCTTCACTCTTAATGTCTAATCAATATGTGATGAATAGAACAAATAAACGAACTAAAGCTATTTGAATTTGAACTTGAGTCGCGCTTATTAAAGTCAATTCGAGATCAATTTATAATACATAAATAAACCGAATTTGAATTTGTTAATTATACTTGGCTATATAACAAAATCAAGCTACTCGAGATGGCTCTCGGTATAACTTGTTCGAAATCGAGTCCACCTTATAATAGTCAAGCCCAGCATGTACATATCTTCAAAATTATTTAAAACGGGGCTTCCATGCCCAAATAATTCGATCACTTTACCAATGTTTGATCAACTTAATTTTTTGGAGTTTTTTGCGTGTCAAAATATATTATTGAGTGAATCACATTTCGGACTCGGGATCGACAAAGCCCATTTTGTAACTGGAAGTGTGGGTTTAAGGAAAGTTGATGCAATCATGCAACAAGGGGGAACCAAAATCAATATTCGCCACCCTTGTGAGATGTGACCAGAAGACACCGTTTATTCGTAATAGTACGCACCATGGTACGCACCTCGATAAATTCTTCGTGAGACACTAATACCACCTTCTACTAGTACAAGCAGATGACCTCTTTATAGCCGTGATAAAGCTCGTTCTGTATGGGTTGATCTCATATTCTCATAGCAAACTTTCTCACTTGAGATCACCCCAAGCCAGCCATTACCACCCAACCAACCATTGGGATTAAAATTGTAACATTATTACTTTCTTAATGCACAGCGTGAGCAAAAGGAAATACCCAATCTTGACACTTTTCTTTACAAAGTTGAAAATAAAGTGTGCCACGTTCGAATTATGAATATGCCAAGAAAAAAAAATGATGGAGGAAAAAAACAAAAACCTAAAAGCATAAAAAAGTGTTGGGAATTCGAACATCCAAACCCACAAGCAAACGGACACAATCGAAGAAAAATACAAGATCGAGAAGTTCAATGGTACGAACTATGCTTTCTAGAAGATGCAGATGGAGGATATCTTGTACCAAAAGGATCTATATCTTCCAATCAGTGACACAAAACCAGAAAGCATAAAGCAAGCAATTGGGATATTTTGGATTGCAAAGCTTTGGGGACTGTGCGATTGAGCCTCACGCCGTCGGTTGCATTGAATATTGCCAAAGAAAAGACGTGGGTTTTGGCGTTTTTAGGGTTTTCTATGTATTAACTTCCTTGCGCATATAAAAGCAAAGTTAGGGCCGCCTCCTTTTGTAACTCTGACATATTTTCATCATAGTAAAACACCCCAGCACCCTGTGGATATAGGATTAAGCAATCAGCTTAAATCGTAACCACGTAATCTCTGTGTCTTGTTCTTTTCTTGCTTTATATTATTTTCTGTTCTTGGTTTGTTTTTCGATTGTGTGCGTTTGCTTGTGGGTTTGGACGTTCGAATCCCCAACAAGTGGTATCAGAGCTCCGGGTTAGGAGGTCAAGGGTTTAAACAATGGCTGAAGAAAATATGTCAGAGTTACAAAACGAGGCAAGCCTAGCTATGCTTTTATATGAGCAAGCAAGCTAATACACAGAAAACCCTAAAAACGCCAAAACCCACGTCTTTTTTTTTTTCGTGCCCGACAGCCCGGGTGGGACCCAAAACCGTTCGAGCCATTTTTACTGCGACTACAAAATTGTCTTCACATCTCAACAAAAAGTTACATTTATGTTCTTTGATTCGCTGAGCTATTTTTTTAACCGGATTATTTTGTGTCCTAATTCAATTTTTTTTCCTCACATTTCACATTTTGGCAGATTATTAACTCGTCTCAGTGAGAGAAATCTTAAAAGTATAGAAGTATGAACCAAACTATTTTTTTTCAGTAAATACAAAAGTAATCCAAAATATTTGTCTTTTTTGGATTAATTGTCTTTAGTGAACTTTTCTAAAATTTTGATCGTAACTTTTTAGTTTTTAGATTCCTCTCACTGAATCAATAATTCACAAAAAATTGACGTAAATTAACAAATGCGAACAAAATTAAATAAGGACAAAAGTAATCCAGATGAATTATTTAGGCCAAAACACCTCTAAATCTTTCTCAATTCCATAATGCCTATCTTGCATAGAAAAACGATATTTTCATTTCCTCTGCATGTGGGTGGAAAATGCTGTTTTATTCACAATACAATGAATATATTTAACATGCTTATCACATCCCATTCGGCTAAAAAAGCCAATTGGTTTATTTATTTGTCTTTATTCAAATTTTTTCATATTTGTTAGTTTTTTTTCAATTTTTTGGAAATTATTGCATTGTCATAACGAGAGGAATCTAAAAAGTAAGAAATTATGATCGAAATCCCTTTTTTTGAATAAAGACAAAAAAAATGGTTTATTGGCTTATTTTTTTCTTTATTCAAAAAAATTAGGTTTCGATCGTATTTTTTTATTTTTTAGATTCCTCCTGTCTTGACGATGCAATAATCTCCAAAAAATTGATGAAAATCTAACAAATACAAAAAAAAATTGAATAAGAAAAAAAAATAAGTTAGTTGGTTTATTTAACCAAATGGGATTAATTTGGAGAATCTCTCTCCAAAAAGTCGTGTGGAAAAATCTACGTCAAACCAATTAAACATGAGGAAAATATGTGATTTGTTCAGTAGGAGGAGAAATGATGAAGTAGATGAATGTGCCATCCACTTTAGTCAAATCACTATCAACGCAGTTAATATTTTATGTCAATTACGTCATAATGACACAACTAGAATTTTAATCTTAATCCTGGGATTGACAAATAAACTTACACTCCTATATATTTCGAATACGAAGTGAATATTATGGGTACATTATAATCATCGACAGAAGTAGAATTTTAATTCTGGATTGTCAAGCCGACCTCCTTCAATAAGCTGAACTTCTTGTTTCGCTCACTTCTTACGATAAAATTACAATCACATTGTAATATTGCACATTCTCCCTGCGACTCCGCGAGGCTAGAAACTACACAACCACTATTTATTTAAGCTACATTTTTATCCGATGACATTAATTCTTTTGGGTCGAAAAAAGGGATTTTCCCATCCAAAAATATGTCGATTATGCTAAAAACTATTCACTAAACAATGATTGAGTTTGTACATAATGGTAACGACTTTAGAATTTTAAATTCTTCCTCCCCAAATTATTTTTTTTCACTTTTTCACAAAATTCTTAAAATGGGTGCTCCTGTGTGCCTGAGTGGGCAACGCTCAAATAATTGTAAAGCATTGTTTGAAAATATAAAGATTTTGGTTAGGAGTTGAGGAGAAGAGCATTTTTATGGCTTTTGTCTTCTATACCCCATTCCTATGGATTGGAGACTCAAGTACTCAACTAGTACTCCAAATAATTTCACATGAAAAGACAGAAAGACCATACAACCATCTAAGGGCGTGTTTGATTGCAGATTTCATTTTGGAGGGGATTCGTAATGAGGTGGGATTAGGATTGGAATTAAGAATGAGGTGAGATTATTAATAAGAGGATGAATAATTTATTCATGTTTGTTTTGCACATGATTAGGATTGAGATTGAGATTAAGAATGAGAATGAGGTGGGATTGTAAATAATATATTTGTTTTGGCTAGGATTGAAATTGAGATTGAGATGAAATTTTAAATTGGTTTTGCTCAATTCCATGGGGATGAGATTTGTAATAACACCCCCCCCATGGGTCGACTAACCCCATCAGATAGGGGGATTGGTATTCCCATAGGATAAAAATCCAACCAAACACACTTTTTGAACTGCACTTCACTTTCGGAGTCCTATCCCAAGCCCCAATCCGGCTATCAAACACGCCCTAAAGGTTGCGTTCTAGTAACTTATTTGTTTCAGAACTTATTTTACTTTTAATAACTCTTTGTTTATTTTTTGTCATAATTTTTAGAGTTAATCGTTCATTTAGACGAGACGAATCAGAAAAGTATAAAAGTATAGACCAATGTTTAAAAAACATCGTATAAGACGACACTTTAGACAAAATAAAACAGTTGTTTGATATTTTTTTTTGTCTTAAGCGAATTTTTTTCCGCTTTTAGTCATAATTTTTTACTTTTTAGATTTTTCTCATCAAGACAGATAATTAATTCAAAAAATATAATGTAAATATGACAAAAATTCAAAAGCAACGAACAAAACACAAAAAATAAAGAAAAATAAATTTACCAGAACCCACAATAAATAAATGGTCGGCCATTGGGCATTTGGGCTCCTCCGACGGGGGCAATTTCGTCCAATCGTCTGGAAAAATAAAAACCCATAGGCAAGACGCCGCGTATTTGGTCCAATAAATCCATATCGGGTTTGGACTGGAGTGCCGGAGGAAATGATTTGGCGTTAGGTGAGCAGACAAGTAGGACCCACCTCATCGGATAAAGATAGATATCAACGGCCAGGATTTCGCAATCTGCAATCATATGAACTCGTGGCGGTCCCACCACTCCACCGGATTGAGGTATGATCCAACTCAACGGAGTAGATGATTAAAATAAAAAGCAATTCAGAATATTCGAATATATATCCGGTGGTTCTGAGTGGAGATTGGGATCCTCTGTAGTTTATCTTATGGATGGGATCGTGGAAACTGTTTTGGTTGGTCCACCATTACTCCGTGAACACGTTTTTTTTTATAATCTGAACCGTTCAACTGTAATATTAATAGTTGTTATAAGAAAAAAGTTGATAAGAGAAGATGGATCTTCAATTTTTCGAGAGCAATACGTTGTGATCTTACCCCTACTTATGCTCGATTTAATGATGCTAGACCAATCTGAATTCTCATTTAATAAATTTGTACCATCTACATTCTCATTCAATTTTAGGGGTAGGTTATTCGGATAAAATTGGTAAGAAAAAAGTTACGCCTCATGATCAGGTCAATTTTCTTTAATAAAAATGGACCGTCATTTTTTCAAAGCCAATTCTTGTGATCTTACGTTTCATTGTTTAAATGTTCAATCAATTTGGATTTTTATTTGGTGATCTATGCACACAAAGGTTTATATCAAACGGACAACTGGGTGGGTTGATGTAAATCCATTTTGTGGGCCACCAAGTGGTTTGGAGTAACAATTGGACTGGTCCTCTCCAATAATTGCCAAAGTGGATGAACCAATTGACCTTAGACTTACAGAAAGTCTATGGGTACAGAAAAATTGGTACAAATTTTGTACATAGATTTTTTGTGGGGCTCATTACGGATCCCATACAAATGATCCGAGTTGTTCACTAAATGTAAAACATTTTTTCAAGGGACCTCGCAAAAATTCAGCTCAATCCGATACTTATAGGTGTTCGATCTAATCATCTAACTTTTTCATATCTTGATATTTAAATGAAAAATTAGATGATTGGATTGAATACCTATAAGTAGCGGATTGAGCTGAATTTTTGCAGGAGTCCTTAAAAAGCTATTTTACATTTAATGATTAGTTTGGATTATTTGTGTGGGACCCGTAGTTGGCCCCACAAAAAATTATGTATAAAATCTGTACCAATTTTTCTGTACCAGTAGCTGGACTCACTTAGACTTACGTGGATCCTTGCTGTCCGGTCCACCACATTTTGTTTGTTCTCACCGAAAAATTATTCTATGCTACTGAGGAACTTGCCCCAGGACCCGGGCTGACTTCGGTTCGGTCGATTCGGTTCGGGGGTTTTAACAACCAAAACATTAGTTTGGCTTGGTTTTCCATATGTAGCTACTGAAATTGACCGTAGAGGTTATCGGTTTTTTCAGCCAGTTTCAATTTAATCGATTTCAGTTGATTTGTTCTGATTTTCCAATTTTGTAACTTGGGAAAGCTTAGGGTGAGGAGAGGGCCGGAGAGAAGAGCAATCGCAGATGTGGGGAGGGCAGGAGGTGGAGGATGAAGAGGAGGTGGTTGACGGCAGCTAAGCCTTCCATCAAGTGCCAGTAAAGAGGTGGGCCCAGAATGTATCCGAAAAAGCACATCGCCACCACCGCCGATACTGCTCTTGGCACTCGAGGATTGCACGATCTTGGTTGATTAAAAGCCCTTTTTTTCCCTCTTCTTCTTCTTCTTCTCCTCCCATTAGGATTCAGATGGCTTTGAGATTTTTTTCTCTAAACTAGGTTGGAGTGAGAAAGATCTTGGTAACTGCCTAGAAGGAGAGAGAGAGAGAGAGCGAGGGGGGGGGGGGGGGGGGGGGGGGGGGGGGGGTGGGGGTGGGTGTTGGGGGCAGGGCTAGAGTGAGTAAAATTTTAGGGCTTAGATGATATATAGGTTGTAATGAACGGCTACAATTTTCCCAATTTCTAGAGATGGATGGGTAGGATTAAAAATTGGAGTAGAGCATGTATAATTCGGTTTTATTTTTTCAATTTTGACCTCCCTCAAAATCGAAAATCGAACCGAAACAATATATTTTGAAAAGCAAAACCGAACTAACTCAAAGCTCCCCCAAAACCAAACCGAACCAACAAATTCGATTGTTTTTTCTGTTCGATTCGATTTTGTCGGTTTAAATATTTACCCCTACCCACGGGTGAAGCTAGCATAGGCCCCGGGGGTCACGTGCCCCTTTAGAATTTTATCCCCTACATTTTATTTTTTACACCTACTAAAAAAATGTCAGAGAAATTGAAAATTTTGGGCATAAGGCTTATCGTCACGCGTTTCCAACTAAATCAATAGACCCCTTAAAGAATTAAATGCTTGTTTCAGGGAGGCAAATTACTACTTTGTTTGACATGTTTTGTCCATCTAATTCATTTTCTAGCTTTTCAAAATATAAGTCGAACAATCAATTGCGGAACCGCAAGAATGATCATTGTAAAGAGGTGTGCCTTACCTCAATGAAAATTTCTGGTTCGGCCACTGCCTCTACCACACACTGTTGTGGCCCTAAGAGAAAGTGTATAGATTCCATCACAATGTGTGGTGGAAGAAGTCCCGAGGGCACTGAATAATTACTCGTTCTAACCACCTTATCCAATGGAGTACATAACTGCGCGCCATGTGGACTCCAACTTTTACTACCCATGTGCGCGTCGGCTTGTGCGTCCACGCAGGTTCGCTTGGGTCCCGCTCACATCCAACTATGGGTATATAAATTAACCTCTTACAAACGAAGGCATGGTCCATTCCAAAAATAAAGCGGATTCCAGTTTTGAAAGCTTAGTGTGTGTAATGGCCGTGGCTGGAGCAACCACGAAAATTCCGATGAGTGGCCGGCTTTTGATGTGTGAGAATTACAAATATGAGAGTTCCGGTGAGCCCGGAATGAACTTGTCGGACACTGTTTTTGAATTTTTCGATGAGAGTTACGCAGGGTCGCCGGAAAGTACTGACGGTCGTGATTACGGGGAGAATGAAGAAATTGATGAAGAGGAAGAGGAAGAAAGTAGTAAGAATGTTGAAGATGACAGGGGCTTCTGGGAAACTCAACACCAACTTCTTCACGTGAGTGGCAAGTCATTTTAATTCATACTGTATTAATCCCTGAAAACTAAGTAGAGTTTTGGATTATTGTGATCATATATATATACACACACACACACACGTTGGTTTCATCTTTCAGAATGGTTTTCAAAATACTTTAGGTCCCGTTTGGCTCCACCCTTTAAGCTTGGCTTATTACTTTTTGCTGAGTTAATTTTGAGTAAAAGTTTGTGAACAAGAGTTTTAAGCTCGTTTTTCAAAAAAAAAAGAGTTCCAAATTTTTTGACGATTTTTGCCTTGGGAAATGATGTTTGTTTGTTTTGTATGTGCGCACGGATATTTGGTGGCTCAGAGTAGCTCCAACCAAAGCTTTCAAATCAAACATGACACGACGGTCAATTTCAAAAGCTGGATGAAATAAGTTTTTTGTTCTTGAGACTTTTAAGATTGGTAAAAACCACATAGATAAGCCCTGAATCTTTTGATGAAAATGGTTACCTAAAATTACATAAGCCCTGTATTATATATTTTCCGTACAGTTTTTTAAATTTCGTAGTTAATGGAGCCAATAAGGGTTGGTTGGGAAGTGAAGTATCAGATTGGACCTAATTGGTTTATCTATACTTGCAATTTTTACAGGACACCTTGTTTAGGAGTAGCTCTTTGGAATCAAGGATCCGAAGTGCTACGAAGGAAGCACTAAAAGAAGCGCAAATGGCCGGCAACTTGTGTGTTTGCCGGAGACCGGTTGCTGGTGGTTGCCGGAATTGCCTTATGAGAGTTATATGTGGCCACCTTAGGAATGCCGGTTTCAACAGTGCCATTTGCAAGTCTAAGTGGAGGAGTTCTCCGTATATCCCATCAGGTATCCAAACAGAGCCTTATATCCCTTCAAACAAATATATATTTGTGTTGTACTTGACGTCTATCGCAAAGAATTAAATTAAACTGGACCCATACTGAGAATTTAGTCCTAATTTTGATTTAACTCGTTGCTAAGGGACCATAGAGCTGGTCCCCAAAGAGTAGTTGGGGTGCACGTAAACTGTTCTAATACTTTTAAGTTGTCAAAAAATCTGACACTGAGATTAGTTTGTGAATCAATTTCATTCGAAGAATACCCTTTCCTAGATGACACATTAATTTTGCCTAACCTAAAATTTTCACTTCTTCAGGTGAACACACATTTTTAGATGTTGTGGACAATCCAAGTTCAAAGAAAGGAGAGATCAGAGTCATGATCGAGTTGAATTTTCGCGCTGAATTCGAAATTTCAAGAGCAAGCGAAGAATACAAGCTACTGATCAAAAAGCTCCCAGAAGTATTTGTTGGAAAAGTGGAAAGGCTACAAAATCTGATCAAGATCTTGTGCTCTGCTGCCAAGAAGTGCATGAAAGAGAACAAAATGCACATGGCTCCTTGGAGGAAGCACAAATACATGCAAGCCAAGTGGCTGAGCACCTCCCACGAAAGGACGGCGGCTCAGCCTCTAGTGGCAGCGGCCGGATTTCCTGGCCGAACAGCCGTCGCCGCCAGGCCGAGGGCGTCGATGCTGACTGTAGATTTGATGGATAATATACCCAACATGATTAGGACTGTAGTTGAAGTTGTGTGATTGTAGGTCTTGTCATTTTTGCCTTTTTGTCTTGTTATTTCGCTTGAGTAACTCAAATTGACCGAGGTATTTGGTGCAACGATTACGCACTAGTCCTCTTGTGTTCTCTAAAAGGGTTACTTGCCTAAGAGCAAGTTTACTAGTCACTAGCTAGCAAAAAATGCTAGTGAACAGTGCAAGTTCAAAGAAAGGAGAGATCAGAGTCATGATTGAGTTGAATTTTCGCTCTGAATTCAAAATTTCAAGAGCAAGCGAAGAATACAAGCTACTGATCAAAAAGCTCCCAGAAGTATTTGTTGGAAAAGTGGAAAGGCTACAAAATCTGATCAAGATCTTGTGCTCTGTTGCCAAGGAGTGCATGAAAGAGAAAAAAATGCACATGGCTCCTTGGAGGAAGCACAAGTACATGCAAGCCAAGTGGCTGAGCACCTCCTGCGAAAGGACGGCGGCTCAGCCTCTAGTGGCAGCGGCCGGATTTCCTAGCCGAACATCCGCCGCCGCCAGGCCGAGGGCGTCGATGCTGACTGTAGATTTGATGGATAATATGCCCAACATGATTAGGACTGTAGTTGAAGTTGTGTGATTGTAGATCTTGTCGTTTTTGCCTTTTTGTCCTGTTATTTCGCTTGAGTAACTCAAATTGATCGAGGCATTTGGTGCAACGATTACGTGCTAGTCCTCTTGTGTTCTCTAAAAGGTTTACCTGCCTAAGAGCAAGTTTACTAGTCACTAGCAAAAAATGCTAGTGAACAGTGCACATTTTACATTTTACCTTCTCACATCTCAATCAATACTCTACCAATAGCATCTATTTTACCAATCCTCTATTAAAATAATATATTTCTACTTTTGTCATCTATTTCTTTTTCGTTGCCTGAGATCTTAAAACTATAACAACGAATCACTGATTAGTGCCGGAATTTCACATAAACAAATTTTAGAGACGAATAGGCGCAGATGAAACAAGGATATTGCAATCGAGCTTTTAATTTTTGAAGAACCAGTCTACTTGCACAGTAGATCTGTGCACAGATTGTGCACAGATTTTTCTGTGGGGCCCACTACGGGTCCCACACAAGTGATCCGAGCCGTTCATTGTGTTTAAAACATTTTTTAAGGGCCTCCGCAAAAAATCAACTCAATCTAATGCTTATAAGTGCTTGATTTAATCATCTAACTTTTCATTCAAGTTTTTAGAGAATGAAAAGTTAGACAATTAGATCAAGTATTTATAGGTATCGGATTGAGCTGATTTTACCCGAGAACCCTTGAAAAAATGTTTTAAACATAATGAACGGCTTGGATCACTTGTGTGGGACCCTTAATGGGCCCCACATAAAAATCTGTGCACAATGCACAGATTTGCTATGCAGTTAGACTTTCTAATTTTTGAAAGGGTAGGAATAGATCTTGTAATAAATACTGAGTTCATTATTGATTGGTCATCCAATTTCACTATTCTTGGAAGATAAAAATGGGTTTCTTCCACATATCTTGAAACAAGAATAAGCACAAATATATATTGTAAAAAAACTGGGTTCATCACTAATTAGGCATCAACAAACTCACAGAGAGAGAGAGAAAGAGAGAGAGAGAGAGAGAGAGGCCGAATACAAATAAACAAATAAATGACGGGTGTACAGTGCTCAGGTATTTGTAGCTAAGAACTGCAGCAAAATGTAAAATACATAAGGTTTACCTAAGCTGCTGGAGTTGAGTTTTCTTCATTTTGTTTAGGTAAAATTAAATGACTAATTTGCTCTTTCTGCTGACCTGATGTACATGCTCTAACTACGTTGGTATCTATCCTGTATATTAAAGGGAGGAGGTAGGTATAAAGATATTGAGGGGACAAGACACAGAGACTTGATCAATTGGACTCAAATGCTTTTCTTTGGGTCCCAGAGCTACTCTTTTTGAATTTATTGGAGATTTTAAGCCGAACTTATGCATGTAATGTATATATTTAACTGTTGCGTCGTGTCGTATTGTGCATGCCATTCTTATTAAATAGGAAAATTTATAGAAATGATCCTCCTAGTTTCATCCGAATCTCATTTTCGTTCTTCAAGTATCAATTGCAACTATTTTGACTTTCAAGTTTGGTTTTCGTACCAAATTGGTCCAATTGATAATGTATGTTAGCCAAACTAGATGAAAAAAATTAGATTGATGGCAATTTGGATGTTGCAGTTCTTACCAAGTTGGTCCAATTGATAACATTTGCCCTCAATCTGATTTTTTTTGTCCAGTTTGGCTGACAGATGTTATCAATTGGACCAATTTGGTATGAAAACCAAACTTAAAGGTCAAAAGAGTTGCAATTGATACTTGGAGGATGAAAACAAGACTCGAGTGAAACTAGGAGGACCATTTTTATAAATTTCCCTATTAAATATATGTGCCATGGGTTGAGAACTTACAAGCATGAACAAGGGGAAAAATATTCCATTAATTACTAAACCTACAGCTTGAGTTGTGATCATGGACGTGTGGAGGGCAATATAATGGGAAAGGAAACTGTAAATAAAACGATAGGATGCTGAGGGGATTTTTTTCTTCTTTTTATCAATATGGTGATGAATCAAAATTGTTTACTTTTAATTACTCGTGAATTTTATGTTCCTCTTTAAACCCCTGCAAATCATTTATTATACCATTAGGACTGACCTCAGTTAAGACTCAAGAGGCTGCCACCTTTGGCCATCTCCAATAAGTTAATTAAAGGTAAAATTGAGGTCAGTATTATCTCAGTTAACCTTGGAGTTTGATTAAGCTCCAATAGTGAGGTTTAGTTGAGGTTAAAGTCAGAAAATTTTGAGCCAAAATTGGTCTAGAACATAATTGTAGTAGTCCTTTTAACCACACATGGGAAGAGAGGGAACTGAAGGAAAAAAGAAGAAAAGGGGGCGGCATTCCTTCATACACTAACATTCATTTACACACTAAGGTGGAGTTTCACTAATCTTTTTTGTTTTTGTAACTTTTTGGGTTTTTTTAGTATTGTCCTTATTCAAATTTTTTTTCGCGTTTGTTAGTTTTGCGCCAAATTTTTGTGAACTATTTATTAGTCTCGTTGAGACGAATTGAAAAAGTAATTTTTTTTACTTTTTTGATTTCTCTCATCAGGGAAAAGTAAAAATTTTATACCTAAATTAACTTACAACTTTTTTTTATAAACCCAACTATTTGGGTCAACAACCAACGCAAGACTCTCTAACTCTAAAAATTGGAGCATCTCTCTCTAACCCTAAAATAACCGCCATACTTTCTTTTCTCCTTCCCCCTTGGGTTTATATCCTAATTTGGGCGGCGAGAGAGAAGGGACCAATTCCTGCCTTTAGATATGGTTTTCCTTTCCCCTTCTCCACCAAATCTGCTTGCCGTTCGTCGCCGCATCGCTTCTGGGTTTGCAGCCACGTGATCGCCAATCGCTTCTTGGGTCGCCGACTTGGGAGATTGATCGGTAGAGGGCTAGCCAAGAGAAGGACTACTCAATGATGGAGGGAAGTGTATTTTTTGCTTTATTTCGTTTTTGTCTAGATTTAGTCTGGTGGTTTGTTAGTCATGTACTTGGTATTAGTTTTATTTTCTACAAACCTGATATTGCTAGGCGAGTTTGAAATAGAGTTGCACATATTGTGCTCTGATTGCCCTCTCTAATGACTTGTCCGGTCTGTGGACGCCTATTTGCCCCATGGGGTTTCTTTCTGTTATGTAGGCTTTCGTCTCACAATTGAATAACTTCACATTTGAAAAAAAAAAAAAACTGGGTCCCATTTTTTTAATACTTTTGTTTGATGATATATATATATAACAACTAGGGAAAATTTCTTTTATATTCCTTCAACTTTAAGCGAGAATTCAATTTGGACTTTCACCTTTTAATTTGGACAAATAAATACTTCCACTTTAGAATTGATTCCAATGTCAACCCTTGATTGGATGGCATTAGTTTTTTTGACGGAAAATTGTCATGTGCCTAGCACATGACCATTTTTTAGGGGTAAATTTGCCATTCCTCATCTCTCTTAAAACCCCAGTCTCTTTCTCCTCCCCCACCCACCCTTTCCTCCCTCCTGTCCCTCTCATTCTCGGTCCATATTTGGCCATCCCCAACCCTCTTCCGCCAAAAGCTCCAACCTGCAACCTTTCAAGTTTCAACCCATTTTGCATTACCACCAATACCCATATCAATATTGTGGAGTTGAATAAATTCTCTCTTGAATGTCTTGAATTTGTGTAGTTTAAGTGCTTAGAACATGAATTACTTAATTTAGAAATTTGCAGAATTGGAAACCTTGTGTCTGTCCTGATTTTGGGGATTTTTTGTTGGGGCAGTTCCTAAACTCCAAAAATTATGAGATTTTTATTGAGAGTTCCTCTATGAGTTCTTTGTCCATGGTAAAAATTTCAGAATCAGATTCAAAGTATTGAATTCTGTAAAAATTCGTGACCTTGCAGCGTGCAGTTTGGACTGTGCTGACTGCATAAACACGTGTTAGGGAAATGGCCATAATTTTTAACTTGAGCGATGAAATTGCGATCCGATTTCTAATTTTGAAAGTAGACTCATAGACCATAAAAAATGCAAAAAGATTGTGTCTTAGTGATTCTTGTGCAAAGTCAGTTTTTGGTGTTAAAGTGGGTGAAGTTGCAGATTCTGTGATTATCTTCTTGGGCTAGCTATCTAACTTCATATGTTTACCTTAGGACCTTATGTTCATAAAGATAGGCTTGTTTAGCATCTTCGAATCATGTTTTTATTGCCTAATTTCTTTAGAAAGTTCGAGTGGTTCGTAGAGCCAAGGTGAGTGATTTAATACCTAAACACATGATTTTGAACTTGTGTTCCTTAATGAGCTTATTTGAACAAGTTTTATAAATTGTGTACTCCATCGAATAACAATGGAAGGTGGGCCTATTTGTAAAATATTTGCAAATCTATTTAATGGCATTCCCAATGTCTAGTCTTGCTAGGAGACGGCTTAATGGCTAGCAAGGGTGTTTGAGGTTGGTGTGTATTTTGGGATAATGCGTGGACGTCTGGCTTATCTACTAGTGGGGATGCCTGGTAACTTTTGAATTTTGAATTTTGAATTTTGAATAGCAGAATATGCATTATATTTGACTTGTGGATTGGAGTTCTTTATTTTGAGATACTATCAAATTACTTTGCATTGTCCATGGAAGGCATGTGAGTTAAGTATTAATCATTCACACGAGCTTTGACTTATGTATTTTCTTTTCCACCTTTCAGGAAGCGACGCGTAATGTGGCAGGGTGTTTACTTTTGATATGTGTTGTATATTTGGAAAAGGAAGTTATGCTTTATGGTCACTTAGCTTTGCATATGGTTTGTAAATTTGTAGGTAAGCACAGCTCTGAGAGGTTTACCTTTTGGTTTGTAAAACTTTTGTTTGTTATCAATAAAACGCTAGCTTTTTCTTCTGTTGTTATGTTTTAGTCCCTTTTGATTATCACTTATTTAGGTGATCTTTGATTTGTGATTTGGCCTTAGTGAGAAATCACTGGCATTTGTCATGATTAAGACCTTAAGGGGCGGGTCAGGGTCATGACAAAATCAGCCCTACAAAGGACCAAAAGGTCTCTAAAATATCACAAAACATCCTAGAAGTAGACACTTTCCATATATGGAAATTTAAAAAAGTTAATAAAAATCTGCACTAAGGGCTTTGGTACCAATACCTCAAAACTGAGGTATCAATACCAATGGGACTGTTCAGCTCTGGGGGCAAAAGGTATCAATACCTCATTTTTTAGGTATTGGTACCTCTGCTGCAAAACTGCAGATTAGCACAGCCAGCTTCACAAGTCCTTTGGCGTCCCTGACTACCTTTCTATGCTTCTTTACTTGATCCTCGGGACTTGATGGAGAAGTGCCATGTGGCCTTGGTCTCTCGGATGCCCTCAAGGGCTATCCTCGATTCATTGACTTCACTTCCTTAGCTTGGATTGCCCATTTGACACTTGACTCTCCAGGCATCCATCGAGACTTCTTGTGGTGCCTTTAAGTCTTGGTGATGATGAGACACATGCCATCGAGCTCTTGGACATGAGGTTGCACCCGGTGTATTCCTTGGCGCTCAAACACGCCTTATCAGGACGTTTTACCTGAAACATTCTCAAACAAACCTTACGTACAATATCGCATAAAAATGACAACATATATGTACAAACACAATATACTAGAGGACTTAAATGTATATTTTTGGTGCTTATCACCAGAACAGTGCGCGGTGTGTTATATATCCTGTGCGTTATTCCCTAATGATATCAGAAGATGCATAACCGCTGATCCGTCTTGGAACAGTACCATCTCTTCAAGCCATGAACGTAAAATAATTTTCAGTACATTTGATCACTTGGGGTGATCGAGAAAACCTCTTTTGGACATAAAACATGGCTTGTAGATATGGTCTTATTCTGAAAAGTATTGATAACAGTATTTTAACAACAAAAACAGGCTTGATGAAAGATAGCCACGATTTAGACTGTTTAATCAAACAACCAGTAACTAATAGAAAGGAACATGCGCTTGAACATACTACACTGTGCGACGCATAAGAATGCCGCACGGCGTGGTATGTCCAATATAATGACTATTTTTGCTTTTGAAAATAATTTTTAAGTCAGCCTTCAACCAAAAGGGATTAATCCTGACTATAAGAAAGTTCCCTTAGGGGCCAGGATATGGCCTAACCCAAGGAAACTTAGTTTGTACCTTTGGTCTTGAACTTGAACGAGGACGGATGACGATGGATGAGTGTAGGCAATAGCGGGTAAGAAAGAGTGAGTGTGGGTGTGAGTGGGTAGGAAAGAGTAATTGTGAGGGGTTTTTGGGTGTTTTGGTTGGTAATGTCTCAAAGTAAGTAAAAGACTAACTTTGATGGTGAGGAGAAAAATGGGACATCTTGAGAAAGAAAGTGCCTAGAGAATGTCTTTTTAGAACAACACTTCTCAATGCTTAGAAATGAAATGGGTGTATGAACCAGGTAAGAGAGAGAAATTGAGAATTCAGGGGCCTTTTCTATTGAGTGGAGAGGTGTATTTATAGGCAAAAGGCCAATAATTTTGAATTCAAATGACGGAGGTGTTTTCTAGGCGGGGTAGAAGTGCTTTTTCAGCTAAGCCATTTTGCAGCTATGGCTCAAACAGGCGTGACCGACAGCTTACAGAGCCAGTCAGAACTTTTCCACAAAATGCCGTGCGGTTAACCTCATGACTGCGTGCGGTGTAATAAGTTTTATCACGCCGCGCGATGTAGAAGTGTTCCGTGCAGTATTTATAGGTTCAGTCTAGGGCTTTTAGGCTTATCTGGGTTTTTTGATTCTTCGGGCTTTTGGGCTAAGGAAGTCCTTTATTCAAGCTTTCAAATGTATTGTTTCCTTTATTTCATCATCAGGGCGTTCAAAGAACCTCTGAGATCCGAATTGAGGTGTCCATATCAAAGAACATAAAATCTAAGTATATCTAAGGTTATCTATAATATTCTTATAAATCTAGAGACACCTAATTTGATCTATTAAGACGCCAATTCTCTCTCAATCTCCCTTAAACCCTCTCTCTCTCTCTCTCTCTCTCTCAAGATCTCCCTTACATTAAAGTGAATAATCCTACGGTAATACTAGATCTAGGCTTGGAGAGCAAGGCATATCTCTCCTGGATTCACCCATCTCTCTATCTTTCCTAGATTTTTAAGATTATAAAGTAGGGCTAGAGTTTCCTAGAAAGTCTAGGTTTAGATTTATCAATTAACAAAATCAATTATATTTACAAAAATACTTCAGTTAAATATTTAATTTTATTCGGAAAAAAAATTGGCTCGAGATTCGGGTCATTCACCCCGACTTTTTAGAACAAAAAAGAATAAGGAAACAGTAAGGGGGACAATCATTTAACGGGCCACTTACCGTTAGAATTTAGAAAGTAAATTGTTTGTGACTTAAGGTATAAAACAATAGAATATTTTTTTGCATATGTGTCAATTTTTAAAACGTTATTGCTCTAACCTTGTTAAAGACATTATGGCCAAGGGAAAGGACATAAGTTCTTGCGAGGCGGAGAACCGAAACAAAATAATCCGGAAAGAGTCAACATCTCATTATAAGGTGAATCAGATCAAATCCTATTAGAATATCCCTAAATTTTGTGGGATATACTTTGATTTTATTAGATTATATGTAGATTATTCTAGATATGATAATATTATACTTTGATTTTATTAGATTATATATAGTTGGAATTGAAATTACTATTTGAATCTTGATAGTGGCTCAAAATATTATTTCAATTTTTAGGTAGCTATAAAATTTTTAGAAAAAAATAAAGGAAAATAGAGAAAATGATAACCAAAACTAAAAAAGTACTACCTATTAGAGAAAAAGTGAGAGAGTATGTTACCGAGGACAGTGGATTCTGGGTTTCGAGTGACTCATCGGTAAGGGCAATGACTGTTTGTGGCCGGATAATCAGAGGAGAGGCTTTGATGAGAGAGAGAGAGAGAGAGAGAGAGAGAGAGAGAGAGATGGAGCGGTGACTATTGTTTTTTTTTTTTTTAAATTAACAAAACAGAAGCTGATTGGTAGGAAAAAAAACAAATTGATGGCGTTTTTGTAATATATTTGTAAGAGTGCGAGTGGTTTCTTAAGAGATTTGGAAAGCACGCATGAGTACTTGGATTAAATGAATCCTAGTCATTCTAACAATTTGTCCCCACGCCCTTTTGTTTTATAATAGAGATATATAGATTATTCTAGATTTAGATAAGATATGATATGATAAGTTTATCGTTGGATTTTATTAGATTATGTATAGATTGCACTAGATTGGGATACGATATAGTTAGATATGGTAGAATATTCTAGAGCTTGTGATTTAACACTATAAATAGCCTTCTCATTTACTCCACAAGCACACACTACACACACAAGCCAAAACAGACACACCACACTCACAACACTTAACTAGAAAAGAAGAGGAAAAAAAGAGAGAGATTGAGCTAAAAGAGGAGGAAAGAAGAGGAAAAGAATTAGATACGAGTCATTCAAAGTAGTTAATCATAAGCCAAGTTGGATGGAACGAAAAGTGAGTAATGAATTATCCATGTTACATGGATTTTTGTAAAGTTTATATTTTTAGCTTACCAAATTATGGCTATTTAATGATAAAGTTCTTTTGTAACAAACATACCATGAAGTTATGATGTTTTGAACAGTTTATGAAAAAGTATTATCAATACATCCGAACGATGTCTCTCGAATCTAGATGACGGTAAAGATACTAGTCAGAATGGTGTTATAAGGGCGGAAAGAAAGAGGGTACAGCCGGGTGTCCAATTGAATTGATCAATTCATGTTATGCGCATTGGGGGTCGCTCCCTCAGTATTGGCGGTAATCGTTGGATGGTATCATATTATTATGTTATGTTATACACAGAATTATTTTGGTTGCAGCTCAAGCCGTAAAAAGCTGAAGTCATGATTTTGGTTACAGTTCAAGCCATGAAAAATTGAAGTTATGATTCCTGCTTTCTTTGCTAAAAAGAATTCCATGGTAGCTCAAGTAACTCTGATAATTCATAAATTCACACAAGCAGTGGCTTATGTTGTTGGAATCTTTTCTTTTCAGGTAATCAGAATTAATAGAAGTGGAAGGATGGGCCAAATATCGATACTATTAAGCTATGTCATGGTCATGTGATAAATAAGGTAAGAGAAATATGTGGTTCATGTTTCAATAGAAAATAAATATCTAGTGACTTTTATTTTTAGAGGTTGCTTTCACAAATGTTAAGTTTATTTCTATTTGTAAAAAGGAAGATAGAGGCCTTTGGTGATGTAGACTTACTGGCCGGTCACGATATTCAAATCCACTGGATTTGGGATGTGACAGAAGTCATTGTATTTCAAACACTTCTAGGCCCTTATTTTCTCCATAAATAAATTACATCACCAAAATAAACTTAAGCCGTCTTCTAAATAATCTTCTAGATGTTCCAAAATTTTCAACTCTTCCAAGACCTCTCCAAATTAATCCTTGTATGCTTTGATTCAATTTTTACTAATCTAACTCCATACTTGAAAAAGAAATTATCTGAAAAATATACGATATAACAGAATAACAAAGTTTATATTCAAGTGGAATCAATAAACGATAATCGACCACCAAGTCGAAGCAACAATCACAAGGGACCTCATACCATGTCATCGTCAGTACATGACCAATGACCCTCCCCCAATACCTTCCTCACCAAGTCATCCTCGATCCATCCTGGATATTGGCTAGGTTGTAATGACCCGAATTTTTAAGTCAATTTTTTTAAATAAAATTAAACATTTTATTATAATTCTTTTACTAAAAGTCATTTTTATCATTTATTAAAGTGATTGTATTATTAAAATTTAACTCTAGGAGTTAGTCATTAAAAATCCTTTGATATTATAGGATTTTTTTTCCATATCTTGAACCATGATATCCTTGTATCCAACTATTATAGAACCCTAGCCTCAAGTTCATGATCCTAACAATCTAGGAAAGATATGGCTGAATCTAGGAGAGGTCTTGAGATATATATATATATATATATATATATATATATATATATATATGAAAAGATTTGAGAAATCTAGGAGAGATTTGGGACAGATTGATATCCAAGTATAATCATAGTGTATAAATATAGATAAGAAGAGAGTCATAATTGTTACCTTAAGGAATTCTAGAAAAAATCTAGCTATGATCCTAGAAAGATCTAAATATGATATACAATCTCAGATTGTGATTCCCTCAAATCTAAAGAGTTTATTGTAGGAGATTGAGAGAGAGATTTAATATAGATTTTTCCTAGATATTCCTAGATTTTATAAGATATATTGAGATTGGATTGGATTGAATTTTATTAGATATTATATAGATTTTGCTAGATATTGTTAGGATTATACAAGATATGATTAAGATTTCTAACTATGATCTAAATTCTTCCTCCACTAATATAAATAGGCATGCCCTTTCACATTCTTTCCACATTCACAAGCGCACACACGCACCACCAATTATTTACTTCCTCATGCTTTATTAGTATGAGTTTGGAGAGCAAAAGAGAGAGAGGTTTCGGCTAGAAAAAGAAAAAGAGGAGGAAATTAGTTTAATTCCACCACCACCTTGCCGCCTTTCTTACACCACTCAAAATCACCCTTTTGATCCCGATTTTCAAAATTTCTAGAAATATTTGCGTTTCCAAAAAAAGAAAACTACTTTCTTTCTATTCTTCGATCGAGCCGAAACGACGTTACTCCACCTCTATTTTCACCCGACGTACTCCATAGCCGCCCTATCGCCAAGAAGAACGGTAGAAACCTCTTATCTGGTCACCTAAATATAATGTTGATGTGCTATATGTTTAACTATTTATTTATTATTTTTATGATATCACATGATTAAATTGTTTAAGTTGAGAAGTTGATTTTATCGTTGTAATGCTTAATTAATTGCATGTTTGTTGACAAGTTGTAATGTTATAATTTTTAATGTTGTCAAAAATAGAAATGAATGAAATTAGTGATTTATTATTATCGCATGATTGTAACAAGCTTTGAAAGAAAATGTGAAAGCGAGAAAATGATGCATGATTACGAGACACGAGAAATGAGATGTGGAATACAAAAAGAAAATGAAATGTGAAAGATTAATAATTTTGTGAGCATGAGAACCCGATGAAATCTGAAAGAATGGTTAGCAGAATCATGGCTCGGGTGTGTGTGTGTGAGCATGAGAAGCCGATGAAATCTGAAAGATTGTTAGTGGAATCATGGCTTGAGTGTGCGTGTGCGTGTGTGAGTATGAGAACTCGATGGAATATGAAAGATGGTTAGCGGAATCATGGCTCAAATGTGCGTGTGTGAGCCTGAGAAACCGATGGAATGTGAAAGATGGTTAGCGGAATCAATACTTTTGGGTGACAAAATCTGAACTTAGCCTGGGAGCCTGGTAGGTCCTGAAAGATGGTCAGCGGAATGAGTACTCGAGAAAATAAAATGAAAGTGGAATCGATACTTAAAAAATGATGACACGGTTTACGAGATACACTGCGGTAACTCTGAAAGACACCCGACACTTTTGATTATTTTGGTGATGCTAAATTTTTTTTATAGAAATGATAAATTGTTATATATATTATTTTTGTTAGTGTATGGGACATAGGGGTAGGAGTTAGTTATTTGGCTTAATTGCTCACGGTATTATTTTTATGACCCTGACATCTTATGCCAGAGTTAAAGACGAACATGAGGGATTTTATAATTTGGAAGATTTCGGTGCTGAGCAGAATAATACAAAACAAGACGGACGTCTAGAGGAGTAGAAGTTACCCTTGTACCCCTCTCTTATTTATTTAAATAAGTGTAACACAAATTTGGTGATAATTAATTTGGCTAGTAATGACTTTATGTTTCTTCTATTTAATAAATGTTGAATTTTTTTTTAAATTAACGTTTCCAAATATCGGGGCCTTATAACATGGTAAGTGGAAATTGAATCAGAGCATATAAGGATTAATTTAGAGCGGTCTTGGAAGAGTTGATAATTTTGGAGCATCTAGAAAATTATTTAGAAGGCAGCTTAAGTTTATTTTGGTGATGTAATTTATTTATGGAGAAAATAGGGGACTAGAAGTGTTTGAAATACCGTGTATTTTGGAGTTTATTTTTAGAAAATAGCGAGACGTTACACTAAATGTAAGACCTTACCTAGTTTTTTCTTGATTTTTTTTATAATCAGGCGTCCAGCCAGCTTATGTGCACATTGACTAATTCTAGGAACTATAAACTCACCTTCCATTAGCAGGGGCCTCACATAAAACTAGAGCAAATGTTCTGCATGAACTATGAACTGATCCGAAAGGAGCTAATAGTACCTGAGAGATTCGAACGTAAAATCTTACGAGGGAGCAAATTCCGATCTCATGCTAAGCCTATTGAGCCAACCCAATGAGTTATGATCATTAATGTTTGTTCACTTATATTTTTATTGCTTCCTTTTAACATGTCATGATGAAATTATTGCTCACCATTTTTGACAAAGTAAGATGCCTAACAAGTACTACTACAACATCATAATAGTGGCCGTCAACCTCAAGAGAAAGCCTGGGACTAGGTAATTTACTGGGGATTTAAAAATAGGTTGCTCACCAAATCTATTAAGCATTTTGTAGTTTCTTAATTTGTGATAAATAGGTGATTTAGCAGTAAATTTTTAATGTCTTTAGATTAGCATTTATTTGTGCAGTGAAGGTAAACAATGTTGTGCCTGACCCCATGAGTATTCTCATGGGGTTTTATCTATTGCTTCCAAGTTTTATTACTATTTCCACAAGCTTTATCTAGGAGTGAACTAGGGGTGACAAACGGGCGGGTTTAGGTCAAATTGGATAAGTTGTTAGTGGGTTGGGTCTTTAATGGGCCATTGACCCATTTAGACCCATTAACTATGAGTCTAATTACCCATACCCGACCCGACCCATTTATTTTAAAGCAAACCCGACCCGACCATTAACCCAATTACATATATACTAAAAATTATGATCGAAAAATTAGAAAAGTAAAAAAAAATTATGATCGAAACTCATAAATTTTTTCAAAAAGAGGAGAATAAGTAATTTTTTTTGTCTTATTGATTTTTTTTTTTGTCTTTATTCAAAAAATTATAAGTTTCGATCAAATTTTTTTACTTTTCCGATTCCTCTCATCAAAATAAATTAATAAGTCACAAAAATATGACACAAAACAAAAAAAAAATGCAAAAAAAATTTGAATAAAGACAAAAAAATAAGTCAATTTTTTAATCCAAACCCTTTGCGGGACTACCATAAGAGAAATTTATTCACGGCGGAGCACAATTTCACAGGTCCATTCGCGCAATTAATGGATGAGATGTGTTTTCAATTTTAACTGGTCAAAATAATTATTACTGGTCACAATTGATTTTTAATTCAGACCATTCAAAATATTTTTGGACGCTTGTGATTTAGCACAAAACAATTGAATAAAAGAGAGAGAGAAGGCCATGCTTCTGGGGGTTCCGGGGGGGGGGGGGGGGGGGGGGGGAGAGGGAGAGCGAGAGAGAGAGAGAGGGGAGGGGCTGTACTTCTTCACTTCCTAATTGCAAAAGAGACCAATTAAGTGATGAAATTTGGTGGGTTACTTTCATTGCCCATTGGGTCATTTAAGTTGACCCAATTGATGCCCAATTATGACCCAACTAATAATGGATTTGCTGGGTTTGAACCCATTCTTACCCAAATAATAAATGGGTTGGGTTGGGTCTATTTTCTAGTTGATGGGTCTGGGTTTGTTAATGGATCTGGGTTCAATTTGCCACCCTAGAGTGAACCAACTATTTTTCCTTAATATTTCTCACAGAATAGACAAAATCAATTTGTTTGAATCTTGACTTTATCAAGGACAAAGTAAAACCAATATTTTCATTAATAACCAAGGTCCAATACAATAAACTCCTGTAAAAAACGAAAATGGGCTCCCTCAAATGAGGAAATGGAAGCAGCCCATTTGATAATTATTGGGGACTCAACTGTATATGTACACCAAATAATGGGTAGCTTTTAATAAATCAAAAAACCAAAAAAACAAAAAATTGCAAAAAGAAGAGATATGTTGTGCAGAAACACAACTACCAAGCTCTCATCCTGCCTATATTCCCACCCCCAAAGTATGATTTTAAATAGGGAAGGAAAATAACTGTAAATTTGCCTAAAACAAAAATCTTATCTGGAACTGATTTCCCTACTGCCCGCAGCAACCTTGCGGTGACGCTTGGAACTGGATTTCTTTTCTTTACCCCGCTTTGCCAGGATTTACTTAATTGGAGGACTTAAAATAACTTCTGTAGAAATCTCGGATGTCGTTTTATTTTGTGTTTGATCAACAAAAGGTGGTGGGGGATGAACGATAGCTGAACATTTCTATGAAGCCCCTGCAAACAGGCACAATAATATGAGAGAGAGAGAGAGAGAGAGAGAGAGAGAGAGAGAGAGAGAGAGAGAGAGAGAGTGATTTGTTTCTTGAAATCCAATGAAGGGAATGCAAGTAGTTGAAAGTTAAACCGACAGCAGAAATGCAAGTAAACTGGAAATTGCTCCAAGAAAACCCAACAGGAGAATATATGAACTAGGCAGTGAGGGGGGAATAAAATAAGACTCTTCAGTCAAAAAGCCAAAAAGAATGAAAAATTAGTCCACACACAAAGTAAGAACGACCTCTGAGAGGTAGAACTAGAGAAACTTGTAAAGAAATGCTCAAGGATAATTGATAGCTCAGCACATTTTGTTATTTATTTATACATGTAAGAAATTAATATCCATCATGAGGAAATGATAAACGAGAACCATTGCCTCAAGTCATAGAGTAGTTTTGAGATTTTTAATGTACTTCAGGCTGCGATTTTCAACACTTGACCGTATTCATGATTATGAGATCTAAAACGAAAAATGGTGCTTTTGTGTAACATACGACAAAAACAGGAGCAGCTCAAATTTTCCATAACAACCTTGTGTCCCTCAAAACCAACAAAAAAAGGGTAGTAAAACACACATAATCTATGCATGCCCAATAGAAGCATGAACGGGAAAACAAACAACCAAGACAATGCCTAGGTTTTCCGTACTCATCAGACGCTACCATTTTCAGAGCATGCATGAGCTGAAAAAAAATGATAAAAAGAATTACCAGAACTACAAAGTTCCGTCTCTCGCAATCCCAGAACATATTGATAGTCCAATTTGTCTTTGACGCAATCTTGTCCCTTACAATAGCAAAACTAATCTGGTCTCTGGAAGTAAAACGGTCAACTTCGTTGAACCAAAGACAAGTAAAGAGGTTGGAGATAGGACTATGCTCTCTTATTATCACACATCCTTCAGGAACATCTGCAAATCCAGTCAATTAAAGAAATTTAAAGCAAATGCTATTATTTATGCCATTAACAACAGGAAAGAATGGAAGAAAACAAACCGCTCGTACCACTTGTAATGGGAAGCTTGGCCTTAGAGTATGGGGTTAGACCCTCCATCTTGTAAAATTCAGTCTGGAAGTCAATAGAGGCACTATCATACTTCCCAGCAACCTTATTAGCCTGTGCTTCCAGAAACACATCAAAGCGTGTAAAGTGCCTGGATATTGCAAAACTTGCATTTTTTCTCCACAAGAACCTGTAAGATAAATACAGAATTTGAAGAGAACTAAGTTTTGCGGTTGCAGGTGAATGCATACATCTCACAACTTAAAAAGGCATATTGAGATTTGCACAAGAAGACAGATCTCAGCGGCATGTCACATGCTTATGTTGGCCATTGCTAAATATTCCAATCAATTCCTCTTCACGAATTGAAGATAAGTGAAGCGAGAACATGCTACAGTTAAGACAGAGATGATATCACTGAAAATGTAAGTGCCGGCGGGAGGAGAACGCCAAGATCAACCTATGATGTTGTAAAAAGGAGTATGAACTTATTACATTCAGTTCACCCTGTAGCCCTTGACGAAGCAGAATGGCGAAAAAGGTACAATATAGAAGTCTCTAATTGATAGGAACATAAGTTCTGATTTGATTTGGGTTGACTTGTTCTTTACCTGCCATTTATGGTGTACATAGTTGAAGTAATCAAATATAAACCCTATTTTTGGCCTAGACATAGAACCAACTGAAATGCCATTCGTATACTTGGAATGTTGCCTCTTAAGTAGGAACATAAAGTAAATCTCGAGAAACAGTTTGTTAAATACCATACGAACAGAACAACGTCAGAGGTGGAACAATGGAAATCATCAATAATAGGGATTGGATTTGGACTGCCCTTGATATGGTCCAATTCCGATCTGTTTAGAAATGAACCGCTTTGCACTTAGCTAGATATACATCATCTAATGTGTGGAAACTACTTGGTAATGATGAGTGTGAGGAGGGAAATTTGGTTTGTGGAATAGTGGAAGTAGAATGGTGGGGAGCGTGAGGAGGTTTTATAGGGCGGGAACGGTCCAAACAACGCAGAAATGGTAATAAAACCATTCGAGGCACAATTTGGGAGGAGAAGGCCGAAATCAACCTGCGATGTTGTTGTAAAAAGGAGTATGAACTTTTTACATTTAGTTCACCCTATAGCCATTGACGGAGCAGAATGGCAAAAAAGGTACAATATAGCCGTCCCTAATTGATAGGAACGTAATTTCTTTTTTTTTTTTTTGGTAAAGAACATAATTTTTTGTTTGATTTGGGTTGACTTGCTCTTTACCAACCATTTATAGTACATAGTTGAAAGAATCAAATATAAACTAGTTTTTTGGCCTAGGCATAGAACCAACTGAAATGCCATATGTATTTGTATACTTAGAATGCTGCATCTTAAGTAGGAACATAAATTAAATCTGGAATAACAGTTTGCTAAATCCCTTATGAGCAAAACAATGTCAGAGGTGGAACAATAGAAATCATCAATAACAGGGATTGGACTTGGACTGCCCTTGATTTGGTCCAATGTCAATATGTTTAGAAGTGTACCGCTTTGCAATTAGGTAGACATAAATCATATGATGCGTAGAAACTACTTGTTAATGATGACATGCCAAATTCATGAGATAGTCCAAACGAAAGAGAAATTATCCCTAGTGGGAAAATTAATTGGCTGTAGGAATCCATACAAAGAGGAAACTAACTGATCCAACTCAAGACGCAAGTGTCATCAAGTGCGCATTTGCTTTTGACATAAATTTTTGCAAGCTTCTTTGGCTATTTGCGAACAAAAATAGAAAGAGAGAAAAAGAAAAAGAAAACTACAAAAAGTACCTTTCAAGGATTTGATATGGATCCACAACTAGCCGAAGTTTTCCATCAATCCAGAGAGAAAAGCGGACATTGGGAAAAAGCCTATGCAGTAGAAGCTTCGGAATCTGGCAAAAGTATAACCTGTGTCAAAGCATTTTCAAGCACCACCTGATGTAAACTAATGTGGTATTTCAGCCTAAAAGACCTAATAAAACCGCAAATGAGATTTAGCTAATGTTACATGCACAATCACCATGATTTTGTACAAGTTTTATCCTACATAAACGTTTGCCAATAACATGAAGTGTACGCCCAGAGGTGAACCTATACGACAAAATAAGGATTCTGACTGCAAGACATTAGTGAAGGGAAGACTTTATGAGCAAAAAATCATAATGGTAGATAGATTTCATCATTTCTGTGAGGCATCCAATGAAACTCAATCCATGGTGTGGAAGAAATAGAAATAAATTGAACCTCAATGTCAGCATAGGAAATAATACATTCTGATTCTGCCGATCAAGATAGCTCTAGGGTACCAAAAATCAATTTATATGCAAAAAGAAAGAACCAAGCAGACAAATGTGATTGGCTAGATCAAAGGAACCAAAATCCGGTAGCAGACCCTTGGTTGCAAAAGATACAAACAAAGGCGGACATGTTGGACACGAAACAGCAAGCAGAAGAAAAAGAAAACCTATCTCCATAAGCAGTACAATCGTTTAAGAAGGTCCTCATACCCCTCCCTAGTCAACAATTGCCCAGCGGAGGTGGTAAGTGGAATTACTCTCTTACCCTTCTGTAATAATAATAAAAAAAAAAAGCAGTACAATCGTATTTATGACAGCAGCTTGTCAATTTATGTTCAAAAGATAGATAACAAATGCCACACATGAACTGAGTGAAGAAGTAGAGAACTGTAAGTTGGAAAGCAGTTGATCAAATATATAAATGCAGCAACATATTTTTTGTGTCTTACAAATGGCCAAATGCCTCTGATGGAGCTGTATAAAAAAACTTTGGTTTAGCTTTGATAGTATAGTAATTGGTGGAAGCTTGCGAAGACTCGAATCATTCTACTTATTCTTGCCAACTACACTGTTCTCAGACTCCAACTATGCACGAGTCAAAAAGGTAAGCTATAGTATCCAAAGTGGAGCTACGTGTACTCAAGTGCTATCAAATGACACTGCTGAATTCTGGGGAAAAAAATTGTCACTGGTGATTTAATCTTTTATAAGTATAATGAGAGTGTCCCATATTTGAAGCAGGATAACCATACAACTGATCTTTTCTCTAAATTTGTTCAAGCAATATTATTAATCTTGACAAGTTTGAGTTCAATTGTCAATGTTTATCGAAATAAGTGATATATTCACAAATGGAACGTTTAATATTTATCGGTTTTCCAAATCTAAAAAACTGATAGAAAATTGGCATGTATCCTCTTCCAAAGAGCCTCTTGGTCTTCGGTACAATTACCCAATGCTCTATTAGAATGAAAAGTTTCTTAGTACTGGTAGTAGTACATGTTCCTCAACATCATTAGCTACAAGAATGTTTTAGCCTACACAACAACAGCTTTATCATGATGAGAAAGGGAAAAACTAATACCATCTGGCAGTACACTTTTTCCAAGTGCTGGAGTTTGTCTCACATCGGTTAATTATCTCCTCCAAAACTAGTTTATGAGCTTGGGCGGCCTCTCCACTCTTAGCCAATTGGTTCGGAGTTGGAAGCTTTAACATAGTATCAGAGCTAGGGTTTCGGAGAATTTGTTCTCCCTTATTTGTGCCATAAGTGCACCGTTGTTTGTTGTGATCCAAGTGTTATGGATCATTTGTTTACCTCTCCACGTGCGAGTCGAGGGTCACACGTGCGGGAGAGTGTTGGAGTTTGTCCTACATCGGTTAATTATCTCCTCCAAAATTAGTATATGAGCCTGGGCGGCCTCTCCACTCTAAGCCAATTGGTTTGGAGTTGGATGCTTTAATACCAAGCACTAGGTCTTCTAAAACAGATTGACCACAAGAAAGTAATTCATAAATAAAAGCCCGCATGAGCAATTACAGTTGCTTAATTGGAAAATTTTACCTTCCCATTGCGTCTAGGATCAGTATAAGGAAGGTTATGCACAACAACAGTTCTCCACAATCCAAGCTTCTTGTTGTTATCCAGCTGACTAGAATTTCTCAGAAATAGTTCCGTTTCTTCATCCACAAACATAAAGAAGCAAACATTCTCCTTGGCAGCTTCACTAATACTTTTTGGTTGTCGTACCAAATCATAGGCTCCTGGTCAAGACTACACTTATTAGAATACAACCTACACGCTTAAAGATCGGAGAGACATTTCTATGGGACTTTGAAGAGCAATACCAAAAATTGCAGAGGCAACAACAATCCCACGACACTGCTCCATTTCAAGGAGGTCAGAATCATCAATATCAAATCCTGTTTGATGTCCAGGCTTAATTCCTTTGACAAATCTGATGGTGTAGGTAATGCATCAATCAATAAGAAACTAAACATAACAGCCACAATAATATTATATTGGCAGAGAATGGATAGAAAATGGGAAAGAAAAATCATTTTTCAATGAAATAACTAATTAGATGTTCCATGATCAAATATCATACCCGCAATGCACATTCATTGACTCTCGTATATCATAAGAATCATTCCTTTGCAACAGAGATGGATATCCACCAAATTCTGACCCTCCAAACTCACTTCTACTTAGATTTTCTTCGTGAATATAGGTTAACTGTTTGAGTACGGGAGAAAATGATGGGGAATTTGGCATTAGCGCAATTGCTTCTTCAACCGGTAGATAACATACTCGACATGCTGGAAGCCAGAAAATGGGACCAAAAAAGAACTTAGTGGAAATTACACTGTAGTAATAAACTAGGGTCCACAAATTTAGAAAGAAAAAAAAAGGGTGTTATTTAGTAACTAAGATATCTATCTTTGTTGCCATTGTTATGCATATGAGTATGAATCCCTGGTAGCAAGTAACAAATGCTAAAACAACGTGATATTTTGCGATTTCACAGAAGCAATTGATAGAAGCTGCAAAACATATCTGAGAGCTAAAACCAAACTTACGACGAAGTCCAGTCCCTTTTTTATTTGCTGGAGGAGGAGGCAATGTGAAAGTTTCACATGGATTCCCTGGAGGAAGAGTGTATCCTGTAAAAAATGCAGGAGGTTGCAATCTACTTTGATTACTTTCCACATAATTCTGTGTAGATGAAATGATGCCATTATCATTATTTTGCTCCATATATGTGGGCGATGATCCAGGAAAGCTCAAGGTATTGTCAAGTCTAATGCTCTCGATGTGGTCGCGTTCTTGAGAATCTTCACCTGAAAACATCCAAAAACAAGCAAAATAAATTCCTTTCTTAAATAAAAAAACTCACATCATTTGAACATTTAAAATATAACAACACAATCAGGCAAAGACAAAGTTTACACAGAGCATCTAAGTTAGTATATGTCGTAATTGATATAAATCGTAGATAACAAGGGGTGACACCCATTCAGGTGAATTTCCCGGATTCCTAATCTAAATGATCTTGCAAATTACAATTATCAAGTGGAAACAAACTTCACAAATTGCCATCCAAAAGCATGAAACAAACACATGAGTGGGACTTTGAATTTCAATCCCCCAGCTATACCATGAGAGTAAGTAAGGCGGGAAAAAAAAAAAACCAGAATTCTGATCACGGTCCCTAGAACAAGTATGACTAATATTTGATCTTAAATCATTCCTCAGTATCCTGACTAAATTTCACCTGCATTAATAAGCGCCTCACCAAAATTGGCTGAATTGTGTAATTACAGCGCGGAATAATACCAAGATACCTAGTACAAAAAATAGAAAGAGGTGATATCAAACCTTTTGCCAGCATAAAAACCCATACGGAAACAATTGATAACTAATATCTGATCTTAAAATCCTCCTAGTTTCCTGACCAAAACCAGTTGAAGTATGTTGTTAAAAGTGAATACAAATTCCTAGATACATGTCCTAAATATTTTCCCCCATATAATTAAGCATGTAACTTCCTTGAGAATATAACTTCCTTGAGAATATAAGTACATACATAGGATATCTATATATGAATCCTACGCTAATGTTAAATAATGAGCCACCAATGTAAAAGGGATAGAAGAGTGGGGCATCAAACCTTTGCCAATATACAAAACCCATCCAAAAACTGCAGCAGAGACAAGACACGAGAGCATCATTCCAACCTTCTTGCAGCCGGTGAATTTACAGATCCAATGGAACAAACTCTCCTTCTCTTTGGACATCTTAGAAAAAGCCTTACGGGCAGATAGGGGAGGGGCGGTCTGAATCGCCAACATCGCCAACAGATGAAACTGTTGCAATGATCCATTGCTTCCTGAATTACGAATACCCGATGACATTGTTGTCACTGTTGTCTCCCCAATCCCTCCTCAGCTCTCTCTCTCATCTCATATCCTCTTCCCCCCTCCTCTCATCAACACCAAACTGTATACTTTATCCTTCTAAATTCACCTCGAAATGAAAACCAAGCTCACCAATTGGCCCCAAAGTTAGAGGCACCCCTCAGTTTCCAATGAACCAATCCAATATGATGGGCAAGGAACACTGCCACCAAGTCAACTCAAAACCCAATTAAAATTATCTGTATTGCAAAAGAAGTAAATGCGAATTGGGCACTAAAGAGTAAAGAATACCTCTTGCGGCAAAAAAACGAAACCTTTTCCTTTCAACCAAAAAATAAAGAAAAGGAAGACACTGCTACCAAGTCTTAAACCCAAAACCCAACTCGGATTCTATCTTATCTTGCCAAAACAAATGCAACTGGGCATGGGATTCTATTTGTTTTATTTTGGAGAAACATCAATGGGAAACGACATTCCATTCCACAACTTGGTCTCTATGGTTGGCAAGGAACGATCTAGTGTTTAACAATATTTCATAGAGCGTGGAGGATCTTGGAGAGCTAATTAACATCAGGGTAGCAATGTGGGTTAAAGTGAAATTCGATATAAATGTGTACTCGGTGGAAGACTTTGATTTCTTGATGGCGTGAGGAAGGTCAAAGTATAATAATTGTGTCTGAGGATTGGTTCAGTCCAACTTTCTATTGGACGATCACCAGCTCTCGTATCATGGTTTGGGTTCTTTACTCTCTTCTGCTCTTTACTCTCTTCTGCTCGTAAGCGTTTGTGCTTAGCGAGTTTTCTTCTTGATGTACCCTTTTGGAGTTAATAAAATCTTCGTTTGCGGAGAAAAAAAAAAAAACAAATGCAACTGGGCAAACAAAAATATATAATAGAAAAAAAATTAATAATCAGACCTTCCAGCAATTAAAATCCAGAATGGATTTAAACCCAATATCCAAAATCCAAGTCTTAAACCCAAAACCCAATTCGAATTCTATCTTATCTTTGCCTAATCAAATGCAACTGGGCACACAAAAGTATATAAGTAAAAAAAAAAAAAATCAGACCTTTCAGCAATTAAAACCCAGAATGGATTTCAACCCAAATTAGTGGAGTATATGGCCAATGTATAAAACAAAAGCACTCACGGATCAAACCACACACAGCTCTGAAACCGAAATGATTATAAGGCGAATGAGTTCTAGGGTTTTTTCGCTTAAATCTAGGGTTACTCAAAGTATTTTGGACAAATCTGGGATCTTATGATTTTCTGTGGTGTGTGGCCGAATGGGAATTTTTTTGATTGGCTGATGTGTCAGAGAAATTTATGTGTGTGTATATATATATACTGGAGTACCATTTTATATGCAAAAGTGCTTCACACAACAATTGTGTGAAACACAACATACAACTAATCTTTAGCCGTTCATTGTCATAATAAATGGTCAGGACTCATTTAAACTCTTTCCCTTAAAAGTTTGACTTTTCTTCGGAGGAGTTTTTCTAAAATTTAGACCGTCCAAATACATCCGGTCAAAATTACGCACACAACCAACACAACGGTTGTGCAAGTAGCGTTTTTGTTTTATATGGGTGATAAAATGCCCAGCACGGGTATTAGCTAAAATGCGCCGAGTGCGTTTTCATTTGAGACGACGACGTATGACGTTGGTGGTATCATTGGATGGTGCTATCTTAACTACTGCGTGCCACTTGTTAACACGACAATGACGTCATTAATAATTACTATAATTATGCCCCGATGTCTATGTCGATTTGTGGAGCTTGTGTTTGGGTCGTTTTTTTTACTTGTTTTCACATAGCTATTGAAAATTGAATGATGAATGTCATAATCAAAGAGTTTAAGATGATGACCTTTTTTTATTAATCATACGCTTTTACTTCTTGACGTATATCGTGTATATGATGATGACTTGGGTAAAAGTCATATATATATTTTAAATTTTTACGCAAATATTTTTTGTTATATCCATAATACAACCCAAAAAGGCTTAATAAAGCCAAAAATTCGGCTTTTTGAGCTTTATCTTGAATATTTTTAAAAATATTTCGGTAAAAGTCATAGTAATTTTTATTTTACTTTTTCGATTTCTCTCATCGAAACAAATTAATAATCCATAAAAAGTTTATCGTAAAACTCACAAACGTAAAAAAAATTTGAATAAAGATAAAATAAAAAACCCTGAATAGCCAAAACGCTCTTTAGAGGAACAAGGCCTAAGTTTCACAGGAGGTTTAAGAATGTGTCGGGAAAACTTGTATCAATATAAAAAAAGAAGGAGATGACGAAGTAGAATTTATACAGTCACGCACGGTAGTCTTCTAGCAAACAAGATAAACACTCGAGTCCTAAAACCATGAAATCCACTATGAAAAGAGGGATAAATTGACATACAAGATCTAAAGAATTTTCATTTACGTAAATTTCATTTTAGTAATAACTTGGTTTAGGAAAACTTCCGTCTTGTTTGGAACACTTTTTTGAAAAGTATTTTCAAAAGATTTCTCTCTATCTCTCTCCATTTATTACTCCTACTTATTTTTTCAAAAAGTGTTCCAAACAAAGCAGAATCAATTTTGTGCCAATTGTTTTTGTATGATTAGCAAGAATTAATTTTTTTTCTCTTTATTTAGCCTTTCATTTTTACCTTTCTTAGTTTCCTTTATTATTTTTCTTGATTAGCAAGAATCTACTATTTCCTACTAGTTGAGTCAGGGCTTGACCTCAAATAAGGATGTAGGTTACCGGCAAATTAGAAAGTAAGTTGTCATTCAATATTGCTCTATTTTCCTGGTGGATTTCGTTGCTCGTGGGCTCGAGTGTTGTCTCATTTGCATACCTTGTCTAGCCCCACTTTTTATCATACTGTGTCGAAGTGGTATTAGAGCAAGGATTTGTCTAGCTCGATAACATTTGCGGACTGGAAAGCACAAATATATTTATGATGGTTGTACGTATGGATGGATTAAGAATGATTCATGCCAAAGGATTTACGGACTTCGGGTTGGTGTTGTGCAGTGAAGTGCACAAAACCATACTGCGCACCTCCGAGCCATCGGATCGTACATCCGACTGCTCGGATCTCATCTCGGCAATCAACGATCGAGAGCCAGTTCATTGGCGAAATGAGATCCGAGCCGTTGAATTTGATGGCTCGGAAGTGCGTAGTAAGGTGCTGCTCACACCACTGCACAACACCATCCCCAATTCAGAATTTACCCAGACCCAACTAACTAATCACAAAAGTTATAGAAATTCCTGTTGTCAACTATACAGTGAGAATGAATGTGGAGGCTTGTTAAACAAAATATATGAATATCAGTCAATAAAGACATAGGCACAAGTACATGAATATGCTTATCCTGATTTCAGATATTATAATAACTTATCTAGATTCAATGATTACGAGTATTTAGAAGATATTTTAGATTAAATTCCAGACATTGACAATTTTTTCCTAGTATATATATGAGAATTGTAGCCAAAGAAAAGTGGAGATACTTGTTAAAACTTACAAGTCTAGCACTATGATGGTGGTTAGATTTGCAATCTTCGAGAGATCGACAAGGCAAGCGTTGTATTTGCACATGATTAAAAATTAAAAGACGTACGATGAAAAGAATTTTTCTATGGAATTCTGAGCAATTCATAAAACGAAAATAAGGGCCAATGCAAAATAATTCAGTCATTTTTGCCAAAGATGTCAATGAAGAAGCCCTTAAACAGGTTTTAATTGAAGCTGGTGAAGAAAATTGATCAATATGAATGTTGGCGGGGAGCTGAAAATTGGTATAAATGCTAAGGGAAGTGCTACAATACACATTCTTTGTTTGGGGGTGTATCATATGCACCTTCATTGAAATACATCAAAATGTTATGATTCTTAAAATGTTATTAATCTATTGCTAAAAGTTACGAATTATATTAATGAAAAGTTACGAATTTTTAGTATATAAAAGTTACGATACGAAATAAAATGTTATGAATAACCGGTCCTACAAGTAACTTTTTTATGAGATGACACAATATGAACCACATAATAGATACATATGGTATACACATTAAAGGGGTGTGTATTAATGATCAAGTTGTTAAAATCAAAATAAACTTTGAAATGACGTAATCAATGCTGCCACCTCATGTGATAGCTCTATGGTTAAGGCATTCCCTCTGATTGGGCCTATCATCAATGTGTCAACCAAAACCAAGAATATATTATTGCAAGCATACATACAGAGAATAAATATTATTGTAAGTACACTTTTTGTTACGTTTTGTCGTAAGGGCATCAAGGGTGAAGTATTTCAAATATCTATTTATATGGCATGAAAGATAGAAGATTGCTGAAAAAGAACTTGAAGACGAGTTTATTGGAAGAAAATGAGACTGATGTAAGACAAATATCTTAATGGTTTTATTTATATAAACTTTATTTTAGTAATAATTTGGTTTAGAAAATTTGAATTATAGTCCACTTTTTTTGGTATGTTTCTATTGAGGTAGTTAACAGTCTTAATTTCTACTATATGACGTTTAAGTAAAAAAAAAAAAAGAATTATCAGTTTCCATTTTTTGCCTTTTATTGGTTTCTTTTGTCTTTTTCCTTGAGTAGCAAAAATCTATTGTTTCCTAGTCGAGTAAAATCTTTCATTCATTAAAACCATGCATAGAGTACTCTCTCTCTCTCTCTCTCTCTCTCTCTCTCAGGTTTTCAACTTTTCACATGGACAGAGTGTTTATTGCGTTTCTTATAACACTATCTATTCTCGTGTTTAATTATTCTTTTGCGTCAAGTGGTATCAAAGTAAGGAATTGTCTAGCTCGATGACATTTGCTCGAGAAGGAAGCCCAAAACTAATTTTGATGATGGTCGTGCATAGGTATGGGTTAAGTATGATTCCTACCAAGGCAATTACTAATACCAAAACTACCTTAGATAAACACAAAGTTAGTAAAAATCGTGGTTTACCCGCAACAAACCTATTAACCAAAATGTCTTTCGCACAAAATTCTTGTTATCAACTTAATTGATAGTGAGAATAAATGTGGAGGCATGTTTTACAAAAGTTATGAATATCAGTCGGTGAAACAGCCTCCATAGTACAATGGGCAAGAAGCCCTTAAACAGGTCTTCATTGAAGTTGATAATAGGAGAATTGATACGGATGAAGGCGGGGGACCAGAAAATTGGTATCGATCGATGTTGATGATGATTAGTTGCAAAAGATATATCAAATTAATTTTTCCAATCAAGTGATCAATGCTGCCTCCTCATGTGATGGCTCTATGATCAATTAAGTCTCTAATTGGGCCGATCATCGATGTGTCAACCAAAACCAAGATGAAACAAAATCAAAAGAACTTGATCGAAATTTTACTTCCTTGATTTTCTTTGGGTGCAGTAGTGTGATTAGATTCCCAATTTTCATTTAGTGCATCTTATCAATCTGTTGAAGAATGCAAAGAAGATATCATCTATTTATATATTTTAGAGGGGAATCCTTTTTTTTTTTTTATTAAACGGCAAAAGAAAATTTTCTTAATTTTTGAAATTGTTCGTTGGGTAAGGGGAAAAGATGCATCCATGTTAATGATGCACTCACCACACAGAATAATTTTTCCAAAGATAAGCGATCCAATTTTATTCTTGTTTTTTGTTTTTTCCTCCGTTCCATTTTTACTGGGGCATTGAGCCTTATGTAAAACATATTCATAGATTAAAAAATGAGCCATGTAGTAATACATATATACTAGGTACTAAAAGCAAGTGGAAGTCCTAATTTTTGGATATTTTGAAGGGCTTAAGGCTTGCGCCTCATGAGACCTTAGCCTAGAGCTGGCCATGATAGTAATGTGCAAAAGAGTTTTTTGCAGCAGAGTGGTGTATCTGATGAGAGTTTAAAGAACCCCTTCAGGGGTGCTTTTTGGATCTTACATTTTTTTTTCGACGGTCAGAGGTGTTCGGGCCAGTTTCCGCACACCTCAATTATTCCCTCTCCTGTCATTTATTCTTCTCATTTGTCATCATTCATTTTGCATTATGCAAGAATGTATTCCGTAATCTATGGCCAGCACAAGCAAAATACAGTAACGCAAAATGGAAAACCATAGCTCCCATACACCCCAGCATATTCTCCAACATATATTTGACCGGCCGTCTTATTGATTTATCGTCGGTGCATTCTTTATTTGATTTGAATGTGTTATTTATCTCACTTGTGTCCAATACATCTTCTTCAATTGTACTAGATGCACACGATGAATTGCAACTTCGTTGTTACTAACATATTTCTTGCTAAAAAAAAAAAAAAAAAACTGCATATGAGTCCGATTGTCAATAATGTAGAACAATTGGTGTCATTCTAGATTCCCTTTTTTTTGGGTAAACCATCCAAGATTCCCTTTGGTGCTCCCATTTGTTTAATTTCAATATCTAATCCAAGCTTATTCCAACCTAACATTCTCATGTGACGTCAACAACTGGTTTCCAAACAAAAACAACAACCTGCATTCTGTGTATAATGTTCTTTTCACGTGTTTAATATATATATCATCACATCAAACTTCTTTTCAGTCAAGTCGTCTCTTGAAGTTGATTGCGAAATCCTTCTCCAACACTGCAAACAAAGACCCACTAGCTAATTTTGTGGTACATCCGAGCTTAAAGTTTTGGAGTCGCGGTTCGGTCAATAATTTTTGTGGACAGTAATTGGGAATCATTACAGGTAGTATCAGAGCGTACACTAATATGAAGTGTGGACAGATCCCAGCCTGCTAGGTGATGTGCTTAGGTGGGCCCAACAAGGAACGAATTCAAGGTGTTTGTCACACTTAATTGGACGGGTTGTCGGGTTCCACATGAGACGAACTTGAGGAGCTTGAAGTGCTTATGCGAAAACTTAACTTAATTACATCACTTAATGGGAGATGCTATTGGACAATAGGGCACAATGAGAACGTTGCGATCCTAAAAAGAGGAGATTATGCACTCCCTAGTCTGACATCATTGGATTACCAATGAACTCATTCAAGGGAGGAACCAGCACAGGGCTGGGTTGGGCTACAGCCCAGGTGGGCTTTCAAAAAACAAAAAAACAAAATAAAAATTTATACGTAAAATTTCGGTCCAAAAGTTTTAGCCCAACCCTCCTCAGCCCAACCCACTCAACAAACTCAAGAATCAAGTCCGAAAGGCCTCATCGGTTGTTTGCGACTGGAATGTTTCTCTGAACTAATCTCCAATTGGCTGTTTGCGACCGAGACTGACTCCACACTCAACAAAGCCCTTCACAACTTCAGTCGAAGCCCTTCACAGTCGAGTTCCGCCCTTGTCATTGCGACTGTGTGTGTGAGTCTATGACTCTGTGTCGATCTCGGTAAGTGTCTGGCCAGTTCTAGCCGAGTGTGACTTGCATATGCATATTCCCCACTTGATTTGGAAGTATTTGATACTATAGTTTATTCTCTACTTGTTTTACTTGCACAATAGTTTATTGATTTGGAAGCTTATTAGGGTTTTTTAATTATGGCTTTTTGATACTAGGTTTACATTTTAGGGCTTTTTTATTTGTGTTTTAGCTTATTAGAAATTGAAATGCAGGACCTCTCGACCACACTACCAATATATACTACACATCGCGAAATCTTAAAGTATATCTCTCTCATTTGCTTGCGAGTCTTCAGATCAATAGGTATTCACTTATTATGCAGAACACTGGCTGGTGTGCTTAGATTCTGTACTTATGTTGTTACATGCAGAGTATTGGCTGGTGTGCTTAGAATTGGTTTAAAATGTTGGTTCTTAAAAATTACAATCTTACTCCGTAAGTGAGCACTTGTTAAGGATATCGTAAAGTACAATTGCAATAGTGTACTTTGTGAAACATTGTAGGGTACAACTTTACGTTTTTTGGACTCTTTTTTTGTTTATTTTTGAAAATTTATTTATGTACAAGTTTGCTTCTTTTGGGTTGATATATGTATACTTTCGGTCAACCCAAGGTAAAGTTAATTCCTGATTCCGCCCTTGAACTTATTGATATATTTATATAAGAACCCACTAGCTACATGGTACATTTGAGCTTAAGCTTTTGAGCCCCGACCCTAGCTATATGGTACATTTGAGCTTAAGTTTTTGAGCCGTGTGCATGATTAGGAGAAAGATTTTTATGGACAACGGTTGCAGATCGTTATCTGCAATGTCCTAAGACTTACATTTGTCAAGTCCAAGTGGATCGAGTTCAATTAGTGATAACACTGGCCAGGCCACCACTATTTGCAATAATATTAATGGCAGGCACCAATTAATTACGTACGTAATTAATGGATATTACCGTGAGAAAGGTAGGCTAGAGAAGTCTAATAATTTCTCCACGTGATCGATTGTCAAAGAAAATAACGTGTCTTCGAAAGAAGATGGAAAATGACCAAGAGCATGCCTGTACGTGCCAACGTACATATTCAAAAAGATATAGCAGATTTGGAATTCAAACTTTCATAAGGTAAGGCTGTGTTTGGTTGGGTGTAAAATTTTTACAGGAAAAAATACAAGTTTTATAATTGTTTTTCGGTGTTTGGTTGAATTATAATTTTACTATTACACAAACTAATAACTCATCTAATTTACTTGAAGTAGTATTGTTTACACCCGTTTTTGGCACAAAGTCTTAGACTAACGTTGGAGGGCCATTTAATTAAGTATTGATTAAATTGGGCCGATATCCTATTGCTTTCTTAGGCTAAAAATTAATGGACCGCATTAATTTTGTAATTTTGGAGTATGGTCCAATTACTTTTAGTCTTGAAGCTTGGCCCATGTTTTATTTTGAAAGAGTTGGCCCACGATTTGTGGATGAACGGTTGTGGATTGACTCCAACCGTTGGGAACAAAGAAGGTTGTGGGCCATGATGCATGGAATAATTGTTCCAAAGCCATGTGGTTAACTGACCCATTATTCTCTGGTGCCCATGAAATGGGGAAATGGAGTACCCCATTATCTCCAGTAACTTCCCATGATGGGAAAAAAACATGTAGATAATTTTATTAACTTCCACCAACCGCCCATTATCCCATGAAATGTATAAGTGGAGAAGTTACATGGGACACTTGTCATCACAAAAAGAAAGCTGGAAATCCTCTTGCATGCAAAGCCATGGCCTATAAATACAAGTTCTCAAGACAGAAAAATGGTTTACATACCAATCAAGTTCAACGCTTAAACCAAAGCCTTCCTAGCGAAGCAATTATCTCATTTCTCTCTTATTTCTATCTCTCTTATACTCCAACTTTATTATTACGAAATAATAAAGTTATTCATATCTCTCTTACACCACCAACTTTGTTATTACGATATAATAAAGTTATTCTTACGTTGTTACTTTTTTTCCTACACAGATAGGAAATTATTAAATCCTCGCTCGTAGAGGCAAAACCACAGACCTTCACTGCAATCCAGCCCTTAGGTTGTAGCACTATCGCCCTCACGGTTCAGAAGTCAGAAAAATGGCACTCAGTCCTTCACGTTGGACGCAACAAGTCGTGACACGCCTGCTCAGTCCTTTAAGCCATTTCGGAGCCGAAACAAGTATTAAAGTGAAAGTGTTTCTTCATGTTTGGAGGAAGTCTAGGAGAGAGATGAAGGCATGGGGGGCCTAGGAATGCAAGTGGGTAGAGAGATAGAGGGAGAGTCCGGGTATCGGCTGGAGAGAAGAGAAGAGAGAGAGAGAGAGAGAGAGTCCTTTTTGCATGTGTATTGACGTGGCCGTGAGGAAATACAAGAATACTTTGTTGCCCAGTTATTCCAATAGAGGTGATGGTCAAATGCGCAAACGGATGCGAAGAGTACGAAATTGACTTACCGAGTTTTCGTGAGTAGATTGTTTTATGGCCAAAGATATAAAATATTTATCAAAAAAGTTTATTTTACGGGCATTTCAATAACCAAACAATGGAAATTACGTAAAATATTCTTGGCAAAAATATTTTACGTCCAAATAAACGGAGCCTAAGTACTACTAATTTATATTTATGATAAATTTCTATCAACAGAGACTCGACATATATAATAACCTCATAACTTCAAGAAAAGGAGTGCCTCTAGCACTTTGTCCGGAGGTTGCAGTGATTAGGCCACGGCGGCTCGTGATTCTAATGATTTTTGAAAATTGAAAACCATCTAAAATAAGAAAAAGGAGTGCCCCTAGCCTATGTACTACTAGTTGGATTTTTGATATTTTATGAAGCAGCTACAGATTCCAACCAACTTAAAAGTTGATTTTCAGTTTCTTCAGTAAGCACAACCTACTTTACAACCTACTTTTGTTACAGAGGATTAACACGTAACCACTTTAAAGGTATACGTTATATGAGTTGATTAAAGCTATCACTCAAGTCTATATTGTTCATTTTCTTTTAAACCAGACTCAGAAATTTTGATTATTCAAAATCCGCCCTTACAAATTACTCCATCCGTTCCAAAATGAGGGGCCTTTTTGAGAAAGCGTGTCATTTTTAATTGCTTATATCTTTCAATGTAAGTGTTAAAAAATATGCAATATGAATCTTGTTTGATAGATTTTAATTAGTTCTATTAAACAAAGTTTTCAAAATAACATAAAACTTCATAAATCGGAAGATATAAGTATTTTAAAATGACACGGAATCCCAAAAAGGTCAGTCATTTTGAAACGGAGGGAGTAACCCCAAACTGGAGCCCGTTGATGGGAACAACCCATGATAATAAGGTTATCCATATGGTTTGGATGGGAATACACCGAGTACAGAGAGACGCTACCCAAAGAGGACGAGAATAGTTCCACGAGGGAGAAGACTGAAACGGAGTTGAGGACGACAGTGGTAATTTGACCAGCCTCACCGTCCTCCCCTCCGAACAACTCATCCCCAGTAATAGAAATACCCATAGATGGTAGAAAAGGTTCCATGCAGGGAACAAAAAAAAAACACCAAGAAAATAAACTAAAAAAGAAAAAACAGAATCTCCGGCCGCTGGTTCATACAACAATTGGGTGTGTTCGAGAAAGCGATGGAATTGGCTAATTCAAGTATTTTGCATTATTTCATCAATGTGTTGGCTATCACTCAATTCTATTTTTGCCAAAGCTATTTGAGATTTTGTCGCGATTAGTTGTTGAGTTTCTAAAGGTAAGTGTAGTGGCCCAAATAAATGGGGCTTCGTACTGACTCCGAAGACATACCACCGAACTCCGTGCCGCCCTAGAAGCATATTACCGAGCTCCGTGCCGACCCCGGAAGCATATTACCGAGCTCCGTACCGACTCCGGAAGCATATTACCGAGGGCTCCGTACCGACTCCGGAAGCATATTACCGAGGGCTCCGTACCGACCCCGGAAACATATTACCGAGGGCTACGTACCGACCCCGGAAGCATATTACCGAGGGCTCCCGAGCGAGCCTCCTACGCCTAATGAGACACATCATCGAGAAGAATCCTCGCGAAGGGCTGACCTGGCCATGTGCTTCGTAACCGCCTTATCCAGTGCATCACCTATGACGTCACCGAAGGCGGTTACCTAAGCGTGACTCCCACGCGCTTCCTTGGAGGCCAAGTAAACATAGGTCTATAAATACAAAGGGATTCTAACCTAAAGAGGTACGCCATCTTTACCCTAACCCTAGATCTAAACTACTCTCCTTACATCTAACTTGATCGTCGGAGGGTCACTGGGCTTTTCCAAGCCCTAGTGACTGGTTGCAGGACCCCAGGCGGACGAGCGGAGCAACGGAAGAGGAGTATTGTACCAGGCATAGGTCCCTCCAAACTTGAACCCCTACAATTGGCGACTCTGCTGGGGATCTAGCCATCAATCCAACATCCTCACTCTTCCTTCTGCTCCATTCGACGATTCCTGGTTCAAATATGGTCGAAATCGATGACGCTCACCACGGAGGAACCACCCACGGGCTCGGCTCCCTCGTGGATCACAGCCCGGCCTCCGGCGGAGCAGCCGCCCTGGGAAAAACTCACGTATCAATAGGAATCGGCGCCGGAGGACCAGACGCAGGCCCATCTTCCGAGCTCCATTCCTACGTCCGCCATCTCGAGCGGAAGATCGATGACCTCACGAAAGCCATGGAGCGCGACCGTCACGTGAAGGATGAATTGGCAGAGATTAAACATCTCCTCCAAATCTCTCCATCTCATTCCTCCGGAAGCCGCGGCGGAAGAAAGGACCGTCGCACATCCCCTCGCAGTCATGAAGTCGGCCACCTGCTAGAACATAGGTCTCGCCCTTCCGCCAAAGATCGTCTCGAGTCACCCAGAGCAGCGGACACTCGAGCCCTCGAAGCGACGGAACACTTCCGTGCCTCCTTCGCGCTTAGGTTTCCCGAAGCCGAGCTCCCGAAGCAACGGAACCCTTCCGTGCCTCCTTCGCGCTTAGGTTTCCCGAAGCCGAGCCCCCGAAGCGACGGAACCCTTCCGTGCCTCCTTCGCGCTTAGGTTTCCCGAAGCCGAGCCCCCGAAGCGACGGAACACTTCCGTGCCTCCTTCGTGCCTTGGTTTCCCGAAGCCGAGCCCTCGAAGCGACGGAACCCTTCCGTGCCTCCTTCGCGCTTAGGTTTCCCGAAGCCGAGCCCCCGAAGCGACGGAACACTTCCGTGCTTCCTTCGTGCCTTGGTTTCCCGAAGCCGAGCCCTCGAAGCGACAGAACACTTCCGTGCCTCCTTCGTGCCTTGGTTTCCCGAAGCCGAGCCCTCGAAGTGACGGAACCCTTCCGTGCCTCCTTCGCGCTTAGGTTTCCCGAAGCCGAGCCCCCGAAGCGACGGAACACTTCCGTGCCTCCTTCGTGCCTTGGTTTCCCGAAGCTGAGCCCTCGAAGCGACGGAACCCTTCCGTGCCTCGGTTTCCCGAAGCCGAGCCCCCGAAGCGACGGAACCCTTCCGTGCCTCCTTCGTGCCTTGGTTTCCCGAAGCCGAGCCCACGAACCGACGGAACACTTCCGTGCCTCCTTCGTGCCTTGGTTTCCCGAAGCCGAGCCCACGAACCGACGGAACACTTCCGTGCCTCCTTCGTGCCTGGGTTTCCCGAAGCCGAGCCCCCGAAGCGACGGAACACTTCCGTGCCTCCTTCGCGCTTAGGTTTCCCGAAGCCGAGCTCCCGAAGCAACGGAACCCTTCCGTGCCTCCTTCGCGCTTAGGTTTCCCGAAGCCGAGCCCCCGAAGCGACGGAACCCTTCCGTGCCTCCTTCGCGCTTAGGTTTCCCGAAGCCGAGCCCCCGAAGCGACGGAACACTTCCGTGCCTCCTTCGTGCCTTGGTTTCCCGAAGCCGAGCCCTCGAAGCGACGGAACCCTTCCGTGCCTCCTTCGCGCTTAGGTTTCCCGAAGCCGAGCCCCCGAAGCGACGGAACACTTCCGTGCCTCCTTCGTGCCTTCGTTTCCCGAAGCCGAGCACACGAACCGACGGAACACTTCCGTGCCTCCTTCGTGCCTTGGTTTCCCGAAGCCGAGCCCCCGAAGCGACGGAATTCTCCCTTGCCTACTTCATGTTTAGGCTTCCTAAAGCCGAACCGACGAACAACGAGTATGAGGCTCGACACATCTCTCTGGGGCTTCGGACACATTAAAACATTCGGCCATACTACTCGTCAACTCCTCCCATACCAATAAGAGGTCGAGAGAAGTTGAGGGGCTATTGTAGTGGCCCAAATAAATGGGGCTTCGTACTGACTCCGAAGACATACCACCGAACTCCGTGCCGCCCTAGAAGCATATTACCGAGCTCCGTGCCGACCCCGGAAGCATATTACCGAGCTCCGTACCGACTCCGGAAGCATATTACCGAGGGCTCCGTACCGACTCCGGAAGCATATTACCGAGGGCTCCGTACCGACCCCGGAAACATATTACCGAGGGCTACGTACCGACCCCGGAAGCATATTACCGAGGGCTCCCGAGCGAGCCTCCTACGCCTAATGAGACACATCATCGAGAAGAATCCTCGCGAAGGGCTGACCTGGCCATGTGCTTCGTAACCGCCTTATCCAGTGCATCACCTATGACGTCACCGAAGGCGGTTACCTAAGCGTGACTCCCACGCGCTTCCTTGGAGGCCAAGTAAACATAGGTCTATAAATACAAAGGGATTCTAACCTAAAGAGGTACGCCATCTTTACCCTAACCCTAGATCTAAACTACTCTCCTTACATCTAACTTGATCGTCGGAGGGTCACTGGGCTTTTCCAAGCCCTAGTGACTGGTTGCAGGACCCCAGGCGGACGAGCGGAGCAACGGAAGAGGAGTATTGTACCAGGCATAGGTCCCTCCAAACTTGAACCCCTACAGTAAGGTTTGGTTGAATTTGTGTTTTGCTGACTGTTCGGGATTTGACTTGGGATAATGTGAACCCTAGGTTATAAATACATGTTATATGTCGGATAAGAAAAAAGGAAAATAATGCAAAAATTTCAAAATCAATGTAATTCTAAAGCCACTTTAATTTCTATTTTTTATTTTTGGAGTGTCTCCATCAATTTTTAGAGTACCAATATCAATTACCAACATTTTATATCCAGCCAATGTAACTGTGTTCTTAACTCGTCGTGTAATAGAAACTGATATGAACCGTGGATCTACCGCATACAAAATTGGGAAATCATGCACGTAAAATCTCTTGTGTTTTTTGCATTTTTTTTATTCATTTGCTTAATTGTTCTTGGCACTTTTTTGTTTTCTTTATTTGACTGATTTCACAACACACGTACTGGAGTTCATATAATCCAATCGCCAGAGGCCCAGATGCATGTACCTGGCTAGCTTGTATACGTTCCTTACTTACAAATATGGTCACATCGGAGACGTGATCGATCAATTTATTATAAATCAAGTCGTCATCGAAAAATGACGGGACAAGCCCCCGTTTCAGAACACGTTCTTAAAAAATAAGTACTTATTTTACATTTTTAAATTTAAAAATAATGTAAATAAAAAATAATTTTTTAATTTTTTTTGCACCATATAAAAAACCTCGATAAGATCTATCAAACAAGATCCATATTGGTAGAAAAATTATTTACATAAACATATTATTTTTGAGCTTGAAATTACATTTTTAAAAAATAAATACTTATATTAAATTCCAGAAGGGGACATTCTATCCATCAGATCAGACATTGAATTTTTAAATCACATTCTGAACATACTTCAACCTTCCTTTTCTCATTACTCTTTTTGATCATTCGTTTTCTATTATAGGTTTGCATTATTAAATGGTCTACTTATTAGGCCATCCACAACGGTATAATCAAATGCCAATTATTTTTAAAGTTAACAATGTTGTTGCAAAAGATCGCTCACAATGGTATAATCAAACTTAGCAACATCCTTAGAAATAATTAAATTTTAGGTTTTGGATAATCAAAACTAGCAACCTTTTTCAATAACCAAAATTTGTGAACCCTATACCACATAAGTTAACTAATTCCAAAATTTGTATACGCACGTGTTTCAACTGGTATTTTCTTTTTCTCTTCTTCGCCTACTCTTTTTTTTTTTGGTAAAAAAAATAAAATTGAAGAATAAAAATTTTATGTAGCCAAGCTTCTTCGCCTACTCTATATCTTCTTCACTTCACCCACAAATTATTTCTCTTTCTTTTCCTTCAGAAGTGAAACTCATATCTCTTGATCATCTACTATTCAACTCATCGTCGCTGGATTAAGGTGTTTCACTTTTCTTTCCTGTTTCAATTATCCCCCCCCCCCCCCCCCCCCCCCCACACACACACACACACACACACACACACACACCCACCAAAAAAAAAATTCATAATAGGAGGGAAAGAAATCACCGATTTTTTTTTCTCAAAATTAAAAGAGGGAATCGATATATTTTAACCCATAAAAAACGTAAATGGAGAGAAGTGAATGACGGAAAATAGAGGGGGATAGAGAGTGAAATTATAGTGGACCCTATATTTTGGTTATGGACTAGAAGTGACCATAATGAAGCTTAACATTGTTAAGCTTAGAAACCTCTTAAGTGAATAATCAAAAGCTGATGTGTCAACTTTTGATTATCCTTTTTTAATTATACCACTGTGGATGACCTTATGGCTTAGCGTTATAACATGGTCTGCCCCTGGTACCACTGGCTTTTTGTGTTAATCACTCAAAAATAAATAATCGTGAAATCAAATTAGACTTTATGAGCTTCCTTTTGCAATTAGGCCGGGTGTCTTCGTTTGGGTTCTCTTGTGTATATGAAAAATGATAATGTCAAAATTGTTTTTATTAGTGCCAAAACTATATGGCACAAATGCTTGTACCATGTGTAATGTATAGAACTTTAATGCATTGAAAATTTTGACACCAATAAAAACAGTTTTGACATTATCACTATCATTTGTAAACTATAGAGTATCAATTTGAAACCCGAGATAGGCTTGCAATTAGGTTTGCCAACTCCACAAAATCCTTGTCCAACTATATATGAATGAATTCCAAAAAACTGAAAAAGTAAGGAAGTATATACATCGACTAAATTATCACGACACTACCTAAATTATCATTCGACTAATTTGGTTTTTTATGATGCGCACGATTCTTACAAAATAGTGCTTGAATAGTCTGGGCCGATCTTGAGTTTTTCAGTGCCTAGCTATAGTTTCAAAAGACACAAATTGCCACCGGAAAAAAAAAAAAAACTGCAATTACAAGAATTTGAGTAGATATAGCTTTTCAAATAAGAAATCATTTTTTCAGTAGATAACATTGGCAATCCATTCAACCTTTTTTTTTGGCATGTTTGATCGAATGTAAGATTTGATCATTTCCCTTACCTTCCAACGCTGCAATTCTTGTTCTTGCGCAAGTCATTGTCTCTCGGAAATCCAAAGGCTTAATTTCAAGGACAACCCCTCAACTATCATGTTTTGTCAACATCACCCCCTCAACTAAAAAACTAATAACCTCACCCTCTCAACTATCAAAACCAATCAACATCACCCCCTCCTTTCAAATACGTTAAAATTTTGGACGGAAATGAGATAAAAGACTAAGATACCCTTGGTATGTTAAAAAAGAATTTGTACTGAGGTTTTTTTTGTTCTTCAATCTTTTCCCCCCCCCCCCCCCCCCCCCCCATCTCTCTCCTCTCCCTCGCCGATATGGACCACCATCTCCAATCAATCGATAGAGCACGGGTCCAGAGACTTCGCGATCCTAACCCAAGAGGTAGACCTGTTCCACGACAGCACCGACCAGATTCTCGCCGTTGGCGACGTTTTAATCTCGTCAGAAAAGCAGATCAACAACCATGTGACTGGTACGCTGTCCTCCAGCTCGATCGGCGCTCCGACGACCTCAAAGAAGGCGGTGCTGTCCGCGATTGTGAATTCGCAGGGCGCGAAGAAGGCTGTCGCGACGGTCGCCGATCGACAGCCACAGTCGGTGTTTAAACGGGTAGGGATAATCAATTAATTTTTCGGCCGGTTAAGTTCGGCTGAAGGTCAGTCCATCACCTCTCCTTGCACATACGTGGATATATCCCCATACATGCAAAACGTACAAATGTACGAACTTACCAACTTATTTCTTTATAATCTGATTCTTTTTGGCTTAATAAAAAATTCTCTTGCAATCTTTGGCACACCTGTTTTGTGTTGTTCGTCTATAGCTTAATGTGATTTCGACAAGTATGTTGGAACAAAAATGATACTCACACAATAATCCAAACACACCATCAAACACAACCTCTCACATACATGTGGGCTCCACACACTACACACTATTATGCGTGGGCCCCATATGTATGTGAGAGGTTGTATAAGTTGTTGTGTTTGGATCGTTGTATGAGTGGAAATGGTTATGGAGGAGAAAACTGTGAAGGGGAATGAATGAAATACAAATTAGCAATGTTTGGAATTTTGTGAATTTTGTGCTTTTTCTAATGGCTGCTATAGTTGAATTCGATCTAGTTGGTGATGGAATTTTATGAATTTTGATGTCCTAAGAGGAGATCAGAGGATATGGGTGATGAGATTGTAATGTGTTGAAATCTGGGTTTGGAAAAGGAGATAGGAGATGAGTGGCGGAGAAGACCCCTCCTACTTGTACAAGGCCTTTTAAAGCCGTGAGAGCGGGCCAAAGCACATAGGAACTTCATAGTTAAGCGTGCTCATCCTGGGGTAGTCCAGGGATGGGTGACCTACTAGGAAGTCTATAGGCTTTGGACGCTTAAAGCGGACAATATTGTACAAAGATGGAGCGGGTCGTTACAAAATCTGGGTTTGAAAAAATCCAAATTTGTTGTAGGAGAAAGGAGATGAGTAGGAGAGGAGAGGAGATGGGAGATAGATTCATAGCTTCTTTTTTTTATCCGAGATGGGTTTAGAGTTGGGTTTTGAAATTTTTGGGTTGGGGTTTGAGAATCACAGAATGAGGGAGAGGAGGACATGGGTGTAGTAGAGAGAGACTAGAAGAGATGAGAGAGAAGGATGGGTGTTTGGTGGGTCGTTTTCGTGGATTATGGGTATTTTAGGGTTAAATTTTTTTTCCCCATGCAAGTTCTCTCTTTTCCGTCCAAAATATTAACATCTCTTAACAAATTTGGATGGAGGGGGTGGAGTTGTTGGAAAATGAAAGTTAATGGGGTGAGGTTCATGAGTTTTTTAGTTGAGGGGTGATGTTGACAAAACGTGATAGTTGAAGGGGTGTCCTTGAAATTAAGCCAAATTCAAATGGTCGTTCGAAGTTTGAAGACAGAACATCGAATTTTACGTTTGATAGGCGTTGATTGATTTTACGTGAGACAAAAATTTTGGGGGGAGAGAGAGAGAGTTGATAAGTAATTAATTTTATTTATTTTTAATTGAAAGATTCTTGCACCTCACTAAGGGCTCTTTTCTCTCTCAATGAGAGTTTCTCTCTCTAGCCTAGGGATTCCATCAGAGGCTGGGTAATGCCTGGCATCTCTGAATCGGTGGACTGGATAGCCTTTTCCTTTTCCATCCTTTTCTCCTCTCCATCTCCTTTCTTTCAACTCTTTCTTCCTTAGCCCCACCGACCTTCTCCTTTCGTTCTTTTTCCACTGCATTTTTTTCAACACCACAGTTTTCTCCTTCACTTCTACTGTTCCATTACCCTAACCCTATTTGTTTTCCCTTTCTAATCAAACCTTTCTCGTCTCCATGGAGGAACCCATCACTGTCAACCTTGACCTGAGCTTTGACGATTCTTCTCAGAGGGCCAAATATACCCTGGTTGGAAAGATTCTTTCGACCAAAACCCTAAACAAAAAAGGTGTAGCAAACGTGATAGCGAAGGCTTGGCAAACAACTGAAGAGGTATCAGTTTCAGCGTGGGGTGAAAATACATATGTTTTTGGTTTCAAATCAGAAGAGGATGTGTGTATGATCATGAGCTTAGGTCCATGGTCGATTATGGGGAATCTCATGATTCTAAGGAAATGGGAGGTGCAAAAAACATTGGAGGAGATAGATTTCTCTTTTAGCCCTTTCTGGGTCCAAATCTAGGGACTGCCTTTGGGATTTATGAACGGGAGAAGTGGGCTTAAAATAGCTGAATCTTTAGGGGAGGTTATTGCAGTAGAGGATCCCGAGGGCAGAGGAAAGCTCCAAAAGTTTATTCGTGTAAGGGTTTGGATCGATATCACCAAACCCCTGAAAAAGGGTTTCTTCCTCAAACGCCCGGAGGAGGAAGACCTGTGGGTTAAATTCAAATACGAAAGGCTTTCGGACTTATGCTATTGTTGTGGCATTGTTGGGCACACAATCAACGACTGTGTTGAGAAAAACAGTGGTAGGAGCTTGTCCATGGCGTACGATGGAAGTTTACAAGCGGAGACTTCATGGTTGGACACCGTCAACTTCGGAAATAAGCAGCCGGAGAAGATGATCTACCCGGAGAGCAGGGAAAAGGCCAACCGGAGCATCGCGGCCGAAGCTAAGAGTAAAGCTGACGGTAACGCGTGTGATAGCCCCATGGAAACGCGTGAGGAAGGGAAAAAAGGACATTTGGATAGTATGGAGGAGGGGATGAGCACGATGCTGGTGGACGAGTGTGATGACTATGGAGAGGGACATGTGTCAAAAGATGGGGAGGTTTCGATAACGACAGAAACAAGATTTGCTGCTGGTTTGCCAAGAATAGAATATTCGGGTGTAGACACCCCAATCTGACTTCCCGATCGTTTTACTTTGTTCTTCGGTTTCTTGTTTCCCCGATAATGAGTCAGGTCGAAAACAGTCGAGAGAACTTGGGATGGCTTGAGTTTGGTGTACGCGGAACCCATCTTTAGCCCTAAAACCCTTGAATCAGAACCTGGACTTTGGGTTTGACAGTCGCGCGATACACTGGTACCCTCGCACGATGGTACGTTTGCCAGGTGGTGGTCAAAGTCAAAGCTTTGACTGTTGACCCTCTCGGGGTTGCTTTGACCCTCGCGCGATGGTCTCACTATCTCGCGCGATGGTCAACACATGTCGTTTTCACCCGGATTGCGTGGTGGTCAGGGGGCTACAGGCCTATGTGACCCCGTTTTCGTCGGCTGAACAGCGTTCTGGGGGGCTCCCCTTGCACCACCTCACCCCCCATTCTCCCATCACCTTTGCCACCCCACTTCTCCACCAAGCAATTGTGGCCAGCCTTGTTGGCTGGTTACATGGCCTTGGCTAGCCACCAACCAACCCATTCTCCTATAAACACCCCCCCCCCCCCTCCCCCCCTATGCTTCATTGCAAAGGGTTACAAAATTTCTATCCAAAAAAGGGTTACAAAATTCTATCCAAGAAAGAAGAAGGCAAAGCTCAAGCACAAATATTCCATACCACACTCACTCCCACACAATCATCTTCCAAGCCTCACCACCTCATTCAAGCCACCTCCAAGACACTCAAGCAAAGGTATAATACATTTCTGTTCGCTGTTCGAACCCTTGAGGGGGGCTGGCAGGGCCAAGGCTGATAATCAATACCAGTTCTGGCCCTAAAGCTAGCAAGGTTTCAAGGGCCGTAGCCAGGAGGACCCTCGCGCGATGGTCCCATGTACTCGCGCAACCGTTTGGTCTGTGTGAGATTGGACCACGTGGACAAGGGGTACTGGTCTTTAAGTTTATTGTTATGTTCATAATCACTTTTAAGTCTTTTAAAAGGTATTAGTTCACTGTTTTGCATGTTAAAAATCATTGTTTAGCTTAGTTTATAACTCCTCTTCATTTGGAATGCTCTTGGGATGCTCTTGAATATGTCTTAGAGCCCTAAGCGTGCAAAGCAATTCCTGGAAGTCCAGTCTGAACAATCGCGCGCCCGTACCATAGTGTCGTGCGATGGTTTTGTGCTTTACCGGGGATTGCCCTAGCATGAGCAGCTTGGCCTTGACCTTTTTTTTTAGACACCCCCACTGTTTAGGGGTCGTGTTTTCTCAATATTTCCATCTGCTGTAATATTGTTTATTTTCAAGTACCTATAAACTGCTTGGTTTGCACCTGGGTGAGCACTGGTCCCTCCAGAGCCCAGAAGGGGATAAAATTCAAAACATTGGTAAAGCATCAAACACTCGCGCGAGTGTATGGTTGTGTCACGCGATGGTTGGTTTGCATGCAGATGAACTCACGCATGCAAGCTGGCTGTTTGTTTGTGCCAAAATCATACACAGCACTGTGTTGATGTATGGTCAATGTTTTGAACTTTATTCTATTTATTACTTGTCATCTCATCAATCCATGCCATATCACATCCTGCAAACTGTTATGGTTTTGAATCCCCGATTAACTGTTCCCCCGCCCTAATTGGCTAAAATTGATTAATCAAACAGAATCGCAAACAAACATTTTCGCAAATGCCTAAGTAGAGACCGATCTCCGGATTGGGCGAGAGGGGTGCCATAAAACCGTTCCCTTCTCGTAACCTGGCTCCCGAACCCAGATATGGTTATGATGGACTGGTTCCTTAAAATTTTTCAAATCAAACAGCGCGGCAAGTGCTTCGAAATATGGTTCCTTGGGTGTCAAACCTTCAAAACCCGAGTGGCGACTCTGATTTTGCGAGCGCTTGCTTCCCCGCTCGCGCTCTCTCGATCTGGGCCCTTTTGCGTTTTGGAATCCGAAAATTCCAAGGGCACGCTGCCCACATCGGGATTCCTATCTAGGGCTATTGAACTTGGGGCAATGGATCAAGGCAATGACTTGTTTGGGCCCAGCCCCCGCCCCCCCCCCCCCCCCCCCCCCCCCTTCCCTCACCAAGTTAGCAGTAAGCCCATAATTTCCACACCTCATTATTTTGTTGAAGAACCGGACAGCCCAAGATCATCCTCGGCCCAACATCAAGTTGCAATAAGTGCTCTTTGCAAGTCCAGCCCAGAGAAATCCCCATGTCCAGTTCAGGTGGATGTAGGCCTCTCTTCAATCTTTAATCGTCTTTTGAGTTTAAAATGCAAAACCTCTTTTGATCTCGAGCCCGAAGTAAACGTAAAGAAACCACATCTTTTGATTGATTCTGGGAAGACTTCCACTGATTTTGTCTCTACGGGGGGTACCCTGGCACCATCTCTGAATGAGGAAAGGGAGGTTTTGTGCACGAAATCAAGGGGCAGAGGCCGCGCTGGAAGAAGGGGCTACTCAGCTCGGGCCAGAAGAGCGGGTTTCTCCAGGTCTGATTCTTTGGAGTTGGGATTGGTGGAGATTCCAATCACTCAATCCGCTGATTTTGGGGAGGTATCTCGAGGCACGGATATTCCTATGGGTGGTGTGCTTTCTGATGCTGATTCTAGCTGCCCTAACAAATTTGATCGGGCGTTGGTGGCTGGCCCTAAACAGCCACACGCTCAATGGTAATTCTCAGCTGGAATGTCCAGGGGTTGGGGCGACTACTGACATTCCAGATCTTACAAGAGTTGTGTACAACCCATCGCCCCCTAGTGGTGTTCCTCATGGAGACTAAAAATAAGAGGGAATCACTGGAAAGAATAAGGAGAAGGCTCCACTTCTCTAATGGTAGCTATGTAGATCCAGTAGGTTTTTCTGGTGGTCTGGCTTTGTGGTGGAAAGATGGTGTAGACATAGATGTTCGTTTTAAGTCGAAGAATATTTTTAGATGCATAATTACTTGGCCTGCTAATTCTACAAAATGGTTGTGCACTTTTATTTATGCCCCTCCCAATCGATAGCAGAGAGTTGTGTTCTGGAATTTGTTGAGAAGAATCCATGAAGAGAACCAGTTTCCTTGGATGTGCATAGGTGATTTTAATGAGGTGGGTTCTATTTGGGAAAAACAAGGGGGTAATGCTTGTAGTCGCTCCAGGATTGAACAATTCCTACAACTTTTATCGGATTGTGAATTTTTGGATCTTGAATTCAAGGGCCAGGCTTATACTTGGTCGAATAATCAAGGAGGATCAGAGAACATTAGGGAACGTTTGGATAGAGCAGTGGCTAATGTGGAATGGAGGAACCTTTTCCCTTATGCACAGGTTTTTCATGATATTCTTCTGGGTTCTGATCACGCCCCTCTATTAGTTAACTGTTGTGTCCATCCTAATAGAGTGCCATACAGATTTAAATTTGAGTCTATGTGGTGCACTAGTGAAGAATGCGGAGAAGTGATTGCGAAGGCGTGGAATTCTAGCCAAAGTGGCTCAGAGCAATCAGTGTTGGCCAAAAAGTTGAACAAATGCAAGGAAGCTTTAAAGGTGTGGAGTAGGTAGAAGTTCGAAAATAACTTAGAAAGGGTGAAGGAGCTCAAAAACCAATTGGGGTTTATCCAAAACAAACCCTTTTCGGAGGAAAATTTTTTGAGGGAGAAAGCTATTAAAGAAGAGTTGGAGGTTACTCTCTTGCGAGAAGAAATGTATCAACATCAACGTTCCAGGCTCAATTGGATCAAATATGGCGATAAGAATACCTCCATTTTCCATGCAGCAGTGAACCAAAGGCGACAGAGGAACCAACTGTCCAAGATCAAAGATAGCAACGGCAACTGGATTTCAAAGGATAGAGAGATTAATGAGCATTTATCTGGTTACTTCTCAGCCTTGTTCAAAACTTGTGGCCCAAGAGATTTTGACTCAGTCCTACGAAAGGTGGATTGTTGCGTTACGAATGATATGAATAGGAAGCTAACTAGGGTGGTGACAGATTTGGAAATCAAGGAGGCTATGTTTCAACTCGGAGCACTCAAAGCTCCTGGTCCTAATGGTTTTAATGGGCTTTTTTACCAGCAATTCTGGGATACAGTGAGTTTGGACGTGAGCTTTGCGGTCAAGGGGTTTTTCAATGAGAGCAACATGTTCAGAGATTTCAATTTCACTGATTTGGTTCTTATTCCTAAGGTGCATTTTCCAGAATCTCTCTCTCAACTCAGACCCATTAGCCTTTGTAATTTTTGCCTTAAGATCATTAGAAAAATCTTGGCAAACCGCCTCAAAATGTTTCTAAGAACTATCATCTCCCCAAACCAATCTGCTTTTGTTCCCGGAAGATGATTCAAGATATTATCCTTATTGCTCACGAGTCTTTCCATTTCCTGAAACGCAAGAAACAAGGCAAGGAGAATTTCATGGCAGTAAAACTTGATTTCAACAAGGCTTATGACAGAGTAGAATGGGATTTCCTTCGTGTTTTGATGAAGAAAATGAGCTTCGCTGATAAATGGGTAAATTGGGTGATGGAAAGTGTGACCTCAGTGGATTTCTCAGTCTTGGCAAATGGTGAAGTCAGAGCCAAAGTCATTCCAGAGCGTGGATTGCGGCAGGGTGACCCATTATCACCCTACCTCTTCTTATTGGTTAATGATGTTCTCTCCAAGCTCATTCAGGAGAAGATTAATGAAGGCCAACTTGCAGGTATGCGCCTTAATAAACATTGTCCAGTTCTCTCGCATATTTTCTTTGCAGATGATGTCATGTTATTTTTGAAAGCTGAGTTAAATGAATGTAGTGTTTTTAAATCTGTTTTGAAGAGTATGGAAGGGCATCAGGACAAATGGTTAACTTTGAAAAATCTGGAATCTATTTTTCTGCTAACATGAATGATATAGATAAACAATTATGCTCCGATTTTCTGGATATCAAGCCAATGAAGGGGGATTCAAAGTATTTGAGTCTTCTAACTTTCTGGGGGAAATCCAAAACTGAGGCGTATACTTTTCTGGTTGAGAAAGCAATGGGTAAAATCCAGGGATGGAAGAATAAGTTGATTTCTATGGGTGGTAAATAAACTCTCAACAAATCAGTGGTCCAAGGAATTCCAACTTTTGCTATGGCTTATTTTCCATTACCAAAAAAATTGTGCGAGAAACTGGATTCCTTGACGAGGAATTTTTGGTGGAAAGGGAACCCTGAGGATAGGGACATTTGCTGGGCTTCTTGGGAAAATTTGGGCGAAGCTAAGGATCATAGTGGGATGGGTTTTCGAAACTATCGAGCTTTTAATGAGGCTATGCTTACACGAAATGGCTAGAGAATGTTGATGAATCCAAATGCTTATTGGGCTAGGCTTTTCAAGGGAATCTATCTTCCAAACTCATCCTTTCTCCAAGCTTCGAGGGGTAATCGGGCTTCTTGGGCATGGTTGAGTCTTTTACATAGCAGAAATATCCTAATCAGGGGGCTTAGATGGCAAGTGCAAGACGGCAAAAGCATAGATTTCTGGGGTGATGCTTGGATTCCCTCCTTACCTAATTTCAAAATCCCAACTCCTAAACCTGCTAGCAGTGCTATTAACAAGGTGGAAGACATCATCGATACAAAAACTCGGCAATGGGATACTCAGAAAATGTCAATGGAAATTCCATTGGAGGTTATGAATGCAATTCTCGAAATCCCTCTCACCATGTGGAAAGAACTGATCAATTAGTGTGGCACTTTAACCCCAATGGCTGCTATTCAGTTAAGTCAGGGTATTATATTGTGCTCCAGAATCAAAACAAGAAGGCTTCCAACAAGCCTGGGACATCTTTCAAGTTTGCAAAAGAAGTTTGGAAAGTTTTGTGGAAGATGAAAGTTCCAAACAAAGTCAAAACTTTTGGTGGCGTGTTTGTAAAAATATTTTAGCTATAAAGGAAAATCTTTTCAAAAGGAGGTCTGCAAAGGATAACCTTTGTCCTGTTTGTGATTGTGAAGTGCAAACCATTGACCATATGCTCTTTTTGTGCCCGTGGGCTAATATGGTGTGGTTTAGATGCAATATTAAACCCTTCGGCGACTTGCGGGGCAATGGTTCGGCCATCAAATGGACAGATGATATGGTTAACATGCTAGGCACTAACAAAGCTACTGAGTTTATGGGAAGGGTGGCTATTATTGCTTGGCATATTTGGAAAGGGAGGAATGATTTTGTGTTCAACAGATGCGCAGTTGATCCGCAGAGAATTGTGGATTCCATTCGATATACGGAGAAGGAAGTTTTTACTACTCATGTGATTCCTACAATCCAAATGGATAACCCACTAAATCAGGAGGAGACATCCACCTGGAGTGCTCCGGACATAGGCAGACTCAAAGCCAATTGCGATGTGGCTTTTCCAAAGCTGGAGAAAAAGGGTAAAGCAGTTGCAGTGCTTCGAAATTGGAAAGGAAAGGTGATGGAAGGCATAGCAAGGTCTGCTCATACTGCATCAAGTCTTGGGGGTGAGCTTTATGCTATTAGAACTGCATGTGAGATGCTTCTCAGCTTGGGCTTGAAAGAGGTAGAAGTTGAGTCTGATAACAAGCAAGCGATCGCTCTTAGTGTTTCTGAGTTGGTTCCCCCATGGTCTGTAAGAGCCTTGGTGATGGATATTCGGGATTATGCTAAGGATGGTGCACTCCTTCTCAGATGGGCGAGGAGATCGGCGAACAAGGCGGCCCACGAAGTGGCTTCTCTAGCTTTAAGAAAGTCTCTTCCTTGTAATTGGATGTTCAGTCCCCCTGCATCTCTTGTAAAAGTTTTGGAAAAGGATATTAATGGAAGCCTTTAAGGCGTTTTTTGTTGATAAAAAAAAAAAAAAAAGATAAGTAATTTTTAGCATCTTGAAATTTCATTTTTCTAATTGACCCCAGGCCCAGCCTAGATTGGCCTTCCGAAAGTAAGTTGGACCTTATAGTAGGGCCCAAAGTGAGTTGGGTTAAACTTAATAGGGCCGTGAAGCCATTTTCAAGTACCTAATGATTTCAAGTTTGACTGCTTTCTTCTAATTTTGCTAGGAAGTTTTCTTGGGTGCCTAGGGCCTGTAACTAGGCTTCTCACTGGGTTTGCCTTCCAGGCTTTCAAGGGTTCTATCCCCTTAGACTGGGGCTCAATTTTGCCTTTTGCTCTTTCTGTCATTTGTAAAGAAGATGCCTCTGTTGAGGCTTTGAGTTAATGAGAATGGCAAACAGTTCAAAAAAAAAAGGTACCTAATGGAGAATGTTGGGCATATGATTTCTGGATTTTCTTTCTCATCTTTTTATTGGTTTCTTAACTATGATTTTTGGTGTGTGTTTTGTGAAATATTTATTTTATATTTATTACGATCCTCATATAATTTATTTGAAACAGAAATTCTCATTTATGTAAATTATCATATAATTAAATTTCTCATTAGGCCAGGAATGATTTTTTGCATAATTTCTTGAATGATTAATTTTTATATAATTTATGTATTTCAAAATTCTCTAAACTAGTGTCAAAACAAATTAAATCTTAAAATAGTAAATCTATCAAAAAGCATAAATTTGATTCTAAAATAATAATAGTAAAATGTGTAAAATGATCCAAAACCAGGAAAACTTATGTACAATATGTGCACAAAGCTTATAGAAAACTAAGGACAATAATAAAAATATGAAACATTTTAAGATGCACAAATTATGCAAAATTTCATAAAACAAAACCTTCAAAAATTTGTCATTAACAGATATTAAGAGAGAAGATTGTTAGAAAGAAAGGGTAATCATGGAACTTTTTGAATAAGAAAAAGGGTAATCATGGAAGTTTTTGAATAAGAAATAGGGTAATCATGGATTTTTTGGAAAATCTTTATTTACGGAGGTTCTGCAAATAAAGTTTACAGAGGCCAATTATCTCAACCGTCCAAAATTATTTTGATGATTCAGATTAAAGACAAACTATTAACGGCAAGAGATATTTATTACAGATTAAAAATTAAAAACATATATCAACCGTTGATTGTCGAAACGAACTAGTGAGATTGCGCGCTACTCCGTGAAAAAGTTTCTCTCCTTTTTGAATAGGAGAAAGGGTAATCATGGATTTTTTTTAAAAATACTATAAAAAAAATGACATCTCATTTTGACTAGGCTAATCCATAGTCAAGCCTTGAACATAGTAGTTGCAAATAATTAACTTGAGCCGATTGTTCAATCTTTTTTTTCATGGGCGAAAGTGATCGAGTATTGGTAGAATAGTTAGAGTGATTATGACCTTATGCTATCCACAATTGCATAATAAAAATAGATAATCAAAATTTGTCACATCAGCTTTTGATTATTCATTTAAAAGATTGCAAATGTTAGCAATGTAAAGGTCTATAATGACATAATTAAAATTAGATAACCAAAACTTGCTCCATCATCTTTTCAAACTATAAAAAACTAAAACCTGTGAACATAGAATATATATTTCTAAAAATAGTTTTGAAACTAATAAGAACTATTCATTAGAAATAAAAAGTAATTTTTGGAATTTTTTTGGGAAAAAATAGTTTTTGTGTAACTAGAGTTTTCGGGAAAGAAGATTTTGAAAAAAATAGTTTTAAAAACAAATAGTTTTTCAAAAACAGAACAGTTTTTTTTGTGTGTAAAAAACTCTTTTTGAAAAACAGCTAAGAAAATAATTTTATTTTGAAAAAATTGTTGAAAATGAAAGAGAGAAATTTTTTGTATAATGATGAGTATATTTGATTAAGAATATGTGGGGTTCACTAAATTTGGTTATTGACAAAAGGTTGCTAATTTTAGTTATTCAAAGCCCAAATTTTGATTATTTCTAAGGAGGTTACTAAATTGACTATATATACCATTGTGAGTCATTTTTGCACAAACATTGTTAACTTTTAAAAAGCTATTACTTTGATTATGCCATTGTAGTTGTGGATAGCCTTAGAAGAGGAGCTGAACTACCAACCTCCTTTTCTCTTAGCACCTTAAGTGCGCTCAGGGATGGACCTAAGTGGGGGCATGCCCCCACTAGAAATTAAAAATAAATTTTTAATATTTTTGTGTAAATTAGCATAATTGTAAAACTGTGCTAATATATAAACATACATACTTGCATATATCTCAAAAATACACTTATAGAATCAGTTTTATGCCTGAATTTCATCATACGATGCATTTATACTTGTTGGTTTATGAGCTGTTTATCTATTTGGAGCTATTCTTTATTGATTCTCTTTAATTTAACCATCTAGGGGAAATATTTTAAAATAAAGTTATTAACATATCAAAACTAGCTCGATTATTCTAAAATTTGTCGATGTTCATTTAAAACATACTTTAAAAATTTTGTCTAAGATTTTGTGCTCATTTTTATCTAATTTAACTTAAAGTACACGTTATAAACTTTTGTGGTTAGTAATGCATGCCTTAATTTCGTACGATCTTAATGTGATTGACTAAAAAAATTAAACTTTTGCCATTATAATTAACTGGTGCCTCCACTATTTTATATTCATGAATCCGTGCGAGTCCTAGTGTTGTTGGACAAAGGCTCTTGGCTTATTCGGTCCATGCTTATCAAGTTAACAGAAATATATCACTTTCCATGATCTGTGTGTCATCTCGGTTTCTAGATCTGCTCCTTATCTTCTTCATAGCGTGTCTTCATCTTAACCTTCCATGTGCCATTGTTGTGAAATTTCATAGTCAGCAATCAGCATCCAAAGTTTAGGTATTGTTTGGTCTATAATACTTGCACCAACCAAAAATATTGGTCATCACGTACACTTCAATGTCGCATTCAATGGGTGTGGATATAGGTTGGCATTCATCAGTCTTATCTTTGATTAACTCAGGTGTTTGAGTCAGCTTACGCACACTTCAATTAATCCTGTGGCTGAATTCCACCGCCCACTTTTGAGGAGCCCAATTATGTTGATATTGATTCAAATTTTCATCGATATAAATCTGTCTATTTACTATATTTACATTGATGATTAAAGTATTTAACTTAAAATACTTTTGGTTTTGAAGTAAATCTGATTTTGTTCTTTGGTCTTGGTTTCGTCAAATGGAGAAAAAATGAAAAGAAAACAAATAGCTCTGTCAAATATTTCCTTGGTCACCTTTGGGAAAAAAAATAAAAGGAAAACCAGTATCCATAGATGTTTTTATTTCTCTTTCAACAAAAGTAATTTTTTTAAAAAGGTAATTAATGCCTATTGGTTGTTGACAGGGATGGAGTTAGGGAGGGGCAGTCGCCCCTGCAAGAAGAAAAAATAAACTTTACAATTATATTAAAAAAAATTCCAATCAAAGTATATAGGCTCGCCCCCCTCTAGTATTTTGGAAAAAATAATCAAATAGTGGTAACTTTTGAAATATAAAGATACCAATATTAATTTCTAAAGGCTAAGAATTAAAATAAAGCAAAACATAAAATTTGAGGGTTACGTAACATTGTGAATATTCAATTAATAAAATTCTCAAATTTTCACCCATAAAAATCCCACATCATTAAAACTTTGAAAGTAGTTTCGAGAAAATTGGAACAGAAGAGAAGAGATTTTTAGGAACCCAAGAAATCTTGGTGAAATCTAAAGTGTAGATATGTTTTTGCCCGATAATTTTACTAGACCGATTGAGGTAAGTCGTTACAGCTCTTGCAATTTGTTAATATATGAAAAGCATAATTAGGTATGAAGTGTTGCTATTTTGTACTTTTTTGGTTTTAATGTATTTATTGAGGTAAGTCTAGGGGTGCTAATCGAGCCAAACAAGCCAAGCACAGTTGCTCAAGCTTGGATTGACTCCTTGTTACATGTGTTCAAATTTGATTTGAGCTTGAAACTTTTTAAAAATTAATTGTTCAACTCGACTTGAGCTTGAAATTTGTGTTCGTGATAAGTTTGGTTTGACGTACTTGTGGAATATGCAAGCCAATCTCAAACTTTTAAACATGAGCTTAAACTTGTAAATTTTCAAGCTTTTAAGCTATATAGACTCATTGAGTTCCACATGAAAGCGGCTAATTTAAAGCCACAAAGAAGAATTAGCATCATTAATCTAGATAAAAAAAAAAACCTCATAAACATAAAATTCTATTACTAGCTACATTCATTAAATTAAAAACTCTCTCAAACCCTTAAATTTTCATATATCACATAGAATATTTCCTATTTGAATGCAATGGTATTGTAAAACTGGTGAAAATATTCATATAAAATGTAGATGCATATCTCATATTTTGGAAAATTTATTAAATCTACCCCTATATGTGTAATACTAGTAGATTACTCATGCCTAAAGGCACTCCTAATAATAATCTTATTTTTTTAGTATCTACACGTATTAAAACATTATCTCAAATCTGTATTATAAAACATAGTGATTTTCTTTAAAAATGTCTAGACATATAAATGAGAGCAACATTTATCACCATTGAATTTTTTCTGTTAACATAATAGCCATGTGATTAGAAAAAGAAACAAAAAATCTAATTATTGCTTTCCTTACTAAAATCTAATTCTCTCTCTCTCTCTCTCTCTCTCTCTCTCTCTCTCTCTCTCTCTCTCCAGTGGCGGCTCCAGGAATTTTTCCAAGGGTGTTCAAAAATTACACTGTACTATCTTGAGAAACCACAACTATATATATAAACAAAAAGTCATACATAACATCTAAAATGCGACCCAAAAATAGCAACGTATATAAGCTATTACAATTGTTCTCAACGAGTTTTCATATTTTGAAACCTTTGCATGATATCCTCATTATCAATGGTATCAAATACATCACTCTCTATATAAGTAACTAAGCAATCATTCATCCATTAATCTCCCATTCGATTGCGCAGATTGCTCTTTATGTACTTCATTGCTGAAAAACTTCTTTCAACTGTTGCAGTGGCAACATGAAGAGTCAACACCAATCTCACAAGCAAATAGACCAATCTATATATAACATACTTATCTGTCTCCACCAACCTTACAGCAAGATCACCAATCCCTTTGAGCTCTGAAAAATTTTCATCGGATTTAACATCAACAATGTAATTTTGAAGTTGAATGTCCAATGCCATTAGATCCACCTTAGAAAAGTCATACGGGTAAAGTTCTACAAGATGAATCAACTTTTTCTTATCAAAAGTAGAAAATGAATTTCTAGGATTCAAGCAACTCATACAAAGTAGCAATTCCGTATTCGCCTCTGTGAAACGATTGTTTAGCTCCATAAGTTGCAAATCTATGATTGTATGAAATAGCTCATTTCGATAACGATGGGAAATTATAATTTGTGGGGCTTTGCGTTGTGGTCGATCACTAGATACAAACATTTCACTAATGTTCGGGAAAGAAATATTATGGTTGCTGCAAAACGAAGACACTTTGGCCAATAAGGAATCCCAACCATCATCTCTCATCATTTGCAACCTTTGCTTAGACATTTCAAGAAGTGCCATAGCATTTACGATATCTTGTGTCTTCTTTTGCAATGCTATTGACAACTCATTAGTAATTCCCATGACATTTTTGACCAAGCGTAGGCTAAAAGCAAATTCGAAAGATAGCATTGATTTCTTAATAGAACGAGCTTGAGCTTTGTGATCTGTTGATGGGTCATCTGCTGCAATCATACCAAGTACCTCAATTGCGGACTTAAACATCACAATCAAGTTAAGAAGTGTGTTATAATAAGAACCCCAGCGTGTATCACCAGCACATTTAAGAGTAGTCACTTGATTGAGACCTCTTCCTCTTTTAAGATCACCATTATCTAATACTTTTTGGAGATTAGCAACTTGTGCATTTTGAAGAGCATCATGTCTTTTGTAAGAGCCTCCAACAACAGTCACTATATTAGCAACTACTAAAAAAAAATCAACAACATCTTCATGCTTCTTAGCAACAGCAACAAGAGTCAACTGAAGTTGATGAGCAAAGCAATGGACATAAAATGCAGATTCATTCTCCCTTAAAATTAAAGCTTTGAGACCATTGAACTCACCTAGCATATTACTTGCTCCGTCATACCCTTGCCCACGTACTCTTGATAAACTCAATCCATGTCGAGCAAATAAAGATTCAATTGTCTCTTTGAGTGATAAAGAAGTTGTACAGAAAACATGCACAATTGCAATGAATTGCTCTATAACAATGCCTTTCATGTTAATATATCGCAAAACAAGGGCCATTTGTTCTTTGTTGGAAATGTCACGAGACTCATCAACTAAAATTGAAAAAAATGCTTCGCCCATTTCCTTGATGATAGCATTACTAGTCTCACACACTGCCGCATTCACTTCATCCTTTTGGATATCATGGTGGGTTAGTTTGTAATTTTTTGGAGTATTCTCCAACACAACTTTCTTGATATCCTCATTATGATCGGCCAAGAATTGCAGAAGCTCAAGAAAATTCCCTCTATCACTTGAATCTTCGAATTCATCGTGACCATGAAAAGCTTGACCTCGTCGCAAAAGGAATCTTGCGACAATAACAGTTGCATATAAGCGAGTTCGATACACTACTACAATAATCGTAAAAGATGACAGTTTAAAAGTGTCATTAAACATGAAAGATGTCAGTTTTGAAACTGTCATCTATGGAGCTGTCATTAAAAGTCTGAAGCTTAAAATGAAAGTTTGGAACTGTCATCGATATCTATAAAGATGACGCTTTTTAAATGTAATTGAAAGTAGAAGATGACAATTTTAAAACGTCATTAAAGTACTTTAAAACTGTCATTTTTTGAAAAGATGACGTTGTTTACGTGTAATTAAAAAGTGACAGATGACAGTTATAAAACATCATTAAAAGTGTAATATTACAGTTACAAACCGTAATTAAAAGTGGTTTAAACTGTCATCTTTTATGTCATGACGGTTTTTAACTGTAATATAAAATCCTAACATCACACCTATTAGCTGTCATCTCTTTATTATGTTATATATATATATATATACACACACACACACACACACACGATGCCACTTTTTCTGTATTATCTAAAAAAATATGAAAATGAGAGAATCTACCATTCTTTGTTCCAAGACAAGATCATATTAATTAAGACAATAAAAAAAAATAAAATCATCCATTAACAGAAAAAAGTCTATATATTAATAATTAAAACATAAAATCATTCTCTAGTACACAAAGTTTCCAGTCATCTTTCAAAAACTAATTGCTAATTAAAAATGTACGGAATACAAATAAATAATGACTAGCTAGATAGTGTTAAAATAAATCAGCTCTGTATTCTTCAATCCAAAAAGTTGTGTTGTTCACCGTGTGTTTTGCATTAAACACGATATACAACTCGTTAAACACAACATCTAAAAGGGAAAAATAACTCAATTGATAGATTACAATAAAACATTACAAAGATAAAGGATCGCGAGCACGATCCCATGAAAAACAAGCAAATGAGAATAGAAATATAACAATGAACTAAAAAGGGGATCTATTCGAAAGACCGGCCGGCGCCCACCCCACTAGAGGGGCTGAGAAATTAATAAAGTAAAAACTTATCTTCAAGCTTTGCCTTATTGTGATCGTTCAGAGGGCAATCCGTTTGTTAAGGGCGCAATAGCAAAAAATTTCCTAAGGAAGCATCTGCTTTTTTTATTAGTCCTCTCGGTAAAGAACTTGAAGTACATTATCTCTATTGTCTATTTGTTATTTTTTCTTCCCTCCCCCCTTAGGTTAGTTACCGTCTGTACTAATCAATCCTTTCCGAAGCTAAGATTATATATTCGTCCTCGGCCAATCACCGGTTTGTTCCCTAGATGGGAACTGTTTCCTTCAACCAATGAAAGGGGATACTTGCTCTAGCAGGATTGGTTTAACAGTGGATCAAAAAAAAACTAAAAAAGAACTAGAGTGAAAAGGCCACAACCCCACTGAAAAGATAACAACCCTCATTCAATACTCTCACCCACAACACCCTCAAAACAACAGCATAATATAAGGATCAGATAGCTGTTCTTGTTCCTTAATTAACCAGACTAATATAGCAGCAGATGTTCCTTTTACATTAACCAAGATATTCATTGTTTAACTAAGATGAATATTGCCAAAAAGATTGAGTATATTGAGCCATCATAAGTGTGGAAACTGGCGCACATGGGTAACAGAATTTAGCCCATCATCCACATCATAAGCTGAACACTCCATCACACACCCTCACTAGTACAGACAATATTAACCAAGCTTTTTAATCCACATCATATGCTGCACGTACCATATTTGCAAGTTTGCAACCAATTCTCAAAGCTGCTTCTTGATACAAAGACTATATGCTATTATATAAGAGTGTACTTCTATAGTAATTCGTGTAATGTTTTTCAATTCATGTGTGAGTGTGCGTATAGCTAGATACACCAACTAAAACCGGAATGCAAGAATATGATGCTTGAAAACACTTTGAGAGACTTACAGGTAATTAGGGGTACTCCGTGTAGCTTAAAAGAATTGCTGCTCATATTTTGTCATGACGAAGTTTATCCAGTCGACTCGCACTTCATCAATTTCAGCTTTCGTATATGTGTTCCTTCCATTGAACTTCATAACACATCATTATGAGTTACACATATAAAAGTTGGTCTCAAAAAGCAATACAAAGCAAAATAGAAAGCTAAAAATATATCTTACATTATTTTTTCTTAATATGCCCTGATCTCTAATCAAGTCTCGCATGAACATCATTACGTAGAACCCGCATTCCACATATGTCAGTTGTTTTGGGCACTATACACAAGTACACAATTTTCATAAGAAAAGGTGTATAAGCAACATCACTGACAACACCCCCAAAAAATTGAGCCCCATCAATACCTGAACAACTTTCCATTGTAGACTTCTCCTCCTATTTCCCTTGTTTCCTTCATAAATTATGAATGCACTTCACAAAGGGAATCAATACTTGTAATTAGCACCAATGCACATAATAAAAAATAGTCAAATTATACTGCACAATTTAAAATACTTACGTGCTAATTAGGATTTTAATGTTCAAAGGGACTTTATGTTGATTGAATCAAGATAGTATACAGTTGAAGTAGACTCTTCAATGACTAACAACACCCAGTGGGCCCTATATATAATCATATCATAAGTACCAGCATATTAAGCCATTTCACTAATGGATGTGGAAAATAATACAAATATTAAACCAAGACAAAATTACCCAATATTACAAGGAGCGAAAACCAATTCACCGGACTTTGCATCCTCTAGTCTACGTGCAAGCAATGCTTCATGTGAGTCGTCACCAGGCTTATTTTTTACACTTGTAACGTATGGGTTGACAAAGAAAAAACTTCTATGCATGTTTGAGGCCTTCATAACTTCATATAGATAGCTGACCAAATAGAGTCATTAGCAATAATACATGTAAACATATATCTACTTACATGACATAACTTGCTAGTCTTACCTCATATACAACACAATGCATTGAATGGATAGCTCTTTCAGTTCACATATGTATCCCATGTCTACCTTTTGTAGATGATAATCAACATCCACGCTAAATAAATCCTTCTCGACTTTCATTTCTATGGCTTTAAGGGGTAAGAGATGCTTGACAAGTGAAGCGAACGATCGAATGGACTCCAGATTTTTTTCACAGGCAACATTTTTTGAAGTAGCCTAAGTTCAAAAATGTCAAGGGTTAACAAATACAGACTGTAAATAAGGAATATTAATGAAGCTACGATTGCATAATTTACCTCATTGCCAACCACTTCACGATTTTTTGAGGCTCCCTAATAGAAAGTTCCCAAAAAAAAAAAAAATTTGTAAGCCCACCCAATTTAACCAAATTGTAGTAAACGATTTTGCATTGAGAACATCATACCTTATTGCCAGCAATTCCAAGATTTCCCTTATTGCCAACAATTCCAAGATTTCCCTTATTGCTAGCAATTTCAAGATTTCCCTGACGAAAAAAATTAAAAAATATAGTAAATATATATCTCATTAATTCAACTAACCAATAGTACAACTATTATAACAGACGTCTACCTCATAATCAACCAATACAAGTTTTTTCAGCCAAGCCAATTGATACCCCAACGCCTCTCCTACGGTGGCTGCCTCTCCTGGGATGGGTATAGGAAGAAGGGCATCCTCGACAATCACAACATCAACAGACACACGTACATTGTCTGGGCCAAGCAAAACTGTATGAATCGTTTCATGTGGTCCAACTCTCTCATGCATTGTACCATGAGCAACAATGTGTTCATGGGATCCCACTGCCAATTTACATTGTTTGCTCTACGACAAATTGCACAAATTAAATATCAAACACTAAGTGAGAATACATTGAGAACCTAAAGAATAACTTACCACTTGAAATTAAATTACCATACCTTTTTTACTTTTTGTCGAGGACCTGGACTAGGGGGCAGGTTGTCCTCGGTTATCACCCTATTTTCCATTGTAATAGGATCAAATGCGCCATATTATCGTCAGTTACCACCTTATTTACCATTGGACTTGGATGAAGCTGTGGACTACCCATATTGTCATTTTCGAAGGTGTTTGAACCAGCATAGTCAGAATGGGGTGTATTTGGTAAGCTTTGTTTCAGTGCATTGACCTGTACTTTCAAATCTGAAACCGTTGCCTCAAGGTTTTGCTGCCTCTCCTCACAACATGAATGGATTCCTCGTCTAGGCACATGAAAGTAGGCGCTTGGCGTGACAAATCCTCCTACAGCCCTTAATCGCCCGGAATGTTCACGAGTACCCAATGCTAGAGTTAGGATATCGTTGGCTCCTTCAACAGATAAACTTCCATCTTCCACCTGTCTGGTTATCTTGTCCTGTATAACACACCAGTATATATGAAGGAACAATATCAAAATAAATCATCTCCAATTGCTAAGTGCATTATTAAAAATATTACTATTTTCGCCGCTTGCTTCTCAATTTCCTTGTCATCATACTCGCCATTTTTATTCTGACGTGCCTTCTTCCACATGACACTCCTATCAAATTTCTTGGCTTTTGATTTACTACGAGTCCCTGAATTGGGAGCTGAGCTTGGATTAGAGGTTGGCTTGGCATGGCTGACTAGATCTTCAGCTTGTTTCTACGAATAAACAGGAAAATAATTCGATATCTAATAACTAACAAAGCAAAGTCATATGTATAGATACCTTTTTATGAGATAACGTTAATTACATAATTTTTTTTTTGTACAATTACAAATTCTACCAAAACTTACTAGTTCCGCTTCAAACTTAGCGTAGCTCTTTCGGCTGAGTCTATGGTTACATTTATTGGCACTCCGGCTCTCTCGTTGAACATTACTTGTTGCCCTCAAAAAAATATAGAGAAAGATAAGTCTTTAGCTACACAAAATGATAGAGAAAGATTCAAGTAGTTAGGCGTCTCCATCGTTGTAATAAACATGAGACCACAGTTACCTCAAATTCTTTGCAATTTCTCTTTTTGACAAATGAGTTCCAGTGATTTTGTTCTATGAAAGAATAGATTCCCGGTGGCTTTGAAATAAGCTCAGGATCTGACTTGTATCTACACATGTGCTTCGTCAAGGTTTGCTTGAATGTCCTCCATTTTACTGAGATCGAAGATAAAACTTGCTTTTTACTGTTCAGATCCACATCAAATGCCGTCTGAAAAATTAAAAAATAAGTTGTAAAAGTAGTGAATCAGTTGACTGATCAAATGAAATTAATATCAAAAGTCGAGACACAAGTCAAGGTACCTGCACAGATTTCCACAATTTGTCCTTCAAATCATCTGGTACGTGATGCCAATCTTTATGAATTACCGGGACCATTGTTCGAGCCAGAACTCTAAGATAACTCACAAACTTTGGTTGATCTTTCCCTACTGGCCGACCCTGCTCATCATATTGAACAACTATCCGTATACCGACACTCTTATTTTTTGTAATCTCGGGTAGAGTTGTGGAACCTCTGCCCTTCCTTTTTTAACCCTGTGAATCCCTTGGTGACGTTGGTGCACTCTCTTCATTATTAGCTTGGTTAATAGAGGAATCCATCCTGTATCAAAATGTCACAAAAAAATTAGACCTCACAAGTAAATAATACATTGAGTTAGTAGTTACCCCTGTAAAGAATGAGCAAATCAGCTTACATGGAAAACCAACATTTACAATGTACGTGAATAAAGCAACAATGAATGAACAATACAATCATTTAAAATTCCAAGTCCAAATAAATAATGCAACAATGTAGAATGTAGATGAATTGCCCAAAAAAATGTCATTCTTTAGCTAGTTATCAATCCAAGTTCCCTCACAATCTCCTCGCAAGCAAGATAACGTAGACTCATCAGTAACATCAAATGGTTCAACTTGTGGTAATCCTTCGCCAGCTCCATTATTCTCAGCAAAACAATCATCTAGCTCATCATCTCCATCAAAAGGATATCGACGCTGAGGAGGTTCGAGGACAATCGACCACCTCGAATCAAGTTGATCTTCCACATAGAAAACTTGTTTGGCCTGAGAAGCCAAAATGAAACAATCGGATTTGTGGCCTATCCTCCCAAGCTCAACTAGCGTAAAACCAAGCTCATCCACTTTGATACCCTTATTGTTATCAACCCAGTCGCATTTAAATACTGGAATATTGAACGTGTGATAATCAAGCTGCCATATCTCAGTTATAACTCCATAAAAATTCAACTCCCCAAACACAGGGTTCTTATCCTTGTTATTAGTAACTTGCATTGCTCTTGCCACCAAGCTAACTCCACTATTCTGGGTGACTCGTGAATTATCACGATCTTTTGTGTGAAAACGATTACCATTTATGATGTAGCCGGAGTATTTGATCACATCAAAATGGGGACCTTGTGCTATCCACTTTAGGGTATTAGAAATATGCTTTTTGTTACTATTTAGCTCATTAGCAACCTGCATACAGTTAAATGATTAGTCAAGTTGGTCAACGGTAAGTTTGTTAATGATATTCAAAACTGAATTGACAAATATTAAGAGTTATTGTACCTTTTCACGGAGCCAATATATAAATTTTTTATTGTGCTCAATTTGTAGCCACGTTTGACTTTTTTTGATTGACGAGGATGATGTTCCTTCAAGAATGCCATATGTTCTCTATCAATGATTAGAAATCATTTGAAATCACCAACTATTATAACTAAATACAATTGTATGAAAAAAAAAGAAAAAAAAGAAAAAGAAATGTCCTTACTCAATGTACGATTGAACTTCATTTGTGTTTTCTAAAACATAACAATGAGCTTGCTCCCATTCTTCACGATCAATGGCAGTAACACGACCACCAGGTAAAGGCCTTCCAATTGCTGAATCCTCGAAAGTCGTGTTTCTATCCACAGGAACCCCAATAGAATCCATCCCAGATAAGTAATCTGAGCAAAACTCAACACCTTCTTCTAGCAATGTAGCTTTCAGCAATGCAACCATCCGGACGATTACGATTACGAACATAACCCTTTAAGACCTTCATGTACCTCTCAAATGGATACATCCATCGAAAGTGAACAGGTCCACAAAGTCGTACTTCTCTGACAAGATGTACCGTCAAATGAACCATGATATCAAAGAATGACGGCGGAAAGTACTTTTCAAATAAGCATAATGTAATCACAAGATCTGATTGAAGTTTTTCCAATTTCGGCACATCCACCACTTTGCTACAAATAGCATTGAAAAAGAAACATAATCTTGTGATGGCATATCTCACTTCTTTAGGCAACACAGAACGTAGTGCCAAAGGTAGCAACTGTTGCATCAGTACATGACAGTCATGTGACTTGAGACCATAAAGCTTCAGATCTGGCATCGAGACCTTACTTCTAATATTCGAAGAGTACCCATCAGGGACTTTGAGTTCTAACAATGTTGTGCAAAATATTTTCTTCTCCTCCCTAGATAATGTATAACATGCCGGAGGTAGGTACGTTCGCTTCTCTCCAATTACCGGTGCCAACTCTTCCCGTTGGCCCTTCTCTATAAGATCTAGACGAGAATTAACTCCATCCTTTGTTTTACCCGGAATATTAAGTAGTGTACCAATGATGCTCTCCAACAGATTCTTCTCTATATGCATAACATCTAAAATGAGTTGGATATACAAGTACTTCCAATATTCAAGCTCAAAAAAAATTGACTTCTTCTTCCAACTAGTACCAATATCTGAGGGCTTCTTTTTATTTTTCTTCCCCCAAAGAATTTCAATCCCTTCTACCTTCTTTAACACTTCTTCTCCATTTAATGGTTTCGGAGCTTCTCGAAAGTCTTGCTCGCCATTAAATGCTTTCTTTTGCCTTCGATACGGATGGTAGCGTGGAAGAAATTTTCTATGGCCGGCATAAATGTTCTTCCTACCACGCTTTAATCTTTGAGAATCTGTTCCTTCGCTACAAATTGGGCATGCATAATATCCCTTCGTTATGCAACCGCTCAAATTCCCAAGCGCGGGAAAATCGTTAATTGTCCATAAGAGTACGGCCCTCAATGTAAAATGTTGTTTTCGGTAAGCATCATAAGCTTCAACACCAACCTTCCACAATATCTTCAAGTCATCAATCAATGGTGCAAGGAAAACATCAATGTCATTACCAGGTTGAGCCGGACCAGATATCAACAATGATAACATCATAAATTTTCTCTTCATGCACAACCAAGGCGGAAGATTGTAGATAACCAGTATAACAGGCCAACAACTATAGCGACTACTAAGGGAACTATGTGGATTTATACCGTCTGCAGAAAGAGCTAACCGAAGGTTTCGAGGCTCCGCAGCAAAATCTGGCCACTTGTGGTCGACTAATTTCCATGACGGAGAGTCTGATGGGTGACGTAATTGGCCATCAGAAACTCTTTGATCATCATACCATGTCAAGTCCTTTGCTATTTCTGGCGACTGAAACATTCTTTGAAACCTTGGGATAGGTGGAAGATACCACAAAACTTTCGATGGCACGCCAATCCTTGGTTCATTTGATTTTTTCTTCAACTTCCATCTTGATGTGTTACATGTTGGACATGAAGCTAAATCTTGGGACTCCTTTCTGTAGAGTATACAATCATTAGGACATGCATGTATTTTCTCATACCCCATTCCCAATACAATCATGGTCTTCGTAGCCTCATATACGGTTGGCGGTACCTCATTATTGTCTGGTAAAAAGTCACCAATTATCTCTAGCAATTCCAAAAACCCTTTGTTAGGCGACCCATTGTTAGCTTTGAATTTAAACAATCTGACCAAACAAGATAATTTCGAGTACTTTTTGCAACCAGGAAACAAAGGTTTTTCTGCATCTTCGATCAATTTTCTGAACTCCTTAGGATCAGCAGTGGAATGATTGTATGCAGCTTCAACCATTTCTACAGCTTGTGCTGCATCATGTAAGGGCGATATGTCAACTTCTTGATCAGGAATATCTTTTGTGTTTGCAAATGGCAAGGCTCTATCGGTAGCCGCTTCTCCATGCCAAATCCATGTAAGATAACTTTGGTCGATACCATTGAAAAATAGATGATTTCTAATCTCTTCAACAGGTTGGCATTTTAAATTCCCACACAACCTACATGGACATCGGATGGATTGAGGATCACTCGCATGTATCACAGCAGTGTTCAAAAAATGTTCAACCCCATTCTCATAGTCTTTTGATCTTCGATCCTTGAGCATCCAGGATCTATCCATTTAGGTAGGTTTTTCGTCCCCTTAGTAACAAGAAAAACCTTATCCAAGAGGAATTACGTTAGAAACTTATATCATAAACAGAGCGACCTTTTACAAAATGTCTAGGCATACAAACAATAAATCACCTTTTTCTGCGAAGGCTATATAATGATCTAACAAGAATAACTTTTCTCTGACAGAATATAAGAAAAATTTGGAACTATCCGCACAATTTGGAGTTGAGTTTTATTCCAGAAAATTCGTGTATCACATGGTTAGGCAAAACTGTGATTGAGCAGAGTTGAATCTGTCCTGTTTTTGACGAATTTATTCAAGGTACCTAGGAACCTTCTAAATTCTTGAAATAAATCCTGAATGTTCATCTGTAAGTCTATTGCATCGTGCTAAATTTTCAGAAAATAACTCGAAGTATTTTGGCCTATAAAATTCATGGACCGAACTGGTGTCTGATTCGCGTTTGTGCAGACAGCACAGACAAGTGTTGGAAAAACGGGCATAACTTCTTGCTCGGGTATCGGTTCTATGCACCGTTTCTTGATTCCGAAACTAGACTCGTATATATTTCTGAATATGTATGGATTTTTCCGTGACTCTTTCTAGATTATAGCAGTTTTTGAGTTAAAGTTTAGGTTTTGGAAAGTTCTGGGATTCTGGACAGCTTTTGATCTGTGTTCCTCGTGAAATTCCTCAAGTTTAAGCATACTGGGTGAACATGGGTGAACATGAGTCTTAAACATTGATCAATTGGTGATGTTTTGGTGTTGGAATTATTGGAAAAGATTGAGTATGTGATTTTTAATGAGCATTCGACCGCGGACTGTTCTGTTGGAACTGTGATTTCTGTTTTAGATGTGTAACTTCATTTGAACGTATCTTGGTCATTCGGACTCCAATTAGGGCAAATTTTATATTGAGATTGATGTTCTGAGAGTGTATTTTCTAATGGTTATAGTCTCGAAGTCTAATCCTAAACCAATAGAATGCTATAGTCAGAATTCGATCAATGGTTCTGCTAGAAAGTGTGTGTTCTGAGAGTGTGATGATAATGATCAATGGGTACTCACATGAACATTAACAAGTGGGAAGAGATAATAACGACCATAAGTTTCAGTGATTTACTAGCCTATATTATAGCGTGTGTTCATATACCGAACGGAAAATTCTTGCATTTAACCTTTTGAAGCACTCTTACACTATTAAAAGAGCTAAATTAATCACCTAAAAAGACTCTCAGGCGAGTGGAAAAGGGTCTTATACAGAGTGCAGCCTACCACTGCAACTAGGAAAATAGTTATTAAAAATCAAACTATCACAAACACTCTGTTGAGAAGAAAGGAAGAATCCAGACCAACGAGAGCACAAACAAGCACACTATAAAATGTTCCTGTTCCATTTCCTCATCCACTAGAAAATTTTAAAGGCATAAGGTGGCAAATTAATATTGGGAGTGTCTTTAGACATGACCAATCCACTAGTCATGTTATATTTCTGAACAAGTCTTGAAAGACACAATGTCACCACTCAAGTATGAATACATTTGAAAATGTTTGCGAAAGAAACAACAAGTTAGACAAAAATAACAAAGAAAAATAGTTGTGCTTACCCAAGAAGTGTATTTGGATCGAATGGAGCTCTTCAACAATAGTGAGCACCTAGATTTCTCTTCCAACTAACACAACAAAGACAGAAAAAAGTTATTTACTAATCACTACTTTAGGAAAATTAAAGTTGAATCGGTTAACTTGGTTCAATCAAAACAGAGAGATTAATTCGTGGGCATTCAACTTCAACCCCGTTCATGAAATTTAAATCAAGAATTCATGACTTCGTGGGTGATAAAGGCCATTACTCTTTCTGTCCTCAACTCTAGATAGGAATTAGTACAAGCTTTCCCTATCGTCAACTCTATTCGACAAAAAAGAATTACTGAAAGCTTGCATGTCCAGAGAATACTCAATCATGAAGAGGAACTCTTTCATCTACACATTCAAGTTGACTCAAGTGAGTGGCGTGTCAAAAGTGTGAAAATCTTTCACAAAGTTGTGAATTGTCTAAACATTATGATGTGGCGATTAATGGTTATCTTTCGTTTCAGCTTGTTCTTATGGCATTGATAACGATGACAGTATTTTTACGAACTGATATGCCTAAGGAAAGAGTAGACGACGGAGGGATTTTTATGGGTGCCTTGTTCTTCACCCTCGTGATAATAATGATCAATGGGTACTCAGAAATTTCACTGACAGTCATGAAACTTCCCATCTTCTACAAGCAAAGGGACTTTCTCTTTTTTCCTACAAGGCAATAGCTTTACCCACATGGTTCCTCAAGATCCCAGTAACATTTATAGAAGTTGGTGCATGGGTTTTCCTAACTTATTATGTTATAGGCTTTTCATAAATTTAAGCATCAATTTTCATAAATTTGGATAAAGATAACAAAAGAAGGCAAATTGAGTAATATAATCTAATTTTGAGGAAATAATTGTTTGCAGATCCCTCCTAATTCAACTGAGACTCTAGGAGTACAAGTCTTGAAGTCTCGTGGTCTTTTTCCTGAGGCATATTGTTATTGGCTCGGACTAGGAGTTACGCTCGTATATTTTGTTATATTCCAATTCCTTTTCTCTTTGGCTCCAGCTTATCTCAACCGTAAGTAACAAGTAGATTCATTTTGAGCAGTTAGAAATATATGTTTCAGTACTTGTAGAAATTCTTGGCATTCAATTTATCTTTACGGACTATGAAGCACAAAAACCTTTGTGGAGGTCTCATATTGGTGTCAGACCCTAATTGTACACCAACACTTCGGGCACTCTCCGACATGTGCCTGAAACTTGAATTACAAGTGTCCTACTTATTGAAACTTTTCTCACATGGATACTCCAGGATACTATAGAACACTCTATGGACACACAAGAAACGTGATGCATGTTGGATAGAATTGTTGGCTCTGGTTAAAGCTTAAGACAACCTTCTTTTATTGTGATAGATGACAGTTAGTAAACAGTAAAGAGACATCGACATTTGTGTGTAAAGTTGGGGTGTGTCAAGTAGTGACCAGAATGGAGTGGTCTGTTGTGTCAACCTATGGCTCAATTACAGAGCATAGATTGACACAAGCATATTATCAAACACCGGTAGTGCAAACGGATACTCACATACATGATTGTACATAACATAGAATGATACGAGCATTTTATCAAACACCTGCAATGCGAATGGATACTCACCTAGATGATTGATCTTGACAATCGAGACGAGACCTCTGCGAGCAATTCAATCAACACTCTCGGAAAAAAAAAAAGACTAAACTCAATCAAAACTGAAACAAATTTTAAACCATGTAAATAGCACCCATAAATCCTACAATGAAAAAATTAGACAAAAAGTTGTGTCAACTGTCCAAACAAAGGCGTGGGTTTGTATACCTGTTTGATTTCGAGCCAATCGGTGACCAAAACAATGGAAGAGCAAGTGGCCGGTGACCAAGATCAATCAACGGAAAATATCACAGGCCGCCACACGATGTCAAACCCTCCTCGACTACTACGAAAAGATATCGGCCTTGCCTTGCGGAAGTAACGTGATCTGTTCTGATAAGGAGGCTGAGAGAAAGAGCAAGCTAGTACCAAATCGTCAAGAGAGAGAGAGAGAGAGATCGTGGATACAAAGAGTTTCATCACGCGGGTTTATTTGGGCGGGATTAATTAGATTGAGGTATTAATTTGGGCGGGATTAATTAGGTTGAGGTACCGCGTGGCGCCATCCCGTAAAAACAAAATTTTCGTTTTTCAATATATCGATATCACTTATAAGCAAAAACAAAATGAAAGAATAATTATGTCAGTTTTTTAAAAAGTGACATCATAAATATATTATATCACACTTTAGGAAAAACTGACATTAAAAAGAAATAATAATTATGTCAGTTTTTTAGAAAGTGACATCATAAATATATTAGATCACACTTTAGGAGAAACTGACATTAAAAAGAAATAATAATTATGTCAAATTTTTAGAAAAGTGACATCATAAATATATTTGATCACAGTTTTTTGGATGACTGACATTATTTACTTATTGAAATATTTTTAATTACAGTTTTTTCAAAAAGCAACATCTTTTCACTTTTTTAGGCGTCATCTTTTACGATTATTGTAGTAGTGATAGTCACATTTTTCTTGAGTCGAGTGCTTTTCAAAAACACTTTGAATATGTTGGGGTTGCTTCATGAGATCTTCACAATCCTTCACAGCTCGGTTATGAGTACTATTAATTCCTCCTACATGCTCTCGCAACTTTTCTTTCCTATTCCAAAGTCTAAACCCCTCTACAACAAAAGCATTGCCTCCTTTGTGATTACCGCCATCAAGACCAAAAAGGTAACAACATAGACAAAATGCTGCATCCTTCTCTATACTGTATTCTAACCAATTTTTGTACTCTTCGAACCAAGCAAGATTAAAACGACGCAGCAATCCACTAATATCTCTTTGCGGAAAATTGTGTTGAATAGGTTGACATGGGCCATTTTGGAGATATGCTCTTCTTATATCATCTCTATCATTAGGATGATATGACAAGATTTTTGGTCGTAACCCAGGATCCGAGGGGAGATTATTCAAGTCAATATGGCTACTCTTCAAAGAGTTTTGAGTATTGCTATCATCAAAAGATTTAATAGGAGTTGACTCTTGCACCGTTCTTGGTTTCTTTATAAGAAATTTGTCCATGATTTCAACTAATCAAACAATATTTAAAAAGTGTCAGTATATATTACATAATAAATCAGTACACTACCAATACCAATGTTGTAACCAATAAACAAATATGAAATCATTAATGTTAAATATTTAATATGCAAAACATGATCCAAGAGCAAAAATAAAAAATGAAAGTACTGACTCCCTAATGGACCTAATCGGCTAATATAATCCACTTCCTGACTTCCACCTTTTCAAATTAGCCTATAAAATAATCAATCTTTCACCAAATTTGACAAAGTGTTCTTAGTAATCTATAATCTAATTGCTCAAAATAAATGTAAAGAGATTAGGAGAGATAGTGGTGGTCTTACTTTTTAGGGTAAAACTCGATGAATGTCAGAATGTGTAGAGACAAAGAAACACCCAATATTCAATCTTTATCCATATTCTTGAAGGTTGAAGCTCAAAACCATGAACAATTGGAAGAAAAATCAATTAAACCCAAATAGAAATTAGAAAATATACAACTTAGGGTTTACCAAAAGCCCAAATCCAAAACCTGTGAGTAATTGAGGGAGAGAGAAGGAAAAAGGCAAAGAGAAAGAGAGTCGATCGAGAGAGAGAGAGAGAGAGAGAGAGAGAGAGAGAGAGAGAGAGAGAGAGAGAGAGATATACGAATCACAAACCTGTGTGTACCAAAGTTTAAACAGAGGGCCAGAGAGGTCCGAACGACTAACGAGAGCCAGAGGCTGATTTTACTTCTGCGTGTGTTTTTTTTCTCTTTTTTTCATTAACTTTCTTATTTTCTTTTTTCATTTTGTTATTGCTGAAACTGGGTTAGTGGGCTGAAATTTGGGCTTTCAATTTCAATTGGATTAATTTGTGGGCTATATTTGGGGTAGATGTTCAATAATATTGGGTTGGGTGTTCAATAATATTTGGATTGGGTGTTCAAAATAAGGCTAATCCAAAATTTTTACATGTATCCTAAGCAAAAAAAAAAAATTTTGGGTGGTCAGTTGACCATGGTTTCTTGTGAGTGGAGCCGTCTCTCCCTTTCTTTCTCTATCTTTATCAAGTTTGAGAGAAATAAAGAGAGGAAGAAAAATGTTAACAAAAAAGGGGAGAAAAATTTGGGAAGGAAAGCATGTAACGCCCCGAATTATGGGAACATTAAATAGGCAATTTCATTGAAAAACTAAATAGAGTCTGGCTCAATATTACAGAATATTCTCAAAAGAGTAATCTTATTCAACAAAAGGTGGGTAGACTATGGTTCCTATCTACTGCTCCGCTTCTTCCTCCATCCTGGCCAGCTCCTCGGCTCCAAACGCTTCCAAGGTGTAAAGTTCACCATGTTCATCTATAAGGTCTGACACATTATACCGGCATCGCCACCAATATAATATGTTAGGGTTACCAAAGGTAACACCGTGAGCTTACAAAAGCTCAATAGAATATCCAAACCCACTAACCCTTAACTTACAAACAATATATCATAAAATCAACAAAGTACAAGTAGGTTTAACAAAAACGATTAACGATAGCACATCCATATTCACTAATCAAGTATCGTTGGTGTCCATGTTTTTCTGTGTTTCTCCTACGCGACTCATCGTAGACTGTGTCTCCATTTTCCACATGTCATAACCAATTCATTATTTTGAAAATCCGTTTTTAACACACCCAACCTCGGTTCCACCGTTCCGGTCTCCCGAGTATCCTCACAATGGTTCCGCCGCACCGGGTTTCCATTGGCACACAATTTGCATTGGCTCCTCTCCGCGGATAACCAAGCCATACCTCACCATGGTTCCGCCGGTTCGGGTTCCCATGGGAACGCACATAACCTCACAATGGTTCCGCTGCTACGGATTCCCATTGGAACTCACACAAAACTCACACCACACAATGGGCTACCACGTCCGGCCACATTGCGGTTTTCAAACTATTTCACCATTTTCAAAAACACGCCTTTTTTTATTAACCACACCCTAGGTGTCATGTTTCTATCTTCCTCGATTTTCATGTCACGTTTTCATGTATAGACTCCGCGGTAGGACTTATCACAAAAGAAAACATAAATCATTCATTGAAATCTTGAAACTAAACTAACAAGATCATCCAATTCTATATTAATAATCATGGTCATAACCATCCTAAAGATCAAAATACGAATACTTCTACCATCGATAAAGTCTTATCTTTCGAAAGTTGTTCTTTCTTTCTTTTTGGGAAGTTCTAAACAACATATGTTTTTTTGAAAAATAAAGTTAATATATTCAACATATTTCCTATCCTTTTTATCTTTAAGGAAAAACACCTTTCTAGTTCTCATGTATTTTTAACGTACAAGCATCATACAAAATACTTGAAGATAGAGGATAAGAGCATTCTACTTATACTTAGGGAAGTGAGTAAAGAAAATCTACCGTGATCCGAAACTAGTCGGGGCCGAATAAGCTAGTTGAAAGTTTTCTACGGGCGGTGAAACTCGCAAATCTGGACCAAATTTTGGATGGCAGTAACTCGGTCAATATTTGACCGAATATGATCGTTCTTGGGTCGAAGTTGAAGCTCTCGAAGTGCTTTACAACTTTTGTGAAGGAAGTTGATCCTAAAAACTACTTTAGGTTGGAGAAAAATGGTGATAAAGGAGGAGACAGTATGCTGTCTGGAAATGGAAATCCGAGATTTTTACTGAATTTCGGATGGCAATATCTTTGTCATTTCTTCACCGATTGGGGTAGTTCTTGGGTCTAACTTGAAGGTTTCGAAGTGCTCTACAACTTTCCCGAAGGGAGTTGGTTCTAAAAACTACTTTAAGCAAGAGAAAAATGAAGATTTGTAAAGGACAGTAAGCTGTCTGAAAAATAGAAATGGTTTCTAAAGAGAAGTGAGTGAAGGTGTGAGTTAAATGGAAGGCATGGGGTGCTATTTATAGCCAAAACTTGAGTTCCTCCTCCCTCCTCTATGGCCGCCACCCCCCCCCCCCCCCCTCTCTCCTTTCTCCCATGGATTTGCCCCATTGAGTAGTCATTTCAAGCTTTAAATCAAATCCTAGCCTTCTTTCACTAGTCATTTCTATCCTAGGCCAAATCTTAGACCATCATGAAGGGTTTTTACTTCTCAAGTCTATAGGGAGGTTACTTGCAAGAAAGAATAAAATCATTGGCTAGCTTTGTACTTTGGAAGACTAGAATGGGTTGGCATGTAATAAATAGGCTTAGGGCTATTAAGGTTACTTGTGTAAGTGTCCAAAACACAATCACACACTCCACCTCTCTTTCCCATTCGGCCTTTCTCTCCCTCTCTCCATCCGGCCCTCTCTCTCTCTCTCTCTCTCTCTCTTGTGTCTATATACTTCTAAGAAAATCTAGGAAAGTAAAACCTAAGATAGCTAGGCTTAAGGCTAGAACATAGGTGTGCATGCATGGCAAGGCTAGTCTTGCTTCCTTTGGAAGCAAAATGATGAGATTCCTTGGCATGACTAGTCTTGTCATGCTTAATGGCAAGTCAAAGGTCTATTAACCAAGGGATAAAAATTCCCTTAACAATTATGGACCACGGGGTAAAGGAATATTGGTAGTAATTTGATATGACTAGTCATGGGAATCTATTGTCCAAGGGATAATATCCTCCCTAACTTTTATTGACCAATGGTCAAAGGGATATTGGGTATGATTAGGGTTCAAAATGACTAAACATGGTTAGGTCCAAATAGGCTTTTAAGGCTAGGGAGAGGTAATGATGAAGGTAAGCTTGCAAAGGTAATTCTATGGACCAACGGGCAATAACTACCCTCCAAATTATTAACCAATGGGTAAACGATGATGGTGACGTCAAGATTATTCTAAATAGGAAAACACATAGATTTGGGAAAGCATACTGTCCTACAAGTTGGGGAAAGTATACTGACACACGGGTTGGGATAAGTACAGTGATACATATACTTCTAATTACCTTATGAACTAATGGGTAATAGTTCCCGTACTTTCTATTACCCAATGGATAAACAATCATGTCATACTATTCATGACATGACAAGTCAAAGGTATTATGATGTCATGGTTTTAACTAATGGTCACTAACTTCCCTAGGTTTTATTATCCATTAGATATGTAATCATGTCACACTATTCATGACATGACAAGTCTGAAGTACAATGATGGGTAGTCAAGTCATGTTATTATCCAATGGACAATAATTTTCCTAGCTTCTATTATCCAATGGATAAATACATGGGTTCAAAAGATTTAACTAGGTTTCTAGGAAAATTCATAAGGCCCACCAGGTTTAACTAGGGTTGGGAGGGGTTCATAAGGCTCAAAGATGGTTTAAAAGGCCCATCTAAGGTTAGGGTATTATAACTAGATTGAAACGGTGATTAGGATTTTCTAACTAATTGGTTGGAAACTAATTCTACTTGCTAAGTAGGATTTCTAGTCAAAAAATATAATTTAAAGATTTTATTTAACTCACTAGAAAAAAATACAAGTGCTTCTACAAGCATACTTGTCTTTAGAAAATGACTAGATTGCTCGGCGTGAAAGATATAATTTTATAAGTTTCAAATCTAATTATAACGGATTATAAAAATTAAAAAGAAATTTTTAGTAGCAAATCCAAGTAATTAAAATAAAATTTAAATATTTAACGAAATTTTTATTTACCAAAAATCAGGGTCGTTACAAAGCAATAATTAGGTTTTTCTTTTTTGTTCCTTTTCTAATCACATGGCTACTATTTTTACTAAAATTAATTCAACTTGATAACGATAGAAATAGAGAGGAAAGAAGTAGTACTAAAAAGAGGAAAAGAGATTTGGTAAGGAAAGCAATAACGAGGTTTTCTTTTTTTCTTTTTATGTCTTTTTAATCACATGGCTACTATTTTAACGAAGAATAATTCGATGGCAATAAATTTTGCTTTCATTTATATACCCAGACATTTTCAAAGAAAATTGCTCTATTTACTATTTTAACAAAAAATAATTCGATTGTGATAAATGTTGCTCTCATTTATATGCCCAAACATTTTCAAAGAAAACTGCTCTATTCATACGCATACAAATGAGAGCAATATTAATCGCCATCGAATTATTTTTTGTTAAAATAGTAACCATGTGATTAGAAAAGAAACAAAAAAAAAACCTAATTATTACTTCTCTCTCTCTCTCTCTCTCTCTCTCTCTCTCTCTCTCTCATATTTGTTTTTCTTCTCCGTCTCTATCTTTATCAAGTTGGAGAGAGAGAAAGCAAGAAAAAAAATAGAACAATAATGCTACGGACACATCAATTTATCACACCCTTCTCACATAAATGTGTGAGAATCCCATAATAAATGTGTATACCCCACATGTATGTGAGAAGGGATATGGTTGGAGTGTGACAAATTGATGTGTCCCTAGCATCAATTTGCCAGTATTGGTATGAAAACTTGGGAAAGAATAATTAGGTTTTGCATTTTTGTTTCTTTTCTAATCAGATGGCTACTATTTTAATGAAGAGTAATCCAACTTTATAAAGATAGTGTGATAGAGGGAAAAAATTAATAGATATTATGAAGAAAAAAAACATAGATATTTGGTAAGGAAAGCAATAATTAGGTTTTCCTTTTTTGTACATTTTTTAATCACAGAGCTACTAGTTTAATGAAGAGTAATGCGATTAATATAAATGTTATTTTCATTTGTATGCCTAGACGTTTTCCAAAAAAAAAAATTGCTCTGTTTTATAATATAGATTTATGGAATGACCTCTTTGTTCACAAGTTTATTGAACCAAACACTAATATGCTCAAGTTTGGCATGAATTCATAAACAAACAAAAAAAAGTGATTGAACTTGGCTTATATTTTTTTTAAACGAGTTTAAACAAGCTAAAAGTCGAGCCAAGCTCGAGCTGTTTGGTTCATTTAGCAACCCTAGGAAAGTCGTTGCTGCTTTTGCAATCTATTAATTTATGAAAAGCATAATTAGGTATGGAGTGTTGCTATTTTGTACTCTTTTCTTTTCTTTTTTTTTAATGCATTTACATTGCTATGCATGGTTATTATTATTTTTTGTCTTGCATACATGGTCACCCCCGTATAGTAAAATTCCTGACTTTGTCCTTGATTATTGAGTAGTATGGGGTTGAAGACTTGAAGGTTCCTAATTAAGGTTAGAAAGGAATTGTCTTTATCACTGGCTTCTTGTTATGTATGTGGAAAAAGTCGAGAAATTTCTCTAACCACACACGAAACTTAAGGGATCTCTCTCTCTCTCTCTCTCTCTCTCTCTCTGTTCACTCCTAACGTCTAATAAATATGTGGTGAATAGAACAAATAAACGAGCTAAAGCTATTTGAGTTTGGACTTGTGTCGGGCTTATTAAAGTCAGTTCGAGATCAATTTAATACATAAATAAACCGAATTTGAAATTGTTAATACTTGGCTATATAACAAAATCAAGCTACTCGAGATGGCTCTCGATATAACTTGTTCGAAATTGAGTCTACCTTATACTTAAGCCCAGCATGTACATATCTTCAAAAGTATTTAAAACGGTGGCTGCCATGCCCAAATAATTCGATCACTTAACTAATGGTTTGATCAACTTAATCTTTTGGAGTTTTTTGCGTGTCAAAATATATTATTGAGTGAATCACATTTCGGGATCGGGGATCGACGAAGCCCATTTTGTGACTGAAGTATGGGTTTAAGGAAAGTTGAAGCAATCATGCAACGGAAAGGGGGAACCAAAATCAATATTTGCCACCCTTGTGAGCTGTGACCGGAAGACACCATTTATTCGTAATGGCACGCACCTCGACTAATTCTTTGTGAGAGACTAATACCACCTTCTACTAGTACAAGCAGATGACCTATTTATAGCCGTGATAAAGCTCTATATGGATTGATCTCATAGCAAACTTTCTCATTTGAGATCACCCCAAGCCAGCCATTACCACTAGACCAACCATTGGAATTAAAATTGTAACATTATCACTTTCTTAGGAAATACCCAATCTTGACACTTTTCTTTACACAGTTGAAACTAAAGTGTGCCACGTTCGAATTATGAATATGCAAAAAAATTGATGAAGGAAATAAACAAAATCTAAAAACGTAAAAAAGTTGCATTTATGTTCTTCGATTTGTAAGACCTATTTTTTTAACAGGATTATTTTGTGTCCTTATTCAATTTTTTTTCCACATTTCACATTTTGGTAGATTATTAACTCGCCTCAGTGAGAGAAATCTTAAACGTAAAGAAGTATGAACCAAACTATTTTTTTTCAATAAATACAAAAGTAATCCAAAATATTTGTCTTTTTTGGAATATTAATTGCCTTTAGTGAACTTTTCTAAAATTTTAATCGCAACTTTTTAGTTTTTAGATTCCTCTCACCGAATCAATAATTCAAAAAAAATTGACGTAAAATTTACAAATGCGAAAAAAATTAAATAAGGACAAAAGTAATCCAGATGAATTATTTAGGCCAAAACACCTCTAAATCTTTCTCAATTCCATAATGCCTATCTTGCATTTGCATAGAAAAAAGAGATTTTCATTTCCTCTGCATGTGGGTGGAAAATGCTGTGTTATTCGCAATATAATGAATGCATTTAACATGCTTAATTATCACACTTAATTTGGAGAATCTCTCTCCAAAAAGTTGCGTGGAAAAATCTAACGTCAAACCAATTAAACATGAGGAAAATATGTGATTTTGTTCAGTAGGAGGAGAAATGATGAACTCGATGAATATGCCATCCGCTTTAGTCAAATCACTATCAACGCGGTTAATATTTTAACGCAATTACGTTATAATGACACAACTAGAATTTTAATCCTGGGAGATAAACAAATAAACTTTTATATATATTGAATATGAAGTGAATATTATGGGTACATTGTAATTAGTGACGGAACTCGAATTTTAATTCTGCGTTGTCAAGCCGACCTCTTTCAATAAGCCCGACCTCTGGCTTCGCTCACCTCTTACGATAAAATTACAAGCACATCATAATATTACACATTCTCCCCGCGACTCCGCGAGGCTCGAAACTACACAACCACTATTTATTTAAGTTACATTTTTATCCGATGACATTAATTCTTTTGGGTCGAAAAAAGGGTTTTTTCCCATCGAAAATGATGTCGATTATGCTAAAAACTATTCACTAAACAATGATTGAGTTTGTACATAATTGTAACGACTTTAGAATTTTAAATTCTTCCTCCCCAAATTATTTTTTTCACTTTTTCACAAAATTCTTAAAATAGGTACTCCTGTGTGTTTGAGTCGGCAACGCTCAAATAATTGTAAAGCATTGTTTAAAAATATAAAGATTTTGGTTAGGAGTTGAGGAGAGAAAAGCATTTTTATGGCTTTTGTATTCTACCCCAATTCCTTTGGAGACTCAACTCCAAATAATTTTCACATGAAAAGACAGAAAGACGTACCCATCGAACCATCTAAAGGTTGCGTTCTTGTAACTTATTTGTTCAGAACTTATTTTACTTTTAATAACTCTTTATTTATTTTTTGTTATAATTTTTAGAGTTAATCGTTCATCTAGACGAGACGAATCAGAAAAGTATAAAAGTATGAGCAAAATCGTATAAGACGACATTTTAGATCCAAAAAAAAAAAAGTTTGATATTTTTTTCGTCTTTAGCGAATTTTTTTCCTCTTTTGGTCATAATTTTTTTATTTTTTAGATTTCTCTTGTCGAGAGAGAAATAAAAACCATATCGTCTGGAAAAATAAAAACCCCATAGGCAAGACGCCGCGTATTTGGTCCAATAAATCCATATCGGGTTTGGACTGGAGTGCCGGAGGAAATGATTGGGCGTTAGGTGAGCAGACAAGTAGGACCAACCTCATCGGATAAAGATAGGCATCAACGGCCAGGATTTCGCAATGTGCAATCATATGAACTCGTGGCGGTCCCACCACTCCACCAGATTGAGATGAGATCCAACTCAATGGTGCAGATGATAAAAATAAAAAGCAATTTAGAATATTCGAATATATATCTGGTGGTTCTGAGTGGAGATTGGGATCCTCCGTAGTTTATCTTATGGATGGGAACGTGGAATCTGTTCTGGTTGGTCCACCATCACTCCGTGAACACGGTTTTTTTTTTGTTTTTGTTTTATAATCTGAACTGTTCAACGTTACTATTATTAATAGTTGTTATAAGAAAAAAGCTGATAAGAGAAGAAATGGATCTTCATTTTTTCGAGAGCAATATGTTGTGGATCTTATCCCTACATTTAATGATGCCAGACCAATCTAAATTCTCATTTAATAAATTTGTACTCTCTCCGTCCTCATTAAATTTTAGGGTTAGGTTATTCAGATAAAATTGGCAAGAAATAAATTACGCCTCATGATCATGTCAATTTTCCCAAAGCCAATTCTTGTGATCTTACGTTTAAATGTTTGATCAATCAGGATTTTTATTTAGTGAGATCTATGCTTATATCAAACGGACAACTGGGTGGGTTGATGTAAATCCATTTTGTGGGCCACCAAGTGGTTTGGAGTAACAATTGGACTGGTCCTCTCCAATAATTGCCAAAGTGGATGAACCAATTGACCTTAGACTTACGTGGATCCTTGCTGTCCGGTCCACCCCATTTGTTTGTTCTCACCGAAAAATTATTCTATGCCATTGAGGCACTTGCCCTAGGACCAGGCGTGACTTCGGTTCGGTAGATTCGGTTTTGGGGATTTTTACAACCAAAAAATTGGTTCAGTTCGGTTTTCCATATGTAGCTATCGAAACTGACCGAAGAGGTGATCGATTTTTTCGGCCGGTTTCGATTCAATCGGTTTTGGTCGATTTGTTTTGATTTTCCAATTTTGTACCTTGGGGAAGGGTGAGGAGAGGGCCGAAGAGAAGAGCAATCGCAGATGCGAGGAGGGCAGGAGGCAGAGGATGAAGAGGAGGTGGTTGACGGCGGCTAAGCCTTCCATCAAGTGCCAGTAAAGAGGTGGGCACAGAATGTATCCGAAAAAGCACATCGCCACCACCACTGCTACCGCTCTTAGCACTTGAGGATTGCATGATCGTGGTTGATTAAAAGCCCTTTTTTACCCTCTTCTTCTTCTTCTCTCTCTAGGATTCAGATGGCTTTGAGATTTTTCTCTCTAAACTGGGCTGGAGTGAGAAAGATCTTGGTAACTGCCCAGATGGGAAGAGAGAGAGAGAGAGAGGAGAGAGAGGAGAGAGAGAGAGAGAGAGAGAGAGAGAGAGGGGCTAGAGTGAGCAAAATTTTAGGGCTTAGATGATATATAGGTTGTAATGAACGGCTACAATTTTCCCAATTTCTAGAGATGGATGGGTAGGATTAAAAATTGGAGTAAAGCATGTATAATTCGGTTTGATTTTTTCAATTTTGACCTCCCTCAAAATCGAAAATCGAACTGAAACAATATATTTTGAAAAGCAAAATTGAACTAACTCAAAACTATCCCCAAACCAAACCCAATTAAGAGGTGCCTCATCTCAATGAAAATTTCTGGCTCGGCTACTGCCTCTACTACACACTGTTGTGGGCCCAAGAGAAAATGTAAAGATTCCATCACAATGTGTGGTGGAAGAAGCTCCTAGGGCACTGAATAATTACTCGTTCTCACCACCTTATCCAATGGAGTACATAACTGCCATGTGGACTCCAGCTTTACTACCATGTGCGCGGCGGCTTGTGTGTCCACGCAGGTTCGCTTGGGTCCCGCTCACATCCAACTATGGGTATATAAATTAACCTCTTACAAACAAAGGTATGGTCCATTCCAAAAATAAAGCGGATTCCAGTTTTGAAAGCTTAGTGTGTGTAATGGCCATGGCTGGAGCAACCGCGAAAATTCCGATGAGTGGCCGGCTTTTCATGTGTGAGAATTATAAATATGAGAGTTCCGGTGAGCCGGGAATGAACTTGTCGGACACTGTTTTTGAATTTCTCGACGAGAGTTACGAAGGGTCGCCGGAAAGTACTGACTGTCGTGATTACGGTGAGAATGAAGAAATTGATGAAGAGGAAGAGGAAGAAAGTAGTAGGAATGTTGAAGATGACAGGGGCTTCTGGGAAACTCAACACCAACTTCTTCACGTGAGTGGCAAGTCATTTTAATTCATACTGTATTAATCCCTGAAAACTACTTAGAGTTTTGGATTATTGTGATCATTTTGATCTTCTGTATGCCAAATTCATTAAGCACCACTGAGTCACTGACTGCCCATATATATATATACGTTGGTTTCATCTTTCAGAATGGTTTTCAAAATACTTTAGGTCCCGTCTGGCTCCACCCTTTAAGCTTGGCTTTTTACTTTTTGCTGAGTTAATTTTGAGTAAAAGTTTGTGAACAAGAGTTTTAAGCTACTTTTTCACCAAAAAAAAAAAAAAAAGGAGTTCCAAATTTTTTGACGATTTTTGCCTTGGGAAATGATGTTTGTTTGTTTTGTGTATGCACACGGATATTTGGTGGTTCAGAGTAGCTCCAACCCGAGCTTTCAAATCAAACATGACATGACGGTCAATTTCAAAAGCTGGATGAAATAAGTTTTCTGCTCTTTAAACTTTTAAGATTGGTAAAAACCACATAGATAAACTTGCAATGGTCGCAGAACGATGTAAAATTTGCAATTCTAAAACTGAATCTTTTGATGAAAATGGTTACCTAAAATTACATAAGCCCTGTATTATATATTTTCCGCACAGTTTTTTTAATTTCGTAGTTAATGGAGCCAATAAGGGTTGGTTGGGAAGTGAAGTATCAGATTGGACCTAATTGGTTTATCTATACTTGCAATTTTTACAGGACACCTTGTTTAGGAGTAGCTCTTTGGAATCAAGGATCCGAAGTGCTACGAAGGAAGCACTAAAAGAAGCGCAAATGGCCGGCAACTTGTGTGTTTGCCGGAGACCGGTTGCTGGTGGTTGCCGGAATTGCCTTATGAGAGTTATATGTGGCCACCTTAGGAATGCCGGTTTCAACAGTGCCATTTGCAAGTCTAAGTGGAGGAGTTCTCCGTATATCCCATCAGGTATCCAAACAGAGCCTTATATCCCTTCAAACAAACATATATTTGTGTTGTACTTGACGTATATCGCGAAGAATTAAATTAAACTGGACCTGTACTGAGAATTTAGTCCTAATTTTGATTTAACTCATTGCTAAGGGACCATAGAACTGGTCTCCAAAGAGTAGTCGGGGTGCACGTAAACTGTTCTAATACTTTTAAGTTGTCAAAAAAATCTGACACTGAGATTAGTTTGTGAATCAATTTCATTCGAAGAATACCCTTTCCTAGATGACACATTAGTTTTGCCTAACCTAAAATTTTCACTTCTTCAGGTGAACACACATTTTTAGATGTTGTGGACAATCCAAGTTCAAAGAAAGGAGAGATCAGAGTCATGATCGAGTTGAATTTTCGCGCTGAATTCGAAATTTCAAGAGCAAGCGAAGAATACAAGCTACTGATCAAAAAGCTCCCAGAAGTATTTGTTGGAAAAGTGGAAAGGCTACAAAATCTGATCAAGATCCTGTGCTCTGCTGCCAAGAAGTGCATGAAAGAGAACAAAATGCACATGGCTCCTTGGAGGAAGCACAAGTACATGCAAGCCAAGTGGCTGAGCGCCTCATGTGAAAGGACGGCAGCTCAGCCTCTAGTGGCAGCGGTCGGATTTCCTGGCCGAACAGCTGCCGCCGCCAGGCCGAGGGCGTCGATGCTGACTGTAGATTTGATGGATAATATGCCCAACATGATTAGGACTGTAGTTGAAGTTGTGTGATTGTAGGTCTTGTCTTTTTTGCCTTTTTGTCTTGTTATTTCGCTTGAGTAACTCAAATTGACTGAGGCATTTGGTCCAACAATTACGCGCTGGTCCTCTTGTGTTCTCTAAAAGGGTTGCCTAAGACCAAGTTTACCGGTCACTAGCAAAAAATGCTAGTGAACAGTGCACATTTTACATTTTACCTTCTCACATTCCAATCAACACTCTACCAATAGTATCTATTTTACCAATCATTTATTAAAATAATGTATTTCTACTTTTGTCATCTATTTCTTTTTCGTCGCCTGAGATCTTAAAACTATAACACCGAATCACCGATCGGTGCCGGAATTTCTCGGAAACAAATCTTAGAGAAGAATAGGCGCAGATGAAACAAGGAAATTCCAATCGAGCTTTAATTTTTGAAAGGGTAGGAATATATCTTGTAATAAATACTGTGTTCATTATTGATTGGTCATCCAATTTCACTGTTCTTGGAAGATAAAAATAGGTTTCTTTCACATATCTTGAAACAAGAATAAGCACAAATATATCTTGTAAAAAAATTGGGTTCATCACTAATTGGGCATCAACAAACTCACACACACACACACACACACACACACACACAGAGTGGGTGAATACAAATAAACAAATAAATGGCGGATGTACAGTGCTCAGGTATTTGTAGCTAAGAACTATAGCAAAATGTAAAATACATAAGGTTTACCTAAGCTACTGTAGCTGAGTTTTCTTCATTTTGGTTAGGTAAAATGAATAATTTGCTCTTTTTGCTAACCTGATGTACGTGCTCTAACTATGCTGGTATCTATCCTATATATTAAAGGGAGGAGGTAGGTATAAAGATATTGAGGGGACAAGACACATAGACTTGATCAATTTGACTCAGATGCTTTTCTTTGGGTTCCAGAGCTACTCTTTTTGAATTTATTGGAGATTTTAAGCCAAACTTATGCATGTAATGTATAAATTTAACCGTTGCATCGTGTCGTATTGTGCATGCCATTCTTATTAAATAAGAAAATTTATAGAAATGGTTCTCATAATTTCATCCGAATCTCATTTTTATTTTTCAAGTATCAATTACAATTATTTTGACCTTCAAGTTTGGTTTTCGTAACAAAATGGTCCAATTGATAATGTCTGTCAGCCAAACTGGACGGAAAAAATCAGATTGATAGTAATTTGGACGTTGCAGTTCGTACCAAATTGGTCCAATTGATAACATTTGTCCTCAATCTGATTTTTTCCATCCAGTTTGGCTGACAGACGTTATCAATTAGACGAACTTAGTACGAAAACCAAACTTGAAGGTCAAAAGAGTTGCATTTAATACTTGGAGGATGAATACGAGACTCGAGTGAAACTAGGAGGACCATTTTTATAAATTTCCCTATTAAATATATGTGCCATGGGTTTGAGAACTCATAAGCATGAACAAGGGGAAAAATATTCCATTAATTACTAAACCTATAGCTTGAATTGTGATCATGGACGTGTGGAGGGCAATATAATGGGAAAGGAAACTGTAAATAAAACGATATGATAGGATGCTGAGGTGATTTTTTTCTTCTTTTTATCAATATGGTGATGAATCAAAATTGTTTATTTTTAATTGCTCGTGGATTTATGTTCCTCTGTAAACCCCTGCAAATCATGTATTATTATACCATTAGGGCCGACCTCAGTTAAGATTCAAGAGGCCGCCACCTTTGACCATCTCAAATAAGTTAATTAAAGGTAAAATTGAGGTCAGTATTATCTCAGTTAACAAACCTTAGAGTTTGATTAAGCTCCAATAGTGAGGTTTAGTTGAGGTTAAAGTCCGAAAATTTTGAGCCAAAATTGGTCTAGAACATAATTGTAGTAGTCCTTTTAACTACACATGGGAAGAGAGGGAACTGAAGGAAAAAAGAAGAAAAGGGGGCAGCATTCCTTCATATATCACACTAACATTCATTTACACACTAAGGTGGAGTTTCACTAATCTTTTTTTTTTTGTAACTTTTTGGGTTTTTTTAGTATTGTCTTTATTCAAATTTTTTTCACATTTGTTAGTTTTGCGTCAAATTTTTGTGAACTATTGATTAGTCTTGTTGAGACAAATTGAAAAAGTAATTTTTTTTTACTTTTTCGATTTCTCTCATCAGGGAAAAGTAAAAATTTTATTCCTAAATTAACTTACAACTTTTTTTTATAAACCCAACTATTTAGGTCCACAACCAATGCAAGACCTCTCTCTAACCCTAAAATTAGAGCATCTCTCCCTAACCCTAAAACAACCATCATACTTTCTTTTCTCCTTCCCCCTTGGGTTTATATCCTCATTTGGGCGACGAGAGAGGAGGGATGCCTTTAGATATGGTTTCCCTTTCCCCTTCTCCACCAAAACCGCTTGATGTTCATTGCCGCATCGCTTCTGGGTTTGCAGCCGCGTGATCGCTAGCGGCTTCTTGAGTCGCCGACTTGGGAGATTGATCAGTAGAGGGCTAGCCAAGAGAAGGGTTGCTCAATGACGGAGGGGAGTGTATTTTTTGCTTTATTTTGTTTTTGTCTGGATTTAGTCCGATGGTTTGTTGATCATGTACTTGGTATTAGTTTTATTTTCTGCAAACCTGATATCGCTAGGCGAGTTTGAAATAGGGCTACACATATTGTGCTCTGATTGCCCTCTTTAATGGCTTGTCCGGTTTATGGACGCCCATTTGCCTCCATGGGGTTCTATTTGTCACCCAATGAGAAAATTACATGTGGTACCGAACAGCGTTTTGTTCAATCAGAACATGTCTCATCTCAACCTAAGATGTAGAGGATCAAAAAGTTTTATGACGATGTTATTTTAGTACTACACGGTATCGTTTCTGATAGGTGCGTAAAGTTGCCTATTTACGCCCCATAACTTAGGCTTATTATGTCCGTTTAGTGCACTAATTGGGGTTTGATATTTGTTAAATGCGTTTCAGGACTCTCGATGCCGATGGATAACATTTAGAGCTAAAGTGCAAATTTGAAATCTATTTGGTGTCAAAGCAAAATCGGGCGATGAAATTTATCAAGGTCCTAGATAAATGAAAGAGATGCACCGGATAAAAGTCCTAACTGCAATAGAGATGCACTGGAATCTGGTAATTGGCCATATGACTTGGCAGTGGGCCAGGTCAATGAATTGGTTTTAAGAATTAATAATTCTTTCGAAAATTTTAGGGCTGCCATGTAATTGGTAGCACTATAAAGAGTAAAGAAAGCTGCACACAAGGGGAATTTGGATTCCCACGGACGGACGCAAAATCAGGAAAGAGGGGGCTGCGTTCTCAAGGGGGTTTTCAGCGGTACGACGGGAATTCCAAATTTTATTTTACAGCTATAGATTGATTGCTTCGTAGCTTTGTGTTTTTTTCCTTTCAAGTTTTTTGACGCTTCGTTCAATTACTTGCACTTTGATAATTCGTTTTAATTTTAATTATTTATAAAAATTATTTGTTAATAGTTGATTAGGTGATACTCTCTTATTTATTTTTCATCTTGCGTATTAGAAGCATGTTTCAATATAGGATTTTTTTTGTTTATTGTTTAATGATGAGTGAGTAGTTGTATAGGTAGGGTCGCGGGATAATTCGCACACTGTGACCAGGTCGGACACGTTCTGCTCCTGTTTTTCAAACAATAAAGAAAATGCAATTTTAGATTACTAAAGAACATTCGTTGGACGAACCCGGGCATCGTCAGAGCCCATATAAATGGGGGAATGAGGGTCCAAAACTTATTATCCGCTGCGCATGGGTAAACGGCGACCCTAAGGTTTCGCATCTTGAGGGGTATCTTTTTCAATCTAAAATCAAACGTTTTTAAGAACACCGATTGGAGCAGATGAGTCCGGATCGGTTGCGAGTGCTATGAATCTTACGACCGTACCTTCTTTTTAATTAATTGAAAAGGATAATTAATTTTCTAGGTTTTAGTCGATCTCAATCAATTGTCAATGGGGGGCTACCTAAGAGCTAGTTTAATCAGTAACAACCAGAGTTTTTAGTCAACACACGTCGTTGTCTCTGTGGATTCCATTCCGGACTTATCGGATATTATGCTATGTCGGTCTCCGCCCTACGCTTGGGGCAACCCATTAATTTAGGACTAGGAATCTGTCGAGCAGTTTCAATTGGAAACGACCTTGTTCGGACTTCAAACAAGGGTAAATAAGATGGTAATTGGGTTTAGCCATTGATTAACCATCAAAGGGTGTTATTAAACTGCCCATTTCATGTAGGATATTAATCGTGATTGTAGTGAATCATTTGGATAGCCAATTCTATAGCACTAAACCATGTTGTGTGAAAACAGGAACCCCATTACCCAGAAAACAGCCATGATCAACATCAACAAACGTGGAAGGAGAAGAATTCTGAAAGACCAATTCAAGTAACCGTTCGAAGGCCCTCTCAACCATTTTTTGGAGGGAAGGGTGAGCAATTTGAACAAAGACGTGGGTATTAGTTGAGAACGTGGAGAATGAAGATCGATGACAAACTTATTGTCTATAAATAGAAGAAGCAAGTGAAGAGAGAGCCTCCAACAAAATTTCATTATCTGACAACTCATACAAAATGATTGCTCAGAGATTTATCATAACTTAGGACTTAGATTAGATTAGTTTAGTAATTTGTAAGTTGATGACTTATTTGCATGTAAGGCTACTTTCGATTAAATTCAAGTTATCTTATTTCTTTAGTCTTCTTCTTATCAAAGAGTAGTCGTTTATAAGTTTACTTTTGATTAAATTCAGTGCGCTTATATTTTTGGATTGTTCTTGTGGAAATCTCAAAAGGTTTGTATATAAACTTACCTTTGATTAAATTCATGTTTGCTTATATTCAATTGTCTTTTTTGATTGAAGAGCGTCAATCCATTGTTTGATTGATACTTTAAGGAAAAATCCTTTTAGTTGAGGTAAGCGAACGGATAACACAGTTGCCTGATTTAAATTAGTCGTTTTCAATCAATCTGAAAAGAATAATTTCTTTTCTGAAGTTAGTTCTTTTCTAGCACGCCTGCACATAATTATTTGCCATTAAATCGAGCTAATTTAGCCCAAACAGGTTCCTCTTTGTTGTGTAGGCTTTCGCCTCACAATTGAATAACTTTTCACATTTGGGAAAAAAATATCTGGGTCCCATTTTTTTTTTTTATACTTTTGTTTGATATATATATAACAACTAGGGAAAATTTCTATTATATCCCTTCAACTTTAAGCAAAAATTCAATTTGGTCCTTCACCTTTTAATTTGGACAAATAAATACTTCCACTTTAGAATTAATTCTAATGTCAACCCTTGATTGGATATCATTAGTTTTTTGGACAGAAAATCGTCATGTGCCCAGCACATGACCATTTTTCAGGGGTAAATTTGCCATTCCTCTTCTCCCTCAAAACCCTAGTCTCTTTCTCCTCTCCCACCCACCCCTTCCTCCCTCTCATTCTCTGTCCATATTTGGCCATCCCTAACCCTCTTCCGCCAAAAGCTCTAACGTACAACCTTTCAAGTTTCAACCCATTTTGCATTATCACCAATACCCATATCAATATTGTGGTCCACACTACCAAATTCCATTGAATTCGGTCCAATCCCACCAGACCAATATTTCCCCAAAATCTTCACCATTTTATGTCATACATACATACATATATATACACACACAAACAATACACACCATTTTTATGTATATACGTATACATCTTCATAAATATGTAAGTATATGATCTGGGTGTTAGAGTTGTGGTTCAAGGAGTAACTTGTATCGGAGTCGAAAATTTGCCATGAATCTAGTTCGATTGGCTTCATAAATAGAGGATTACTTCTCAAATCGACCATTCCTTCTTCGTTCGTCTCTTTGTTCCTGTGGATAGTTGTTCAACATCATTGTCGTGTTTTCGGCGGATTCGCTGGAGGAGGATCTCCGCCCACTGCTGCAACCGCCCTCTCCAATCATCGGCGGCCGAAAACCTGTACCTACTCACGAGAGAAACTATTGGGGGGTTGGAGATCTGTAGAGATAAGGAGATTTTTAACCCCTTTTTTAATTCAAAAAATATGTTTTTCTGTATTTTGTTAATTTAAAAAACGTTAATCGAACAAGAAACTGAAGAGATAAAGGAAGAAGAAGTGGTCTCAGCGCTGGGTAATCATTCTTGCAAATTTTTGGCAGCCGGCAATCGGAGGGGACGATTGCAACGGTGGGCGTTGGTGTTGTTGTGGGTTGGGTTTTGGGAAGAAGATCCTCAAGTGGATGAGAGAGAGAAACTATTAATGGAGGTTTTTCACGTGTTGAATGGAAAGAGATATTACATCACTTGGGAGGGTGGAGTAATGGACCAATGGTTTCACAAAATAATTTCTGCAAGGTAAGAGGGAATGGGCATATATACCCCTCCCATTAGCTCACGTGCAAGACACGTGTATTTTCCGTTCAAAAAACTAACGACATTCAACCAAGTAATGACATTGGAATCAACTCTAAAGTGGAAGTGTTTATTTGTCCAAATTAAAAGGTGAAAGAACAAATTGAATTTTTGCTTAAAGTCGAAGGGACATAACAAAAATTTTACCTAACAACTACCAAGCATATAAATTTAAAAGAAGAAATATTAGTACCAAGCATATACTAATTAACCCAATAAATAAGCTAAACCTAACGGGGGAGAAAAGAAAAGGAGCCCCCGCTTGAATTTGAATGCTCAACGTCTCTCTCTCTCTGGCGAGGAAACGAAGGGTCCTAAACTCCCAGAGGTTCTATGGAAGGCATTCAAGAGGAGCGCTCGAACCCTAGCCCACACCATTATTTCCTTGATTCCACCACCACCGACATCGTCGGAGGCGGCGTGCCGTTGCAAGGGGCACGGACGGCGGATGCTGGGTTGTAGCGGCAACAGAGCGACGTCTTTCCTCTTTCGACCAGAGAACCCGTCCGACTCAATGCTTCGTTGTGGTATCCGACAATGCCCCTCCACTCTCTGCGTTTTATCTAGACAAAGAAGTTGGTTCTCTCTACACGGTACACACAGTAAAAAAAAAAAGTCGTCTCTCTCTCTCTCTCTCTCTCTCTCTCTCTCAATGGTGAGGAAGCAAAGGATCGCGGAGGTTCTATGGAGGTTGTTCAACAACCGCGCTCGAACCCTATCCAATACCATTGTCTCTTTGATTCCACCATCGTACCGTTGCAGTGGCGTGATTTTGCTAGAGCGCGTATGCCCTGGGTTGTAGCAGGGACGGAGCAACGTTCAGCCAAAGGACCCGTTCGACTATGTCATAAGCACCCGAGAATGTAATGTAGGGTGCGCTAGTATCTAGTTTTAGTTTAATTTAATTACTTATTAGTTATTATTAACGTTGTTTGCTCGTATAGTGTTCTAGTTATATTTTGTAGGTAAATCGCCACAAATAGAAGTTGATTGCTCGAGCAGAAGTTGATTTGCCCGAGCATAAGTCGAATTGCCCGAGCAGAACCTGTCAAGGCCAAGGCAGAGGTTGATCGCCCGAGCAGAAGCTGTCTTTGCCCGAGCAGCACCAAATTTGCCCGAGCAAGAGGCAGGCTGGCAAGGCAGATCAAAGAAATATGTGCTGGACACTAAGCCGCTCGGTATTGATACCTTGCGATTTCTCCTATCAATACCGAGTGGCATAGTGGAAACCCCTTAATAGCTTTGGTATTGGTACCACTTTTGGGCATCTATCAATACCGAGGTCATTAGCAGCAACTTAAGGGCTTCGCGATCGATACCGAGGGGCTTAGAGGTGGATTTTCTAAGCATCTTGGGAATATTCTAGGCGCGGATCTCCGGAGTATTTAAGCTTATGTCATTATTTTGTACAAACAATTAGCATAGATTCAATAGTACTATTTTCTAGATCTAGGATTAGATTTCATTGTATATTCAAATTGTTCTTACTGTTCTTCATTATTTCAGCACTCATATTTTAATTTTCTGTCCTTAGTTGTTAACTTTTGTTATTGTTGCCTTTATTAAAGTTGTTTATTTTCTCCCGATCTATCTTAATCTCTAGTTTAATTCAAGTCTTGTTATTTCACTATGTTAGCTAGATTTTTACTTGCTCCTATCTCTCTAGATATGGGTGAGTAGTTTCAAAGGTTAGGTCATGGGATGATTCACATCTCATGGCTCGGGCGAAAATTGCATTTTACACCCAATAAAGCTTCAAACTTTGATTTGAAAATTGATGTGGGGTTCGGGTTTGTTTGATAAATCACCGAGGTGTTAACCTCTTTGATCTTGTGTAGGTGGGAGCGTTGTCTACCCACCACATAAGATGCTTAGAGCTCTTTCGCATGAGGTATTTGTCAAATGAATTCTAGAGGTAGCTTGGTTCTCAAATCATTTTATTTTCCGATTTGAGAACTATAATCAAGTATCTAAAACTGTGTAGTTGGGTGAAGAGTGTGATCTAGCTCGAGTCTTGGGTGTTAATAATTCCTAGACCTAGCCTATCTTTTCTCTAGTTAATTCGTTTCAATTTAGCCATTTCATTTCCACCTTTTAAAGTAAAACAAAGTTGGCCGTCTAAAGGCCGAAAGCCCTTACTTGCTTTACAAATCCGATCAAGCCATATAATTATTCCCTTGGGTACGATCCCAGATTTCCGGTTTATTATGCTTCAATCGACATGTTAAACCCTACGCTTGGGGTATTATTCCATATTATCTTGGAGAACGAAGTATTTTTGGCGCCGTTGCCGGGGATTTCTTATTATGGCTTTTTTGGAGGTTCGACAAACCACTGTAAGTATCCCGCTTTCGTCTAGTAGTAGTAGTTTAGTAGTTTATGTTTTAGTAGTTTGTATTTAGTTTGGTGGATACCTCTAACCTAGTTCATCTAAACTTGAGATGTAACGAAGCCAGGCTAAATATCGAATTTGTTTCTTAGTTAGTTTAGCGTAATTAATTTAGTTAGTTAGCTTAAATTTGATTGCATTGCTTAGCCGATATGGTGGCATAACCCCTCGCATATTCTGTTTGCTGAGTTGAGATGGCGAGATGGCCCCTTTCTGTCTGGTAGTTAGTTAGTAGTTAGTAGTTGTTTTGTGTATGCGTGTTTACCGAAGTCCAATTTCAAATTGGCTTCATCGTTCTTCTTCACCGCCAAGAATCCATAGCATTGCCAGGGCGTATCCTACCCATTCTCCACCTCGCAAATTAAATCGCAATCGCAAAGGCCCAATGGCTGAAGAAGTTCCAGTTCGTACTCTGCGTGATTATTTGAATCCGGAATGGGCTCCTCAAGTATCTCCTATCGTTATTCCGATTCCGACCGCTGGGAATACATTTGAATTCAAGGCTGAGTATCTTCGTATAATTCCAGAGTTTCAGGGGCGAGAATTGGAGGATCCTTATTTGCATATCCGGGAGTTCGAGAATATTCTACACTCTTTTGTTACAGTTCCGGGGCAACTTGATCAAGCTCGTCTGAAGTTGTTCCCATTCACTCTAAAGGACAAAGCGAAACAATGGTTCAATTCTTTGAAGGCTCAATCTTTGCGTAATTGGGGAGAAGTTCAGGATGCTTTCACTACTAAGTTCTTTCCAGCCAGCAGGACGAAGTTGCTTATCGATCAGATTCAATGTTTCAAGCGAAGGGATGGAGAGACTTATCATAAGTATTGGGAGTGTTACAAAGACTTGCTTATGTTGGTTCCTCATCACAACCTTTCGTTGTATCTCAGAGTTAATTATTTCTACACAAGGTGTTCTCAAGAGAGTAAACAACTTCTGGATACTATGGGAGGAGGTGATTTTATGGGAAAGACACTGGAGAATGCTTGGGATTACTATGAGTCACTAGCTGAGAAGACTCAGTCTTGGCAGTTTGCAGATCCAGGAGATAGAGCGATGTTCAATCAAGGTCCTACAGGCTCAGGGAAATTCTCTATTGCGGAGCATACAGCATTTGAAACTCGTTTGGAGGAGATTGCTCATAAACTTGACAAGTTGGAATTGAAGAGTGCTCAATCTCAAGAAGTGAAAGCAGTGCGCCAAGTGGAGGAAGTATGCGTTATTTGTGAGATTGTGGGCCATTCTACCGAAGCGTGTCCCAATATTCCTGCTCTTAAGAATGTGATTAATGGAATTGCTCCAGAAGAAGTACATGCCGTGCAACGTTTTGATCCTTATTCTCAATCTTATAATCCGGGAACAAGGCAACACCCAGCTTTTCGTTGGAGTCAACCGGTTGAAGGGAATTCTTCTCAAGCTCCACCGCAAGCTCCTCAATTACCTTGGAAGCAACCTCAGAATGCGTTCCGTTTCCCTCAAGCTCAAGGTCCGCCTGGTTTTGCTCCTTCTACTCCATTTCCACATTCAAACCAATTTCAAAAACAACCTGCTCAGTTCCACCAACAACCACCAAAGCGTTCTTGGGAAGATCAATTTAGTGCTCTTTTGCAAGGTCAAACTGCTATCAACGAGCAACAAACTCAGATGATGAATGACATCAGAAATCAGTTGGGCAAGTTGACAACTACGGTGGGTTTGTTACAACAAGAGAAAGGGAAGTTTTCTACTCAACCTCAACCTAATCCGCAACCAAATTCTAATCCGACTTCTCAAGGTCTTCACTTTGCTAGCTCTTCGGTGACTTTTTCCGAGCAAGCAAAGGCTATTTTTTCTCTTCGAAGTGGCAAGACGGTGGATAACCAAGTGGTGAGGCCTCCGGAACCTACTTTACTACCTCCTTCTATCGAACGTTCAATTCCAATTCTTGGGGAATCTCCCAAGAAAACAAGCAAGGAGACTCTTGAAAAAGAAAAGGATAAAGGCAAAGCAAAGGAAAATGTCTTGGAACCTCAAGTTATTCCAACACCGGCTCCATTCCCTAATCGTTTGAAGGCTTTGGCGAAACCAAATTACAATGCGGAGTTGCATGAGTTATTCAATCAAGTGAAGATCAACATTCCTCTCATGGATGCAGTCAAGCAAATTCCCTCATATGCCAAGTTTCTTAAGGATTTGTGTACTCGGAAGCGCAAGCTTAATGTTCAAAAGAAGATATTTCTTATTGAGCAAGTGAGTTCTATCATTCAAACGAATATCGCGCCTAAGTACAAGGATTCGGGGAGCCCTACTATTGTTGTCACAATTGGAGGAAAGCATATCGAACAAGCATTGCTCGATCTTGGTGCAAGTGTCAACCTACTTCCGTACTCTGTTTATCAAGAACTTGGTTTGGGAGAGATGAAACCTACTTGTGTCACACTCCAATTAGCCGATCGAAGCGTTCGTGTACCAAGGGGAGTAGTGGAAGATGTTCTAGTGCAAGTTGATCAGTTTATCTATCCGGTGGATTTTGTGATTCTTGATACAAATCCGACCGACTCTTCTGCTGCTTCTACTCCGATAATTCTTGGAAGACCCTTCTTAGCCACGGCGGATGCAGTTATCAACTGTCGAAACGGACTTCTCAACATGACCTTCGGTAACATGAAGATGGAGGTCAATGTCTTTAATGTGGGTAGTCAAATGGGAGATGACGAGGACGTGAATGAAGTGAGCCTTATCGATACTCTTGTAGAAGAACACGTTAATGAGTTGCTTTATAGTGATCCTTTAGAAGTTGGTCTTACAGCTGAAGAAGTCGAATTTCTTGAGTCTTCTGAAGTGAGTTATTTGAGTTCATTGTTGGGTGAGGAAGATGAGGCTTGTGCTATAAATTCTTGGATTCCAAAGTTGAAAGAGTTTGAAGAACTTCCACCGATCGAGAAGAAGGTTCTCCCATCTAGTGTTGAGCCACCGAAATTGGAGTTGAAGCCCTTACCCGATACTTTGAAGTACGTTTTTCTTGGGGACAACGAGACTTATCCTGTGGTTATTTCCTCATCTCTTGGGAATCTCCAAGAGATGAAGTTGATCAATTCATTAAGAAGGCACATGAAGGCTATTGGGTGGACAATTGCTGATATCAAAGAGATCGATGCTACTCTTTGCTCTCACCATATTGCTTTGGAGGATAATGTCAAGCCGTCCCGCCAACCTCAACGTCGTTTGAACCCGATTATGAAGGATGTAGTTCGTGCTGAAGTTTTGAAGCTTTTGGATGTGGGGATCATTTATCCTATCGCCGATAGTAAATGGGTGAGTCCGATTCAAGTTGTACCAAAGAAATCTGGAGTTACAGTTGTGAGAAATGAAGAGAATGAGCTCGTGCCTACTCGTGTTCAGACTGGATGGAGAGTTTGTATTGATTATCGAAAGCTCAACGCAAGTACCAGAAAGGATCACTTTCCCTTACCATTCATTGATCAGATCTTGGAAAGGATAGCCGGCCATGCATTCTATTGTTTCTTAGATGGTTACTCCGGTTACAATCAAATTGAAATTGCTCTAGAGGATCAAGAGAAAACGACATTCACCTGCCCCTTCGGAACGTTCGCTTATCGTCGTATGCCTTTCGGTTTGTGCATTGCTCCAGGGACTTTTTCACGATGCATGATGGGGATCTTTAGTGATATGGTTGAAAAGATAGTAGAGGTTTTTATGGATGATTTCTCTGTTTTTGGTGATTCATTCGATTCGTGCTTCGCCAACTTGGAGAAAGTCTTAACGAGGTGTGAAGAGAAGAATTTGGTTCTGAATTGGGAAAAGTGTCACTTCATGGTCACTCAAGGGATTGTCTTGGGGCATATAATATCATCGGATGGTATCGCGGTGGATAAGGCTAAGATCGATCTTATTTCCAATCTCCCGACTCCATAATGCGTGAAGGATATTCGTTCATTTCTCGGGCATGCCGGATTCTATCGTCGATTCATCAAAGATTTTAGTGCTATCTCTCGACCCTTGTGCCATCTCCTTGTCAAAGACGTTCCGTTTGAGTGGACCCCTGTGTGTGAGCAAGCTTTTGTTAAGTTGAAGGCTAGTCTTACCACTCCTCCTATTATGCAACCACAGGATTGGAGCCTTCCGTTTGAGCTTATGTGTGATGCAAGTGACTATGCTGTAGGAGATATTTTGAGGCAAAGGAAAGACAAGCATCCGTATGTTATCCATTATGCAAGCAAGACTTTGAACGATGCTCAAGTGAATTATACTACCACGGAGAAAGAGTTACTTGTGGTAGTGTTTGCTCTTGACAAATTCCGGTCTTATCTTATTGGAGGCACCCCCATTGTTGTGTATACGGACCATTCCGCTCTCAAGTACCTATTTACCAAGCAAGATGCCAAAGCTCGTTTGATACGATGGATTCTACTTCTCTAGGAGTTCAATTTAACTATCAAGGACAAAAAGGGTGTCGAGAATGTGGTAGCCGATCACTTATCAAGGTTACAGTTCGAGGACCCTACTCCAAGCTTACCTATTGTGGACACGTTTCCGGATGAACAATTGTTTGCTGTTTCGAGTACCCCATGGTTTGCGGATATAGTGAATTATTTGGCTACGGGACTCTTACCGCCACATTGGACTCCTCAAGAACGTCGTCGGTTCCTCCATGAAGTACGAATGTTCTCTTATGATGACCCTTATCTCTTCAAGTATTGTCAAGATCAAATAGTGCGCCGTTGCGTCCCCGATTCAGATCAACGAAGAATTCTTGAGTTTTGCCATTCAGAAGCTTGTGGAGGCTACATCTCTTCTAAGAAGACCTCTACCAAAGTGCTACAATGTGGATTTTATTGGCCAACCTTGCATAAGGACGCTCATCATTTCTGTGTAGCTTGCAAACGTTGTCAAAAGCTTGGGAGTGTGTCTCGGAGGGATGAAATGCCATTGACTAACATTATAGTGGTTGAGATATTTGACTGCTGAGGCATAGACTTCATGGGACCTTTTCCCATTTCTTTCGGCAACCTATACATCTTATTGGCAGTTGATTATGTTTCAAAATGGGTAGAAGTCATCGCAACACGGACCAATGATGCCAAGGTAGTGGTGGAGTTTCTCAAGGACAACATTCTTTCACGTTTTGGGATGCCGAGAGCAATCATAAGCGACCAAGAAACTCATTTTTGCAATCGTGTTTTTGGGGCATTAATGAAGAAGTATGGAATCACTCACAAGGTATCCACTGCTTATCATCCTCAGACAAATGGGCAAGCTAAGTTGGCAAATAGGAAAATCAAGCACATTTTGGAGAAACGGTGAATCCAAACCGGAAAGATTGGAGTCTTCGCTTGACCGATGCACTTTGGGCTTATCGTACAGCATACAAGACCATTTTGGGAGCCTCACCGTATCGTTTGGTTTTTGGAAAAGCATGCCATCTTCCGGTAGAGCTCGAGCACAAAGCATATTGGGCAATCAAGACTCTCAATTATCGTTTACCGGACGTCGGAGCACACAGAAAGCTCCAACTCAACGAGCTTGAAGAAATTTGGAGAGATGCTTATGACAACACCGCCATCTACAAAGCAAAAGTTAAGGCTTTCCACGACAAGTGAATTCACTGGAAAGAGTTTGAGGTTGGACAGAAGGTACTCCTATACAACTCTAAGCTTCATTCGTTTTCCGGTAAATTACGTTCTCGTTGGGCGGGACCTTATGTTGTTGAACATGTTTATCCTCATGGTGCTCTTGATGTATCCGTTAAATGGTAAATCTTTTAAAGTTAATGGCCAAAAGCTTAAACCATTTCTTGGAACTTTTGAGATTGGAGAGCCGGATGAGGAGTTAATCGATCCAGTTTACACGGTTGATTAGTTTTGATACTTGAAATTGCACGCGGAGCGAAAGCGTAACCGCTGAACTTAACTATTTGTCGGACCCGGCCCCCGGGTAGGGGGTACCCTCCATTGACTTGGGTATATGTAGCTTCGCACGCCGCTACTAAAAGAAGGATCGTGTGCCCAGCTCCGGTTCGAAGGGCAAATCATTTAATATCAGTGACATAGGGCTTTAATTAGCTTTTCTGATAGGAGTAATTCACAGTAAACCACTCACGTCTCCCAGATTAGCCCCAACGGGGGCGGTATCGATCCTTAGGTTTGGCCCTGATATTCCCATGCTTACGCACTTGACTCTATCTTGTTTGCTTGCCTGGTTACGATCTTAGGGGACGCTGGACTTCATTGTTTGGCGGAGTCTAACTGTGACTTTGACGCTCCGAGTTCTGATATTAAATTTGTATATACTGTACATATTTCTTTCTTTCCTTCTTGCTTTGTTCTTTGTTAGTATTAGTTATGCATGTTTTTGTTTAGTTGTGTTTTGTTTGTTTTGTTTTGTGTTTACATTGAATAAAATCTTGGAGATATCTCACATATAAAAGATTTCACCAATGTGTTAGTGTAAAACGGACTTTCATTAATTCTTCTTGGTAATAATTTATCGTTAATGATCCATACTCTCCGCGATTGCCCCTAATCGGAGGCAACTTAGGTCTGTGAGTGAGATTTGATATTGCCTAGAGTGCACGCTAAGTTGTATTGCATCTTGCTTTGTTTCGATCCTAGGGGACGCTGGACTTCATTGTTTGGCAAGGTCAAGCGATAGATTTTATTACGGGCGCTAGCATTATAAATTTTCGACGGTCTAGTATAGCCACCCATTTCTTACCCCAACGGTAAGAGATGGGAAGAAACGTATGACTCGTGTGATCGCGTGATGATCGGGTGGTGCATTACATTTCATTTTGTTTTGCATGTTATTATTTGTTTTGTGCGTTTTCTTCGGATTTTCTTTACCTTCTGTCTTTTCACTTTTTGTTTTGTTTGGAAGCCGGATAACACGGACCGGTGGTTCTAATGTCATTTGTTTTGTGGAAAGTCATCCTCTTAAGTCTTCTACAGGGTTTTTTTTGCTACCACACCAGTCTTGGATTGAGAAAATAACATAATAGGTCTATTTATAGTGTCTGAAATGTGTGCTAAAATTTTAGAATTTTTACACAATGTACTGGTACTGAAGAATACCAATACCGGTACAGGTACCCAGAAATTTTAGCATTTCACAATTTCTGGTCGAGATGTACCTGTATCGGAAAAAGTTGTACCTGTACATCGCGGACAGATTTGGAAAATTTTGGCAATATTCATCGAATCAAACCCAATTGCTACTAATACTTCCACACGTCATTTCAACCCCGAAACTCAAAGTTTAGCTATTTACCGAACGTCTCATACATAACGACATGTCAATCCGTGCAACCACATCAACTAAATGACCAAAGTAAATCAAAACTCAATTTTACTATAAAAAAAATGAGATTATTGGACGAGTCTCCACATTCTACCCACCTTATAAAAATTTCGTACTCGAAATTTGCCAAATCAAGTCACATATCGCACAACTATACAAAAGCCATAACACCAAACATCGTGCAACAATTCCATAACCACAAAACTTCAAACTCACGTCAATCAAACAGAGACAAATGCGGATATTTCCTCCTAACTTTGTCCTCCTTTTCTCACGTACACTCGCACTAATGGCATCGGCTTACCTCTCGACACTTGACTTCGCAAATTTAAGATACGTATCGGACTCTCATCATAGGACATGTCAGCTTCTAACTCACGCTTGGACCTTTCTAACTCATGCGATGGATTCGGCCTGTACCTCTTTATTATCCGCATATATATAACGCATCACAAATGCTCAAAAGCTTCAGCAGCACTTCCAAACGGTATGCTATTTCTAAGCTTCCCTCTATTACGAGATTTACATATACGATCATCTATCCAAGCATAATGATCTTGCTCCAAATGTTACCCGATAGTTCAATTGACTTCCCGAGACTTCCATCTAGAAGGAGCGGTGATCAAGCGCCTCTTCTAACTGGATTTCATAGGTTGTCGCCTGGGTATCCAAAAGACGCACATGATACCCGACACTCACTCTATCTTTCTAGCGGTGAACGCTTCCCTTTCCGCCCGAAATGAGACAAACTCCAACTCGGTAACACTTTATAGGACACACGATTTTCCTTTCTAAGTGACTACGGATGACGATGGCAGTCGGCGTAACCCTTTGGTCAGCTTCGCGTGAATAGCAATCCTTAACAAATTTACCTTGCTCTGTTCGGTCACTCTCTCTCGAGCTTCCAAAAGTCGTCAGTGAATAGATTTCATCGTATTCCTCGATACTAAGTCTAACAAATCCAGAATACAAGCCAATTTCTCTAAAAATCACATCAAATTCTAGCTCAAGATTGGGTCACTCTAGATCATAAGAAGGATTTGATTGTTATCTCAAACAAAATGAGCAAGCTCCGAAACTCGAACGACGCCAATCAAGAATCCGAAAAACGGTAGCGAGATACCCAAAATTTCAAGAACACATGGAATCTTTTGAGGCAGTTAGGCAACAAACTCAAAGCATCATTTTATGATAACCCAAGAAATTTGAAATGACGGATCATAACTTTCTCATTGCTCTATAAATCAACCGAGTTAGTGGACAACACTTTGGCAAAGGAAAGATTTCGACACTAAGGACAAGCACAAAGCAATGAAACGAATCTCCCGTAAACTAATTGATCCAAAATCACAATTTGTCCAATATCAGATATGAGGAAAACTTTCAACAGATTGAGGCCGAACGTTATAAAATGAATCATCATGTACCTTCGAAAGTAAGGAATCACAACAGAGTTGAATGCTACCAAGAGTAACCACAGCAGGTGAATTCGAATTGGACGGCACCAACAAATGGGTATCAATGAAGTATGTGACCATAGACTAGGTTTCGTAGGTTAAAGTCGTACCATAAGAACTTACATAAGATAACAGTTACAAGCAAAACACAACGTTAACCATAAGACTTTGAATGTGAATCGAAAAGCATTCGTCATCATTAATAGCAAATGAGTCATAGGATAACTTGTCATAAGAATTTGATTGTTCCCAAGAAATGCTAAGAACGATTTTGTGATAATTAACTCAAATGTCGAGAGCTATAATAGGTCAACGTTACGACAGACTTACGAAAAAATAGATTACGACACAATTCCAATTAGATTTCAGGCAGGCCAACGGAAAAAGGGTAAATAAGGAAATTACTCTCACGGGATCACGTTCGAAATATCACAAACTAGCATGGACATAATCAACCTCTTCCCAAATCAAATAAATCATCGATATCAAAACTAGTGAGGCTCAAGACAGCATATCAATTTGGAATGACCAACGAATGAATCGAACAATAAGGGAAAAAAGATACCTCAAACAATGATGACATAAGTAAAACAAAATCTTTGACGCCACGGACATCAAGCACGAATGTGACCAGGCTGTCCACAATGATGACACACAAACTGACATTTGCAGAGAACTCCTGGAATCCTAGTATGAGAAGGTGGCTTAAGGCCCTGCTGGCCCTGCAAAGACTGACACAATTCCCTCAGTGTCTTCCCTCCCGTACTCTCGACACTCTCGGAAGATAATCTCGCGCTAACAACTCGAGGACTAGTTTCCCCTACATTCATACTTGTCTGCATCCACTAGAATTTCAACACCCTTCGTACACTCAACGACCTCAGGAAACATCGTTACCTCCTTAGTACACTGACTCGTCTTATCCTTCTTGTAAACACTATGGCCTTGGTGATCATGATCTCCGGTCTCATCCCACCAAACTCCACGGCTCAATGACATCTTACTACGAAAGTATAAGAAACGAGATTATCAACATTAGTCACATCACTATATGATACAGGTCTCCGACATATCCAACATAGATCAACAACTCTTCGTCATTCTACTGTGATTCATATCCAATATCATATCAATGTACTGACTCGCTCATGCAAGCACACATATGGTTTGTAAAAAGATGCAGTGATTTTTGAACCCATGAGACTAAAAGTCTCCCCACGGTCTCGAGGTGTTCTAAGCCTAATGCTTTGATACCAATTTGTCATGCCCTCGATTTTTAACATAAATAATAATAATTTTCGATAAATAAATGATAACTAAAGTATCGATAATACCCAAATGACATATCTTTTCCCATTCTCAAAGTTAAATTTAAAAGTTACAATCCTAACTCGAGGCCCCAAGTTACCAAAATACCAAAGTGGAATTACAATTTACAATAATCACTCTTTCAACTATTTCTTTCAAGTCAAATGCAGAATGTTGCCGCTTTTATACCTTCAAAACATATGATCAACAAGCACGAGATGCACGCCATGCCAATTTTCTTACTTTGTACCTGAAAATAATACGTTGAGCTACACTAGCCCAGTAGAAAATTTATACTCAAATTATATGAAAATACGATGAAACATGCAACTAGAGTGAATGAATTTTAACAAATGAACGTGAGATACAAGAGCTACCACTATGAAAAAACGGACTAAGACTAGAGAATCTTGGACGTCGTACAGATGTCCCTAACCATTCGTGCATCAACTAGAAGCAACTTTTAAACTCGTATCAATCCAACAAATTACAACAACAGTTCAACCATCTGATAACTTTTCGAACGAGCGCCACAATTACTTCCTCAACTCATACCATTCACCAAAGAGTCTCATTTCAATAAAATTTTCCTTTTAATTTCCAAAACAAATTTTGAGAAAACTCAAGACCATTACGGGTCAAACTCTGTTGATTCGAGCTTGAACACCAAAGTCCGTTGATTTTTGATAAAAATCCTCTTTTCAAAATTCAAATTCCTTTCTTTAGTAAGACCTTGATAAAAACAACCTTTCATTCACTTTTTTTTCGACAACCACAATCCCAAACAACAAACAATCCAAACATCAACATAGGCTTCTGAAGTCAAACAAAATTCTCTTCATCATGTGAGATATTCAACTGTGTTACCACCCCTTGCGTCACATTGAATTCTATCCACTTGGGTTTCCGCAATACCACCCCTTGCGTTGCGGGCCCTCTAGAGTCTTCGCATTACCACACATTGCGTTGCAAGACCCTAAATTCAGAATTCACAACTCACGTAGACATAAGAGCATTATCAATCCATATATAAGCAAATATCATTTTTCAAGTTCACATTCGATCATACATTATCCACAATGTATTGCAAACTCATAAGCATACCCCATTGAACATTGATAAATACTTTAAGTCCACGCTATTCCTCTAAATCTATCACAATGCTCTACATCACGTACCGAACCCACAACGACTCCACAACACATCACCGGCTAGGTTCTAAATAAGAATCTTATAGAACGAGTTTCAAAGGAACCTAGGGAGCTCAACAAGTCGAGGCACGAGGATACAAGTCATTAAGACACTAGCAATCACATTCGAGAGTGACTTAAATACACTCTGATTATATAAGGAGTCATAACACGGAATGAAACATTCTTAGGAATAGCCAACTGACCTTGACAGACCGACACACCTCTACTCAGATGGTTATAACTTTCTGTGTACTACAAGTTTTCAGGTGATTCTAGTGGCAAAAGAAAGCTGACTTCAAGACCTTCGAGTCGATACAAAATATGTATGAAACGGACATCGGACGAAGAAGTTATGGCCGTTCGAAGTTGGGCGCAAATCCAGAAAATGAGACAGATTCGTGACCTGATTTCTAAAATCCACCATTAATTCAATTCTCAGCGGTTTCAGGTGATTCTAGTGGCATTAGAACGGGCTTTAAGTTTACTCTATTTCATAAGAAGGAACCAAAATTCGATTCTAAGCTTAGGAAGGCGTAAAACCCAGAAAACAAAGACCTTGTTCTACAGATTCTCGGAAATAAAAAAAAACAGTCTCAAGCAACGAAATAAGGCACGATCTAGGTACATAAACACTGTATAAACGCATAACAAGAGTAAGAAATCTCTACCACAATGGGTTTTGAACAAAACCCTAAGTCTACCAAGAGCAATAAATTTGAATCCTTCAAAGACAAGTTTCACCCAAATTAACTTGGATACAAGATCTAGAGCAAACAAAACCCAAAGACATGTATAACAAGCAAAGGTCAACCAATAATCGAGATGAGAGAGAGAGAAAAACGTGATACAGCTTCAAGGAGTGAGAATAAGAACACAAAACTCACCATTGGTTCACCAATGCAAGAATCTTGAGTATTTGAGGTAGAAATCACTTGGATCTTGAAGATTTGAGGTGTTTGATGTGCAAATCCAAGAATTTGGATGAGAGATTGAAAAAAGAAGGTAGAGGGGCGATTTTAGGGCTGAGTTTGTGGTCTTGGAGTGAGAAAATAACATAATGGGTCTATTTATAGTATCTGAAATGCGTGCTGAAATTTCAGAATTTTTTCACGATGTACCGATATCGAGAAATACCAATACTGGTACAGGTACCCAGAAATTTTAGCATTTCACAGTTTCTGGTCGAGATGTACCTGTATCGGAAAAAGCTGTACCTGTACATCGCGGACAAATTTGAAATTTTTTTCCAATATTCATCGAATTAAACCCGATGACTACCAACACTTCCACACGTCATTTCAACCCAAAAACTCAAAGTTTAGCTGTTTACCGAACGCCTCATACATAACGACATGTCAATCCGTGCAACCACATCAACTAAATGACCAAAGTAAATCAAACACAATTTTACTAAAAAAAAAAATGAGATTATTGGACAAGTCTCCACATTTTGGTTTTTGAAAGTAGATATATTTATTTGGTTCATTCCCGGAGGTTGTGATAGAAAGAGGATTTTAGTGGTTTGGCGAACACCTCTAGGATGAAATGTTCACTGTTATCTCACACTGTGAGTTGGTATGATTTTGCTTTCATAGGAGGAGTTGGGAGCCCTGATTCACTTAATGGTTTCCCTTTTTCCTTTACCATAATGCAATAATAGGACAACGGTATGAGTTGATTATGTTGGACCACGATGTAGGTTTGTTGTTATCAGCGGTTGGGGATTGATCACAGATTCCTTCTGAATTCTGATGCTTATTTCTCCTTTGAGTCCTTTTGAACCAAAATACTTTTGTCTTATTAGAGACTGATTTTCTGTGTTAAGAGCATCTCAGACTTTTTCCCCTTAAAGCTGCTTTATATTAATTCGTCCCCAATTTTCCCTTGGATCTAGAAAACATCATTAGTTGCCACTAGTTTGAATTCACCAGTTTGGTATTGGAATGCATCTTTGTATTGTATTGACCGTAGTGGTTATTAAATGCTTCAGGTTGCAAGTGTAGGATTATGGTAAGTGAAAGATGCCCCATTAACACGGTAACTCTTTCTATTTTTGGAACTGCAATGTGTCTTTCTATTCCATCAACTATGTTTTCCCCATTGCTTAAATTGATATAGATATTGTGGTTTGTGAGAATGTGGTTTTGTTTTATGGTAGAATCTAGAAATATGTTCTTTCAATGAGAATATTATGAGGATCTGAGATTGTCCACAACTCCCCATTGACATGTAGTCTTGGATTTTTTAATTTGCTACCCTATCCATTAGTTTATTCCGTCTTTTTTTTTTTGCTCTTCTAATGATGTGGTTGGCTTTTGAATGATTGACGAATCTTGCTTTGTTTGATCACTCACCCTTTTTTAATAGATCAATGGAATGTTATAGTTTGGATAGTTATGTCTCCTTAGCATTTATTTTAGGAAACACCCTTGTCGAATTGCGATCATGAAGAGATTTCATTTTGAATCCCACAGTTGAATCATGAATAAGGCCGCCATGCTAATTCTAGTCAGATGCTTTCTAATTCTATTCTTAACTTCCTTCAAGTATACTTGATAGTGAGGTGTGAAAGTGGTTGTATTTGGTTCGGGCTATGCTGGCCCACTTCTTCTTCTCCTCTTTCTTCTTCTTTTTTGTGGTTGGGGATGACTAGTTCAGTTGGTATTCCCATTAATAGTCGTGTTTTGTGATTAGTTTGAAATGTTATTGTTGGTTGGCTGTTTTTTCTTCTTATGCATTGATTATTAGGGCAACCAATGTATGAACTTTATACGAATTTGATCATCACGGATGCAAAACAAATGACAGTAGGAGGATTGTCGAAGACAACGAAAAAAGGGTGCTTAGATCAAGCACCCTACACACCTCGGATGCCATTGATTCCCGCGAGGGCCCCATCGGTTTTTTATTTTAAAATTTTTGGACGGCTCGGATCGGCCGTCCGGTGGCCAGAGACGGCCCGTCGGCGGCCGTCGGTACGTTTTCCCTCCCCTTTGGTCGGTACTCATAGATTTTCTGTTTATTAGTCTTTTCGTGTAAAAATGATTATGTCCAACTTTTGAGGTTTCCTATTGTTTGGTGTATGAAGCAAATTATATTATGCCAACTAATTTTTGGGCTTTTCCCCCCTCTCCAGAAGTGCATTCTATGTTTTGGCAATTTGAAGAACGTGGGAACTTTCACGAGGGGCTGAGAGACCGAGATCATAATATCATCTACATTGTGGGCAAACCACCAATCAGGCCTATTTCCTTCGCTTTCTAAAACTCTTCAAAGGTATTTTATCTTTTGAAATGAAGAAGAAAAGACTACTAAATTGGAAGTTAAGCTCAGTGGGAAAGGGAAAGGTAAATGCATGTGAAAAGGTATGGTTTCCAACAAGTTGATACTTTTTAGCTCAGATATCAAAACCTCGATCAGGTTTATTTTGTTGTGAAGTTTGTGCATACAGGATAGTGCTTTTAGGGCATGTTTGATAACCCTCTTGGAGGGTGGGATTGGATAGTAAGGCTGAAGGGCATTTTTGTTTGTTGTTTGGTGGTGGGCTAGGACTATGAATCCCCCAATTGAAAGGATTGGCCATCCCATGGGGGTGGAGGTGTTATTGCTAATATCATCCCATCATAGTTTTAAATATCGGCCGATACGGTTCGTATCGGCCGGTTTGCTCCGGTATTTTGGACTCCCGATTCGGATGTAGGCCGGTATAACGGTGAGACTGAAATTCACAGGTGAACCGGCCGATTCCCGATACGTATCGGTATGTAACCGATTTTTGGACCGGTACGGCTGGTACGTATCAGTTCGGAAAAAAAAAAAACCAAAAAACAGAGCTCCTTCCACAGAGCATCAAACCATCAACTCCTTCCACTTTTCACATCTTTTTTCCTAAAATTTTGGATTTTGTCAATTATATCGAAACTTATAATGTTGCATTTTTCTCATATTTGTAAACTCTTATTGACTTGCGGGTTTTGATAAATTATCAGATATTTCACATGAAGAGAATGGGCTATTACATGTCTTAAATTAATTAAAATGTGATAATTTAAGCCAATGTTTGGAGCAAAAGTATATTTTTAAAGTTTTATACATGTTGCTGATGATTTTTAAAAATTCACGACCGCGACACCCGATTCCCGCGACGTATCACCGATATGTCCCGATACCGATATACCGCAGCCGATACTGCGATTTAAAACTATGCATCCCATCCCAATCCTGACCATCTCTCTCTCTTTCTCTCTCCAATCCCATCCTATCTAAGCCAAAATAAACATGTTATTAATAATCCCATGATTTAATCCTATGCAAAACAAACATAAAAGAAGGATTCATCTCCTCTTTAATAATCCCACCTCGTAGAGCTCTAAATGCATAATGAGTTTTGAGTTTTGCCCTATGACATATTATGATTCATGTCTTCTTTTATTTTGGTTCATATTGACAGTGTATTTGCAGCTGAAGATGGTGCTATGGTAAAGTAACTCAGACTCTTCTCAACCCAGTCTAGGTAAATTCAGATTTATTAAGGCTTACAAGGGTTATTTGGCCTAAAAAATTATGCATCGGTGTATTTTGACAGGGAGTAAGGGCATGTCATGTGAAACATGATTCTGCTAGGATTTTTATTTGGTGTGATCACATAAGATAGGAGATTGAGGGGGTGTTCCAGTTTTACAAAAAGTTATTTTTTTTGGGTCCAAAAAGAAGCCTGGTTCCAGATCTGGAGCCTTCCGTTTTTTTAAAATTCATTTGACCAAAACGACGTCGTTTTGGTCTTTGGTCCCCACAGTCCCCTGGTGAAATGACAATACTGTCCTTGCCCCATTTTATCTCTGGGCTTCCAGTGTACGGCCAAAACAGAAGCAAATCTGCCGTGTGCGTTCTTGAGCTCCTTCAACCGAACAAGCGATCAACCTCGATCTCAAGCATCTTCTGGAGCTCCCATCTCCCGAACAGCTCCTTCATACCGACCTCCATCACCAAATCCCTCTCTCTCAGCATCTTCTCCGTCTTCAACCGAAACAAGCGATCGACCTCGATTGGCTTCGATATTTCTGGGTTGGAGGGATTTACGGCTGTTTTTACCTGGGTGTGAGTACTGTTTAGGGGAAAGGACTGAGCTTTTGGGCCTGGAGAGAGAGAGAAAGAGAGAGAGAGAGAGAGAGAGAGAGAATCTGGGTCTGCTCTGTGCCTCAATGAAGAGGAAAGAAAAGGGAGGGCATCTGGGAAATTTAGTTGGTAGAAGGGGCAATATGGTCATTACAGCAATAATCATTTTTAAAGAAAACAACTGTTTAAGAAAAAGTGGAACGGAAGTTCAGTTTTGGTACTGTTCATTATGTGAAAAAGTGCTTTGGCAAACGGAAGCAAAACTGGAACACCCCCTGAAACGTAAGTCTTTGATTGTTTTTTTGTCTCCTGTCTTCTTTTGTGAGATTAGGCTTTTCCACTCTTGTGTATCTCGATCAGACTTTGCAAAGTCTAAATGCTATTCCCTCCGCCCCTTTTTAAGTGTCCAACTTCGTAAATCCAACTCTTTATGGAGACATCATTACACTTGAAAAGTTATAATATTCCACAACTATCCCCTATGAGACATCATTACACTTTCACCCACTAACTTTTCAAAATGGAATCTATTTTTAATGGTAAAAGAGAAAACGTACCTACTTTTACTTATTAACTTTACAAATACTCATTTATTAAGAGACAATCCAAAATGGAATAATAGACTCTTAAAAGGGACGCAGGAATGTTGGGAAAAGTAAAGTCTCGAACTTGAAGAAAGGTTAAAATGAAGAACAAGTGTGGTTCCTAGTAGGTATATAGACTACTGAACACATATAGAAAACATAAGTGGCTCCTAGTGGGTGATAGACTACCGGTTAATGATGTCTAAGTCGACAGAAAGGAAAGGCAAAGAACAATTGTGCTTCCTAGTAGATATATAGACTTATGACCATAATTTCGAAAGCATAAGTGTCTTTTGGTTGCAAAAAGATAACTGGCCTCACTGAGTAGCAAGTAAAAACCATAACTCAAGAAAGAAGTTTGGTTCCTTGAAGATAAATAGACTACTGACCACATATAAAAAACATAAGTGGCTCCTGGTATCACCATGGGTCGCATGAAGGGAAAGTAAACTCTCTAACTCGATAGAAAGGAAAAACGAAGAAAAAGTGTGGTTGCTAGTAGGTATATAGACTATTGACCACAATTTCAAAAGCACAAGTGGCTCCTAGTGGGTGATAAACCAATGGCCGTAATGCATGATGAGAAAGTAAAGTCTCTAACTCGACAAAAAGGAAAGGCGAAGAACAATTGTGGCTCCTAGTAGGTATATAGATTATTGACCACAATTTTGAAAGCACATGTGGCTCACCATTGGCCGCAATGCATGATTGGGAAAGTAAAGTCTCTAACTTGACAGAAAGGAAAGGTGAAGAACAATTGTGGTTCCTAGTAGGTATATAGACTATTGACCATAATTTCGAAAGCACATGTGGCTCCTAGTGGGTGATAGACCACTGGCCGCAATGCATGATGGGGAAGTAAAGTCTCTAATTCGACATAAAGGAAAGACAGAGAACAATTGTGGTTCCTAGTAGGTATATAGACTACTGACCATAGTTTTGAAAGACATGTGGCTCCTAGTGGGTGATAGACCACTGGCCACAAGGCATGATGGGGAAGTAAAGTCTCTCACTCGACAAAAAGGAAAGGCGAAGACCAATTGTGGTTCCTAGTAGGTATTTAGACTATTGACCACAATTTTAAAAGCATAAGTGCCTCCTTGTTGCTTAAAGATAACTGGTCTCACTGAGCATAACATAAAGACCCTAACTCGAGAAAGAAGTATGGTTCCTAGTAGGTTTATAGACTATTGACCTCAATTTCGGAAGCATAAGTGGCTCTAGTGGGTGATAGACCACTAGTCGCATGAATGGAAAGTAAAGTCTCCAACTCGACATAAAGGAAAGGCGAAGAACAATTGTGGTTCATAGTATGTATATAGACTACTGACCACAATTACAAAAGCATAAGTGCTTCTTGGTTTCGAAAAGATGACTGGCCTCACTGAGCAGAAAGTAAAGACCGTAACTCAAGTAAGAAATGTTCCTAGAATACAGTTTTTAGTACAGTACATTCCATGTTTCTAGCGGGGAAAGTAGATTATTGACGTGAACCAAAGAAATATTTTTAAGGGGCTTGTAAAGCTTACCTCCTACCCCTTTATTAATTAAAGAAATAAAAACAATCATGGACCCTCACCCCACTTCAAATGCTAACATTTTTCTACATTGGTCTATCTGCAGGATCCATTTCAGTGCTTTTGCTGTTTGTTTCTGCGAAAACTCCCCTATATCAGCAGAGAAGGTCATATTGATAGGCAGTCCATATTTTATAGGTTGGAATGTTCTGCGTCAGTTTTACCTACAAACCGTATCCTCTTCTACCGCTTAGTTCCCACATCATGTGTATGTAGCTTGTCTCTCTCTGGGATTAGCATCTTCTTTTTCTTTTTGGTGATTTTATATAAACACCTGCTATTTTTCATTGAAATTAGAAATAATTTTAGCAGTTGAGATATTGTGGATCATACATCTTTGATGCATGGAATGAAGAACTTCTGTTCTTTTTTGTGGTATTTCACTTCTAGGGTTTGTTCCCTGAACATATAGGCCGAATTTAACTTTGGATATTGTCTAACGTTGCGGATATTTCTCTCTTCCTTTTAGTGAAAGGAGTCATGTAACCTTAACGTTCTTCAGATGTGCTCAAGTTTCTCCTTTCATAGATTGTTTGCAGGTGGGGTTTTTTTTTTTTTGGTTCTAATTCACTATATTTTTGGCAATCCAGATACCATTCACTTGTTAAGTTGCTTAAAAATCTTGTACGCAAAGCTCACCACTGCCAGCATTTGAGGTTATTAGAAAAGCACTATCCAATACCATCTTTGGATCAACGTGCTGAAGGAGGAATTGGTTCCATATTTGAGGTTAGTATTGGTTGGAGTTTATTTCATTGCTGTCATTTTTTAGGGGAGGATGCCGTTGAAAAGTTTTTGTTTGTTCTGTTTTGTTCTTGCTAATGAAGCTAATACATACTTTGGAGTGATTTTAAGTCAATAGTGTAGCATGTTTTGCAACACTAACGGAGGTCTTGCATTCATTACCATTACGGAGCTTTAACCCCATTTTTTTTTCCTTATACAAGTATTTGTCGCTTTTTTAAGGATCAAGTTTTGCTATAGGGATGTCTACACATGTTGTTACGCTTGATGATCATACTATCTCCATTAGGTGTTTAATGTGGGATTCATGTGTAGGCTATGGGGTAGTCTAATTGTTAGTGCTATCAAGAAGGTCCTAAGCGGAGCACAAGGCTCTCGAGCCCCGCTTAAAGCAGGGTCTAGTAGAGGTTGAACAATGGTTGCTATCTTCCCCCACTTTTTGTGTTTTTTAAGTTAATTCAAATGACTGGAAGAGGTGCTACAATCCTGGGAGCAGATATCACTTTCCATTGCATTAGGTCACTATAATTCACAAAATTTTGTGGCTAAGTTGATAGGGAACTCACTTACCCAAAAAGAGAAGGTTGATGGGAGACTCCCATTACGTGGGGAAAATGGAGCCTTTGTTTTTGCTCTCATACCTTAACTTTTCCTAAAAATATCTGTCGATGTTTCAGGTTAGACTAACTCCTTGCTAGGTTTGACTTTCCAGAAGAACAAAGCCTGTATGAAATGGAAATACTAGTTCTGTTGTTCTTTTCTGGCGGATTCTCATACACATCAGGCAATGGAGAAAGTGATAGCATATCCAATAGTGTGGCTGCCAGTCTTCCATTAGTTAGTTGCAATATTGAAGCTCCTCTTGGAATGGTGAATAACAGTAATGGAGGGATGTGAAGTTACCCACATACTGTCATCACCTACATTGGCACCATACCTTTTCTTTTTGTTAAATTCAGTAATTGAGCTCATTCTCAAGGCATTGAGTTTCTAGCAAATTCGCTGAGTTAAAGGCATGCTAAGGTTCAGCAGGATGGGAAGTTGCCGCTATATAGATTAACTAACTTCGATAGTTACTTTTGCGATTACACGATGATGAAAGGTCGGTCCTGCACTATAGTAGTGTTACTTAAGTTAGTTGCAGCCTGCTTATGTATATCTTCGTTCTGTGTGCTTTTTTTGGTGGAACTAATCCACATAATTGGCATTTTAAATTAACTTTGCTTTTATATTTATGATGATTACATACAAGTTAACAAGTTCATAATTGAGGATATCTCAGTTTCAACCAAAATTCAACCGGCATGAGGCATCGGGCGAAACACATGGACCTCACCTTGTATGTGTGTGTATATATGTATATTCATGTATATGGTAATTTGTGAATGTGGGTGTACATTGTATCAGCTGCTAGAGATTTGTTTTCAAGAATCGAGAAGAAATCCTAATTTGATTGGTGACGTTTTATTTTTGGTGTTTTTATAATTAAAAAAATACTACAATGGTGCAAAAATACTACAATGTTGTGTGAATGAACTGTGGAAACTAGCTATTAGAGTTAGAAGTTTAGAAACTTGCTTAACTGAAGTGTTTTAGATTCAAGAAGTTTCTTGCATGCAGCCACAGTTTCTGATTTCGATTGGAGATGAACTATGGAACAAGCTATAAGAATTAAAAGTTTGGAATTTGATTTTTGGTGATTTTGTGGAGTATTTTTTTGAGAAGTTTATTGGAGGAGAAGGTGAAGGTTAACCTGTATTTTTGGGGGGACTAATGTACTTGAAATTCATGTAAAAACACGGACTTTGTTGCTTCTTTCGGAAAGAAACAAAAAAGAACATGGTATATAAATGAACTGTGGAACAAAAACATTTTGGATATCTGGGAGGTTCGTCTCATTTCAAGTTGCTGTTGGAGCGGGAGTGACCAAGGTTTCAAACTATCGGGGGAACTGGGGAAGGCACCTTCGCCACATCAGTTTAGTACTGTAATTTTGTTTCTCTAGTTTGAACTAATGGTTCAGTATTCAATGTGTCATATCAATGGGCAAAATTGTTTTACCGTAATACTTAACGTTTGCCTGAATTGTATTCTTGTAAACTAATGACCTAGTAACTTTTTTTTGAAACAATAAGAATAACTACTAACTAGTAGTAGTAAAATCCTTAGTTTGGTGACAATAATCTTTGTGTGAGATTTGTGAATCATTTCAACATGGATGCAAATTTCAATTACTTGATCTATGTGTGACAAAATAGTGCATGATGTTGTAGTCAAGATACTTGCCAGATAACTGTTGGTGCTGTGCCTTCTTATTCAATGTGGTTAATTATTTGACTACTAATGCAGGGATTGAGTGAGCAGACTATAAAGGTCCTTCAGCTCATGCAAGCAGAAGGAATTGAACCAAACCTTATAATGCTGAATGTGTTGATTAATGCATTTGGGGTTTCTGGAAGGCATTTGGAGGCCCTATCTATTTATCAGTGTACAAAAGAAAGTGTAGGACCTCATATTTCTTCACTTAATTCTAAAATTACACTAATCTTCAAGTCAGTTTTTTTTTTCCCTGACGATGGTCTTGCTGTTTTGAAGGGAAATAGTCCTGATGTGGTTACCTATGGGACACTTATGAAGGCATTTATAAGGGCAATGAAATTTGACCCGGTGTGTTATACCTTTATTGTTACGCTTATAATCATCAATTTACTCAACATGATGAAGGAAAATGTCACTACCAAACTGTTTATACCCATTTTTGGCCAAAAATCAGAAAATTGATTGACGGGTTAAAAGGTAGCCTCGAGGATCGAGGCCCTAGCCTTGAAAGACCTTACGACCAGTTGCTCACGAATTAGGGCCGGTTCTTAAGAAATGATGGGCTTTCCATATAGGCCTAAATCAGTCAAAGGCCTAAGGCTTAAATCAGTCCATCAGGCCTGAGTATTTCGTCCAGGCCTAATCCAAATTCCTAGAAGTAACAAAGGCCTAAAAAATGGGCCCAAATCGGTAGAAGTCTTGGTTTTCTCACCAGGTTAGGGCTCAGAAGGCTTACATTGGGCAAAGGCCCATGATTTACCAACAAGTTCAGGCCCAATTGATGAAAGGCCCACTACTTTAAGAGCATTGTTAAAGCCTTTAATGAGCAATGAGGGGACCTTAAGCTGCTCACAAGTAGCTCAAAGGCCTTAAACTGCTCACAAGGAACTCAAAGGCCTTAAGCTGCTCACAAGCAGCTCCCAAGGAGCTCAAAGGCCTTAAGCTGCTCACAAGTAGCTCAACGGCCTTAAGCTGCTCACAAGCAGCTCAAAGGCCTAGAAGCTTCTCCCTAGCAAGCTGCTCAAGCAGCTCAACCAGGCCTGCGTTTTTTGGCCTTGGTGGGCCCAAATATCCGTTTTTTATAAACATCTATGCTCACAAGCAGCTTAAAGGCCTCAAACTGCTCACAAGCAGCTCAAAGGCCTAGAATGTTCTTGTTTGGCAAATCTAGGTAAGTTGCTTACAAGCAGCTCAAGGTCTGAACTGGTGGGACCCCATTCTTCAGCATGATGCAAGGCCAAGGACAAGTGGCGTACATGCAGCCCTTGGAGCTGTTGGTAACTAATTCATGCAGACCTAAGCAAGCTGCTCACAAGCAGCTCACCCAGATCTGGCTGAGCCTTTGTTTCTCATAAGGGTCAAGATTAGAGGATTTAAGGGCCCACAAAGGATGCAATGACCAATAAAATGGTGGGAAGGCCTGAAGAAGCCTTGGTCTTCAGCATTGGTGGGCCCAAAAGACGTCCAGTCAAGTAGTAGCTGCTCACAAGCAGCTCAAAGGCTTGGATGCTAAAGTTCCTTTTACTCTTTTTCAAAGTTTTATGCAGAAAAGAAAGATTTTTCAGGCCTTTGCCCTTTTCTTGGAGTAAAAGACACGTTTTGTTCAGAGAGCAGCCCCTCATTGGAGTATTTCGAAGCTGCTCAAGCTCAAGCCTCTGATAGAAGGCCATGTGGCAGCCATGCATTGGAGCATTTTGAAGCAGCTCAAGGCCTGTAGCTGCTATAAATCACAGTTCTGAAGGCCTTGGCCAAGGTCCACGACCATCAAAGCCCATGGCTTATCCAAATTTCATTTCATTTATCTTTTAACTATTTTTATCTTTCGGTCCCCGACCAAACAAGCCCACGGCTTATCGTTCAATTACCTTTACTTTCTAGAATAGTTTGTACTCAATCTAGCCAAGCCTAGATTTTATTTCATTTCCTTGTAATCAGACTTTGTTAAACCGTTAATGAAGTCCATTTATTTCTGTTTTAGGCCTTGCTCTACCTTTCTGTCCATTTGTCATACGATTAGGAAATTTTAAGTCCTTAGCCCGCAAAGGCAAACCACGAACCTCCTCATGGTCTCCACCTTTAGACCGTGCACTTTCGTTCGATTAGAAGTCAGATTAAGGCATCCAGGCCTTGATACGAATTTGGGCAGCAATCCTGCCCTGGCACGCCCGCATCAGGCCTAGAACTGCCCGCGACGCTGTTCCTAGGCCAATTGTTACTTTTTCGGAAACAATCACAAACTCATTGCAAGTTACATATACCACCTCTTCGGTATTTGTTCTATGTTTCTCAGAATTTCCTAGGGTTGTTTTCGATAATTGGAGGACGTTATTGCATTTGGGAGGGTGCAGTTCATGCAACTCTAACGATTGTAATGTCACATGGATTGTGGAGTTTTGTTGTCTTGTTCAAGTGTAATGGCCCCAATCGTGTGTCTAGGAGACAGTTCTTCTGATCCCCAAGTGATTGGACATCATGATTTGGTTTAATTATCTGCGTCTCAATTTTATGACCACATAAAATAGTAAAGGTACCTGTGTCTGACATGGTTACTCAGCTTATACTGGATTGTCCATTCAGCCAAATATTAAAGTATTGTTCTAAGTATAAACTATAGAACTGTACAGGGATGTATGTAGGGGTGCCAAATTGAACCCAGATCCATTAACAAATTCATACCCATTAATTAAAAAATAGACCCAACCCAACCCATTTATTAGTTGGGTAAAAATGGGTCTAAGCCCAACTAACCCATTATTAATTAGGGTAAAAATGGGTCTAAGCCCAACTAACTCATTATTAATTAGGTCTTAATTGGATATTAATTGGGTCAACTTAAATGACCCAATAGGTCATGCAAGTAACCCTCCAAAAAAATAAAGCTGAACGGTAGAATGGAGTCGTCCCCGACGGAATCCATGGCTTTCACGTAATGGCCCAGGAATGAAAAGATTCTCCCATGGGAAGGAGCTCTCTCTCTCTCTCTCTCTCTCTCTAGTGTTCATTCAATTCTTTTGTGTTAAATCACTCGCATCCAAATATATTTTGGACGATATTAAAAATCAATTGTGACTGGTAACAATTATTTTTGACCAGTCAAAATTGAAAACACATCTCATCCATTGATTGCGCGAATGAACTGGTGAAATTGCGCGTATTCACGGCTCTGCTATGAATTAAGTTTCTCTCGTGGTATTTAGTCCCGCATAGGATTTGGATTAAAAAGTTAAGTGACTTATTTTTTTGTTCTTATTCAAATTTTTTTTGCATTTTTTTTGTTTTGCATCAAATTTTTGTGACTTATTGATTCGTTTCAACGAGAGGAATCGGAAAAGTAAAAATATTTGATCGATACTTATATTTCCTTGAATAAAGATAAAAATAAGTCAATAAGACAAAAAAAATACTTATTCTTGTCTTTTTGAAAAAATTTATGAGTTTCGATCATAACTTTTTTGATTTTTCTCAACGAGTTAGTCACAAAAGTTGGCTTGTTCGTGGCTTGTTTTATTGTCCTTATTCAATTTTTTCGCATTTGATTGTTTTTCATTAATTTTTATGGATTATTGCTTCGACATGCCAGGAGGAATCTAAAAAGTAAAAAATTATGATCGAAACCTAAATTTTTTGAATGAAGATAAAAATAAGCCATTTTTTGTCTTTATTCAAAAAAATATGAATTTCGATCGTAATTTTTTACTTTCTAGATTCTTCTCGTCATGACAAAGCAATAATCCTTAAAAATTTGACAAAAAAGTAACAAATGCAAAAAATATTTGAAAGATAAAAAAAAAAAAAGCCACTTGGATACGTTGCGATTCGGTAATTAAGAGCGACCAATATGGTAATTAAGTGTATAGGGGTAATTTGGTCATTTTTGTAGTAGAGGGATAGTATGGTAATTTTAGTGTACATGGTATTTTAGTCCTTTAAATTTATAGGGATAATATGGTCATTTTAGTGTACATATGTATTTTAGTCATTCTAGTATATAGTATGTAATTTGGTTAATGGGTGGGTCGGGTTTGTTTTTAAATAGATGGGTTGGGTTGGATATGGGTAATTAGACTCATAATTAATAGGTCTAAATGGATCAATGACCCATTAAAGATCCAACCCACTTACAACTTACTCATTTTGACCTAAACCCGCCCATTTGACACCCCTATACGTATGTGACCAGACTCACCAGTAGTGCTGCATGGAGTTTCTTTTTTGAGGCAATTTTCTCTTTCCTAACCTGGTGAATGCTAAACTCCTGACATTTTCCCGTTGCTGTGAAAAAATGATAACGTCGTTGTAATGCATGTCTCTTTCTTTGTTTCCTTTCTTTCTTGCTTTTTTATTCTTATGTTTCAATACTTTCTTTGTTTCTTGTCCAAGACAAATTGGAACTACAATGAAACTTTCTAGCGTTGGATCAGATTAAAATTCATCACTTCCAAATCTCTTTCAGAGCATAGCAAGTCCTGGAAATCGCGGTTGCAATGTCAAAGTTCGGTGAAAGATGAGATAGTAACTGAACCAATTGCTTTTCTCTCCCTCTGAGCTGATCAAACTGTAAATTGAGTGTTCTGAGGATATCTGAGGTTCCTTTTTCTCTCGAGTTCCATGCATCTGTTTTGGGATAATAGTGTCTGGTTCAATGTGCATGCGGTAGATAAGGAACCCCGGTAGATGACAACTGATTTACCGATTTGGATAGTTGAAGCACAAAATTTCATTTAAGGTAAATTGGTGATACAATTTTAGTTGCCAGTTGCCACACCCTTGTGGACAACACATAGAAATCATGTCTATGCAATATGTTCTTTTATTATTCTGGAATATTCGATTAGACCTCAATTGCCCATGTGGGACATGATTTACTAAGGTGACTTCCACATGCCTCAATGACATGATCAGAGGTTTACTTATTGATAACACCAAATTAAATTACGTGTAGAAGGAAAACAACTGCCAAGTTCACATTAGTTTCAAGTAAAACAAAATAATTGAAATAAGAGGCAGTGGGCATTTTAAACATCCAAATGGCGGAATCTAACTTTCCAACAGCCCAACACTCAATCAGCTGCTATTACACCCAAAAAGGGTGCTTACACTACTCTGATTTTCTCAAGGAAACTGACCACAAACGTAGTGGGTCAGTTTATTCAATTATCCGCTAGTGCCCAATGGGGGCAGAAATCTACTCCTCGTTTTCTCGATATATAATCTGGGAGTTGGGGTGTGACACCCCGCTTTCCGGTGACCGGCGATACTGTAGGAAGCGTCCGGACGGAAGGGAATAAGTCATGGTTTATAAGAAAAGATCCATACTACTTGTTCAATGCCTTTTAAAGCCGTGAGGGCGGGTCAAAGCGCATAGGAACTTCACAGTTAAGCGTGTTCATCCTGGAGCAATCCAAGGATGGGTGACCTCACTGAGAAGTCTATGGGCTTTGGGCGTCCAAAGCGAACAATATTGTACAAGGATGGAGCGGGTCGTTACAAATAGTATCAGAGCACAACCCTGGTCTACATGGTGGGGACCACCTCTAGAATCTGGTACAAGCACACTGATTGTGTTGTACAGAACAAAGTGCCACACCATGGCCACCAGGGGAAGGTTGTTGGGCCTGTGCAACGAGGATGTTGCATCCCTAAGGGGGGTAGATTGTGACACCCTGCTTTCCGGTGGCCGGCAGTACTGCAGGAAGCGTCCGGACGGAAGGGGATAAGTCATGGTTTATAAGAAAAGATCCCTCCTACTTGTACAAGGCCTTTAAAAGCCGTAAGGGTGGGCCAAAGCGCATAGGAACTTCACAGTTAAGCGTGCTCATCCTGGAGTAATCCAAGAATGGGTGACCTCACTAGGAAGTCTATGGATTTTGGGCGTCCAAAGCGGACAATATTGTATAAAGATGGAGCGGGTCATTAAATGGGATTCCTGGGGAGGAGCAAAAAATAAGAAGTGAAGGCAGAAGAACAGTATGCAGATTATAGATTCAGAGAGTACATGTGAGAAAATTTTGAATAGGAAGAATCAAAATATCCATCAGTGAAGATTTGATGGGTATTATTACCGTCTTTTTCCTTTCCTAACATTTTCATGCTAGTCCTCATCTTTGGACTTTCTTGTACACCTTTAACCCTCGACTTAGCTCCAAATGTCATCCAACGGACTCGTGAATCTTGAAATGAGAAATCGAGTATCAACCTCCAAGTAATACACTAGCAGACGTAATGAGCCTAAATTAAGGAGCATAAATAGGCGTATTTACCTACTCCCACATTTTCTCGGGTTTCAAATTACACACAAGAAAACTCATAGAATACTATTTCGTAAACAAGCACTATATCGCGACTGAAGTTAAAATTCACAACATACTACGAGCATTAAAGTATAGCCAATTCGAAAAAATTGATTTGGTCCGGTTCGCCACCTTCTAATTCGGATAGACTGGACCACATTTATACATGTTTCATCATAAATTTATATCTATATACCAGTGTTCTAAATGGCGCTCGGTGCTAGTCGGTCGGCAACCCGCCGCCAAGCGCCTAGCATTTTGGCCTTTTTTTTTTAATTTTTGAAAATGCATTTTGTGGTATTTATATATACTAAAAGGGCCTTTGGTGTAATTTTACCAATATATGTATATACTACTATTACATTTCCTGTTAAGATTGTCGTCCTAGTTCCACTCCAAACCTTAGTAGCAGGATTTGTGTGAATTGGCCTCGCTCCCAACATAGGAGCGCGAATTTGCACTCCGAAGTCAGATTTTGTGATTGGAGCGTGATCCCGTCGACAGAGGAGCGCAATCCCTACTGACCTCAGAGCGTCTAGTTCTCTGGTTTCAAAAAAAAAAGAAAGGAAGACGAAGAGAGAGAAGAAGAAGGAGAAGGAGAAGAAGAAGATGAGGAGGAGGAAGACGGAGAGAGAGAGAGAGGGGGGGTTGTTACTGAATGCCGAGGGGGGTACTGACCGTCGAAGTCAAAGACGATGAAGAATCGCAGTAGCTGCTGCTCAGATCTGATTTATCTACTGAGTTAGGTTTTACTCAGACTTTTTTGCTTTGGGCCATTTGTGGGCTTGAGCCAACATTTTTATCATATAGCCCACTTGTCCAAAGCTTGTACATTTTTCAACTAATGGATTATAAAGACATTTCTTTAACTAATGGGCCATCAAAACACATGCTTACTCCCTATTATTTTTTATATTTGGGCTCGAAATAAATAAAATCTACATAAGTGGCGATATTTTAAAAGCTAATTGCATTTAATTCAATAAATAATAAATATATATTATTTTTATATTTACGCTTCTAACCTTAGGAGCTTCCACATATCCGCGCTTCCGCACCCATTCCCGCTTTCGCTTCATGCAACAAAGCTCCAAACAAAAACCAGATCACACCGATCATTGTCGCCAGAGAAAGAGCGGCGAGTCGACGACAATTGGAGATGATGATCGGAGACAATGATTGGCAACATTAAGTTGCCTAGCGGCTTTCACCCATCGACAAAACAAGGTATGCCTCTTACCTCTTCTTCTCCTCCCTCGTCGTCTTCTTCTTCTTCGCCTCGCCGCCAAGCCCCGCCATTTAGAACACTGTTATATACATACTAGTAAAAGTTTAAACTTAGCTTAGGGTTAGTACTTGGAGTTCTGACTATTCTTTTAAGTTTTAATGCTTAAAACTTATCTAAGGTTAGGCGCCTCATCTGCAGCTGGTTGTAGCATTCAGTTTGCATTGTGTTGGTTGTTGCTTTATACTAGATGCTCGATGCTGAAATTTGAAATGCTATAATTAGTCGTTAAAAGGAGACTTATAAATATGGGGAATCAGCCCGAGCCATAAGGCGCCTGAGAGTTTGTATCTCCCCTGAGAGAAACCACCAATATGATCAGATGACGCCTAAATCCCAGAACTAAACCCAGAATCAGGCAAGGTGCTAACTGTAGACTTCGAAACCTGGGCGTGGGCCTGAGAAAGCACCAGACCACGACCATGGCCACTGCGTCCATCTCTGCACCCACGAGAAGGCTTGCCATGTAGCTTCCAACAAAAATACCTGGTGTTGTGGCAATAATCACATCGGAGTGACACATAATCAGGAGGCCCGCTACTAGTACGGGACTTGCCACCCTAAAGAATAGGCCCACTACCAGGACTAAAAAAGAACCAGAAAGACCCTAAGGAGTAACAACCAGGGTAGAACGATCAAAAATAGGAGGGTGCAACATAGCACCCCTCATACTCTCCTCCTGCTGAACAATAGAATAGGCCTCTCCCAAGGATAGAAACGGAACACGACCCAACACCTGCACTCTAATTAGATCAAACTCCAGATCAAGACCAGCAAGAAAGTCATAAACATGCTCTTTCTCCATTATTTTTAGCCAATTAGCAGCATCCACAACACAAACAGCCTGAAACCCCTGATAATAATCAAATTTCTACCATGTTCTACTCAAGTCAGCAAAGTACATAGCGATGGAGCGATGATTTTGTTCCAATGTACGGAGTTGGATGCTTTAACATGGTATCAAAGTTAGGATTTTGAAGAATTTGTTCCCCTTGTTTGTACCATAAGTGCACCTTTATTTATTGTGATACAAGTGTTATGGATCCTTTGTCCCACATCGGTTAATTATTTCCTCCAAAATTAGTATATGAGCTTGGTCAAACTCTCTACTCTTTGCCGATTAGTTTGGAGTTAGATGCTTTAACCGTTATTGCTAATTATAAAAATTGTAGTTGCTTTCCACAAACCTGTGTAATGTGTGGTGTTTGGATTTGATCAATAGGGTCGGGCTTGGCTCTTGGTTCCCCTCTGCTAACTTTGGTTGACCTCCTTCTATGCAACAGGTTACTAAGGTTGGTGGCAGCTTAGTGACCCTTTGACGATCAAGTTAGACTCAGGAAGGAGGAGGTAGGTTCGAGTTAGGATGAAACGGCGTACCTCTTTAGGTTTACTTCCCTTTCCTTGTATAGGTCTCGCTTGACTTGCTCATCAAGTAAGCATGTGGAGGGTACGCTCCGGTAACCGCCTCAAGTGATATCACATATGACAAATTGGGTAAGGCAGTTACGAAGCACATGGCCAGAGCTGGCCGCAATGATAACCCACATGTTGTAACTGCCTCGTCCTGTGCTATGTTGACACACATGGCTAAGAGGTTAGGTGCACATGGACAAAGCGGCCCTGTTGAATAACAAAATCCAAGCCGGTTGTCCCTGAACGGCTTTGTAGGGACACCAAGATATGTGCACTCAAGGAGTCTTGAACATGCTGCTGAGCAATACTACCGGCGAAGTGAAGTGACCATGAGCTGGAAGGCCTATCCTGGCAGAGCATCATGGTCACGCTTGAGGAGTATGGCTCGGGCATGGTCCAAACCATATAATTTGGGCCACTACATAATGAAACCACTTCAATAAAAGTGGCTTGTATTTTGGCCAAATTGGACCAAAGTACCCCTGGATTTTAACATTAGAGTCCTCAATTCTTTTTTCCTGCAGGTATGTGCTTGGGGGCAATTCCGTCATTTCATGGCATTTGCATTGATAATCATTTTGGCTCTCTAGACTTTTGCCATTTTCTGTCCTATTTAGTAGTGTTATTTGGTTTTGTTTTGTCTTCTTGCTCAAGCGTTGTTTGGGGAAATCATGGGTCTGCAGCGTTTATTCCTTTCCACTTTCCAATACAAAGTCAATAGTAGAAGTACAAAAGTAAGTGTAATGTTTTCTCTCTCTTTCTACTTCCTCTGAGAGCACATAAGTGAGTGAGAGTGAGACAGAGACAGAAACTCCAACATCCTCCGAGCTACAAAATCATGGAAGGCACAGATGAAGCATCGTCACGGATGATCGACGAGATCTTCTCCAACGACGGTGATGAATCCCAGCATCATAGGCCGATCACTCGCGGCTACCAACTCAAAGTCGAGGCGTATATGTCCCTCTACACAAGCCGCACGAAGGTCGCTTGCCTCTTATTCATTGCCGACCGCTGCGGCTTCGTTTCGATGCAGCTGGAGGCATTGTGGATGGCCTATGACGCAGCCAAGAAGGGCGAGGACACATAGTTGTTTCATCGTGTAGAAAATTGACGGTCGGTTGGGCTCCTGTTAAAATTGGAAAAAGGCTTTCTCTTTCTCCTTTCTAATGATTCTTCCTCTCTCAATCTGTGTTTGACAAATGAAGAGGGAGAAGGATAGATAAATCACCCGAGAGAGAGCGATGAATGGATTAGAGAGAGAGACGGTGGTGGTAGTGGTGGTGGTGGTGGCCGGAGATGGTGATGGAGGGGAAAGAGATAGGTTGGAGAAATCTAAGGAGGAAGAGGAGAAGGAAGCCCTAAGGGGTGGGTGTGGTTCCATACTTCTCCCTTCACTCCGAAATACTCCCTCCGTTTCAATTTGTGAGACCCTTTTGGGGAATCCAACTATTTAAGAAAGCCTCATCATTGCATTGACAAATTTTCTAGTTTCCAATTTTGCCCTCAAGTAGATTTCAATTACTGTATGTTGTGCTGGATTTTAAATTGCCTTTGCAATTTCCACTAAGAGTCACATTGCCCAAGGAAAAGTCAATTTGGTTCTAGTATTATGGACGCCAATTTTGCCTTTTCAAAATTGTCCTTTCATATCATTATTTAATGAGTATTTACATTTGGAGAAGAAAGGGCAAAATAGGAAAGTTCTAGCTTTTTGGTGTTGACTTTTCAAATGGGACACTCGTTTTGGAACGTCCAAAAAAGGAAAGATGGAGCCTCAAATTGGAATGGGGGGAGTACAAGGGAAGAACAGAGAAGAAGGTTGACTAGGCAATGGTTAAGACGCACAGATACGGATACTACGATATGATATTGATATACAGATATGTGATTTTTTCAAAAAGTAGGATACAATACGTTTGGGGATACGTTGAATGTAAAAGTAAATAAAAAATATATTATGAGAGAGATGACAGTGAAGAAAGAGAGACGAGATACTTACATATATGTGCATAGTTATATATACACAGTTATCTACTCCCTCCGTCCCTTTTTTTGTGTCTAGTATTTCATTTTGGGCTATCCCTTAATAAGTGTCTATTTTGTAAAGTTAGAGCGGTAAAAGTTGGTGCATTGTCTATTTTGTCCCTAAAAGTAGGTTTTATTTTGAAAAGTTAGTAAATAAAAGTGTAATGATGATGGGTAAGTAGGGAAAGTGGAGAAAAAAGTTGATGTAAAATGTATAATGATGATGTCTTTTTAATAAGTTGGAGTTACAAAGCAGGACACTTAAAAAGGGACGGAGGGAGTATATAGTTACTCGTTCCATCCCAAAAAGGATTACAATTTTTGAAACTCGTGTCATTTTTCATCGCTTATATCTTTCAATCTATAACATTTTCATGAGTTTGAAAATTTTGTATAATAAAACAAATCAAGAACTATCAAATAAGATTCAGATTGCATATTTTTTGAGATCCATATTGAAATATATAAGAAATTGAAATTGGCACGGATATCAAAAATTGACATCCAATTTGGGACAGAGGAAGTAATATATACACACTTATATATACATATATACAGAGAGAGAGAGAGAGAGAGAGGAGATACTTATAGGTGAGAGGTGATTGATCGTCTTTTGCCTTTCTCCCTTTCTGCGCTTTCTAATTTTTGATATCGGTGGGGAAAATGGATGGATAGCCCTAATTATAGTTTTAACCTATATATTTTAAGAAATAACATATTGACACCCATGCGTATCCAAAACGTATTGAGATACCAAAAATTAATTATAAAATCACGATACTTTGAAAAACGTATCGGACATGTAGCCGGAGCATAACTGAGCGTATGCATATTCGATACGTCATATGCGTACGATATGTGATCCAGAGGCCGAAATAGCGTATCCGTGCTTCATAGGGTAATGGACACTCTTTCTTTTTCTTTCACTTCTTTTTTGGTTTCTGTTGAAAGGAGTAGAGTTATTTTGGAGGTTTAGTTGTGGTTGGTTTGTTTTATGTTTGTTTATATTCTTTGCATAATGCTTTGATTGAATTAGGGGATTAACTTTGTTTTAAGTATTTGGTTTTGGCAAATTTTTAAAAAATAGCCCCTCCAATAGGGGCCTGGGGTAAACTATTATGCTAAATTTTTATTTGGTTAATATGTAAGTTTTAGGTGCTATTGAAAAATGAGTATGAGGTGTGTTTGGTTGGTTGGAAAATACACTTTTGTCGGATGTTAAAGTTGTTGTTCACACTTTTGTACATGGATTTGCATAGTTAGGTGAGATATGTTATTGGTACTGATATACTAGTACATACCTCGCGTACAAACCAGTTTCGAGCCCGTTTTGGGTCCCAAAAATATGACCCAAGCCGCTCATCTTGTTTGAAGTATTTTATTCAAGGTCCCTGTAAAAAATAAGCTAAATTGGATATCGGTAGAGGCGTTTATGATGCATCCAATTTTGTCCCAAAATTCAGGCTAGAATTCTGAAGCAAAGTTGGATGTATCACAAACACTCGTAAAGATATCTGGTTTAGCTGATTTTTTGCATGGATCCTAAATAAAGTATTTTAAACAAAATGAGCGGATCGGATTATTTTTTTGGGACCCAAAACTGATTTGTACATGATGGTACAGATTTACCTTTATCATTTTTGTGTGCATACTAATGCTCTAAACTATCAATGAAGGAAATATAGTAATGTGCACATAAATTAATTTTGGTCTCTAGGTATGCCCTCTCTGATGCCATTTGGCTTTGATTTGGGGGCATGGTTCCGCAGCAAAACAGGTATAAGGAGGCCATTGTTTCAGTGGTATTTTGTGAGCAACCACTTTGTGCATATTGCCAAAGGTTAGGTCTGTCTTCAATTCTTCTCCGCCCATACCTCTAATGATTGGGGACTAAATGGGTTCTGCTGTGTTCGTTTTTTGTTAGGTGAGCTTGCTTAGTTATCATTTGGTGGCCTTTAATTTTGCAATCTGCTTGTTGCTTTTGTGTAAATGGTTGGACCTATGTTGGTTTTCTAATCAGAGTTGTCATGTTCTATGCCCTTGGTTATCTTTTTGGGCAAATTGAGTAGGACATACTATAAGGATTTTTGCTATAAAAAGGACATAAATATTTTTCCGTAAAGTCTAAAAGACATTCTGCCCAAGATTTACAAAAAAACCCCTCCCAAGGTTGACTGGCGTTGACCGGCGTTGACCAATGGTGACTAGCGTTGAAAGTGCATAAAACCCTAGGATATCCTATGAAAGTGCCTAAACTGCTAAAATCCTATAATAGCAAAGTGCACCTTGAAACCCTATAAAAGTGTCTAAAACCTTAAGGTACCCTACGAAAATGCAACAAGATCGAAAAACAAGAAAAAAAAAAAAGACATTTTGTGTTAGCCAAACAAGGCCCTTGTCATATTTAAGACAATTTAAATGGAAAAAATATTTTTTGTATTAGCCAAATAAAGCCCTTGTCTCATTAATGGCAATTTTGTTTATTCACATACTCTAAACTCTAAAATATTTTTATTAATGGACTCTACATATTGTAGGGGGATGAAAACAATTGATGCTTCGGATCAACTGGATTGCAACGGCTTATACGTGCCTCTTCACCGGAACCCTAGCTCGACGTCTGAACCCTAATCTGCAAAATAGACAGGGGGGTGAGTGCACATTTGCCTCTCGTGGCAAAGGCCCTCCGATGCCTTTGTTAGTATCACGTACTAGAAAACTCAACCCTAATTATCAGTAGGAAAGCAATAATAATGCAGTGTATTGCGTACCTTTTTCCTCTAGGTTCACCTCATATTTGTAGACTTTCGTATGCTTATTGCTCAAGCATCCCTGTTTCCATAGGACTCCCAACTCGTATAGGAAACCAAGGATATCAAGGATTCTCGTTTCCTTTATCAGTTTAATGGAAAAGAGTCCTTTTTAGGATTCTTTTCCTTTACTGGCCGAACATCTCATTCTCATTGGGTATCTTCCTCAGATCCTATATTTTGGGGATCTTATTCCTTAACGGAATATCAACATTCTGGATTCTTCCAGAATGTTCCCTATGTTACAACAATTAATTTGGGGTTCTTTCCTTGTTCGGCCATCTCGTTGCCGAACAGACTGCCTGGACCAATGACTTCACATGTGATTTGGTCCAAGCGTAATGAGAATGTTTCTATATGCCAAACAGCTTAGTTTCACACCACTGACTTCACTTTGTCATTGGCCTTTTACTAGCCGAACAGACTGCATAGATCAATGACTTCCCATATCATTGATACGTATCCCTGTTCACAATACTGCCCGGCGATAAGTACCGTTTGTGTTCATCACATGTTCCCAAACATCACGTGTTCGGTAATCTAAATGTATCTGCTCGGGAATACTTCCCTACAATTGCTCCCCAGCTTCATGTATTTACCACTGTTCGGGGGCAATATATGATGCTTAGAAACAGAATTTTTTACTACGACCAGATTCTTCTGATCCCGTGCAGTCACAATTTCAATATCTCATTGATGCCTTTTGGCGCCTCCATCATTATACCATTTCGAGGCAATGACTCCACGTGGCGCATATCGTACGCTTTTACATTAAATGTGAACTGACGTTTTATCTTAACGACGTCAATACGTCGTTAGCTTGATCCCTTTATCCCGTTACTTAAAAGGTAACGATGTGAGACGAGACGTTTCGTCTCCATCTCTGGCATCTAAACCCCAGAATGGGCTCATTTCGGATTTCCCCACCCAAAACTCCAAAACTTCTTCTCTCTCTAAGCTTTTTGCCATTGCCGTCGTCTACAAACTCAATTGCATTCCAGGGAATCGTCACAATATTCTTGTAAGATCCTCGTTCTTACTTCATTTCTTCTGTTTAGGTTCTTATCTGAGATCTCCATTCTCGATTTCGTGAGTCATTTTTCTAGGGTTTCAGTTGCACCCTTTTTCAGTCTTCCTTCTTTCCTGAGTATACCCATGGCTGACGATGGTGAGAATCCCTTGAGACCCAGTAAATTTAGGAAATTATGCGAAACCCCTACTGCCATGGCGGCATTTAGGAGGGAATATAACGTTCCAGAGAACGTTGGTCTCGAACTCGCCCCCTTGGGCGCAGATAGAGACGGAGGTTCCTGGGATCGAATGTGTATCCCCATTGTTGCTATCGTCGAAGGCGGAGTTCGATTTCCCCTTCACCCATTACTTCGCCAGATCCTAAACTGGTATCGTCTTACCCCCATGCAAGTATCAACAAATGTCTTTAGGTTGATAATGGGTGTAGTAGCTTTGAATAGGATTCTGGGGACCCAGTTAGGAATTTGGGATATTCAGTGGTGGTACAGCATTGTACTAAACCCTGATTACAACACCTATTACTTCAAAGTTAGAAGGGCCGACAAGCGTCTCGTGCTAAACCTGCCAGACTCTGCTCGGGATCATGAAATCGATTTCCTTTACGTCACTGGAGCCTTTGAGCCACTAGGAGAGGATGGTCAGGTGGTGGGTCTCCACTGCCCCCATATATGGGGATACCCACGTATGCTTCTTATTTTTCATCTTTGCCATTTGTTTGTTTGCTGCTTTCTCGTAGCTTTCTATTGTGTCTAATTTTTGATTTTAATAACTCCGATTGTGCAGCTGAAAACGTCAACAAACGTCCAAGATGAGAGCCTAGCTACGTCCGAACAGAGGACATCAACAAAATCCTTAAATATAAAGGCGAACCTGGTACTCCCACAGCTGGTCGGGGTCGTAACGCTGAGGTGCTGCTAGGATACGACCCGTCGTACAGGGGAGTTATAGACAGGAGGCTCGCCCATCCAAGCACCAGTACTGCTTCCACCTCCACTGCTCCCCAACCACGCAACTCAAGGCTACAAGCTGGTGTCACTGTTGCCGGTCAGTCAGACGAGATTGCTATTCCTGACGGTGTACCTCAAACACGTGTGGTACTCAGAAGATCTAGTCGTAGGCAAGTCATTACCGAACAACATCCTGTTCCTCTCCAAATTACCAGTCAGTCATCCTCATCCGGATACTCTCGATCTCCTCCAACCCCAGCTACGATGACACGCCAACCCATCAACCTCAGCTCTTTACTCACTGTCTCCTCACGGGGGGCGAGGTGCTACCAATAAGGGTAGCATCAATTGGCGCCCCTCCCCCACGTTCACGTCGCAATAGGGGGGATCTGCAAGATCATCATCTTCTCCTCGGGAAGATAATCCTGTTGAGACTGCCGATGCTCATCGGGACAAACGTCCCAGGAGCGAAGAAACTGGGGACGCTCTTAACCAAACCACTTCTGCAGTCCAACAACCCCCTTCTTCGAGTACTCCAATGCTTCCTGAAAGCTGGACTCCCAATCTCATTAGGGGTGATCGGCCTGTTCACACAGGGGATAGTGCTAGCTCTTCGGAGACAGCACTCGCCCTTGCCCAAGGTCTACTTCTTCCTGTAGACATGCAGAAAGAATCCGAAGCTACACCTGATCGGCTTGTCTCCACTGGTCTCGTCAGTGGTATCAAGGTAATGTGACTTAATCTTTTCATATAAGTCTTTGTGTGTATTTCATATACCACTTGATATTCCCAATACTTACTGTTCGGTATTTTGTCAGTTCATTCAAAAGATGGTCACATTGGGCCAAAAGTTTGAAGATGCTGATAATGAGAGGATCACATTGCTGAACAACAATACCAGACTGCTTCGTACGAGTACTAGACTTGAAAGGGAAAGGGACAAAGCCAAAGCAGACTTCGTCGAGGCCAAAGATAAGCTTGGAGCTGCTGAGGAGAGCCTCAACCATGCTTTGGTTGAGATTGAGCAGACCAAAAAGGCTGCTTTTGAAGATGGTTATCAAAAGGGGTTCGACGCTACAACGGCTAGTTACGTGGAGCAGATGCCGATCATCCAGGATGAAATTTGGGCTGCTTGTTGGGAAGCATGCCTCACAAAGGTAGGAGTTGCAGAAGATTCTCCCCTATGGGTTGAGAACGATCTACCGAGTCGCCGAGTTACAGCTCCAACTGATGATGTTGATCAACAGATTGACGATTTTGAAGATGTTGATGAAGAAATACAGGTTGAATCTCAAAATGATGTTGAGCAGTCATCTGTTCGTGAAGTAACCAATGAAACTGTTGTCCCAGAAGAGACTGCAACTGCTGCTAGTAATCCTAACGTCCAACCAGAAGTTCAGAACCTAGATTGACAAGTAAATAAGTATTTGTGTTTCTCAAACAATATGGCTGGTTCTGCGTGACCATGGTATTTTAACCCTGCGTGGTATCAGCACAGTTAATACTTTTTCTAAAACAGGTATTCGGCCCCTTGTGGCATTTGCTCGGCTTTCTTTAAGTTGCATCTGTTCGGATATAATTTTAATCTCTAGTATCTCGTACTTTTTATTATCTTATGTTTATGCAATTTTCACATACTTAAAAGCCAGAACAAACATACAATTTGTTTCTTAAGTCTTTCGTACTCAAGAGCAAAACATATAATTTGTTTCCTTAGTCTCACATACATAGGAGCAAACTTAAAATTATGTAACAGAATCTGTTAAGTTCCACGTACTCAACTCTTTTTGCTAATAAACTTTTTAAGTATCACGTACTTTAATAAACTTTTTAAGTATCACGTACTTTAAAAAGGATGTAGAAGTGTTAAGTTTCGCGTATTTAAATGTTTAAGTTTCACGTACTTTAAACAAGGCATACAAATAATTTAAGTTTCTCGTACTTAAATTTCTATACAAGTGTTTCGTACTTGTATTCGTTAAGTATCACGTACTTAAACTAAATGTAGCTTACGTTTAAGTCAAGTCAATATAGTTTCTCAAGTATCACGTACTTAAAATACCATATAAGTATCTCGTACTTTGAACATCCATACAAGTATTTCGTACTTGTATTTTAAAAACATACAAGTGATTTCATACTTGCAGTCGTTTAAGTGTCACGTACTTTCAAAAAGTACACAAGTGTTTCGTACTTGGTTTTAAGTTTCACATACTTTAAGATGTACAAAACTTTTAAGTTTCACATACTTAAAAGGTATACCCTGCTCTCTAATACGAATAAGGGAGACTAAACTCGTAGTTCGTATTAAAATACCACAACAGTTATACTAAAGAAGTGATTTTATTCATAATCTGCAAAACGCAAGAGGGCGTTTATTCGTACCCCAAAAAATAATCAAAAATAGAACAAAGGAATTATATTCGTAATTCCCTCACAATCACGTAGTGCAAATCTAAAACAGATTTTAATACTTCTAAACAAAGAACTTTCGTAAATTATGAACATTCCAAGGCCTTGGAATTGGATCACCATCCAGATCTGCCAATCTATAGGCTCATATGCCCACAATCTCAGTTACTCTATACGGGCCTTCCCAGTTGGCCCCCAGCTTACCTTCGTTGGCCACCTTGGTGTTGCCGAGCACTTTTCGTAGCACAAGATCCCCAACACCAAATTCCCTAGGATGAACATGTTTGTTGTAGCTTTTCATCAGCTGTTCTTGGTAAGAAGCAAGATGTACCAAGGCCTTTTCTCTCTTCTCCTCGGCAAGATCAAGCTCGATTTCAAGGGCCCTGTCATTGCCTCCACTTTCAACCAAAGCTGTTCTGTTGGTCGGCAGACCCACTTCCAGAGGTATGACAGCGTCTGTTCCAAATGCCAACGAATAGGGGGTCTCTCCCGTAGACCTCCTAGGCGTTGTTCGGTGAGCCCATAAAACCAATGGCAACTCATCAGGCCACTTCCCCTTGGCTTTGTCCAGCCTTTTCTTGATCCCATCAAGGATAGTTTTGTTAGAAGCCTCTGCTTGCCCATTACTCTGAGGGTAGGCCGGAGTGGAGTAATAGTTTCGTATTTCATACTGGGCACAAAAAGTTTTGAATTTCTTCTGAAATTGGGATCCATTGTCTGTAATCAATGAATAAGGGACCCCAAAGCGAGTGATGATGCTTTTCCACACGAACCTTTCTATCATAGGTTCAGTGATTTTGGCCAATGGTTCTGCCTCAATCCACTTCGTAAAATAATCAGTTGCTACAAGCAGGAATTTTCGATTCCCAGTTGCTTTGTGTAATGGACCCACGATATCCATTCCCCATTGGGCAAACGGCCAGGGACTTGTCAAAGGCACCAGATCCTCGGCAGGTGTTCGAATCATTGGTGAGAATTTTTGACACTTCTCACAAATCTTTACATAAACCTTTGCATCTTCTTGCATGTGTGGCCACCAGTAGCCTTGAGTAATTGCTCGGTGGGCAATGGATCTCCCTCCAGCATGGCTCCCACATGTTCCCTCGTGGATCTCATGAAGGAACTTCTGTACCATCTCAAGATGTACGCATAGCAAATAGGGACCCGTAAAGGATTTCCTGTACAACTTACCCTCTGGGGACAGCCAAAACCTAGCAAATTTGACTCTTATCTTGTGTGCCTCCTTTTTATCAGAAGGGAGTATCTCGTCTCGTAAGAACTCCATTATTGGGTCCATCCAACTTGGTCCTTGGTTCACGTCCAAGACCAAGTCTACATTCCTCCCAATGCTCGGCTCATTTAGGTATTCTACTGCCACCCTTCTTTTAAACTCTGTTGGTACTGCTGCAGCCAACCAGGCTAAAGAATCTGCATGAGCATTCTGTCCAGAACTTATTTGCTCAATATATACCCTCTCGAAGGTATCAAGCAAGTCTTTGGCTGCCTGCACATAGGCCACCATTTTTTCATTCCAAGTTTCGTACTCGCCGGACAGCTGATTCACAACAAGCTGGGAATCACAATACACCCTGACCCGTTCTGCTTTAAGGGTCTTCGCACTTCTCAATCCTGCCAAGAGTGCTTCATATTCAGCCACATTATTCGATGCACTGAATCCAAGCCGAACAGAGAGTTCAATCAGAACTCCTTGAGGAGGAAAAAGGACAACTCTAATTCCAGAACCAGTATTACATGCTGATCCATCAACGAATAGCTTCCATTCTTTGGGATCCTGTTCGGCTACGGGTTGATCCTTCAAGGATGATGTTTTAGCCGCCTGTTCCTTTCTCGTAGGAGGCAAGGGAGCAACAGTGGGGGAAAACTCTGCCACAAAATCAGCAACACTTGGCCTTTAATTGCTGTGCGTGGCTGATATTCGAGATCGTACTGGCTTAGCTCCACGGACCATGTCGAGATCCTTCCCGAGAAGTCTGCCTTTCGAAGCAGTGATTTTAACGGATACTCAGTATAAACCACAACCTTATGGCTTTGGAAGTAGTGTGGCAATTTCCTTGTGGCTGTCCTAAGTGCCAGGACAAGTTTTTCTAAAGGCATATATCTCGTCTCTGCATTTAACAATGTCTTGCTAACATAATAAATAGGGATTTGTTCGATCCCCATATCCCTTAACAGGACTGCACTTACTGCATGCTCAGAAACAGCTAAGTACAGAATTAAAGACTCACCTGGCTGTGGAGTTGACAACAGTGGGGGTTCTGCCAGGTACTTTTTCAGGTCCTGGAAAGCTTGCTCACATTCTGCTCCCCATTCAAATCCCTCCCTCTTTTTTAACAATTGAAAGAAGGGTCTGCACTTGTCACTAGACCTGCTGATGAATCTGTTAAGTGCTGCTGCCATTCTAGTCAGCCTCTAGACTTCCTTGGTAGTTTTTGGACTCTGTAATCTCTGCAAGGCATCAATCTGCTCGGGATTTGCCTCTATCCCCCTCATGGTTACCAAATGGCCCAGGAACTTTCCTGAACCAACTCCAAACGCACACTTCGAGGCGTTGAGTTTTAATTTGTATTTCCTCAAGATTTCGAAGACCTCTTTTAAATCAGTAATATGCCCTCCTTTTTCTCGACTCTTTACCACCATATCATCTATGTAAACTTTCAAAGTTTTTCCAATGAGCTTCTTGAACATAATGGTCGCAAGTCTTTGGTATGTGGCCCCAGCATTCTTCAGCCCAAACGGCATGACACTGTAGCAGTATAATCCTCGAGGTGTGATGAAAGAAGTCTTCTCTTGATCAGGTTCAAATATAGCAATCTGATGATATCCTCGATATGCATCGAGAAAACTCATTCGCTCGTAGCCAGAGGTTGCATCAACCAATTGGTCAATCCTAGGCAAAGGAAAACTATCCTTAGGGCACGCTTTGTTTAAGTCTGTGAAGTCCACACAGACACGCCACTTCCCATTCTTCTTCTTTACCACAACAGTGTTGGATAACCATTCGGGGTAATAGACTTCTCGTATTGCTTTGGCTTCCAACAAACGATCGACCTCCTCAATCACTGCATCTACATGCTGCACAGCTGCCCTTCGTTTCTTCTGAATGATCGGCTTGTGCTGAGGGTCAATGTTTAAATGGTGACAGATCACGTCTGCATCCACCCCAGGCATCTCCTCAGGTACCCATGCAAAAACATCAATATACTCTTTTAGGAACTTTACCGATTCGGCCTTTTCATCTGCTGGCAGTGATTCCCTAATTAAAAAATATCTTTCAGGATCAGTCTCGTTGATCTGAATCTTTTCCAGGCCTTCAACCACTTTTTCAGCCGGGCTTCTTCCAACATCTTCGATGGTTGGTTGATATAGTACTTCTAGTGTATGAACATGGTGGACCTTCGGGGCTGTTTTGATGATGGAAATCAAACATTGTTGTGCCACCTTCTGGTTGCCTTTAAGGACTTCAATCCCATTTGATCCTGGAAATTTCACCATCTGATGATAAGTCGAGGAGACTGCTCTCATCTTGTGCAACCATGTCCTCCCTATAATTGCATTATAGGATGAAGGGACATCGACCACTAAAAAGTCCGTTCTCAACACCACTGATCCGGCCCGAACGGGTAACGTCACCTTTCCAAGGGGCCAGACTGCTCCTGCACCGAACCCAATAAGAGGCGTTGTAGACTGTTCTAAGTCTGATTGGGCCAGCCCCATCTTTTTGAATGCATCATAGTACAATACCTCTGTACAACTCCCCTAGTCCACTAGAATTCTTTCGATGTCGTATTCCCCAACTCGTAGGGTTACGACCAATGCATCATTGTGGGGTATTTGGACCTCCCCCAAATCATCATCACTGAACGCCATGCTTTCTTTGCATACATCAGTCTCTCGCCCCCTTTTGTTTTCCAATCGCATCACGTGCTGATCATGCTTAACTTGCCTTTGTAGTAGCCTAACCTCACTTCTCGTGTAAGGTGTGGCCAATCCATGTATCATATAGATAACGCCTTTAGGATTTTGTTCGTAACCCAGCTCCATAGCCTTCCCTTTCTCTTTAGGGTCCTCCTGGATAAATTCCTTAAGATAGCCCCGAGAGACTAAATCATCAAGGTGCCTCTTGTATGTCTCACAGTCCTCAGTCATATGGCCCCAATCCTTATGATAACTGCAGTGCTGATTCATAGCACGTTTTGCATCTTTGTCTCCTCCTAGACTCGGGGGCCATTTGAAATATGGCTGATTCTTTATTCGATAAAGAATCCTGTAAATTGGCTCCTTCCAAACTGTAGTGATAGAAAAGAAGGATTTAGGGTCTGGAGCTTGCTTGTCTTTGTATGACTCTTTCTTAGCCTGCCCGTACTCCTTTCTATCTCTGTAAGTCTTGGGTTCTGGCTTATCCACCTTTTTAGCAGGTGCCTTTGGCTGTTCAGCAACCATTCTGCCGTCCTCACGGAGTATGTCATCCTCCATTCTGGCGTGTTGTTCTATCCGTTCCATCAATTTAGCCAGGGTGGCTACCGGATGTTTATTCAATGAACGACGCAGCTCTCCCCGAACAGGTAAACCAGTTTTGAAGGTAGCAATTGCATACTCCTCACTGCAACTTTCAATCTTGTTGAAAGTCTCCCAGTACTTCTTTGCATAATCCCTGATCTGTTCGTTCTCCTCCTGCTTCATGGTGGAAAGACTTTCAAAAGTTTTCGGGGCTTTTCTGCTTGTCAAGAACCGAGCAGTGAATTCCTCTACCAACTGCCTCCATCCTCGTATGGATCGTGGGGCCAGTTTATGAAACCAGGACAAAGCCACTTTGCCAAGACTGGAGGGAAACATCTTGCACAAGATGGAATCATCCCCCTCATGCATAAACATGGCCTGTTGATAATGCTGTATGTGAGCCACGGGATCCTTATTTGTCTCGTAAAGTACGAACGCTCTGTGCTTCACTCTGCTCGGCAATCTCGCTTCTTGTAGCCTCTTTGTAAAGGGGGAGGCTACAATATTACTCAGGGCCTTTCGTGCTGCTTCTCGTGCAGTCACTATCCCATCCTCTTGTTCCTTTAATTTGTGGGCCGAAGTCTTGACCCAATCAGCATCTGGTCTCTTGTACCTATCTCGATGATGTTTCCTCGTGTCCTCTTCTTCAGGGGTAGAACTTCGGTCTCTGCTCCTCCTTTTTCGTGAAGAAGTCCTTCTCTCTGGTGTTCGGCTTCTACTTCTTCTTCCCCTTTTTTGTGGAGAAGCCTCATGATGCCCTATTTCAGGGCTTCTGCTCCCCCTTCTGCGTGAATGAGTCTGTTTATGAACCACCAGAGCCCGTCCGTCTCTCTGAGAATTCCTTCGAGAGAGTCCAGACTCTTCGGGGTGCTCTCGTACCCTCTGCAGCTCCCGTATCTCATACTCTCATTTTTTAATTAAACGAGCGTACTTCTCGATTTCTCTTCTTTTTTTATCAAGGACATCATTATCGTTATGAATACTCTTTGAACGAGTAACAGACTCCTCCACTCGATGAGACTTACTCCTTCTCGTGGAACCAGTAGCAGTCTTATCTCCTTTTTCTTTGGAGTTTTCTCTGTCATGTCTACCAGTGGGCTTTCTCGGAGCGCCTGGTGGAGATTTATCTCTTCCTCCACCCAACTGGTCTTTTGGACTAAACGATGTGACTGGATTTTCTTCCGTCATGATTACTTTCTCCGAAAAGTCTGTTCTTTCCCACAGACGGTGCCAATTGTAGGGGGATGAAAACAATTGATGCTTCGGATCAACTGGATTGCAACGGCTTATTCGTGCCTCTTCACCGGAATCCTAGCTCGACGTCTGAACCCTAATCTGCAAAATAGACAGGGGGGTGAGTGCACCTTTGCCTCTCGTGGCAAAGGCCCTCCGATACCTTTGTTAGTATTACGTACTAGAAAACTCAACCCTAATTATCAGTAGGAAAGCAATAATAATGCAGTGTATTGCGTACCTTTTTCCTCTAGGTTCACCTCATATTTATAGACTTTCGTATGCTTATTGCTCAAGCATCCCTGTTTCCATAGGACTCCCAACTCGTATAGGAAATCAAGGATATCAAGGATTCTCGTTTCCTTTATCAGTTTAATGGAAAAGAGTCATTTTTAGGATTCTTTTCCTTTACTGGCCAAACATCCCATTCTCATTGGGTATCTTTCTCAGATCCTATATTCTGGGGATCTTATTCCTTAACGGAATATCAACATTCTGGATTCTTCCAGAATGTTCCCCATGTTACAACAATTAATTTTGGGTTCTTTCCTTGTTCGGCCATCTCGTTGCCGAACAGACTGCCTGGACCAATGGCTTCACATGTGATTTGGTCCAAGCGTAATGAGAATGTTTCTATATGCCGAACAGCTTAGTTTCACACCACTGACTTCACTTTGTCATTGGCCTTTTACTAGCCGAACAGACTGCATAGATCAATGACTTCCCATATCACTGATACGTATCTCTGTTCACAATACTGCCCGGCGATAATTACCGTTTGTGTTCATCACATGTTCCCAAACATCACGTGTTCGGTAATCTAAATGTATCTGCTCGGGAATACCTCCCTACACATATCACAAAAACTTAGACTGAACTAAAGCTTCTATGGAGTTGTTTCATTTGAACTTTAGACTAATATGCTGTATCTTTTTTCGTTCTCTTTTTTTGAAAAGGGCCCTTGGTTATCTGTTGGCTCAAGTCTTATGTGTCTTACAATCATTAGGGTACCTACATAGGCAGATGCTAGGGACTGGCGCTACCGAGGACAATGACAAATAAAACCAAGATAGGGAGATGAGATTCACAGTTGAATGCACAAAGCCACTTCAAATTTGAATAGCCTGCTGTTTGCTTATATTCCTGCATTATAGTGTTTTGTAAGTAAATGTTGTCTTTAGTTAAGAAGCTCATGTCTACCAATCGGGGTAACTAAGTTCAAACCAAAGACCCACACTTTTGGCTTTAGCTTTTGGAAAGAGGTTTTTTTTTTCCCCCACTAACAACAAAAGCCTATTATTCAAAACAGTGTTTGCATTTTAAATTTTATTGCCTTGCATACATTAGTGGTATACATTATAGACTACTCGAAGCTGGATAATAGCTTGAGCTAACAATATATGTGCTTTCAAGCATGCTCTTTGTAAATATTGTAAGAACATAAATACTCGTTAGGTGATATTGATCTCTGCAAACATCTGGTGTTTGGTGATATTGATCCCCGCCTCTTGTGTTTTTGGACTCTTTGCTTGGGTGAATAAAAATTTCTATATTAGTCAATTCATCCATTATGAAGAGTTATGGTTCAGAGTACATGCAACAAGTGGAGAAGCAGGATATTAGGAATTTTAAATTCGCATTACTAGCCAAATGTTGGTAAAAGATTTATGAGAAATAAACTCTTAGAGAATTAGCTGTCCAATTTTGAATTTGGAATAAGCCAAATTTGAATTTTGAGAAGCTTTTGATCATTTTGTTAGACTAGTAAAAGTGCACGCGGAGGTCTTCCAACTAAAAAGATTCTCGCTTAAAGAAGATAAAAGTATGCTTTTTAATTATGATTGTATATGCTGTGATAACCATCAACAGACACCATGTACCCTACATAGTCTATGCACCCAATTACTTACGTCAATAGGAAATTTGAATTGGATCGATCTTAATAGTCTTGTCTCCTTAATCTAGATGATTGATCATTTCTCATTTCTTGTGAGAGAGATCCAGATGATCTACATAGAGCCATGTCAACAAATTTCTTAAATTCTTTGTAATTAACTATTTAAAATGACGTGTGACTGATGTTAATTATCTCAATAAAGCAAATAAATATTGTTAAATGCATGATCATATCCCATGAAGTAATTCAATGATCCGTTGCTCCAGGTGTGTCGACTGAAGGGTTTCCAGCCAGCACAGGAAAACAAATCATTTGAAGGACATGATGTTAAATATATGCTTGAGCAGCATTCACAAGCTTTGTCAAAGGACGCAGCAACCAATCAAATGATAATTGTAATCCCCAACAGAATGAAGGTATTAATCTTCGCACAAAGCACCTTTAAATTTTAGCACCTTCAAATGAATAATGACTTTTGATGGAACTGTAACTGATAAATTAAAAAAACAATGAATAAAGTACTCCAATAAAGGTTGTGTTTCGTCACTAAATGTATTTTGAGTATAATTTTTCGCTCAGAACTTCGATTGAGATAATTCAAATTGGGTTTAACAATAACACAAAGGGCTACAACTTTCATGTTTATCAAAATTACTAATTTTAATATTTAAAGGTTCAAAATGACATTCGAAATATATTTTAATGTTAACGCATATGTTATAATATATTAAATATTTCAATTATATATTGAAAAGTGTGTGTGGTGCAATTGGTTGAAGATTCTATGCAAGATTTAGGAGATTTGGGTTCAAAACCCAAAAAAAAAGTAATAAAGTGGGATTTTTTTTCCCATAGGAAGAAGCCACTTTTAACCTCTATTTTTTCAAAAACTGAGATTATTTCTCTCTAAACAACCACGATTTTATAGTTTTATAATAAAACTGTGATGTTAAGCTGTTAAAATGTCACATTTTTGTCATTTTTAATCATGATTTTTACCTTTTTAGTCACAGTTTTAAGAAGTTTTAATCACGGTTCTATCTCGTGGTTAAAAGATAGGGATTTTTAGTTACACTTTGATAAACTATGGTTTTGAATGTGAAATTAAAAGTGAAAGACCACACTAGATGACCGAGATCTTTATCTATTTTTATAGTAGTGAACGCTATACCTCTACACTGCAATAATTGTCAATTCTTAACTCTAGAATGGTTGGTGCATAGACTGTGTTTAGGCCATGGATACATGGATGGAGTTTTTAGTCTAAGAAGCATGGCAAGGAGGGCAAGGAAAATTTTCAGCAGTCTTCCTTTTCATCCATAAAACCCCCCACAAATTCATGATCGAAACACATCAAATGTGTTGACTTCCTTTTGCACTCTCCCAAATTTCCATACCCGACACTAAGTGAGAAGTAGGTTTTACCTCAAGATACCAATGTCTACCCATACTTAGTATCCAGTATCCAGTTGGAGGTAGTCTTGGATTGTTGGACTGTGCTAACCCCCATCCTACATAGAGGTACTCCATTTGGAGAAATTGCATCCTCTTAAATTCAACAAAAGTAACTTGTAATTTCTTAAATAATTCTTAAAAAAATACAGCGAAAAAGCCGTTCATATCGACTTCCTTGCACTAGATTTGAAGGTTCTACTTTTTAACCTACCTCCACTTCTCTTACTTATTTCCCTAAGACCTTAAAAAAAAAAAAAAACACTTCCCAACAAAATCCATCATATTCAATAGGGTAATACTTAGAAAGTTAGAAACATTGTAGCCTGCCCCCCTAGGGTAAACATTTTGGACCTTTATCCCTTCTAAAGCTTCATACCCACTGTATCCTTTTAGTCATTGACTAATCTCCATTTTCTACATGAGCAATTTGTTTATATCCATTTTTAGCACCGAGCATCGAGATAGTATTGAAAGGCCATTTAATTAAATGTATAATTGAATTGGGCCATCACATGGACTATTAAGGATTGAAGATTCATGGGTTGTGAAGATTAACAAGTCTTGGGCCCAATTAGTAATTGATTCAAAAATAAGCTATAGCACAGGACTTATGGATTCACGTGTGTATTAGCCCATGAATCATGGAGGTAGTTTGGATCATGGATAAAGGCCCACGAAAAGAGGGAAGTCGGATACAGCCCAAGTCGGTTATTTCCCTCCAAATGTTTCAAAGGCCATTTGACTAAATCAAATGGCCCTATGATACCCATTTACCACGAAAAGGGGGGAGTGGAGATCCAAGGGAGTGATCTGGATAATGCATGATCTCGAGATTCAAGAAAACGGCCATTTAGTTGAAAGAACCCACAAGGGCATAATTGCAACCAAAGTAGAAGAAATGACTACTAAAAGGACAATCAAAAGGGTTTTTACTAGATGACCCCTTTTGATTTTCAGTTTGTTTGCTCAGTCGTTGATGGGCCTTATCTGTTGAGATCTCGAAGTTTTGGAGTGGTTTGGCGCATCCACCTCCCTCCGTTTGGGGTTTGTAGCCCTTTAGGCGGATTTTGAGTAATCAAAATTTCTGAGTTTGGTTCAACCAAAAAAAAAAACCGTACCACACATTAGTGCTGAATCCTAACATCAATGTAGGGTTGAATACCTTGGTGTTTGGTCAAATTAGTATGGATTACGAGCTGGTATGTAGCTCGTATGTATCCAGGTACGAATGTAAATTTAAATTACAAAAAACTAAGTACTTGGCTTTAGTTAGCAACTCTTTAATTGTCAACTTAGCTTTCACAGTCATTCCACTGCCAACACAGAATTGGCAAATATAACTTCATCTCCTTAGTACATTTTCATAGTATAACATCTCCTATCACATCTACGATTTTCAACTTAACAATAATAATAATTTTTAAAGGAAAAGTCCATCGACCATATATAATTATAACCCGAAAGATTTCTCCAAGATCCTCCAAAAAGTACAAACGTGTTCCAAAGGTTACAATAACGGCACTTCGGCCCAAATTCCCAAAGATTGTCAAAAGATGGAGAGTTTACAGTTACATGATTTTCAAAGTCAAAAGAGAACAAATTTAAAGTTATAGTTACATCTTTCCAAAATATAAAGTGCTCAAGATCCTAAAGTAATTCCTTGTATCTAGCTCTCAAAAGTGTGATGTCAACATGTACAACAAGCACGCAATGTCACTACCCCTATGGTGTACCTGAAAATGATGATAAAATGAGCTACATTAGCCCAGTAAAGATATATGTGCTTAAGCTATATGTGAATGAGATGATCGATGCACCAAGAGGAATGGAATACAATCACAACATAATCAATACACAACGTAATCAAGGACGACTTTAAGCCCAAACCCACGCGATCCAAGGATCGAATCACATGTAGTAGACGGAGTGAAGGTCGAAAAGTATGAGTTTTGAGATTGAAGGGTGAGTTTTGAGTTCAATGGAGAGAGAGAGATGAGTTGGGTTCAGGCCCGGCCCTGAGTTTTACAGGGCCCTAGGCGATTAACCAATTTGGGGCCCTTCACATTTAGACATGCTATATTTTCAAAAGATACAAATCATCGCAAATATAAAAACTTGCAAATACTTATATGTTGAGGTCACAAAAATTACTTAACATTACAATAACTAATGCCAATAGCCACACCTGGAATGAAAAGAGGATTTCGAGAGGCAAGAAAGCAATTCGACAAGGCGATAGCGAATCAAAATATCAAATTTAAGTGGTAGATTTATTCCTTGCCGCAAAAACCAGTTCTTGCATGTTGTATCAAGTTTTTACCTCTCCAAGTGCTAAAAGTATTTTGGGGTTTGCTTTGATTTGGAATTTGAGGGTTAGGGCCACAACTCACCAGCAGGAGATGAAATTTTGGGGTGAGAGAAGTCGATTGGATTTGTTTTTGTGTAAAATTCTTTTCCTTTTTTCTTTTAAGAGTAAGAGTTTAGAAATTTGCCAAATTGGGCTTACAAAACATTTGGGCCCTTAGTTTTTTGAATGGCCTCACCTAGTTAAGTTAGTTTTGGATACAAATGTTGGGCCCAAAGACTCCTAATATACTATGTTAACTATAATAGTAAGGGGCCCTAATATTTGGGCTTTTTGGGAGGTCCTAAGCCACTGCCTGGTGGGCCTAGGCCTACGGTCGGTCCTGGTTGGGTTCTTCTATCCTGCCCAATCACACACCTCTATATATATTAGCACACACGAATTGTACTTGCACCCTTATTGTTAATAGTTCCATCATATTAACCCTAAATTACATAACTATATCTCATTCCTCATTTTTCTCAATATCCAGGTATTTATAAAACATTAGTATTTATTGAAATTTAACACAGGTCTCTAAATCTCCTCTCTCCCCACTGCAGCATTTTCTTTACCATCTGTACATGTTTAACGTCTATAAAATGCATTCCAAACAAATTATTAAAACCCAAATGTGATCAATTATACTGAGCACGCACTTTCGTGCATAGCACGACACATGACACTATTATACATAAATGAAGCTTGGTGGATTAACATTATGTTTCAACTGGTTTGTATTGGATCAAGAGAGACTATTATATACAGGATTCTTTAGAGTATACGCTATTAAGTACCAAACCGGAAGAAATTGGTCAAATCTAATCAAACTGAAAATATAAATATGGTTTGATTTGGTTTATCGAATGTCCAATATATAATGTTTGGTTTGAAAAAATGCTTAAACCGTACCAAATTAATCGGCCTACGCCCCTAGTTGGCAGTATGATTTTGATTCATTGTTAATTAAAACCTCATATTTGTTTCAAGTATTTGGACTGATATTTAGAATCTGAATTAACCCTATAATTGTCAATAAAAAAAAGTAATGATTTTTGCAATCTACTTTTTTAAAAGTTCTATCTAAATTTGTCTGCTAGTATTGTTCTTGTGTGCTAGTTTTTTTGTGTGTCCGTAATTGGAAATACTAAAAGACAATTGTTGGAATGCATTTTTAAAAGTATGAAGTGCAAAATCATTTCCAAAATAAACACCCCTCTAATTACAGTTGTACCATGGGTACGCACACCATGTACATATCCCCACCTACATGCACTTTGAGATCTGTTTTGGTTCCTACAAAAAATGATCCGAGTCGCTCATTTTGTTTTGAATATATGGTTTAGGGTCTCAATATCAACTCATTTGGATATCGGTAAAAGCGTTTACTAAACATTCAATTTTGTTTTAGAGTTTAGCTGGCTCAGGCCATCTTTGTGAGGCCCAAAACGAATCCCAAAGACGTATGTACGCGGGATATGTACATGGTGTATGTACTCATTATTCTTTTCGAATTATTTACTTCCATTGATTTTAGGGCCCGTTTGGATGCAGGGAAAGAATTGGGAGTATTAGATAATAAGGGAAGATAAGATAGTAGGGGGTATTTAGTTAATAAGAGATGACTCATATTGATGTAATGTTTATGGAGGGAGAATTAAATAGTAAGTTGTTTGGATAAGGTATTAGAGAAAGGGAGATTAAATAATACTTTGTTTGGATGGAGGATTAATAAGGGTATAAGGAATGGTGGATGATATAAAAAATTGTCAAATGACCCTTTTGCCCTTGTGTAGTCCCTAAATTAATTATGTATTACGTTTTATAAGGAATTGCAAATTTAATTATTCTTTCACAATTTAAGCCGTAATATTTATTTCTACTAACAAATTAACGAATTTAGTATTACTATTAAACAATTTTTTTTACTAAATTTGGTTTTTAAAAAATAATTAATTTTTTCAAATTTCAATCCGTTTGAACCGGTGGAAAGATTTTAGTTTTCTGATCATTTTATCCTAAATGGTCATAATTAAATTTTTTATTATAGGTCTCTCGTTGATTAGCCCTGAGAAAGTCGTAGAATCAAATATCTCTTAGAGTTAATCAACGAAAGCCTATAGAGTCAAAATTTAATTATGACCATTTATGATAAAATGATCAGAAAATTAAAATCTTTTCACCGGTTCAAACGGATTGAAATTTGGAACATTTAATTTTTCAACCTCTTTAGACAATTTATATATTAAAAATATGGTTAAAAAATTAAGTGTTCCAAATTTCAATCCGTTTAAATCAGTGGAAAGATTTTAATTTTCTGATCATTTTATCCTAAATGATCATAATTAAATTTTGACTATAAGGCTCTCGTTGATTAGCTCTAAAAAAGTCGTAGAATCAAATATCTTTTAGGGTTAATCAACGAGAGCTATAGAGTCAAAATTTAATTATAACCATTTAGGATAAAATGATCAGAAAATTAAGATCTTCACACCAGTTCAAAACGGATTGAAAATTGGAACACTTATTTTTTTACATCGTTTATATATTAAAAAATATAGTTAAAAATTAAGTGTTCTAATTTTCAATCTGTTTGAACCAGTGCGAAGATCTTATTTTTCTGATCATTTTATCTTAAATGGTCATAATGAATTTTTGGCTCTAAAGCCTTTCAATGAGCACCCTAAGAGAGCCTTGAAACTAAATAAGGAGTCTTATGATAGATTTGAATGGAAAATATGATTTTGGATAGAATGAAGAGTAGAAGTTGGTTGAATGGTGGATGGGGAAAGAGGATAACGAATGGTATTTTCATTCACAAAATACCCCTCCAAATCCGGATTATTTTTGGGGATCTCAAGAGGAGCCCAAAAATAAAACCAGACAATCCCTTCAACCGGGGAAAATGAAGAGGGGGTAAGAAATAATAAAGGAACAAATTAGGATGCCAAACGAGGTAAATGGGCTGGCCCCTCTTTATACCCCTTCTTATTTTTCCCCTCTTTTTTTTCCTTCATTCAAGCAGGGCCTTAAGTTGCTAAGACTCCGTTCCGGAAAGCCGAATAAGTACTTGTTTTTTAAGAAGGCAATTTTAAGCTAAAAAATAACAGGCTTATTAAAATCTAAAACTATTCAATATGGATTTTGTTTAAGAGATATTAATGAAACTTTAATACGGTACAAAAAAAATTAAAAATTTATTTTTCGTTTACATTATTTTTTAGTTTAAAAATATAAAATAAGTACTTATTTTTTAAGAAGGTGTTCTGGAACGGGCTCTAAATACTATCCGAGTTGTAGTTGTCAATTGTAACTGCAATTGATCAACTTGGGACCAATTTAATGGAGGGAGCAGAACCAACGGACGGTCCGGTCCGGTCCGCACGTCTTTTTTATTTTTGGGTAGACATCGTTTACCCGATAGTGATGCTTATATTCTTCCAGTTTTATTGGTTAAATTATACTGACACCCTCTGTATCCATTTATAAACACAGTCTGTCTTCATACTTTCTGGAATCATAGTTTGACCCCAATTAACTAACATTGTTTTTGGCAAAACATTCAATTTCCGAAATTGTAAAAGATACAAAAATAAGTAATGGAAGATAGTAAGAGAGACAGGATCCATATATCCATCTTGAGCAACAACACTATTTTCGCAAATACCGTCTGCACTTGTAATTGAAGAGTTGAGGGGTGAGAGAGAAAAAATAATTAGAAAGGGTATTTTTGGATTTCAATACAATAAAATATAGACAATTCTCATACTTCAGGCCTTGGTTAGGCTCAACTTCTCTTATGTTTTGGTGACTATTTGCACTTGCCACTAGCTAAATTTTCTTTTTGCTCACTTGAATTATGTTATCTAATATAGTAGACTTTTTCACATTTTTGCTTGTGCTCAAAAGAGCCCCATTTGCTTAGCTACAGGAAAAAACTACGGATAGCTCAAACATTTGTTGATATCAATAAATTAAATGTATATGTTTCCTACGTCCATCACCAATTATCGCTCTTAGCCACTCGTCCAATCCTCATTGCATTTCTACCTTACCAGCGATCTCCCATACCATTGTTAACAATGAGAAGATAAATTTAGAAGATATAGATTCTTTTAGATTAAAGTAGAATCGCCCAATCCGTATCATTATTGGAAAAAAAAACATTCAGAATAAAAAAGAGAGGGTTAAACGGGAACAAGATAAATTCACAAACTGTAATCAAGAACATAAAGGAGCCACCGAAATAGAATTCTCCCTCCTAGTTTTGAAACCCGTAAAATTGAACAGACAATACACTAGGTTTGTTTTGGGTCTCTAGATTCAACCACTCTCTCAGTGTACAATTGTCAATTAATACTCCAACAACACCCCACTCAAAATCCAAACCCAAACCAAACAAAGCCAGTGTTTAGAAGGTAAAAACGAGACTTATAGAATTTTATGGGAAAGCAATCGCATTTGCAGAACAAAGGGATGTCAAGTCAGTGTAATTTAAAAAACAGTGGGGGGAAAGTGTAAATATATCCCTGTTTATTACTCCTACTCCATTTCCTCTCTCTCTCTCTCCGCCTATTCTGACTTTTTCTGGAGGGTGTGTCCCACACCCCACCTTCGCCGCCCCCATCACAAGACCTCAGCTACAATTCCGGGTCCAGCGAATCTACGTATATCTCGTCCGTATACGCAAACTGTACCATTTCAACAGAATTTTCCCCTCATGAATTGTCCTCTCTAATACTTAGATTTTGTGTTTGATGGTGGTAGAAGAGAGAGAAAGATTGGAAAGAGAGGAGAATAAAGGAGTGGAAACACGATTGATGATAGACCCATCTGGTGAGTGCCACATGCTCGGATCTTAACGTCTTGTACTTGGGTTTTTTAAGTTGCGTCTATCATATGCTTGGGGGTTTGTTTTGGTTTTTGATCATTTTATGGGTATGTAATCGTAGATGGGCTCTTTACTTTCAATCCATATGCTAAGATCGTAGAGTTTGGTGTTTGGTTTTATATATGCCTAGGTTAAATTTTTGTTGTTGCTTGTTTGAGATGATGGGTCATCTTTACCTTTCGGAAAAACTACCTGGTATGCGATTGTTGATGGGTTCTTTGTTTTTAATGTAATAGAGTATAATTTAGTGCCATTTTTGTATTCTTTTTGTTCGTTTGTTATAGGGGAAAGTTTTTTGTTTGGGGGGTTTTATTGTGAGATTTCCAGGTTTTCAAGAAAGTTGGGTATTTGGCTTTTAAGCTAAAAAAAGGGTTTGTTGTTTGAGGCGTGGGTTGGTTTTGGTCAGGGTTGTATTGGATTTTTGTGGGTATGAGATGGGTTTGCTGAGCCTCTATGGTATTGAATTTTGATGGATTTTTCAGGCGGTTTTCCTTATTATAGAATGATGTTTTTAAGAAAATGGAGTATAATTTAGCATTCTGTTTGTTTGTTATAGGTCAAATGTTTCTTATTTAGAGGGGCTTTATTGTGAGATTTCCAGGCTTTCAAGGAAGTGGGGTATTTGGCTTTGAAGCTAAAAAGGGTTTGTTGTTTGAGGTGAGGATTGTTATAGGGTTTTGTGGGTGTGAGATGGGTTTGCTAGGTCTTTATGGTATTGATTTTTGATGGGGTTTTCAAGTGGTTTTCAATCTTATAGGATGATGTGAAAAGTATGATTATTAACAAGTAGATTTAAGGTTTGAAACTCTTCTTGGTACCTGATTGTGGCATGGAACTTTTAAGGGTTCTCTGATTTTGATTGTGGTGGCAATTGGTGTTTTGTGGTGTAAATGCTCGTTTACTTTAATGGTTCTTCTGTACTTCTTTATTGCTCAATGGGTACATGGCTGTTTTTTTAACATTCGGTTGAGTATACTTTTGTTTTGGTGTCAATTAAATATTGGTTTTGATTGTTGTAGGATTAGCTGACTTTTTTATTATTATTTCCAAGTTTTCAAGGAAGTTGGTATTTGACTTAGAAGCTAGGGGTATGTTGAGTTTGGTGGGTAGGGTATGGCATTTGGTAGGCGTTCAGGCATTTCCGAATCTGATGGGATGATTTGAAGTTTTGATTTTTATCAAGTAGATTAAACTTTTGACTCTGCTGATATTATTTGTGGGTTTGATCTTTCAAGGTTAATTGGCTACTAAGGGATTTTGTTTTATAGTTTCAATGGTGCTGCGGTTTGATCGTTAACTGCTTCTCTGTTGATGGGTTTGAAACAAATGTGTGCATGGATCTTTGCAAAATATATCGGGTTTCTTGCGGAAAATCTTGATTTCAGATCTTCTTCTCATCAGGAGAAGAAGGAAAATAAGGGTACTGTTGTTTGTGGTTACAAGGCCTTTTAGGGGTGAGCATGGAGGGAGAGGAAACTTCTTGGATAAGGCGAGCAAAATTTTCTCGCACTGTCTATCATGGATTGGATTCTGCTAGGTTGGCTTCTATTCAAAGAGAAAAAAAATCTGGTGTGAAATCTAGACCTGGAAAGGCTTCTGTTGATCCAAAATCAGATCCTATTGTTCCCCAGATTCAGCGAAATCCGGCTACAAACCAGCAGAGGTCCATATCACCTCTCCCTAAAATTAAACTTTCTGATTCGTTTAAGGAAGCTCGATCAGATCTGAAGAGATTCTCCACGCCTAATCCTCGAAGGAAAGAGCATGAGAAAAGTATTATTGGAAATTTGTTCCATCCATCACGAGCACCTAATTCAAAGAAAATCTCAAGGAAAAGCCCACTTCTGCATTTTTCTTCCTTGAAAACTTTTGACGAGATGAAAACGAGGAAGGAATCGTCGTGGACAAAGTATTTTGAGGTTGGAGGTGGAAGGGTTACCTCTGTGGAAACAGCAGATGAGTGGATTGTTGATCTCTCTGAGCTATATTTTGGGCCTAAATTTGCTCATGGGGCACACAGTCAGCTTTACCAAGGGATATATAAGGATAAACCTGTTGCAGTGAAAATTATACAGATACCGGATGATGACGAAAATGGAGCTCTGGGAGCTCAGTTAGAGAATCAATTCACTAGAGAAGTCACTCTCTTATCTCGGCTCCACCATCGAAATGTCTTAAGGGTAATTTATTTCTGTTATCAATTTCTTCCAGATTCAGCAAAAAATTAATTTGCTGACTCTTGGACACCCTCCTAGTAGAATATTTGTGTGGAATTTTATTGGAAGCCATTCTTCCCATAACCTAAGGAAGTGAGTTGATGTTTATCTTTACTTTTATGGTCACCAAATTGTTGTGGTCATCATTTTCTTGTACAAATTTTGAAAATAGCACACAGGATGATTAATGTAGGAATAAATCTGTTCTTATGTATTCAAGTAGGAACTTTTGATTTGGTCTATTCCATGTTCTTAATGCAAAAAATAAGAAGTCAAATCACATGCACGCTGCTTTCAAATTGAGAGTTGTTTCCGTTCAAAATCATACTGTCTTGAGTTGTCTGTACTGTGATCTGAATCATCTGATGGAACTGTGGTAGAATCCCCTTTGGGATAGAATTTTGGTGTGTTATTTTCTCAGAAACGCCTTTTCCCTTCAGGAAGGAAGTGAAGTTGAAATTATTATAAAAGAAAAGTGGGTTTTGCTTTTGCTTTACTGTCACGATTTTTGTGGCTCCCTTTTTGCGTGCAATTTTGATAGTACAACATGTCATGGCAGATGAAGCAATCAATTGTTCTTATTTATGGAAGTACGAATTTTTTATTTGGCGCATTCTACTTCCTTAGTGCACAATACCAAGAAGTCACGACTCACGTGTACTTCTTTCAAATTTGGGATTTGTTACCTTTTTAAGCACTACTGACTTGAGTTGACTACTCTGATCTGATGAAACAGTTTGTAGCAGCATGCAGAAGGCCACCAGTGTTTTTTATTGTCACAGAATATCTCTCAGGGGGTTCCTTGAGAGCATACCTCCACAAACTTGAGCACCAGTCTCTTCCCTTACAAAAACTAATTGCAGTTTCGCTGGATATTGCTCGAGGAATGGAATACATTCACTCTCAAGGAGTAATTCATAGGGACCTCAAACCTGAGAATGTTCTTGTTTGTCAAGATTTCAATATGAAAATTGCCGATTTTGGAATAGCTTGTGAGGAGGCGTACTGTGATCTTTTGGCAGAAGACCCCGGGACCTACCGTTGGATGGCTCCTGAAATGATCAAACGTAAATTGTATGGACGGAAGGTTGATGTGTATAGCTTTGGACTTATGCTATGGGAAATGGTGTCTGGAACTATTCCTTACGAGGAGATGACTCCTATCCAAGCAGCTTTTGCTGTCGTGAACAAGGTACTTGGTAAACATCATTTTCTATTGCTCTGATGTTGTTCGAAAGTTGCAAATTTTGCAGATTAGGCTGTTCTGGTTTCCTACTGTATCTATTGATACATCCAAATCACTGAGTTAGCATACTGTCCTATGATGTTATGGCCTAACATGTTGTAGAGTACTTTTTAGGACTTGAAATGAAATGCAATCTCGGAAAATCAGTTTTCGACCTCCCATGTCAGACACTTATCTTGTTCCCTTACTAGAGAGTGAGACCCTGTGACATTGAACTTCATGTGTAGTGTACTGAAGGCGCATGTTGCATGTTCTTACATGATTTGGGTTTATTGGTTTATCTGTTCCTTCCTTTTCTTTTTTGGTGAACCTTTTGGCCTTTTTATTGTGGAACTCTTGTGACACTATCGTATACTAAAATTGAAGTTACTAATTCATGCGGTGTTTCAGAATTTGAGACCAGCTATCCCTGGAGACTGCCCGCCTGCCATGAAAGCTTTGATTGAGCAGTGTTGGTCTTTGCAACCAGAGAAAAGGCCAGATTTTTGGCAAGTAGTAAAGGTGTTAGAGCAGTTCGAGTCTTCACTTAAGCAAGATGGAACCCTCAACCTGATCCAAAACCCTTGTCAAGATCATAAAAAGGGGCTTCTTCATTGGATTCAAAAGCTTGGTCCCATGCATTCTCACAGCTCATCTACGGCCAAGCCTAAGATCATTTGAATCTTCCTTACAGTTTGGTGGCTTCCTTTTTTTTTTTTTTTTTTTTAAATATACCTTTGCCAGGGCAGAATGCAATTAAAGAGGGCTTTTTAATCCCTTTTTTTTGGTTGTTTCCCCTATTTCACTTACATGCAAACGTCAATGAATATGTTTGGGCATGCATTGGTGTGAAATTGATTTTCATCTGCATATACATATATATCGCGTGATATGGTCAGATTTTGAAGAATTTGCAAGTTGGTTTGAGGCTAGAAGTTCTTTTTGACTTGGGGATGTGCATCTGTGTTGGTATTGGGGTTAGCAATGTACTAAAAAGATATTCTTGTTTTGTTATCTCAAATTCCCTGTATCCCATAAGGCCATAACAGTCCTCCAGTTTTGTAAATTCTTGCTTTGTTGTGATCTTTGAAAGTCACAAGAGAGTTCGTAATATTCAAATTGCATTCTTTGACGAGTCTTCTCTTTCCTGCTCCTAAGTTCAATTGAAACCTGTTTGGTTGGTTACTTAAAATATGTTCTTGTTTTTACTGATGTATTGCACACTTACAAGTAATTGATGGTGAAGTACATTATGAAGTTTGTTCTCTCGTGATGTCTAAACTTGGGAAAGTCACGGTCCTAGTGATAAACTATTAAACTGACACCTAACTTCATGCCACACTAGTTATAAACTAGACACCTTATTTTGATACAAATGATAATTTTTCAGGAATATATCATCCTCTCGTATCTTCCATCTTATACAAGAAATGTATGTGTTACGTATTTCTTTAGCCGATCCAACAAGTCGTACTTTGTCGATATTGGATTTTGGTGTCTTTCTAAAAAACTCTTCTACATAGTCCCAACATTTTTAGATTGTTGAATGGCATCATTCATTTCAGTGTTGTTACGCACACCACAATTTGTCCGCAAGATTGGATACCGACTTCTTGGTGTTAAGATAGCTGAATTTTGGAATCTGGACCTGCTTGCACAAATGCTGCATTCTGCAGATAGAGGCACATGTTAAAATATGTCTTGGCAAAATTCTTGATATTTCACAAGTTGTGTGGTCCATGTAAATTTTAGATTGCGACATTGTGTTATTCCATTACTATAATGTTTTGTTGCTTCTGTTTTATTTAGTCAGACGTACTTCAGAAACTCTTGTGTGTAAGCATTTCGATTTTGTTCGTTAATGAAGATTATGGTTGACCTATTAGAGGCATATTAATTTCCCTGTTGTTTGGATTTGCTTTGGTATTTTCTCATTCTTTGTTGTTAGAACTGGTATTTGAACAGAATTCTATTTCGCCTATTTTGGCTTGGAACTGATATTGACAATACTTGAACGATTTCCATTTCACATATTTGATTTTGATGATCTTTAGTTTTGGTGCATATGTTGTTTTGCATGTTCATGATTTCCATTAGCATGAACATGCTTTTGGAACCTGGAAGAATCTGGATTTGCTGATTTTGGGGTTCGCCAAAATCGAAAGCTATAGATTGTTCCAACTTGGAAAACTACAATCCATCTATCCATTTGTTTTCTAGAAGCTCAATCACTTACCGCCTGTTTTGTCTAGGCTGTGTCCATGCTTTGATGGATGGCTAATGTTCTTTTGATCTGACTCGATGAAGTTGGAATCCTGGATTCCACAAACCTCGATTCAATATTCACCACCCCACTTTTGTGACAATAGGACTCAAACTCGTGCATGAGTGTGCCATCTACATTGTGACATGAAATTATGGACGCTCAGATGTGTTTCTGTTTGTTAGCTGAATTGGAAGCATGGATACTGGGATCTGGAAACGGACACAAAGCAGATAGATGACGATAATGCTTATTCTTCCTGTGTCAAAGCAGAAAAGTTTGTTACTGCATTTTAATTTGTGACATCACATGACTAACATTGATACATTTATAACTATTATCACTTTCTACTTTTATTTTTTCCTTAGCACAAACCTACCAAACAGCTGTTTGGATCTCTTTTGGTCTCTAAAAATGAACTTTTGGGGCCGTTTGGATGCGGAATAAGAATTGATGGTATTAGTTATGAAGGGTGATAAGATAGTAGGGGTATTATGTAAGAAGGGTGGACCCATGTAGATGTGACGGGGGAATTAAATAGTACTTAGTTTGGATGAGTGATAGAATGAGTGGATAATGTTGTTTTGTATTTGAAATAGAAGAGAGATGGGGTATTATCTGGGAGTATTATGTAATAACACCAAGAATGAGTGGATAATGTTGTTTTGTAGTTGAAATAGAAGAGAGATGGGGTATTATCTGGGAGTATTATGTAATAACACCACATAACCTTCCCATAAATAATCCCCCCGCCGGGATTTTAGGGGGTACAAGAGAATTCGGGACTTAACTAATACCCGGGCAAAATGTGTTTCCAAACCATGACTTAATCATAGGCCCACAATCTTAGAAGAGCTATTACTAATATCTTAGAAGGGGTATTTCTAATACCGCTTCAGTAGCCCCATCCAAACAAGCCCTTTATTTCTTATTTTTTTTGTTTATGCTAAAAGGAGCACAAACGAATTGACAAGAGCTATTTGTTGGTCATTTTATGCCAAGTAATGGTTGGACACCCATTAGTGATCTGAACCCAAGGAAGACTCAGAAGAGGACCCTCTCCTCATCAATAGGATTGTCCCTTTTTGCTTTTTGTATATTATTAAAAGCGAAACCCAGCAAATAATGCTCAGGTTGTATCAACGGGTTGGCTTGGTCTTGGCCTTAAGCCTTAAGAATTCGCTTCTACCTAAGGTCCATGGTTTGATTCATTTTGTCAGCAATTCTTGGGGGTCATCTATTTTTCACCCCCAAGCACACGCGTAAGCGTGTAAAAAGATTGTGAGAGGGACTGTATGAATTAGTTCGAGATGCGTATAAATTGGCTTCTTCACGCCTGAGCGTGTGAAAAGACTGTGGGAGGGACTGTATAAATTAGTCCGAGGCGGGCATAAGCTGGCCCATGACACCTCGAACTTAAAAAAAAGAAAAAAAGAAGGGGAATAAAAATGCTAGGTTGTATGGAAAGTTGAAAGCTATCCCTGAAGTCATGGTCCTCTCCTGCATTTAAACATAGACCGCAGAAGTAAGTATTTGGGTAAGCCGCAATACTTTTACGCTAGTGTCGTTTTCCACTCTCTATTTTCAATTTGAGCATTCCTACTTTCACACTTTAGGTTAACTTGCAATGTACCCCTTCTGTTGATTAAAAACGTTAAATCAGTGACAAAAAAAAAAATGTTGACTCAGTTGCATGTGACTTCGTTAAAGGTATAACAATCCTTGTTGAACCCATTTCTCTTAAAAGCCAATCATCAAGTTATTGAAAAATAGATAAAGCAATAAATAACGGTATTAAGGTCTTTTTTACCTAAACTTAAGAGTATAGAGGTCTTTTTGGCCCTTTTTTTTTCCCCAGTACAACACTTATTCTAAAACTCACGGTAAAGCACCCTTAACAACTGTCGCCGAAACCTACCACGACCAAGCACTACCATCGCCTACGTACCCTTGGTGGCCCATGGATCTGATCACTCGAGGTTTATTTTACTTCTACATTTCTACGGGTTGTCAAAACAAATATCTCGACCAAGTTTTTACTTATCTTTGGTTAACTTAATTTATTGCATCAACGATTATACTTACAAAATAGATGACGCAGATAAACAAAATAGAAATAAATGAGTACTCCGATTTTCTCACTTGATATTGACAGGAAAATATCAAAATCCCAGAGTAACAGACCCCCTTTTGGAAGAGGGAAGTGGGGGGCTGCTGTGCCCCGTTTGTGGGCCCACCCCTGTCTCTCTCCGATGATCGAAAGCGTTCACTTTGTAGAGCTCGTCGAGTAGAACAACTATGCAAAAAAACAGCTTAATTGGATATCATTAAGTGCCTGATAGGAGCCCATATAACTCTCGGTCCATGGGTTTACAATGGATTTGATCCAGTGTTTCGGATCCATTCTTTTCAAGATAAAAATGTTTCGATCAGGCACTTAATGATATCCAATTAAGTTAATTTTTTGCATAGTTGTTTTACTCGACGAGCTCTACAAAGTGAACGCTTCCGATCATTGGAGTGAGACCGGAATGGGCCCACAAACGGGGCACAGCAACACGCTGTTGCCCCAAGGGGCAGCAGCCCCCCGCTTCCTTGGAAGAGATTATTCAATTTCCCGGAAGCCCCAGAGAATATGGTGGGATCCATACGCTTTGTCATGCACTCAGTGGAATATGGGGTGGAAGGAACCACCGGCCATTGAACGGAGAAGTGAGATGGAACTAGTCAATTCTTTCAAAAGCAAAATCACACGGCATATGCACTCTCTCAGTCTCAATATGGGACACAAACCTCAGAGATAAGAAGGACGCATGATCTCTTTTCAAATTTTAGCACTGTTTTCTGGACGACTTTTGGGATTCAAATTCTGCAATCAACAGAAAGGGAATAAATAAATAAATAAATAAATAAAACCCATTTTTGGTACGTGAAGGCAGAATTTAGACTCGTAGTGCCTACTCATCTGCTGGTTCATTGTTGTGATTTTGTGCCTAATTAACTAGACTAATTTATCATTAACGTGTAAAATGATGAAGAGTCTTTGAAGATGATTAGGGCACCGCCAGATTCAATTCCACGGCCGTCAACCACGTGTTGCACATTTTGTAATAAATAAATCAATTTCTAATTAATCACAAAAACCAGGTCAGCTCTGGAGGGTCTAAACACGATTAACTTTTTCTTTTGTCTTTTTCTCTCTCTATTTATCGAAACCGGATTGAAGAGTGGTTTAATTGAGGCTAAGGCCATAGGGAAGAAAAATTATTAAGTGCTGTGAATTACGGGAGTCCCACTTCGGGTGTTGTGATTTGGTTGGAAGTTTGAAACTATTCGGACTCACCAATCATATATAAGTCGATTTAATCGAATATTTGTAGAGCAAAAATGTAGTCTCGGATCTAGGAATTCAATATATGAGGGGCACCGATTCATGAAAGTTAATATGATAATGCATGCGACACTACAAATATTCATCACAGAATACTTAAGTTTTTGTTGAGTGTGGCTTCAATAATGCGTTCGCAGCAATGCTCGTCCGGACGGGGCCTAGGGCCGTCCGGAGGACCCATGGTGGACAAAATTTGAGACCACTCCTGTCCGGATGGGTGACTGAGCATGCAAGACAACACAATTTAAATGTTTCCTACGGTCTTGGAGTTTTTACTACTTATTTTGGTGAGAGAAACCTAGAGAGATTGAGATACATTGAGAGGAGATTGGAGTTTGTAATCCTTATTAATTACGGTGGATTAATGTCCCTTTCCCCGTAGAGTAGATACACAGCTCCTACTTTGAACCATGTAAATCTTTTTGTCATTGTGTGCTTGATTTCTTGCTTTCCTTGTATTCGTTTCATCTTTATTGTTCTTGAGATCGATTATGCTTGATATATAATCATTGTTTCTTCCGCATATCGCACAACATGAATTTGCATTATATACGTGTCGTCAGCTGGCTATATATATGATCTTGATGTTTAGCTGTTAATTTATCAATGTCTGACGAACTTGATCTTTTGATTGAGTTATCTATTCAAACAGATTAATAAAATGAATAACTCTGATCAATTTTCCGACTAGGGGATGAGCCCATGATTACCTAACAGCACATGGTCGCTGAGGGTGGCCAGCTAACCCGCCGCTAATCCCTCTAATTACCCCTCACTTATTGCTAAATGATCTTTCTGCTGCTTGTAAATTTGAAAATTTTAAAAATTACACCCATGTAGTTACGGTATTTTTCAGGACAACATAACCGAAGGGTAGGTTTTGTACTTCACCCCTAATGAACGGAAAAAAAGGGCATGTACTCATTACCAAAGGCGAGTGTAGTACTCTATCCGTCTCATTTTATTTGTCCACTTTTTTAACTTTTACATGTCTCAAAATGTGTGTCCAATTTGAGACTAACTTGTTAACATTTTCTTAATATCCTCCCTATATTAAAAAATTATGCTTTAGAGAATGTGCACTCTCAGTTAGTGTTAGAAAAGTGAAGGGCATTCTTGAAAAATCGAAGTTTTTTACTAGTACTCATTGTTGTTCCCTTAATAAGTTAGAGATATTTCAAAAATGAATTCCTAGGAAACTTTATAAGAGGACTCTTTTATTTTTATTTTTAACATTTATAAGATAACTTCATGTCAAATTATTTTTGTAGTGTTTGAATTTGACAGTTTTTCAAAAACGCTAGCAGAAACTGTTTTATAAAAAACTGCACGGATCAAGCCATTCTCGATATTTTTTTAGCTGATTTTTTGAGGGTATCCTTAATATCACGTTTTAAACACATTGAACGATTTGGATCATCAAAATTTGATTGGAAAATGAGATGTGCAGAGGGTGCGAACCGTAAGAGGAGTGGATCGGAAGTGAACTGATATACATATGTGATCTTGTCATCTATACTTATATTGAAAAGTATTTCTTGTTTTGCTAATTCAATGTTTATCATTTTCACGAATAAGGGAGAAGAAAAGTGGGACACCAGCACTTTCGCAAAGGGGAGTTGCCTCGAAATAACCTGACTTCTTTTCTTGTACTCAATTCGTGAGTGCCTAAGGGTTTTTTTTTTTTTTTTTTTCAAAATGGTAGAAATTTTCATTAATAAAAATAGCCCAATTCATCAAATAAGATGATTATCATTCCTAAAAGAATACAATAACCAATCAGGAGAATCAGGGATGGAGCCATGGAGGGGCCAACCACCCTTGCAAGAAGAAAAAGAAACGCTATCATTATATGTAAAAAAAAAAAAATTTACTATGAAAGTATATAGGCTCATCCCTATGTAGAATTTTGAAAAAAATAATAATAATTTTAACCTTTGAATTACGAGGATACCAACATTAATTACTAAAGGTTAAGAGCTAAAATATAACAAAAAATAAAACTATAAGGTTAATATTATGAATATTCCAATAATAAACTTCAATCTTTTGTTAGATGGGTTTAGTATTTTACAGTTTTATTTCTTTTTGCCCTAAAATCTCAAAGGAAATTTTTCAAATGGCACCTGAACTTTGTACCAAATTTCACAGAGACACCTGAACTTAAGTTTATTTAAATTAAACACCTGTACTAACAAAATTCCCAAATTTAGACACCTAAACTTAAATTTATTTCAATTAAACACCTGTACTAACAAAATCTCCAAATTTAGACCACGCCCCCCCCACCCCACCCCACCCCCCCCCCCCCCCCCCCGCGCGTTATATTTCGTCCCAAAACTTGTTGACATGGCATCTCCAACCAGTTTAAGTTGCCCCATTGCACATGTTTCTAACAAGGGACAATGCACTCAAGTGAAACCCATAGGCAAACTTCATCGTCCACTGTTGAAAACAGTGCAATGGGGCAACTTAAACAGGTTGGAGATGCCATGTCAGCAATTTTGGGGATGAAATATAACGGCGGGGATCTAAATTTGGGGATTTTGTTAGTACGGGTGTTTAATTGAAATAAACTTAAATTCAAGTGTCTAAATTTGGGAATTTTGTTAGTACCGGTGTTTAATTGAAATAAACTTAAGTTCACATGTCTAAATTTGGAGATTTTATTAGTACGGGTGTTTAATTGAAATAAACTTAAGTTCAAGTGTCTAAATTTAGGAATTTTGTTAGTACCGGTGTTTAATTGAAATAAACTTAAGTTCACATGTCTAAATTTGGAGATTTTTTTAGTACAGGTATTTAATTGAAATAAACTTAAGTTCAGGTGCCTCTATGACATTTGATGCAAAGTTCAGATGTCATTTTGAAATTTTTCCAAATCTTAATGGCACACCAAATTTCCTCTCTCTCTTTCTCTCTCTCTCTCTCTTTCTCGGCACAAACATCCTCAATTGTTAAGACTTCAAAGGCAATTTTGAGAAAATAGAGATAGATGAGAAGAGATTTTAGAAACCCAAAGTAATTTTGATGAAATTTAAGTTGTAGGTATATCTTTTCCCAATTATTGTTCTAGACTTCACCTAATTCTTTATTTTTTGACTGGTAAAATTAAGTAACATGAAAGCTCATGAACCGAGTTCGTCCAGTTGTGATGAATGAAAAAAAAACGATGAACAATAAAGAAAAACAATACACATGCATCAAGATCGATCCCATTAGTTAAACCAATTTACGTATTTATATTATTTTGAGTTTTAATGTATTTATGTGATTATGCATGTGTATTTTTATTTTTTTCTCGCATGCACGGTCGTCCCTGCGCGGTGAAAATCCTGACTCTGTCTCTGGAGAACTAGAAGTTTTAACTCCAGAACCTTGCAAACCACAAGCCAAACTGCCAGCCAGCTCATTATACAACAAACGCTAGCAACAACGAGCACTGGATACCACTATGAAACTTAGAACACACCCAATACTGGCACCCATCGGATCTAGGAAAACCAGACCTGGACAAAGCCAGAACTAGGGAAACCAACCGGGAGAAACTCCCAAAAATAGGAGAGAGATTCCCCATAAGAGAAGAAACTAAAACCAAACAAAATACAAAAACGAAACCAACAAAATCTAAAACTACCAACTTTCCTTCTCTTTTATTTGGCCGACTCTCCGTCAACCCCAAACTCACCGGATCTGCACCTATCAGGAGGGTTGAAAGAGGAAGGAAGGAACCAGAGGCAAACCGAACCGAGTAGAGACTGCGTCGAATGGATTGATAGCACAATATCGTAGCTTCTGAAGGAAAGACACCGAGCCACCAAATATGAAAAAACGTCGCTTGTACATTGCCCCAAAGCACTGCCGAAGATGGTCGGGAGGATGGAGGGGGAGAGGTAAGGGCAGAGATCCTTCAAGGAGGAGTTGAATGAAATAAATAAAGTAACAAGTGATTAAGGCCCCGCTCTGCTAAGAAAATTTTTAAATAAGTACTTATTTCTTGAATTAAAGGTGATGCATTGTGAGAGAATGACATGTTTCGTAAAGTAGAAAATAAATACTTAAAAAATAAGAATCTTAGTAGAATGAGACTTAAATACGTTTGATAATCATATTTTGCACTACTAAAAAAATTAAGTTCCTCCTAAAATGTAGGCTTAAAAGTTAATAAAAATTAAATGATTTTGAGCTACTTAATTATGACTAAATTTATGCGTGCTTGAATTCAATCCTTTCCTCCTTTGTAACGATCCGAATTTTCAGTAAATAAAAATTTCGTTGAATATTTGAATTTTATTTTAATGACTTGGTATCAGAGCTTTAGGTTCAACCCTCGGCCATGGGTAGAATAGGTAGGATATTCTTACTCCTATCTCTAAGTATAAGTAGAATCCCTAGTCTACTAACCCTACGTATAATATAGAATCGTATCTTGGAAAAATGGAATGTCCTTAGTTCAAAGTATGAATGTTCTTAAATCGTTTTCTTTGAAGTAGATAAGGTTATCTATCGTTTATATGCATGATAGTTAACCAATTTATTCTCACTAATGGAAGCATGAACATGTTGGAATAATCAAACTTCCAACTTCGAATAAACATGTGTTGTTTTGAACTTTTCACGAAGTAAGAAGAAAAGTTTACAAGTATTCATATTTTGATCTTTGAGAGATTACGAGCAGGATTAGTAATGTTGAGTTGAATGATCTTACTAGTTAGTTTCAAGATTTCAATGAATGATTTATACTTGTAATAAGTCCTATCGCGGAATCTATGCATAAAGACGTGACACGGAAATCAAGAAAGTTAGAAACATGACACCTAGGGTGTGGTTAATGGAAAGACGTGTTTTGAAAAGGTGAAATGTCTTTGGAAACCACAATGCGGCCAGATGTGGTAGCCCATTGTGTGATGTGTGTTTTGTGTATGTTTCAATCGGAATCCGGAATAGCGAAACCATTGTGAGGTTGTGTGCGTTCTCATGGGAGACCGGAACGGCGAAACCATGGTGAGGTATGGCTTGGTTATCCGCGGAGAGGAGCCAATGCAATGCGTGCCAATGGGAACCCGATGCGGTGTAACCATTGTGAGGATACTCGAAAACCCGAAACGGCGGAATCGAAGTTGGGTGTGTTAAAAATGGATTTTGAAATGATGAATATGACATGAGGAAATCGAGACACAGTTTACAAGATGTCACGTAGGAGAAACTCAGAAAATCACAGACACCAACGATAGGTTGAATAGCGAATGTGGATGTGTTATTGTTATTGTCTGTTGTATATGATTTATTGTTTGTAAGTTATGGGTTAGCGGGTATATGATTGTTCTACTGAGCTTTCGTAGCTCACAGTGTTACCTTTGGTGACCCTGATACCATTCTGTAACGCCCCGATTTCTCAAGGGATTTCGGAAGCATTAACCCTAAAATACACTGAATTTTACAAACTATTAGGCCCCTATTTATCATTATACAAAAATTTCAATATCAAAATAATACAAAAATTTATGTACATTTATTTAACAAAATCAACTCCAGAGCGACTCTAATTTTGACAGAAATTCCAAACAACGTTGGCCCAGACTCCGTTCCAGGGGGTCCCACCTGTATCAACTGCTCCACTGTGAAATCCTGCACACTCTGGCAAATTGAACGCCGAAGCAAACGATTTGCCAGGATACAAACGTATCCTGAGTGATAATTCACCAAGTAGAAATCCTAAAACCGAATACCACAATATGCAGATCAACAATATAATAATTCATCATACACCGAAGGTTCGACATAATAACACATCGTCTTTTTCTTTACTATCCATCATCTTACATGTAATCTAAGGATTCTCTCCGCGAGATCCTTTCCTCCCACATCCACTAACTACAATCGTCTCATGGGTCCACCCTTCCTCTTGCTTATCCTGCACCAGGGTCCTAGGTGAGCGCATCTAAGTTATGTACCGAGTATGTTCTCACTTAAGACCATAACAGGAGGATCGAGTCATCCCATGACGTATCGTACATTAGGGTCGGACATCCACTACCCCACGCTAACTATAACCGTCTCATGGGACCCATTCTCTTCCTCAAAGAGAAACTTCCCATGACGTATCATACATTAACGTCTCACTAACTATAACCGTCTCATGGGACCCATTCTCTTCCTCGAAGAGAAACTTCCCATGACGTATCATGCATTAGTGTCTCACTAACTATAACCGTCTCATGGGACCCATTCTCTTTCTCGAAGAGAAACTTCCCATGACGCATCATACGTTAGTGTCACAACACCGGGCCCCTCAGGTAACCCATTTCAACACAGGGCCCCATAGGTTACCCTTGCCATCGCCATGGCTCAATTCACAATCCACACAATACTCACACTTTCAACACTTTACCATTTTCCATTTACTTATCATCGTCTACATGATTCATTACTCGTAACCACCCCGGGAACCTATTTGTCCAATCTACAGCCACAACAAAATATCACACGGTTCAACATTTTAACTAAAAGTACTAATAACACATAACTATGCGATAAAATTAATCCTGTCATAGAATTAATTATGCGAGTAACAAAATAATATTCAGTCAAACAATTAATTACTACACTTAAAATTAAGTCTATTTCTCTCGTTTAGAAATTTTATAAAATATTTCTATTATTTAAACATTTTCTTTAACTTTCATATTATTCATAGATTTTACAAACTAATTTTTATTAAAAAAAATACTTATTGCTAAATTTAGTATTTACTAACTATATTAAATATTAATATGAGATTTTTATAACAACAAAATTATGAGAGGCTATTCTAGTTGATATTTATTAGTGTTAAAGATTAACTAATATATAATTTAAAATATTTCTTGTTTACAATCTAAATAAATTTTACTAATAAAATATTCTTGTTAATATTTCATAAACATTTATCTACTCCAATAATTTATTAAACACGTAAACGTCCACTCAAATTCAAATCAATAATGCATCATTAATAATAATTTCACAATCAAATATTTGTTAAACAATCATAAATTTTCACAGGGTATAACACTAATCATTCTAGCACAACCGGACTGAATTTTAATATAAACAGGACTAAAAATAAATTAACAATTTAACAGTAGATCATCATCTTCAATAAACTTTAAATCTAAGTAACTCCATTAAAATGCAGATTAAGGTTTTGGTTTTTCGGAAAACTACCTCAAACGCGATTATAAATCCGGATAAGTGTTGTACGGTATCCGTAAATCGCGATGGTGGTTTTGAAATCTCGAGACAACGTCTGACGGCATTCTGACAGGGCCCGCAGTAGCGGTGTGCCCACGAAACCCACGGTGTGCACACACCTACGGCCACAACTCTTTCAATCTCTCTATATTCTAGACTCAACAATAGAATTGGGAGTGAAATAATATACTGGTGTTCAATTTTTGGGTTTATGTGGGTATGTATAATGAGAGAGAATAAGGTAGTAAGAAGGTGAGAAGATAAGTGCAGAAGTGGTAGAATGAGGAAGGATAGTGAAGGAGATGGATACTGATAATGATAAAATGATAGGGGACAAGTGTCATATTTGGGAGGGTTTTCAATTCTAATGTATGTGGACGCATGTATGTACATGGTGAGAATGTATCTGGACTCTTTTATGTATAGGATGAGAATGAATGTGGACACGTTTATGTATAAGATGAGTGAGAGAGAAACAGGAGAACAAGATCCCTTAAATGCGAGATGTAGTTTGAATGATAAAGATAAAAGTGATAGAGTTTGAGAGGGAAGTGAAGAGTTAGTTTGATAGAAAAGTTCTAGTTAGGATTTAGATAGAAAAAATAAGAGATGAATATGAATTCTTATATATCTAAAGTAAAATTATATATCTTATACAATAGAGTAAATAATATCGATTGTACACGTAATAATATATTTTAATTATTCAATCTAATTAATTATTGAATTAGGAATTTCATAATATAAATTTATATTAAAAAAAAATTGGGTCGAAAATCCGGGTCGTTACAACCTATCCTCCTTAAAATAATTTCGTCCTCGAAATTGGGTGTTTAGGAATTTCAAACTAAACTAAATTTTTTTTTTTAAATAAAGAAGATATGAGGTATTGCATTCTATCCTCCTTAAAATAAAAATACGAACGTCAATCTGTTCCTAATGTGATGTTAAAATTATAACAAAACTTGTATTCGCTTGGTAGATTTTTATGCGAAACTAACTCAATGCGGCTAACATAATAAGGTCTATTTTAACGAGTGGTCCAACCGTTTGACATCGTACTCTCACTTATAGTACAAGTAGTTGATTAAATATATAAGATCATATTAATTTTTAACTATATAAGTAACCTCACAAAAAAAAAAAAAAAAGTTAACGTATCACATAAAAGTCAAGCAAGTAAGACCTATGTTTTCTCACAGTACGCTCTCGAAATCTAAGTCGGATGACAAACAAATAGTATTTATAGATTAGACTTAAAATACATAAGTAACAATTACGATTAACAACTCGAGTCTACGCTCTCAGAAGTGTGATCTACCCAATCTACCCAATCTACCAAATCTACCCAAGTCCGAGAGTTGAACCTATGCTCTGATACCATTCTGTAACGACCCGATTTCTCAAGGGATTTCGGAAACATTAACCCTAAAATATACTGAATTTTACAAACTATTAGGCCCCTATTTATCATTATACAAAAATTACAATATCAAAATAATACAAAAATCTATGTACATTTATTTAACAAAATCAACTCCAGAGCGACTCTAATTTTGACATGAATTCCAAGCAACGTTGGCCCAGACTCCGTTCCAGGGGGTCCCACCTGTATCAACTGCTCACTGTGAAATCCTGCACACTCTGGCAAATTGAACGCCGAAGCAAACGATTTGCCAGGATACAAACGTATCCTGAGTGATAATTCACCAAGTAGAAATCCTAAAACCCAATACCACAATATGCAGACCAACAATATAACAATTCATAATACATCGAAGGTACAAAATAATAACACATCGTTTTTTTTTCTTTACTATCCATCATCTTACATGTAATCTAAGGATTCTCTCCGCGAGATCCTTTCCTCCCACATCCACTAACTACAATCGTCTCATGGGTCCACCCTTCCTCTTGCTTATCCTGCACCAGGGTCTTAGGTGAGCGCATCTAAGTTATGTACCGAGTATGTTCTCACTTAAGACCATAACAGGAGGATCGAGTCATCCCATGACGTATCGTACATTAGGGTCGGACATCCACTACCCCACGCTAACTATAACCGTCTCATGGGACCCATTCTCTTCCTCAAAGAGAAACTTTCCATGACGTATCATACATTAACGTCTCACTAACTATAACCGTCTCATGGGACCCATTCTCTTCCTCAAAGAGAAACTTCCCATGACGTATCATACATTAGCGTCTCACTAACTATAACCGTCTCATGGGACCCATTCTCTTCCTCAAAGAGAAACTTCCCATAACGTATCATACGTTAGTGTCACAACACTGGGCCCCGCAGGTAACCCATTTCAACACAGGGCCCCATAGGTTACCCTTGCCATCGCCATGGCTCAATTCACAATCCACACAGTACTCACACTTTCAACACTTTACCATTTTCCATTTACTTATCATCGTCTACATGATTCATTACTCGTAACCACCCCGGGAATCTATTTGTCCAATCTACAGCCACAACAAAATATCACACGGTTCAACATTTCAACTAAAAGTACTAACAACACATAACTATGCGATAAAATTAATCCCGTCATAGAATTAATTATGCGAGTAACAAAATAATATTCAGTCAAACAATTAATTACTACACTTAAAATTAAGTCTATTTCTCTCGTTTAGAAATTTTATAAAATATTTCTATTATTTAAACATTTTCTTTAACTTTCATATTATTCATAGATTTTACAAACTAATTTTTATTAAAAAAAATACTTATTGCTAAATTTAGTATTTACTAACTATATTAAATATTAATATGAGATTTTTATAACAACAAAATTATGAGAGGCTATTCTAGTTGATATTTATTAGTGTTAAAGATTAACTAATATATAATCTAAAATATTTCTTGTTTACAATCTAAATAAATTTTACTAATAAAATATTCTTGTTAATATTTCATAAACATTTATCTACTCCAATAATTTATTAAACACGTAAACGTCCACTCAAATACAAATCAATAATGCATCATTAATAATAATTTCACAATCAAATACTTGTCAAACAATCATAAATTTTCACAGGGTATAACACTAATCATTCTAGCACAACCGGACTGAATTTTAATATAAACAGGACTAAAAATAAATTAACAATTTAACAGTAGATCATCATCTTCAATAAACTTTAAATCTAAGTAACTCCATTAAAATGCAGATTAAGGTTTCGGTTTTTCGAAAAACTACCTCAAACGCGATTATAAATCCGGATAAGTGTTGTACGGTGTCCGTAAATCGCGATGGTGGTTTTGAAATCTCGAGACAACGTCTGACGGTATTCTGACAGGGCCCGCAGCAGCGGTGTGCCCACGAAACCCACGGTGTGCACACACCTACGGCCACAACTCTCTCAATCTCTCTATATTCTAGACTCAACAATAGAATTGGGAGTGAAATAATATACTGGTGTTCAATTTTTGGGTTTATGTGGGTATGTATAATGAGAGAGAATAAGGTAGTAAGAAGGTGAGAAGATAAGTGCAGAAGTGGTAGAATGAGGAAGGAGAGTGAAGGAGATGGATACTGATAATGATAAAATGATAGGGGACAAGTGTCATATTTGGGAGGGTTTTCAATTCTAATGTATGTGGACGCATGTATGTACATGGTGAGAATGTATCTGGACTCTTTTATGTATAGGATGAGAATGAATGTGGACACGTTTATGTATAAAATGAGTGAGAGAGAAACAGGAGAACAAGATCCCTTAAATGCGAGATGTAGTTTGAAGGATAAAGATAAAAGTGATAGAGTTTGAGAGGGAAGTGAAGAGTTAGTTTGATAGAAAAGTTCTAGTTAGGATTTAGATAGAAAAAATAAGAAATGAATATGAATTCTTGTATATCTAAAGTAAAAGTATATATCTTATACAATAGAGTAAATAATATCGATTGTACACGTAATAATATATTTTAATTATTCAATCTAATTAATTATTGAATTAGGAATTTCATAATATAAATTTATATTAAAAAAAAATTGGGTCGAAAATCCGGGTCGTTACAAGTTAGTTTCAAGATTTCAATGAATGATTTATACTTGTAATAAGTCCTATCGCGGAATCTATGCATAAAGACGTGACACGGAAATCAAGAAAGTTAGAAACATGACACCTAGGGTGTGGTTAATGGAAAGACGTGTTTTGAAAAGGTGAAATGTCTTTGGAAACCACAATGCGGCCAGATGTGGTAGCCCATTGTGTGATGTGTATTTTGTGTATGTTTCAATCGGAATCCGGAATAGCGAAACCATTGTGAGGTTGTGTGCGTTCTCATGGGAGACCGGAACGGCGGAACCATGGTGAGGTATGGCTTGGTTATCCGCGGAGAGGAGCCAATGTAATACGTGCCAATGGGAACCCGATGCGGTGTAACCATTGTGAGGATACTCGAAAACCCGGAACGGCGGAATCGAAGTTGGGTGTGTTAAAAATGGATTTTGAAATGATGAATATGACATGAGGAAATCGAGACACGGTTTACAAGATGTCACGTAGGAGAAACTCAGAAAATCACGGACACCAACGATAGGTTGAATAGCGAATGTGGATGTGTTATTGTTATTGTCTGTTGTATATGATTTATTGTTTGTAAGTTATGGGTTAGCGGGTATATGATTGTTCTACTGAGCTTTCGTAGCTCACAGTGTTACCTTTGGTGACCCTGACATATTATATCGGTGGCGACGCTGGTATAATGTGTCAGACCTTGTAGATGACCAAGATGAACAGTGCACCTTGGAGGCTTTTGGAGCTGAGGAGCTAGCTAGGATGGAGGAGCAAGTGGAGCTACAGTTAGGAACCCTAGAACCCCCCTTCATTTGTGTAAATATTGAACTCTTGTGAGTGTTTTGTTGTAATAACGAGTCAGACTCTATTTAGATTTTCAATGAAAATGTATTCTTTAACTTATCCAAAATTCGGGGCGTTACATCCTCCATCACTACCCTCCACACCACCGACATCATCATTGTCGTCACCATTACCACAAGTCTACCACCACCACTCTGGTTGCTTCGATCTACAACCACTGCTACTGTAGATATTGCCACCACCATTCTGCCACAACCACCACCACCACTATCACTCCCATCGTCGTCGCCACTATTATTACCACTCTAGCACTACCACAAACACTTTGTCGCCGCCACTGCCACTACTATAACCACCACCACCACTCCACCACTATCACCATCACTACACCACCACTACTTCCACCACCAGGCCACCACTCCATGCCCACCACCACCATTACTCCATCATTAGTAGAATTAAAAGAGAATTATTTAACTAATGCAATTAAAATTAATTCATCATTTAGTTTAATTCAGAGCTTAATATGTTTAGCAAATGACTTTCAAGATTTAAACAATTCAGCAATCACCTTTTAGTACTTAAGTTTTAGCTTTCAATTTTAATTTTTAGTTTTATCAAACAACACTTAAAATAGGAAAAGATCGCGGTTCAATTAATCTAGCTCCAAAGTAGAATTACTCCATATAAACCCACTCAAGTCAGACTTTTCTTATTCTGCCCAAATCCTTATAAAAACTCGATAAGGGTATATATTGAGAAAAGAGATTGAGGATAAAAAGAATTGAAAAAATTTCAAAATGGCATCTGAACTTTGTACTAAATGTCACAAAGACACTTGAACTTAAGTTTATTTCAATTAAACACCTGTACAAACAAAATCTCCAAATTTAGACACCTGAACTTAAATTTATTTCAATTAAACATCTGCAGTAACAAAATTTTTAAATTTAGACCCCTGCCGTTATACTCCATCCCAAAAATTGCTGATATGGCATCTCCAACCGAATTAAGTTCCCCCATTGCACATGTTTCCAACAGGAGACGATGCCCTCAAGCGAAGCCCATCATTAGAAGTATGCCGAGCAGAAAGAAGAACTAGGTTTGGGCAAAAAAAAATGGTTTGAAGAGAAAATGACCTTAACCTAATTGATTTCTCTCTATTTCTCTCTCCAGAAGTCTGTCTATTGTTCCACCATCTCCCTCACTTCAACCCTTGACCTGAAGTCTGCCTATGGGTTTCGCTTGGATGCATCGTCCATTGTTAGAAACATATACAATGAGGTAACTTAAACGGGTTAAAGATGCCATGTCAGTAATTTTTGAAACAGAGTATAACAGCACTGGTCTAAATTTGAGAATTTTGTTAGTACAGGTATTTAATTGAAATAAACTTAAGTTCAGGTGTCTAAATTTGAAAATTTTGTTAATATAGATGTTTAATTGAAATAAACTTAAATTGAAGTGTCTTTGTACCATTTGGTGTAAAATTCAGGTATCATTTTGAAAATTTCCCAAAAGAATTTCTCAAAACAAGGTGTAACATGGCGCACAAAAGAGAGAATCCAAGAGAAATGATAACCTGAGAATTGATAAAACCTTTTTTTGACCGTAGTAGTGAATAATAATATTTGACCTTGACTTCATCATGCTTTTGTACGAGAGAATCTCTCTCTCTCATCATGCTTTTGTACGAGAATATCTCTCTCTCTTTCTCTCATCATGCCTTTGTACGAGAATATCACTCTCTCTCTCACAATGATACACCACACGTTACATTCAGTAGGAATTAGTAACATGATACAATAGTTATTTATAACACTCTCTCACTCTCTTATACATACATACATCCGATCAAAATAGTTTAATTTTGTTAAGTTTTAGTGACTGAAAAGGATTTTGAATCGAAAGCTAACAAGGAGACATATAGTTCATAAAAGTTTTGGCTTTGTTCGTTTGTCATTTTAGTTTAATTTTTCAATCATTATCCTACTTCTTTCTCTAATCATTACCCTATTTTTCTAATTATTATTTTCACATCTCTCTCTATCTCTCTCTAATCATTACCCCTATCTTCATCATTATTCTATTTCTCTCTCCACCCACTACCAAAACTAAACTAAACTATCAATCAAACACATTTATTTTTTAATATTGCTAGTACATGGAACTTGCTAAGAACCATATCCCGATATCAATCCGATTTTGTTCGGATTTTGGTCCTACGCTCTTAGTACTATCCACAAACGTGCAATTGTAAAGTATTTCACATAAATAGTGCACATAAACATCCACAAAAATAGTTTTAGCAATTTCATTTATTGACATTCAAACCTGAATTCATCTACCAAATATTTCATATCTACTGCTACCAAAACAATTCGCAAAAATGGGAAGTGGGGCCGTGGGTGATGTCCTTAATTGATGGGATAAAATTTATGGTAATCCCATATATAGGAACTATTGTGTTTATCTTTTGACTCACTTTATTGCCAAACTTGTTTCGATCGGTATGTTTTTGCGGTAGCTGCTAGAGAGTTTTGGTTTCGTGTTTAGATGAAAGACTCGATTTTATATTTTGATGGAACCTGTCTATCTTTCATGTACCAGGTGTGTATTAGGTTCGTATAATTAATGTATTTCAGATAGAATTAATTTCTTTGTAAGTGTCGCTGGGCTTCGAGAATCATTGATCAAAAAGACTTACGAACTTATGCAATACAATTAAAGGTGTGGATCAAAACGAAACTCCAGCTGTATCCGAAATAAACTCAGCACCGTTGGATCTTAATTACTTTATTATAAATTTGACCATTGGTATGAATAAGACAATTCAACTTTTGGCCTCAATAGATCTCCACAGTTAGATTTTAGTTTAGAACAATTTAGACCAACAAAATAAATATATATGGAGCGGGAGAGATTAAACTAGTTATGTTCTATGCTAACAAGGGTTCAATATCGTGGTTTAGATTTTTTTCTTTCTTTTTTGATGTACCCTTAACAAGGTTATAATAAAAAAAAATTGCTGATAAAAACAAAACGATTCTAAAATATAGAATCAACGATGAACAACTAAAACTACTGAGGGCCGGCTAGGGGTAAGCCCCGCAAGTCGGTCGGTTCGGGCAACCCCGGCAAGGGCCAACAAAAAAAAAAAAATTTGTATGTATACAAAAAAAAAAAAAGAAATCCAGCAAAAAATATATTTAGGGGCATCATCCAAAAAACTTTGTACAAATTTTTTTTAAAAAAAGTAAATATGTATGGTTTCCACCTACTTTAAAAAATTATGATACTTAAGAAAATTAGGAGGGTAAAAAAGAGGTTTTTACAGACCTGGGGTAAGTAACAGATAAAAAAAATTAGGAGGGCAAATTATTAAGAGAGAAAATTAGGAGGACTATCGGATAAGAAGAAAAAAAGAAAAGAGACGCTATAGCCAAAACGAGAAGGGACGGATGATGTAATTCAAGCTAAATGGATAATATAATCTTGTTTTTGTCCTTTTTTTTGTTGCTTGTATGTCTTTTTTTTATACTTAATACTAGTGGGCAACGAGTCCTGTTATTTGCAATAAAGATTTGCAGGCAACCACATAAGAAAAAACTCGTTTGGGCTCATTTCAGGTCCCACAAAAATTTAGAAAAATATCCATAAATTTTTTAATATTATTTTATGAGACCCTGTAAAAAATTAGTTCCAACGGACATCAGTAAGTGTTACTTTTAATTTATATGGGCGAATTGAGCAGTTTCGCCCCCAACGAATCCAAAAGTAATACTTACCGATAGATATCCCTTGGAGCCGATTATTTACAGGGCCCCATAAAATAATATTCAAAATTTTTTGGATATTTTTCTAAATTTTTGTGAGACCTGAAATGAGTCCAAACGCATTTTTTCTTGCGTGGTTTTCTACAAATCTTCCTTGCGATTAGAATTTTTGAGTGGGCAACCAAGCGGAAGGTCGGGCTTGGGCAACTCAAATGTCGGGGCGGACACTGAAACTACCTATTCTCTTAGTTTTCAAAACAAAGAACTAGACCTCTAAACATAGAGTCAAACAACTAAACGGCTCCCAAAGTATTGGCAAGTTGTTAATTTCGTGCCCAACATTTAAATTGTGTGTGTAAATGGTCCCTAACCCTAACGTTGTTTAGTTTTTTGTCAAAAGCGAGGGCATTCTTGGTATTTCACTCTCACCCTCACATGTCAAGAATTAGAGAGCTTCTCTTCTCCGGTGCCTCTCCACCCCTTCGACCAACCTTGCCCCATCTTTTTGCATTCCCACAACCATAAACAGCCTTAACTTCTATCTTAACTGAATCAATCTTTTCTGAATCCGGGTGTGAATCAACCATATCAATAACCGGATTTCTATTTACCCAAACAAAAAAAAAAACCGGATTTCCTTCAATTGGAGCTTTCAAATTACCCAATTCCTAAAAGCCCATCTCCCAAACCTGTTTCTCTACAAGACCCACCCTTTTCATTACCAAACACCTCTTAATTGCTTGAACTTCCATCATCATCTTCATGTTTCTCCACAAAAAGTGTCAAAACCAAATCGGCTTAGAATGCGGACGTGTCAGAACAGGATTGTTGTCCGAGTTGTTTTAAGGCCCTCGTGCCTCAAAATCTGACTTCTTTCGAGTGATTGCGCTTGGCCCAAATGGTAAGGCCTAGTGATGGTTCGTTGGTTGCCTTTGCGGACGAAGGACTTAAAATTTTCTTATCGTTGCTAGAACAATGGAAAGAAAGTCAAAGCGAAGCTAAACTTGAATCAAACAAACTCCATTAATGGTTTAATGAGGCTTGGGTACAGAAAAAGTGATGAAAACTTAAACTACTTTGGAGTGAATACAAATAATGCTTGAAAGAAATGAAAATATAGGTGCATAAGCTGTGAGCTTTGAGGTCGTGGACCATTGCTAAGGCCTCCAAAACTGAGAGTTATAGGAGCTACAGGTCTTGAGCTGCTTCAAAAAGCTCCAATGCATGGCTGCCATGTAGCCTTCTAGTAAAAGTTTGGGCTTGAGCAACTTCGAAATGCTCCAATAAGGGGTTGCTCTCTGAACAAAACGTGCCATTTACTCCAAGAAAACGGCAAAGGCCTGAGAAATCCCTCTTCTATTTGTAAAAGGGTAAAAAGAATTTCAGTTCCTGCAGCATCTAAGCCATTTGAGCTGCTTCAATACTCAAGCTTTTGCTTGAATGGACTCCTTACGGGCCCACCACAGCTGAAAACTAATATTACTCCAGGCTTTTCCTATCATTTTATTGGGCCTTGCACTTCTTGTGGTCCCTCAAATCCTTTGAGCCTGATTTCTTATGGAAAAAGGATCGAGAATCAAAAGATCAAGCAGACCTGGGTGAGTTGCTTGTGAGCAGCTTGCTTAGGTCTGCAAGAGTCATTCACTAACATCTTCGTGGGTTGCATGTACGCCATTTGTCACTAGCCTTGCCTCATGCTGAAGAATGGGGTCCCACCAGTTTCAGACCTTGAGCTGCTTATGAGCAGCTTACCCAGATCTGCCTAGCAAGTTTATTCTAGGCCTTTGAGCTGTTTGTGAGCAGCTTAAGGCCCATTTCTTGCTCATTAAAGGCTTTGAATGATGTTCTTAACGCAACAAGCCTATACATCAATTGGGCCTGAACTTGTGGTAAATCATAGGCATTTGTGCATTGTAAGTCTTCTGAGCCCAAGCCCGGTGAGAAAATCAAGGCTCCTACCGATTTGGGCCTACTACGTAGGCTTTGTTACTCCTAGAAATCTGGGTTAGGCCTGGACAAAAAACTCAGGCCTAGTGGACTAATTTGAGACTTGGGCCTTTAACTGATTTGAGCCTTTATGGAAGGCCCAACATTTCTTAAGAACCGGCCCTAATTCGTAGGCAACCGGACGTAAGGTCTTTTGAGGTTAGAGCCTCGACCTTCGAGGCCACCTTTTAATCCGTAACTTTATTTCCTGATTTTTGGCCAAAAATGGGTGTAAACACTTCATCACTGAACTATTTTCTAACTTTGTATTAGAGCCAGCCATATCTTCAATCCAATCGCCTAAACAGTCGCAATCTCGTCCATTGTTTTCAGCTCAAAGGGTTGTTGATGGAGTTCCTCATCAACGGTGGAGTCCCTCGAGAAAAGCACCATTTTTTTGAGAAATAATAAAATTAGGGAAATTGGAAGTGAGAATAATCAAATTTTGATTGGACAAAGCTTTTGCTTCTCAGGGTTAGGGTTAATTTGACGAAGATGAGGAGGTCGGAGGAGGAAGTGACTTTAGAGTTTGGGGTTTGAAGAAGATGATAATATGTGAAATACCAAGAATGCCCTCCTTTTTGACAGAAAAACTAAACAGCATTAGGCTAGAAACCATATAGACACATTTTAAATGTTGAGGACAAAATTGGTTAAATGTGTACATTAAGAACGAAATTGACAGTTTGCTAATACTTTGAGGACCAAAAAGATAACCAGACTAGCTGTGTTTAGTTTATTTTTTGAAAAATAATATAAATAATAAATAAAAAGAGATAGAGAGAAAAATATTGAAAATAAAAAAAAATTTAAAAAAATTCTTTTTGAGAAGCAAATCAAACACAACATAAAAGTCGACTCATTGGACATGCTTTAGTGGCAGATGCATGAGTCGGAACGCAATACTAGCCAGGAGCCCATCTTTCACCCAAAGCAGCAACCGCGCGCTTGCTTGCTCGTAGAAGCCCGAGAGTCAAGATTCTTTTACATTATTTTTTATTAAAGGGTGGACCAGCTAAACGTTAGTCGTTACGTCCCTTGCTGTAGTTAGTCCTAGCTAGTAGCTTTCTCTAGCTTCTCTGAAGTCTACAACTAACGTACAAGTGGGTTCAGACTGATTTAATTTATCGATTTTAATTTTAAATTTTCTTGAACACCCTGGCCCCTACTTTTGGGTAGTACGTACTCTTGATAAATTCATAGTATTAGTATTAAATTTCATAACTTTTATCGTGTTGTTATGAATTTATTTGACAAATGCAAAAATAAAAATAAAAAAACTTAAACAAATGGTATGAATTTACTAGGAGCGCTTACCATATATATGTACATACCAAAAATAGGTGCATGCATGTAATCATGTATATGCATCCCAAAATGGATATATATGTGTTGTATATTTTTAACTGGGATCCTCTAACCAAATATTTCCAACAAGAATTAATTCAAAAAGAAGCTGCTTTTTATGAAACAAATTAATTGACCGCAAGAAGAAGAAGAAGACGACGACGAACCCTAATCGCCTTTCATTTTTGAATTAAACAAGTTATTGTTTTCGTTTGTTGGACAGATCAATGTATGTTACTCATCTGTATTAGACAACACTTTTTGTAGCTCAAATTTATTGATGTTGATTTGTTTTACGTACATAATGATAGGATTTTGTTTTTTCAATTTGGTTTTACAGTCTTCTACTGGATTCATATTCAAATTTAATTAAAAGGGTGTCATCTTATATGATCATGTCAATTTTTTGTAAGAATTTTTTGTAGAGGAGCCGGATCCACATCATTTCACCAGTTCTTGATGGAAAATGCTACAAAATGCACCTTTGTTAGTAGAGGTGCTCAGCGGGTCAATCAAAACCGCCCGCAAACCCACTTGAGATATGGTACAGATGGAGACGGATCCTACTATATATATTTTTTCAAAGGCAAAAGATAATTTTATTAATCTTTGAAATTGTTACAAAAATTAAAAAAACCAAGCTAAAAGGCATCACAATCACAAGTAAAGCATCTCAACTATTTTGGCACCCAAACCCATGACAATCATATTCCAAACAAAGCCTGGAAAAGGAAAACGGAGAAGACAGTTAACAAGATGTCAACCGAATAGTGTTTAATAAGATAAAAAATGCAAAAGAAAATTCATGACGGATCCTAATATATGAACTGTCCAAATCATCCAAACCGCTCAAACCAACAACCGAACCGCAGAACAACAACAGACGGGTACGGATGGAGAAAATGACAAATGTGATGAGCGACCGAACCGCCTACAACTATCTTCTGGGCAACCCTGTTTGTAACTATGGTATGTAATATCTCATTTAATAGCCATTAATTTATAACATTTAACATGATAAATCATAGTATCATTTGTCTAACAATTCATAACATATTCTTAAATTCAGAATATCAAAATTAAAGCTCATAACCTACAAATATTGAAGATTAAGAGAAACTTATTCACGGCTCCGTACAATCTCAACCGTCCGTTTCGGCAATTAATGGTCTGAATTTAAAAAAAAACTCTTCCAGCGAAGAGTTAAGCTCTTCAAGTGAATAGTTTTTTTTTTTAAATCCAGACTGTCCAAAACATTTTTAGACACACGCAATTGAGTGCCACAAAGTATATTCACGGCTCCGCTGTAAAATAGTTTTTCTCTTGAAGATTAATGTTATGAACTTTTATCCAAAACATAGTGAATTCAAAGTTTCTTTTTATTTATTTTTTATTTATTTTTATAGCAGCTTAGTTCTTCTTGCTATTTTGCTCTCCCCTCAATATATCCCTTTCGAATTTTTATAAAAAATTTCTTTTGCCGAGAAAAGGAAAAATTCAAAGTCATTCAAAGAATGCATATCGTACATGACAGAGAGTGTATTTTGTAACATATCCCAATCAATGATTCAATATCAAGGTGACAACGTTGTTGAAGCCGAGATTTGCACAGTACCTACGCTTTCATTTGTTAAAGCCAAGATTTGCACAGTACCTACGCTTTCATTTCCGTTTTTGTTCTAAAAAATCACAATTTTCAAAAAAAAAAAAATATTATGTGGACCATCCTGAAGAAAGACCCAGCTAGCTTGCGTAGTCTCTCAAATCAGTTTTAGCCCTTTTCCTTCACCATATACTACTATATATGATTGCGATAGATGCTGTGCTTTTGTTATACACTGATCAGCTTTTCTCCTCTTGATAAAAGCCTCCAACACACACAACCACTCACATCAGCTTTTCTTACTTTTCTTTTCTTTTTTTCTCATTCTTCAGGTGATCAAAGTTTGACATGGAGCAAAACCCTAGAGCTGATAGAAAGACTATAGAGAAAAATAGAAGAAATCATATGAAGGCCCTCTATTCCAAGCTCCATTCCTTAGTTCCCCATCCCCCTTCTATGGTCTCTCTCTCTCTCTCTCTCTCTCTCTCTCTCTCTCTCTCTCTCTCTATGTTTTTATCAGTCTAATGGTTTTTAGCAATTTTTTGAATCAGTTTTTCTTTTAATGTGTATGTATGATTTGCGTACGTTTGTTATTATTCTTAGGGTTCGAGATTAGTTTTCTGCATCAACCGGGTATTGGGTTGTTGTAAACCATTTCCTCTCTCACACCCCATCTCTCTCTCAGACACATGGTTTTACTTTTCATTTTTGTAGTTTTACTGAACAGTTCTCACAATATATACACACACTTTTCATATATGATTTTTGAAACTTGTTTCCTAGGAATTTTTTGGTAGATATATAATTTCCAACCTTGTTTTTTAAGAACTTTTTTGGGACAGAAACAATTTTTGAGGAAATTTCAAGAAACCATTTTTGGGTGTATTTATGCACTCCTCTTAAATTCTCAACACTTGTATCGGATTCAATAAATTTGTTGCAAAAATTGGACGCGACATCCAGCTTTTGTTATTGGATTTTTTGTTGATGTTATGAATATATGTGATGAAGGGTATAATACATCAATATGAACGATATAACTCTTTTTTTAACAACAAAAAAGAATTTGATTACTCTTTGAAAATAAATTACGAAGATTACTATGAATGTTATACTTGAATCTGCTGGAGACGTGGTAGAGTCAAAAGCAAGAAGTTATATTTAAAATTAAAGTTAGTATGCCGTGTAATTGCTCTGTTAATTTTTTTTTATAGACAACAAGATTTTATTAGAATTTGACAAAGAATACATCGAGGCAACCAAGCTCTAAACTCAAGAGAAAACTTGAGACAAAGAGAGGCCAAAAGAAAAGAAAACAGGAAAGAATGAGACCGCAAGCAAGGGTGGCGTAATTGTTCTGTGAATTCAAATTTATTTTGGAGATCGAGCTTTAGTAAACTGATTCAGGCTCTCATTAAACCCTCTAAATTTGCTGACCTTAATTTTTATGGGGTTGCAGGAAGCAATGTCGCTGCCGGATCAACTAGACGAAGCGTCAACCTATATCAAGAAGTTAGAGAAAGAATTGGAGGAAATGAAGGAGAAGAGAGACAGCAAAATGATGAGAGCTGGTAAGAACCCTAATTCAAGAATGATGAGCGCATCAAGCAGTGCGGGTATGATGATCAGATCACCACAAATTGAGATCCATGAAATGGGATCAGCCCTAGAAGTGGTTTTGATTACTGGGTTGGATTGTCAGCCCATTTTCAATGAGATTATCCGGTTGATTCATGAGGAGGAAGCTGAGGTTGTGAATGCCAGCTTTTCTACAGTTGGTGATACAGTTTTCCACACAATTCACTGCAAGGTAGAAAAATGGCAATTCTACTTATTTACTAGCAGTTTCCTATTTTATTTTTTTTGGAGTTTGTCATGATAATATAAAATCAAGACATGTGAGATTTGCCATTCTATATTGCACGGATTTAAACATTACAGTCGATACATACCGATTTTTCGGCCTTACGGTTATAGTCCAATATACCGGTAGGAGTGAAACGATTTCTGTTACTTATCAGGTCGTTACCGTTTACAGACCGAGTCATAGGCCGTTACATATTGGTCCGTTGCAGCCACTCGGTTGTTACGTATGATTTAGGCACTGGAAATCTTTTTTCTCAAAAATGATATTTAAAAATTCACAACCGCAACAATGGATTCTACGTATATATCATTTGATATTTCCGATACCGTACACATCAACGTACCGTTTACGTGTCCCATTACCGTTATTTAGAACCTTGCTATGTTGGAAATTAAGCTTCAATATTCCTGATTAGGAGACAACTTATCCGGAGGTTGGGTGTGTGTGGCAACTTAGATTTTGATAGAAGTTCATTTTGCAAATAACAGAAGTCAAACGCATGCACCAAAATAGATCGAGAATCAACAAGTTATCTAAGTTTTTATTTGCTAAATACTGAAGAAAAATATGTGGCAAACAAGTTTACACGAATTATGAAATTAAGGAGAAACTAAAACAAAAAGCTGGCTTAATTAGGCTCCTGCTCCTCTATATGGTTCTTGCTCTTTGGTCTGTTTTTGTGCCTTCCAACATTTCGTTCGTTTTTTTCGATTCTGTTGTTTCCTGCAAGCATTACACTTTTGCTCTTGATGTACCCGTTATGGAGATTTTTTTTTTCCAAGCTAAAAAGAAAAACAAAAGCTTCAGCAGACGCCGCTTAGTTTCCCTTAAGTGTTGAATATAGATATTTCTCTCAACATTATTTGCCTAACCGGGGGAGGTGCTATGCGGCACCGTGCAATATTTGAGTGAGCGTAGAATGATCGACTTGGCACTCTACAAGATTAATGAGTTGTGTCTATGATCGATGCTCAACCTTCAGTACGTCTGCTTGAAAAATTGATCAGGCACATGCAATACTGACTTGCCAGGCCTCTCATTGATCGATCTCACGTTTTCTGTACCTATTCAATTTGATTTCCAGTGCTTTTACTTTCTCGATCCTAAAAATTTAGAATGATCATTGATTGTTTATATTGTGCAATGACTTTAGTTTTTAATTCTTCTTTTTCTGATATATATATATATATATATGGTGTCTAAATGCTGAGAATTTTTAAATTTGGAGTATTAATTATTTTGTGTAGGTTGGAGAGTCGTCTGGATTTGCATGTGGAGCTGCGAGGATGGCTGAGAAGCTCAAGAAGTCTTTTTATGATGCTGGTCCATTTTGAATGGATAATAATAAATTTCTAGTAATTAATCAGAATTATGAATGGTGAAAGCTGGTTTTTAGGGCACAAATTAGACAAATATACATATTATTCGTTTGTCTTATGCAGCCTGTGGGGCTTCGTTAGGAATTAGTCGACATGGGATTTATATAATTACCTTCATTAATTCATCGTTTCGGTACTAGAAACTGGCCGAATGAGAACATGCAGTATCCCACCATATCCCACAAATTTAATATGACAACGTAGGCTTCTTCTTTTTGATAAACACCACAGTGTCTGATCTAACATACACACTTCGACTAATCCCTAGAAAACTATCCCACCAACTTATGTAGCTTTGCTATTAATTGGTACTTCCTTTAAGCTTCAAACTTCAAGGCTTTGTTTAGAATTTGTGCAAAAAAAAAAGAACGGAACATTAAAAAAATTCCCCTACCATTGTTTATAAAAAAGAGAAAGCAACAAATTCCTCTAGACTCTAGAGTTCCCCTCCCCCATTCTCTGCTTCCTTTCTTTCTCTTATCAACACCATCTCTCCGTTTGACTCTCCCTTGAAGGATCTCTGCCCTCTTTGCTGTCTTACCTCTCCATCCCTTCATCTTTCCCAATCCCCCCCCCCTCTCCAAGAGCTTTCCAGGACAATGCACAAACGGCGATCTGGTGGCTTGGCTTTGCACCGGTGGCTCCAATCTCGCGCTCTTTAGTCCTTTCGACGCTGCTTTCTATTCCGCTCAGGTTCTCCTCTTGGTTTCTCCCATCCCCCTTCAACCCTCTCCTATGGGTGTAGATGATCCGTTAAGTTTGGGGTCGAAGGAGCGACGATCAATAACCAAGAGAAGGTTGTTTTATTTACTGGTTTTAATTATTTTTTGTATTTCCCTCTATGGAGTTGTCTCCTCCCTGTTGGTGGAGGTTTCGGGTATTCTTTTTTCTGTTCTTCTCCCTCTGTGGAATTGTATCCTTCACGTTGGTGGAGGTTTCGAGTGTTAATGGGTTGCTAGTTGTTGTTTTGGAGTTGTAGGTGTGTCCCTTGGGAGGCCTACCCGGCTGTCCATTTCTCTCCATGAGTATAGGAGCTTCTTTTAGTGTATCAGTTCTTCCTTTCTATCAATGAAATTTCAACAATTTTGAAAAAAAAAAAAAAGGCAACAAATTCTAGTATTCTATATTATATATGAGTAGTGCAAGTTTCCTCCCATTTTTCTACCATTTTCTTTTTCTTTCCTATCATGAAGAAAGTATAGGACACGACGGGGTACGTATGTATGGGGTCATTCATCCTAACTATGCACTATTGACAAATCCTACCAAAGTTAGATAAAAAGGGAAAGCTTTACAGCTTGGGGGTATGATGCCCAAACACCTAAAGACCACAATAGCCTAGATTATACAGTGCAGCTCAAACAAACGAAAGGCCTAAAGAGCTAGATTTGAAAATTAAAGCTCTATGACACCTCAAAAACCTAGCCCACAAAAGTGGGCTAAGCCTAGCCCAAGAATACTCAAAACCTAGCCCTAGTTTTCTACAAATCTTCAAACATCACCACCATAGCACCACCAATGGCCACTTGTAGAACAGGACCACCATCAAGCTGAATAGACACCACCAGACCAACCACGCCACCGATGGCCAGCCCACCGGCAAAATGAACCATCCATACACCCAACTCACCTACTGCAGAAGCTCACTGAGCCATTAGAAAGTAGCCACCCAACAGTGTATACGATGGGGGACCGATGCCGATTGTGCCCATAATCGACAGAACCACCGAGCCGTTAGGCCGACAACCACTTTACCCATGAGAAAAAATCAGCGGGGAACCAACGAGTACGAGCACAGCCGAGAGAAGGACGTCGAAGATGGAAGAGCGGCAATGTGAGAAAAGGAGCAGACAACTAGGATAGGGGCGGAAAAAATAGACAAAAGGAGGAAAAAGACAATAGATCTAGAAATCTTACCATTTGTCACTCCCGTTGCTGGCTGAAACCCCTAAACCAGTCACCGAGAAACTGTTGATTCAGCTGCCATAAACAACCAGAGGGTAAACGGCCGTTGAGAACCATGACACCAGCATCGATCTCCATCACCACCATCTTCAGCTCCCTATACCTAAACCGATCAGTTTTTGAATAGGAAAAATAGATGAAAAAAGAAGACTCCTCCAGGGAGAAGAGGGGAAAGGCAACGCCTCCCTCCTCCCCCGAGCGATTGAAACCTTAAGAAACGGCCCAGAGACTTTTCGCCTCCTAGAAAGAAAGAGAGGAACGAGTAGCTGGATTGATCATTTTTAAACGAGCTTGAGCTTGTAACGCCCCGATTTTTCAAATAAATTTCGGAGGCATTTAATAGTAAAATTTTATTGAAATAATTCTAGAGCGACTCTAGTCTTGATACATATCCCAAACATACTCGATCTCTGCCCTTGGTATTCCTCGATCCTATGTTCAACTGCTCCTCCATTGAATTTTGTACCATCTGGCAAATTGATCGCCAAAACAACCGATTTACCAAGATATAGACGTATCCGCAAGTGATAAATCACCCAGTAGAATAATTCATCCGAACTACCCTTCTTACATTACAGCTAACAAGTAATATAATATTAAAGTAGGATAGTAAAACAAAAATAACACATAAACCGATTCATTACTATCCTTTAGCCTAATGTGTGATCTAAGATCTCATCTGCGAGATCTTCCTCCCCAACCGCTAGTTATGTCATGTCCCACGAGATCACTTCCTTTTACTTTTGCAGATACACCTAAGTTATATACCGAACGTGTATCTCAATAACTATAAATAAAGGGAAAGCTTATCAAGTCATTGCATGACTAGAGTTCGACTATCTTAATCATCACTTCACAATCATCATTGGACTCCCGCCAGTTTCAAATCTTTACTGGACTTTCTGCTAGTTTCAAATCATCACTGGACTTCCCGCCAGTTTGGAGACTGGGCCTCCATTAGCACCCATCTCAATTCACATCTCAAAGCCCGTCTACAGACAATCTCTAACATTATAAAACTATTCAATTTATCCATTACCGAGTACCATCTAGGTGAATTCTATTCGCATATCACCCCATGTCTCTTGGGTCCAATCCAGCATATAAATCAAGAGTTTGAACACTATACAAATAATCAAAGTAATAATTGAAATAAATAATAAGCATAGAAATAACGTAACTTTTTAGGGATGGGCCGTTGCCCTTAATCTTGTATGGCCAAGAAGTTAAATTGATACAAGAAATCTTATCCAATAAAATTTTTATAAAAAAAATAAGTCTAGGCTTGTATTAGTTTATTTTATGAAATTAGATTAACACATAAGTGATAATATAACATTGGGGTCGAAACTGTACACTAAAGTAACCCAAGGACCTAATTGTTTTAAGTCAATAACTCAATTGGGCCAAATTTCTATACTAAACAACCTCAGGGGTGTAACTGCAATATAGGGTCAACCTTTTACAAAAAAACGTTCACAGTGTAGAAACTTTATATCCATCTCAAAATCAATTGGCTATGAATGGAGAGATCCCAGATATTATTAAGTGATCACTCATTTCACTCCCAAACAATGTAGGATTCATTTCATTTTCCTTAACATCCCCTCTCACGTGCAGCCGCGTTTGAGATCTGTCATATGTGTCAACTTTTGGGTCCTATCATCGTGTAGCCTTTTTTTACTGGTCTGTTATCGTGGGGTGTGGATTGTGAATTTTTAAAATGTGGGGTGGAACGAGCCCCGCTTTAATTCCATGTAGAAACTTTATATCTATCTCAAAACCAATTGGCTATGAGTGGAAATGTCTCAGATGTTATTAAGTGATCACTCATTCCACTCCCAAGCAATGTGAGATTCATTTCCTTTTCCTTAACACACAATGCAATGAACTTCCGGAATACCACGGGTTTCGATTGTGCTACGACGGAATCATTTTCTTTTGCTTTGAAACGTTAATTATCAACGCATAAACACTCTTTATATTTAAGAGAAGATAAGAGAGGGATTATAATACCTCGAATTCGATCGGAAAAAAAATTACGGCGAACAGTTTCTGTGAATTTTGGCCGAACGGAGAAAACGATCGAAACAATAGACTTTAATTTGGGATTGACTTCGGACAAATGGGTGATGTTGTTGGGATGCTTCAGAACTTGGTGGGCGCAGTGTGAACCGGAAATCCACCTCAATCTTTTTTTTCTCAACCTCCATGGGCGAAGCTCGAACGCCCACTATTTTTTTCAGTGGCGGTGGTTTTGTGTGTTGTTATTTTCGGAGGGAGGGATAGGTATTTATAGAGGTGGAGTGGAGTGGGGAGCAAGGAGGGAAAAAGGGGAGAGAGAGCCGGTTCGGGGGAGAGAGAGGGTAGGGTGGTAGGCAAGGAATGGGGTAAGGGGGATGGATGCTAGACATGGGGGGAGGGGGGATGCATGGTTCACTTGGGGAGAAAGGAAATGAATGAGAGAGAGAGAGAGAGAGAGAGAGAGAGAGAGAGAGAGAGAGAGAGAAAAATATGTTTTGAAAAAAAATTATGGTGCATGTGGCACACAATAAACACATGGAATTTTACACTATAATGAAATCTTTATAACAAATCTACTAAAAATAATCATATCGGAAAAAAACAATTTGGGACGAAAATCCGGGTCGTTATAGAGCTTGGCTTGCAAGAGCTTGGCTAATTCATTTAACGAACCACTTTATACAAGCAAAGACTATACAAATAAGCCAAGTCGAGCTATAGAGTGTTGATCTTGACTCGTTTAGGAAAAGAGTCCAAAACTTGAGCTCAACTTAATAACTAAACAAGCCGAGCCATGAGTTGTGCGAGATTGAATCCACATGAACTTGTATTGTGCGTTGAAGAACTCAATTAATTAATCTTAAATAAAATTTCTAATCTAGTTCAACAATTTTTGGGGTTGTGATGAATGTTGTGTTTGGATGAATTTTTGAAAATTTTTGGGTTTGGTTTTTGGTGTAATGAGTGGAAAAAGAAATTAGAGTTATAATTGGAGATATGTGTAATAAGTAAAGAGAGATAGAGAAAGAAATGAGAATAATGATCGAAGATAGGAGTAATAAGTAGAGAAAGAAATAAGAGTAATGATTGAAAGTATGGATAATGAGTGTTTTTTGAGTTAAATTTTTTTTTCAAAACATTAACTGAATCCATCAAAATACAGTTTATATTCGTTTTTCTCAAATCATAAACTAAATCCAACAAAAATGATGAAAATCAAATTTTTATGATTTAATATAAAATAGGCAAATGAAGATGGAGAACTTTAATCAATTGAAAAACATGCTAGTATTTCTTTTGGAGAGAATAAATGACATAAATAATTATAGATATTTAAACATGTATTTGCCTAGCCATAGCAGTTAAATTAGCCTAAGATATAAAGCTTACTTACTTACGTATATTTATAGGCAAAATAAACATATATTTATAGGTAAAATAAACACAAGAAATAAATATAACTTTACTTGAAGGCATAACAAGAATAAACATGATTTATTCTCAATTTCTCTAACAAGAAAATCAGCAAATGGTACAAGAAATTAAGAAGGAAAAATAAAAAATAAAAAAGATGGAGAAGTAGTGGCTCTCCATTTGGACAAGCCACAACCTTCCTTTTATAGGCATTTTAATTGACATGCACGTGTATGAAAACAATAGATAATTCATATTTGACTTTCAGGTATGAATCCTAATACTAACCAAAAAAAGAATAAAGCCACCCACGTTTTTTTTTCCTTTGTTTCCTGGAGCTTGAGATCAACTTGGAGGAAGAAAAAGAAGAAAGCAAATTTAGTTTTCACTTTGCTTACTTAGAATTAGAACTCAATGGGTACAATAGTGTAAAGCTAGTTGTAGAGTTGGGCTAAAGCGAATCACCAGAACGCCAGCATTCTAGAAATTCAATGGGACACAATCCATTCAACTTTGCACATCGTACCCGGAAAAAAAATGGTAAATAAATCTTGGTGATCTATACCGATCAAAATATATACCGACCTGTACCGATTAATGTTGGGCGTGTCTGTCTGTGCCCTCCTATACTAGAATCTTAGCCGGTACAAAACTACTGGTGTATTTTTTCTCTCGGTAAAAAAAGTAAAAATAACAAGGTTGAAGTTTATGGTAATTTAACGAAACTTGAAGTCCATAACATGTTAATCATGATAATTTGTTATTAGCACTAATATTAAACTGTTTAAATTTGTTTTATTTCTCTCTTTCAAATTGTGCATTAATACATAAACGAATTCATAATATATAAAATATATATTGCAGGCAGTGTTCTAAATATCGGCCCCACTTAGGTGTTTGGCGGCAGGTCACCGCCACGTCTACACCCCTTGGTGGTTCCTTCGGTGGCCAAGGAGCTTTGGCGGAGCAAGGCGGCACCTAGGCTAGGCTAGGGTTCGCCGGAACAGTCAGATCTGGCTCGTATACAGAAACACAATATCCTCTGAGGCTGTATACTGATCATTGGAGGTTTGCTGGAGGTCGGAGAGCTTCGCCGGTGGTATGGGTGGTCTCGCCAGTGGTGTTTAATGGTCGTCGCAGTAGTCAAAGGTCTGGGTGTGCTTATGGAGATGTCTGAAAGTGATATGGTTGTTGGTACAGGGATGGAGAGAGAGAGAGAGAGAGAGAGAGAGAGAGATTGGTCCGGGAAAAAAAAGATGTACTATTGTGTACCAGTTTCCCACTTTCCAAATAAAAAAAAAAATCCCACTTTCCAATTTACTTTTCCACTTTCCAACTATACAGTTGTACCGTGTACCAGTAAATGAGTTCGAGTAATTTATAATTGTCCAACCCTCTTCCAACTTACTCCTCGCTCGCTCGCCGCCGCCGCCCCCCCCCCTCCCCCCCCCCCCCCCACACACACACACACACCTCCCTCCCTCTCTCTCCCAGCAAAATAGAAAAGAAACAGGGAAAGAAGACGAAAAGATAAGGCGATGAAACGTTCCAGAAGATAAAAATACAAGGTGAACAATATATCTTATTATGTTCCTCTCTTTCTCACTCTGTCTCTGGAAAATAGAAAAAAAACAAGGGAAGAAGATGGGCCAAAAACATTATTAAAAAAAAAAAGGGGCCAAAGTGCTTGGCGCCTTGACGGTGGGTCAGCGTCCTACTAGAGCCAAGCATCATTTAGAACTCTGATGGCACGAAATCTGAAACGATATCAAGTTACACGCGGGATATGTGCCATCCCAGTAGAGCAATCAGCACGCCAACCAGTACAGTATTGACATCCATTCCATTTTATTTTTTTTAAAAGAGTCATTCATTTATCACAAGCCCATCGGGCAAACAGATTCTAGAACAAATACAAGAAAGAACCAAAGCAACCTGAACGTCGATCTCAGGCACCTATGGCCGAAGCAGGCCCTGCTTCGGCCCTACGATAACGCTGGTACATAAGAACTAATCTTGGTTTAGATAACAAAGGATCTAAAGAAATCCACAACTCAAACCTAAACAATTAAGCATTTCTGAAATCTGAAGGCAAAATAACAACAAATCAACTAAAATCTAACATGTCTCATGGATAAAACCACAAGGGTCACCGGGCTGGACAAGATGAGAATTGAACACCACTGGACCTCGACGACCGAACACCAGTCTTCTTCGAGCCGAAACTGCTGCGCAGCCCAATCAAACACCACCGGACCACCACCAACCCCAACAACACCACCAAAACCCGTTAGCCCCAAAATAGACATCCAGAGACACAAATACCATCAACACCGGACCATTCCTCAATAGGCGCCAAGTTATTTGCCCACCACCATCACCCACCAACTCTGGAACACCTAGACTGGTACAGAACTGAACAGAGGAAACCCACGGGTAGAAAAGAAAAACAAAAAATAGTAGATGAAAAACGGAAAACCCCCTTACACCAACCGCACACCTTATTACGCTCGTCGCCAGACCAGAAACAACAAATCTGGAGACGATGGAAGAGGAACGGGTCAGATGAGCCACCATCCGCCTGAGGAACCCTCGCCATCCTAACGAACCGCCACCCGAAATCTGGTGGTCATGGAGAACTCCTCACGTCCATTCCATTAGAAATCGTTTATTTACCTACTATTTTTTGACGAACACAATCACCAAGCTTTGATGATAGCTGAGTTAAAACACAAACGAAAGTAACAAAAGTAGAAAAGAATAAGAAGGGACCTTTTACTATTTTAGGTTGATAATTAATTACTACTATATCAGAAATATAAGGAGAAGAAGAACGTTGTCCAGTAAATTAACGTTCTAGCAGAATTCTGAGTTGTCTAATGCAGGGCCCATTTAGATTCCATATGAGAGCCAGAGGCCCAATAGGCCGAAACCCATTTTGACCAATTTCAGAAGCCCAACTATGTTAAGATCTGAATGGAGATGCAAGGGCCGGTTTGATAAAACTGAAAACTGAAACTGAATGCTGAAAAATTAAGTGCTGAATGCTTGCTTAATTTTTTAAGCTGAAAAACTGTTTGGTAAACATATTAAACAGCTTAAAAAAACTCAGCATTCAGCTTTCAATACTTATTTTTCAGTATTCAATTTCAATTTTTAGTTTTATCAAACAGACCCTTAGGTTATCAAACAAGCCATAAGCCTTAAGCTTAAAGTTTCTTATAATTGTCTAAACGGACTCAGACCCCGTTCCACTAACAATTTTTTTTACTTTTTTGGTTTTGCGTCAATTTTTTTTGACTTTTTTTATTTGAGACGAATCGAAAAAGTAAAAAAAAAATTATTTTTACCTAAATATTTTGAACAAGAATCACTTTTAAGGAAATAAAGTCTGACTTTTGAAAACTAAGGACAATATATATTCTACATGAACCTCTTTTTTTCCAAAGGGATCTTATGGTTCCACTGGTTTAAATGTAACATATTTTTTGACTTCGGATTGTGATGTGTAGTGGTGTGCGCAGTATCGTGCTGCGCACCTTCGATCTCATCTCGGCAACCAACAATCGAGAGTTGTTTATTGCCGAGATGAGATCCGAGCCGTCGGATGCACGATCCGACAGCTCGAAGGTGCGCAGTATAGTGCTGCGCATACCACTGCATAGCATCATCCCCCAATTCCACATTTTTCACCAAAAATTTCTTTTACGTAAAACAATTTACATGGAAAATAATTCTACGGATTTCATGCCGCATTGTTTGGCTGCAAGCCATAAAATTATAATTTTTAACAAAAATTGTGTAAAATTTTTGGTACGGATCGGTGCAAAGACTAAGGCCGAAGAAATTAAGAATAAGTTACTGACTTGGTAAAATTTTTACTCCAAGTTTATGCAACCAAACGTACCCCCAAACTTGGTAACATATTTGTGCCGAAATTATTTTACGTCCAACCAAACGGAACGTACATGAATTTTTTCCCCTTCAACATTTTTTTTCCAAATGTTATTTTCTATATCAATTGATTTATTCTTAGCCATGTGCATTCTTAGCGTCGTGTATATTTAACATGGGTTTGGATCTTTGCTAGTCTTCATTTTGGATAGGAGCGGATGGCCAAATATTACTATCCAAATTATTCAATGTCAAGATAGATGACCGAAATTTGGATTTTCTAAGGGAGTTCAAATTGAAGATCGGAGATGATCATTTCTATTCCAAAAGTTTGACCTTCATGATTTGAATGTCATTCAAGTTAGGAAGACAGAATCGGCACGAATTGTGATCATGCTCGTGAGATGATCCGTTCGCTTCCAAAATTTTACTTTCCAGATCTAAACGTCATTCAAGTTACAACAACGGAATGGACGCGAATCGTGATAATGATCATGAGATGATGTGATCAGTGCAGTCGAAGAGACGAAAACTCCTCAACGAGGTGAAACTTTTTTGGGATCTACGTTCTTGATTGAGTGCATTCAAAGGAAAGTTGACCACTAATTTAATTACTACTGTATTTCATTGCTTGGTTCCCAAATCGTTGAATGCATGGCTTTAGGTAAGCAACACCATCACGTGGATAATTGCTCCTTAATATAAGCACACAGTAATCCCTATGTATCATCACACCCCATTTCATACAAAATAATCTCCATATATAATTAATGATCTGCCAATTATTTTTCTCAGAAAATTCGCAGAATAAACCGTTTCAAAACCCCTATAAATTCACTATTCCCCATCTCTCTCTCGATCGATGGATCGAAATATGGCTATCATTCCACTACTCAAAGGTCTTGTGTTTCTGTTGAGTTGCATCGCTGTGTTTGGTGATCACGGTCCGATCCACCGTCCAGTTGAATCCCCAAAATATCCAAAGAGCCACCCTCACCACCACCACAAGGGTCACCCTTCTAGTCCACCCCCGGCTCACCTGCCGACTCAACACCACAAGGGTCACTCTCCGAGTCCACCACCGGCTCACCCCCCGAGTCGCCACAACGAGGGTCACCCTCCGAGTCCACCACCCGCTCACCCCCCGAGTCATGCGCCTCATCCGCGCCGCAGGAGTCCTGTGGCTGTTCAAGGAGTTGTTTATTGCAAGCCATGCAAGTACCATGGGATCGACACGCTTTGGGAAGCTACTCCACTTCTAGGTTTGTCCCAATTGCCTTCTACTCAATTATCCTATGCATGGTCTTCACTGTTGTACATATAGTCTTAGTTTTTCTCACCATAATGATGTGTCTCTAACTGATTCAAGGTTTTGAATAACAGTATCGGGATATAATTAGGCGCAAAAACCTTTATTATCTGCAATACAATCCATCGGAAATATCTTGTTATTTAAAACTTGTGTCTAGTGTCTCGATAAAGTAGTCCCACGTTTGTTGGCTATGAAATGAATGACCACTCGATATAATATTCAAATGGTAGCATTTATAAACTTGATAGTTTAAGCTTCTTCTTTTTTTTGATAGGCATATAATTTTAAGCTTTTAGATTAGATCTAAAGTTCGCATATTTTGGTGTGCAAGAAACGGTGTATTGGTGTACGTGTAGATGCATTGGTGTGTAAGCATGTGTGCACATTTTCATGGGAGAGGAACTTTATCGTCTTCACATAACTGTATTTTTGGATTTTTTATATTACTCCATTTTAATCACATACTTTTAATAATTTACAAGTTTTATGTCAGATTTTATGAATTAGTAGTTGCTCTCGATGAGAGAAATCTAAGAAAACGTAAAAATTATGACAAAAATTGAAAAACTTTACTAAAGACGCAACAAAATTTTACTACTAAATTTGATTTAGTTTGACTTTAGTGAACTTTTTAACTTACTCTCATCGAGAAGAACCAATATCGCTGTAATATTTCCGTCATCTCTCGATCGTCCTAGTAATCTCTAAACCTTTGCAACGTTAATGAGTGTGTATATATATAGGTGCGGTAGTGAAGCTAGAATGCAACAACACAAAGCAGCCGCGAGAATGGTATGGCAAAACGGACAAGAATGGCTACTTCTTGATCACAGTGGAAAAGAAGCTGTCCTCATTTGGTGCCCACACTTGCAAGCTTTACTTGGTCTCCTCTCCCAGCCCAGCATGCAAAAAGCCAACTGATCTTCTCCATGGGGAACAAGGTGCCCTCCTCAGGTGGCCCCAGAAACCCTCCAAATTCCCATTTGAGCTCTTCACCGTTGGGCCTTTTGCCTTTGAACCCTACAACAAATGCCTTTGATGTTTTTTTTGCTTTTGGTTAATTATAAGAGTACTGTGTTGCATATTCGCATGTGGTGGGGTTTGAGTTAGTATTTATTTTGACTTGTTTTTATTTGTTATGAACTTATGTTGGCCCCATTCTGCATAAATTTTTGGTATTCGTATTTTTTTGTTTGTCTTTTCTTACTCTTTGTTTTTTGGTATTTTTTTTTAATGTTTTTGGATAAATTATTCATCTCAAATGCGAGGAGTTTAAAAAGTAATGAAATTATAAGCAAAAGAAATTTGTACTAACAATGAAAAAATATATCAAACAGCTGGTATTTTTGCTGCCTTTTATGTACTTTTTGAAATTTCGGTAAGTATGAGACCAACAATTTATGTAGAGTGGTAGTTTTGCGTAAACTTCTTTTTTCTATTATTCATCTGTCATACCGAGAAAAGTTATAAAAAACAAAAAACAAAAAACTGCGATCCAAAACTTTAAAAGTTCTAATACAACAAATAATCTAAAACAAACAGACATTCTGGATTATGTTTTTTGGATTTTTTCCAATTTTCTCGAACTTTTTAAAATTCCTCTTCTGAGACAAATAAATATCTAAAAAATTAACACAAAATAATTGAAAATTCAAAAGAGGTGAAAATAAGCTAAAATAAATGACTTTGACCAAATCCTCTTTTAGTTCCTCTTTAACGTCCCTGTCCGCGGAAATCATATCTATCCAGAAAAAAAATGCACAGAAAAGTATTCAAGATGTAAAATGAGGAATCCGGGGGTGCTCCTAGGGCACGGACCTGGGTGGTGTGCTGAGTAGCACGACACACAACCGTTGATTTTATCACTGAAACGGATGGAAAAGTTTGTTTTAAATCTGGACCGTTGAAAACACTTTTGAACTGCTACGATGTCGCCCTACATCGTCCATTTCGTGTTATAGAGTAATTTTATGGGGTTTTTTTTTTCCTATTTACGGAAAAATAGGCATGTTGGAAGGGTTGTTCTAAATCTGGACCGTTGAAAATATTTTTGGACAGCTACGATGTCGCCCTACATCATCCATTTCATGTTATGGAGTAATTTTATTGGTTTTTTTTTTCTTCCTATTTATGGAAAAATAGGTGTGTTGGTAATGAGTTGCTTTGATAGATAAGTACTCATTTTTTGAATTAAATGTGATGTATTATGAGAGAATGAATTGTCTCGTAAAACGAAAAATTAATTACTTAAAAAATAAGAATCTTAACTGAACGGGGCTTCGGTTAATTCACCGAGGTACTCACTATCCCAAATTAACGAATGCAAAATTCATTCTCATCCAAACTTGGGATTGAGCTCAGAGATGCCTAGGCGGCTCTATTAAGCCCAACCTTCATGAAGGTCCATTTAATTAGGCCGTCTTTTTTGCCAATTTCTCGCGGGCACTCTTAAAATCATGTTCTGAACACATTGAGCGGCTCGGATCATCAAAATTTAATTGGGAACTATGAGATTAAGATTTGAGGGATTTTTTTAGAGGTTTTTTAAAGGATCCCCGGAACCGCCCCGTTCGGCCTAATTAAATGGACCTTCATGAAGGTTGGGCTTAGGTTTTTTGGGCCTGAATTAATGTTATTAGGAAACCCAAGGTATTATTGCTGTTTACTGAAAAGTTAAATTTGCATTACAAAGTAGAGAATATTAAATTAAAAATACTTTTTTTAAAATTATTTTACTGAATCATTTGAGACTTTTTATCATGATTGTATACTTTTGTCGAGACGAGTTCTTAGTCCGAAAAATCTAATACAAATTTGACTTCAAGTAGATTCCATTCTCGGTTTCATTGAACATGGACTATAGGGCTCAATTGGATGCGGTATAAATTTTGGGTGTATTATTTATGAAGGGGGATAAGATAGTAAGGGGTATTAGTTAAGAATGGAAAGCCCACATTGATATGACATTTATAGAGAGTGTATTAAAAAATAGAGGGTTTAGATAATGTATTAGAGAAGAGGGATAAAATAATACTTGATTTGGATAGATGATAAATTGGGTGTATAAGGATGGATGTATGATGTAAAAAGCTGTCAAATGACTCATTTGCCCTTGTGCAGTGTTTTAATTTGATTATTCATTACATTAAACATATAATTATAAAATCCAACTTTTGATTAATTTTTTTCACAGATAATCAATAATAAATTAGTTAACTAATATAATATGGGGAAATTATAGCAAGCCCCCTCCAACTATACCTCGGTAACGAGTTGCCCCTTCATCGTTTAACTCGGACACTTAACCCCCTTCGTCTTTTATCGCGTGACACTTAACCACCATCCGTTAGTGAGCCGCTAGTCAAGAATACATACAACGGTACACACACTATCTCTCTACCTGTCCCAACGGTACTCTCTCTCTCTCTGCCCGTCCCAACGGTACTCTCTCCCTCTCTCTTTTCCCTGAAATCTCTATCTCTCTTTCTTTGTGATGGAAGATAGCAGTTGGTCTCATTGTATTTATGGTTGCAGACAAAATTCGGTTGTAGATTTTTCATCTGGGTCGACCCACCAAAATCTGAGAGCACCCAGTCCAACATAGAGAGCACCCAGAATTTACAGATCCACAAGTCAGAGTTGCAGAGAAAAGCTAATGAATTGGAAAGTAGAGTGGAAGTGTTGGAAACAATGAAAGAACAAATGCATAAAGAAGTTCAACAAATGCAGAAAAAAAAATTGGGCAAATGCAAAAGGAAGTCCTATGTTTGAAGAAGGAATCGTGGTGAAAGAAAATAGGTTTCCTTTTGATTGTTCTCTTTTTTTTATCCCACATGTACAAGAAAATGGAGATTGAAAGTACCCAGCTTTGGCTTCAGTACAATATGAATGAGTATTGGTTGATTAATGTAGTGCATTCCAATAAAGATTACAACCCAGAAACAAAGTACTAAAAATGGTAGTTGTTACCCAAAAAGACAACCTACTTATTTTAATTGTCCCGTGCATCGAACGGGCACAACGCTAGAACGGATTAGTTTTGCACGTATATACAATGGGTTGGACGCTAGTATGGAATTTGCTGGTAGGAGCTACAGTGGGAACTAGTCGTTAGAGGTCATTTTAAACTGGCTGGGTTGACAGAGTGGACGACCGGGTGGTTGATCGGTTTATCATCAGGGCATCATCTTATTTAGGGCTGAAAGAGGGTAAATTGGTAATTTCAGCAATTCCGTTAATGGCATCTTCCATTTTGTGCGAGATAAAAGATGAAGGGGGTTAAGTGTCCGAGTTAAACGATAAAGGGGGCAACTCGTTACCGAGGTATAGTTGGAGGGAGCTTAATGTAATTTCCCAATAATATTAAAAATAAATTTTTGAAAATAATATCATTTTTCAAACATTTAATTCGTTTTTTAAATTAGTTAAATACCACCCACATGTTTCCATTTCATAATACTTAGCCCCCTTGAACTATTATTCGGCCGCACTTTTTTTGGTCCATTTTTGTTTTCTAGACTGAAGACCGTTGCACATATTTTTGCTGGTATGGTCCCCTAATTGGAAAAGGCACATGGATTTAGGGCCAATGAGAAAATTGAGAGTGCAATCTCTTTCAACAACAATGGACAGCAGAAAAACATAGCAATGCAGTTAAAGATTGATGCAATGCAAAAGGGAATTGAAGAATTGAAAGTGGCCAATCAAATAATGCAAGCTAGAAAAGAATTGCAGAAAACTGTAGGACAATCCAAGTGGAAAGTGTAGTTTTTTTGCTATTGTTTTTGTGGTTATGATGCACCTGTACACTTCAATGGGGAAAGGAAATGACTTAGCTTTGCCTTAATCATGTTGTAACGAATTCTGTGAGAAATGAAATGGAATATTTCCAACATTGGGTCTAAAAAAATGCTAACATTTTGCATATTATATCACAATCTCTTAAATAGCCATAAACTAGTCGAAGTACCTAATTAGAAGCAAAACAAACAGGTCCATATTCCAAAAGTAGTACCAAACAAAAAAACCAGCCGCTCCATAAACTTTCGACTGACTTCTAAAAGGCTGCATATCCATCAATTGCCATTCCTGAGTTGGGTATAGATTTGAGAACCTGAGAACTTTGTGTTGGTGCCATATTTGATAACCTTTGTGAGTGCCCAACTTGGACAATATCACCACCTCTTGAGCTACATATCTATCAAGTGCCATTCCTGCACTTTTCTGAACAAAAAACCTGCACTTTTTTGAACCAAAAACATAGACTTTTTGAACAAAAAATCCTGCCAAACTGAATACACCAAACAACATGGTAAAACTTGCATTTGGCAGAACCAAACTGCCTTTCAAATAACTAAGTACATCTATTTTTTTGGCTCAGATAAATGATTAAGGCGCTAAGGCGGCAACATTAGTTGCCAATTGGCCATCTCATGCTGCCCCGCCTAAGTCCCGTAAGTGTCTTTTTAAAATTGTCATCATTGCCAAAGTGCAGAAAACTGATGTACCCACATAACTGCAGCAGCAAAACTGATGTACCCAAAAGCAGTAACAGCACACACAGCATGCTAAACCCACATAACTGCAAAAAACTACCAGGAAAACCCATAGAAGGCAGAAAACAACATGCAAACCACCAACAGCACTTGCATATACTACACACATACACAAAAACCACCTCTTAATCTCCTCCAAATTTTCATCCTTGCCCAAATCTGCACAACATCATAACAGCATGGTAGCACTAGAAAACAACATGCTAAATAAAATTTGGTTCAGCTTTTACAACATCATAGCCACTTACATAACCTTGTACACAGCTGACTAAAAGATACACTACACACACACACAAACTCAGGCACATAAGCACAAAGTAACTGCACTTGCACACACTACACCAAATACACACACAGCCCCACAAGCAGCAGCATCACACACAGCATGCTAACCCTCAAAAATAGCATCAAAACTGCAGAAAAGAGCATGAAAGGACCAGTCTAAACTACCAGCTCAATTTGGACACACACTCACATAACAACATCACATATTTCAAAAAGAAATAGACTGTATCCACCAAATAGCATCAAAACTGTACAAAATAGACTTCTAAACCAAACAGAGTAATGGCATAAGGGTACTCATAGCTGGACTAGATTTGGCTCAAAAAATTTAATTTGAAAATCATAAGGGTACTCATGGCTGCATCTAATGATACCCCGCCATGGTATCTATCTCAATTAATAATAGAATTAATTCATCATTGCCCATAAATAAAGAGAATTCACACATTCATGCCTATGTACCTATTTTCTGAGTTTAGCATGCTATTTTGTATCCAGTGGCAGCCAAACATGTGAAAGTTGGACTTTGGCTCGACTGCGCACACACACATATCAAACTTCAAGCTATAACACATCATAGCCATCAAATTGGTTTTGCATTTCCATAACAGTACAAAACAACAGAAACACCAAAGTCTAAGACATCAAACTAAGGCTGTCTTTTACTCTTTACCATTCCTAAGAACCTGCCAAAACTTGTCATAGCCATTCATAACCAAAAACTGCACAAGACAGCATGCTCAACTCAGAAATAGCAGGAAATAGCATGCTAAACTGGTTTATCCTGCTAGAACAGAAGCAATAGCACAAGAATTTTCAGCAGTCCTGAAACAACTGCAGTAGCAGCACATAACACACACGCACAGAGCAGTCCAAAAATAGTTGAATGTAGTTTAAAAGCAACCTTAGGCTCAGATCAAATATCATCACAGCCAAACCCACAAACACTTGGCTCAGTTTGTAACACATCATAGCCACCAAATTGGTTATGCATTTCCATAATAGCTTGGTAACAGCAGAAAACAACATGCTAAATCAAACTGCAGTAAAGCTAAACAGAAAACAACGTCCAAAACTATAGCAGCCCTGTGCAGTTTAGCATGTTGTCCAGTGGGCTCAGAAAAGTATCAAGAAAACAGGAGGGTACTCATGACTGCAACAAAAGTTACCCCGCCAAGGCACTACCTTCATTTACATTGTAATTGTTTCATCATCGCCCTATTAGGGGTAGCGAATCACCCATAACCTGTCATCGAACATAATTGCAATTAATTAACCATATTTGCCATAAATTGAGTGAACAAAAGTAAAATAAGAATACATGGTAATGTCATCATGTCATCATCAACCATTACAAAGTACTTAGTTACATAAAAAATTCCTACCATGCAATTACTTTAGCATATTGCCCCATACTTAGATACACAAACATTGTCTCATCGTTCTTAGTTTTCTTAGTGCTCATACATCATAAACTTCTTAGTTACACAAAAAATTGATACCATTTGTCAAAAAAGTAGTTAGTTACACAAAAAATTTCCAACAAAATTTAGATCACGTTCAATATCGGTCCATAGATCTCACCATTGAGTATGGCCTCAACGTACTCTTGCCTCTCCTCCTCTTTGCACCCATAGAAGTTATCCACCTTCTGTTCCTCTTCGCAAATAACAGCACTTAACTTGACTTTTTGTGTAAGTGTGATATTAAGCTTCCCTAACTCGGTTTGAACATTCTGCCGACGTTTCGATAGCTCTTTTTCATACCCTACTGAGCTCACCATTTCCCCCATATGGCTCGAGGTATCCTTCAGAAAAGTGTTCATGCATGCATGCATGGATTCTTCTTCCTCACCCATTCTTGTCGTCTTCCTCCCCTTCTTAGGTGCAGCATTAGTTGGGGCCGAGGTCTGCCGGGGAGTGGAGGTCAGGACTGAGCTATGTGGTGTGGAGGTCGGAGGTGTGGAGTTCGGACGTGTGGGAGTAAGTATGGGAGTGGAGGGGGTTTCATTCAAGAAGGAACCATCAAATTCTGGACCGAAATGGGGCATGTAAACATCATCCGGTGTACCAAATACATCCGGCATAGCCATTTGGCTCGGATCCTCCGCACCCTCCCCCGTTGCCCTATCCTTTCCAAATAGGACAACCCAATCATCAAACATTGGGAATGGCTTCATGTTCATACCTTTGGCCTTTTTTGGGTAGGCCTACACAAACATTGGAAGTTATTAGTTTTAAATCTCATGCATTAACTATCCAATAAAGTATTGATAGTTACCTTTTCGTACTCCGCCCACACAATTGGGTCATCGACCACAATGCGTTTGTTGGTATGGCCCCAACTCATCCCACTAGGACCTATTATGTCAAGTATCTTATGGTATGTTTGTTTCCAATACCTTACTTTTGAGTCGATGTGTGGGTTGGCCTTAATGTTAGCATCCGGCAACACCTTCGCCAACTCCACCTCACAGTGTGTGAAGAACCCGGGTCTAAACCCGTTTTCGGCAGGCCACTTCCACTTTTCACAAACCTCATTGATCATAACCTTCAGTAATGTATCCTCTTCTACTTGCCTCCAAGTCTTACGGGGCTTTTTGAAAAGACCTTCGATTTCAACAAGTTTGGGTTTTTCGGTAGTCATTGCTATCAAGTGCATTCAAATACTACGAGGTATATAAAAGGAGTACGTCTAATATTATCATGAACGAGATCTCACATTGAATAATGAAAGTTACACATTGATTAACTAGGAAAGCATTGAAAGTTAATAGATCATACCACAGAAAAATTACTAAGTTCTATTACAAGTACTTCAATCACTTATTAATACAAATGTCTCAAATATTTTCCACTAGTCCCCCACCATTGTCTATTGTTAAACATGGCGGTAGTCAATGCATCCCTCCCCGCAGTCCATTCATTAGAAGCCTTGATGATAAGCACCCAATAATGCATTTTCTTGGTGCTTAAGTCCTCTAGTATGTTGTGTTTGTACATATGTATTGTCGTTTTTATGCGATATTGCACGTAAGGTATGTTTTTGTGTATTTCAGGTAAAACGTGCTAATAAGGCGGTTTTGTACGCCAAGGGACGTTCCGGGATGAACCAAGTGTCCAAATGCCTGCCAGTACTCATTTCATTGTCACCAAAGCCTAACAGTGCCACAAGAAGCCTCGGAGATTGGCCGGAGGTTAAGGTTGGCAATGAATGTGCCAAAGTGGTTCAAGCAAGCCTAATGCTTCGAGGATGGTTCTCAAGGGTATCCAAGAGTACAAGGCCACAAGGCATACCTCCATCAAGTCCCGTTGATCACGAAATCAAGTATTGGAAGGCCGTCGGGTCACTACAAGGCATGATGGCCCAAAGCTAACCCTGTTCTGCAGTTTTCACACAGAGGTACCAATACCTCATTTTTTAGGTATTGGTACCATCATGCCGAATTAGAAGACAGTTGGATTGGTACCAATACCTCATTTTTTAGGTATTGGTACCAATGCCCTTCGGCCAGCACACTTTTTGCTGAATATTTCAACCTTCCATATATGGAAAGTTTCTACTTCTAGTATGTTTTTGAGATATTTTGGGGACCTTTTGGTCCATTTTATGGTTGATTTTTAAGGCCTATAAATAGCTTTGTAAGCCATTAATAGAGATATAGATAGATAGTTAGTTTAGGCAAAAGTCTTTTTCTTGCTTTCTAGGATTTCCATATTGTGTTCTTAGTTTTTCAAGCTTTCAATCTACAAGAACTCAAGTAAGTTTAAGTGTTTTGATATTTTCTCATGTATTAATGTTGTAGCTACGGTATGGATCTTCTCATAAATCAAGTTTATTTCCGTTTTTATCGATTAATCATGTTTACCTCTCCAAGCATATTCTCTAGTCTTTTTATTATGAGTGAGTAGTTAATCGGTTCGGTCATGGGGTGAGGTTCACCCTATGGATTAGTCCATTAAATGGTTTCTCTTAACTTTAGCTTAATCTCAAGGTTTTGAATGAATTAAACCCATGATTTCTTGCTTTGATCATGGGGTTGGTGGCTTCTTTGATCAATGAAGTCTATCGCCTTGTGCTACGAGCTTGATAATCCTACGCGTGCGAACGATCTATTTTCGTCTCTCACTTGTGTTAAATGAGTTCAATTTGAATTAGAGCTTTGAATTAAGTTATAAGTAGTCTTCAGCTTTTAATTCTTCTAGTGGAATCCGGACGGTTTCGGTCCACTCATGAGTTAGATGAAGGAACCGTTTGACGGCTAAGTCGTGGGTAATCGATCCCTTTGACTCGACCATCTTAACCTAGTTTAATTCCAAGTTTAAATTTCATCAATCGAATCAAAAACCATAGTTGGCCGCTTGAACGCCACAACTTTCTACGCAACTTCTATTCCAAATTCGCTAAAGAAGATTTCTCTGTGGGAACGATTCCGGTCTTACCGGTTATTATGCTTTCAACGACCTAGCCCTACGCTTGGGGTGCAAACCTATTTCTAAGAGGTTAGGTTTCGACGAAGCATTTTTGGCGCCGTTGCCGGGGAAGTCTTATTATAAGCTTATTTGGACGTTTGACAAACCACTGTAAGTATTCCATTTTATTTTACTTTGTGCAATTCATACTTAACCTAGCGGAGACCTCTAACCGATCATCTTATCAAACTTGAGGTGTAACGAAGCTAGATTAAGTATCGATTGCCTTTTCATTTTATCCATGTAACGTGGTGGTGGCTTAACCCCACGGAACTGTTTTGAGAAAGAGGTGGCGGCATAGCCCCTCTGGCCTGTTTACTTTATATTTTTATCTTTGTAATACAATGGCGGGGGCAAATGAAGAAATAGTCCCCAAGACTATGCGGGAGTACCTTTATCCCAATCAAATTTTTACACCCTCTTGCATAGTCACCCCTTCTGCCAATGTTTTAAATGTTAAGTCGGGCATGCTTCAAGTGTTACCCCATTTTCATGGCTTAGCCTCTGACAATCCATGTGCGCACATCATAGAACTCGAGGAGCTTTGCATGAACGATAAGGAGGTCTTATTAAAGATATTTCCATCATCTTTGAAAGACATGGCTAAGAGTTGGTTTTATTCCTTGAACTCAAGATCAATACTTACATGGCAAGCTATGGAAGAACAATTTTTCAAAGAGTTTTCCCCAATGTATGAGACTCATATGCTACTATGTGAAATCGTAAATTTTTATCAATTTGATGAAGAGTCTTTTGCATGTTGTTGGTGGCGCTTTAGATCTCTCATGCTTTATTGGTCGCAACATAGCTATGAAACAAGACACCTTATTCTCATTTTCTATAAGAGTTTAAATTCTACAACGCGTCAGCTTGTAGAAAGGATGTTTGATGGTGCCTTTTTGGATAGAACCGCTAATGAGAATTGGGATTACTTTGATAAATTAGCTGAAAATTTAGAATCTTGTCTTTATGATGTCAATGTTGAAGATGCCACCTTAAATGTTGGGGAAAAGAAAATAGAGCCACATATCTTTGTTGAAAATGTTAGTTTAGCTTATGAAAGCTCTGCAGAGTCAGCATGGAGTGATGTGCCGGATGATGAGCCCGATATCCAGTGTTCTCCCCCTGTTGATCCCTCTTTGTGTGACAATTCGGGGGAGAAATTTCTCATTGTTGAGAAAACGAATGCGGAGGTAGACTTCTTGAATGCTCTGCTGAATGAGCAGGATGGGAAGAATGTGTCTAGACCTGAGAGTTTGTCTCCTTCCTTTGAGGAGATACCTTCCATAGAAATTTTGAACCATTCAATACTCTCAGGTCTCGACGATGCCACCCCTCCTATCGAGTCTCCACCAGTGCAAGAGCTTTTAAAAGTCGAATTGATTGATTTTGTTGGTGTTGATGAATTTGATTTGGTTTACCGTCCTTATATTATAGATTTTTTCAACTCTTTGAAATCAATCTATTGTGGAATGCGCACTTGGTTGAACTTAAGTTTTTGAAACGAATTCAGCAATTCCGGTACTCAAAGTATCTATTTTGGTGGCATGGTCGGATTCAATTTTTGAAGCAAAGTGTGGAGTGGAGTACTATGTTCATTTTATTAGCTCTTGTTGGCATAATAAGTGTTAGGAGCCCGCATTTGGATAAACGTACATAAACTCTTTCTTTTTCTCCCTCTCTTGTCTTTTTTCTTTTGCTCTTTTGATGGTCCGGTATAGCCACCCGTTTTGAACTTGAAGTTGTTGCATGACTTGCTCTATGATGCTTTGAGTGAGAAATGGGGAGAAAAGTAGTACCCGTTCAATCACGTGACGATTTGGTGGATTTAATTTTACTTGTCAGTTTTTGAGCCCGGATACCATGAGCCGGGTGGTACTAATGTCATTTGCTTCTTAGTAGGTAGTTGGTTCTTAAGTCTTTTGCAGGGTAAGCATGCTACCACACCAGCCTTGGTGGTTTAGGTCTAAAAGCTATGGTGAGTAAGGCATTCAGGAACCCTAAGCATGGGTGCGATTACGTGTCGCGGTTGTAAGACCAAGAAAGCCCCGGCGATGACCTTGTGTGACTAGCTGTGGCTCCGATGGAGGAGCCGAAAGAGTGAGCCTTGGAAGCAGTTCCAATGATGAAGGGAAGCTATGACAAGAAAGCCTCCAATTTGGTCGAGGTATAGGGGGGTTGACATTCCCTCAGGAGGTACAATCTTTTGTTCTTTCCTCTCAATACTGTTGTTCTCCATGCTATGAGGACATAGCATCGTTTAAGTTGGGGGGAGGGATATATATGTTCATGAGACTTGTCTCATTTTTTTTGCTTTTGGTAAAATTTTTAAATTTTTTTGTGCAATCCTCCATTGTTAGTAGTAATTTCTCTTGATAGATACTTTAAATATGCTCAATTATTAGAATATGGCAAGAGTCGTGTATCCCATCAAATTTGGTTATATGTTTGAATTCATGTCATATGCATATACATGAACATTGATAACAAGTTAAGCCTAAAAGTCAAGTCAAGCGTTATGCATCGTTAGAGTAGAGATTCGTTTATTAAGCATCCCATGCTTTTTTTTTTCTTTTCCCGCACTTGCGTAAATAATATCTTTTGTGCATGCTTAAGTAGTGTTTATATCTTTCATGCATCTTATTGGAGTTGCTAGCGTACTTAGGAAATGATTCAAGGCATTTTTGCTTGATTAAACCACATAAGAGTCTCATTGTCCTTGTTTTGAACCACAGTCTGAGTCTCTTCCATTGTTCAAATCTAGGCAACCGGATGTTTGGAGGGTTGTGTGTCAATGGTTTTCAAAGATTCAAAGAAGTTTGGAGTGGGGTGAAGATGATAGAAGTGGTTGGGATACAAAAAGGCAGAGAAGTTGTACGTGATTCCTTATCTCTCATTTCCCACTGTAAAAGCTAAAGCACCAAATTTTCATCTCCCTCTCTCAAGCCTTCAAAATTGGCCCCTCAATCTCTCTCACTACAAATCTCAATTCAAATGTTCCTATTCCTCAAAGAAAAGAAAAATCAAAGAAATGCTATGAAAGAGCAAAATCATATTCGAAAGAGGGTTGGCTACTATGATGAGAGGATTGGTGTGACCTCCGGGCTATCTTACATTCCGGATGAGGAAGAGTCCGATGGAAAGGGAGAGCTCGAGGCTCAATACCATGAGGAGCCGGATGAAGATGACGACTATGTGTTGTTGAATCGGTGGTAGTAGTTTTTCTTTGTTTCTTTTTCATAACTTTGTTTGGTGTTTGGCCGATATATGGCCATGCATTAGGTAGTTAGGGTTGGTAGTGGCCAAGGGTAGATGAACCGTGTAAGTATATGGCCACTATATTTTTGTAGTCCCTTTTCCTTTGTATCCAAGGTCGTTATAAGCTAATAAAGTCCTTCGTTGATCTTTTGTACGCTAATTAACTCCGTTTGATGCATGGTCGATATCTATTGTTACTTAAGTTGTGATATTCCTAGTCTTTCCATACTTGTCAATAATTAGCTTTCCTTTCTTTCTTAGCGCTCTTTTGATGGCATGCGTAGCTTTTTGTCTCTAGCTATTGCATTTACTCGCTAGCGCTTGTCATGGGATGTATCTTGTATCTCATTGTGTGAAAAGTCGAATAAGAGCGTTATCCTTGTGAGTTTTGGAGTCGAAACTCGTTGTGGTGTATGCATGCTTGACTACTTTAATATGGCATAGCTTGTTCGTCCTAGTTCATGGCATGTTTGTGCGTGGATTGCATAGGGTCAGATTTGAAGGGGTGTTTTGGACTCTTGCCTAGTGGTAGTTATTGAGCATAGCTTTCGTATCTTCGTTTTGGAAAGATTGCATAGTTTAGTTAAATACATTTTGTTTTAGTTTGCTAGGGACTAGCAAAGTTCAAGTTGGGGGGTGTGATAAGCACCCAATAATGCATTTTCTTGGTGCTTAAGTCCTCTAGTATGTTGTGTTTGTACATATGTATTGTCGTTTTTATGCGATATTGCACGTAAGGTATGTTTTTGTGTATTTCAGGTAAAACGTGCTAATAAGGCGGTTTTGTACGCCAAGGGACGTTCCGGGATGAACCAAGTGTCCAAATGCCTGCCGGTACTCATTTCATTGTCACCAAAGCCTAACGGTGCCACAAGAAGCCTCGGAGATTGGCCGGAGGTTAAGGTTGGCAATGAATGTGCCAAAGTGGTTCAAGCAAGCCTAATGCTTCGAGGATGGTTCTCAAGGGTATCCAAGAGTACAAGGCCACAAGGCATACCTCCATCAAGTCCCGTTGATCACGAAATCAAGTATTGGAAGGCCGTCGGGTCACTACAAGGCATGATGGCCCAAAGCTAACCCTGTTCTGCAGTTTTCACACAGAGGTACCAATACCTCATTTTTTAGGTATTGGTACCATCATGCCGAATTAGAAGACAGTTGGATTGGTACTAATACCTCATTTTTTAGGTATTGGTACCAATGCCCTTCGGCCAGCACACTTTTTGCTGAATATTTCAATCTTCCATATATGGAAAGTTTCTACTTTTAGTATGTTTTTGGGATATTTTGGGGACCTTTTGGTCCATTTTATGGTTGATTTGTAAGGCCTATAAATAGCTTTGTAAGCCATTAATAGAGATATAGATAGATAGTTAGTTTAGGCAAAAGTCTTTTTCTTGCTTTCTAGGATTTCCATATTGTGTTCTTAGTTTTTCAAGCTTTCAATCTACAAGAACTCAAGTAAGTTTAAGTGTTTTGATATTTTCTCATGTATTAATGTTGTAGCTACGGTATGGATCTTCTCATAAATCAAGTTTATTTCCGTTTTTATCGATTAATCATGTTTACCTCTCCAAGCATATTCTCTAGTCTTTTTATTATGAGTGAGTAGTTAATCGGTTCGGTCATGGGGTGAGGTTCACCCTATGGATTAGTCCATTAAATGGTTTCTCTTAACTTTAGCTTAATCTCAAAGTTTTGAATGAATTAAACCCATGATTTCTTGCTTTGATCATGGGGTTGGTGGCTTCTTTGATCAATGAAGTCTATCGCCTTGTGCTACGAGCTTGATAATTCTACGCGTGCGAACGATCTATTTTCGTCTCTCACTTGCGTTAAATGAGTTCAATTTGAATTAGAGCTTTGAATTAAGTTATAAGTAGTCTTCAGCTTTTAATTCTTCTAGTGGAATCCGGACGGTTTCGGTCCACTCATGAGTTAGATGAAGGAACCGTTTGACAGCTAAGTCGTGGGTAATCGATCCCTTTGACTCGACCATCTTAACCTAGTTTAATTCCAAGTTTAAATTTCATCAATCGAATCAAAAACCATAGTTGGCCGCTTGAACGCCACAACTTTCTACGTAACTTTTATTCCAAATTCGCTAAAGAAGATTTCTCTGTGGGAACGATTCCGGTCTTACCGGTTATTATGCTTTCAACGACCTAGCCCTACGCTTGGGGTGCAAACCTATTTCTAAGAGGTTAGGTTTCGACGAAGCACTTGACAGTACCAATGTTGTCATCAACCTCCACATTATGTAGGTTGTCTTGTTCCCATTGCGTATACTCGGCCTCAATAGGATCGTTCGGCGTCTCTCTCTTAATGAGGATATGGACAAGGCAACAAGATGTCACAATACAACATTGAGTCCTTATGGGGTAATAGGAGGCACATTTCAATAATGTGAACCGCATCTTAAGAACACCAAAGCGTCTCTCAATGACATTTCTTGCTTGGGAGTGCTTCATGTTGAAGTACTCCTCTTTCGTAGCCGGGATGCCACATTGCCTCCAAATGTTAATGTGATATCGTTGACCACGATACGGTGCTAGAAAACCATCCCCATTTGTGTAGCCACCATCCACATGGTAGTAATGTCCTATAACCAATGGAAGTTACGACATTGACTGCGGAAAATGTAATGGACTCAAAGGAAACATGAACTTAGGATTTGAAATGTACCATGTGGGACTTTAAGGCCAATGGGTCTTGTAATGGCATTGTGAAGAATTCTAGAGTCTGTGGCCGAGCCTTCCCAACCAGACAATACATAGAAGAATTTTTGATCTCGAGTACAAACACCTAAGACATTAGTAGAGATCTCACCATTCCTTGACCTATACCGTGGCTTGTCAACTGCTGGGGGATTAACTGGCACGTATATCCCATCCAAAGCCCTAAGACAATTCTAGGAAAAATTATGAAACAAGTAAAGTGAGAACTTATGAGGAAGAGTACTTATGGGAGAGTTTATGATTGAAACTGGAAGAAATAGCATCAATTAAACTCGAGTGTACCTGAAACCAACTCCATCTACTGTCGTGGTTGTTAGGAGGAATAGACTCGGGCTTTTCTAGGAGCATGTTGTAAAGCCGCAAGATGGCTTGGAGCATGGCATTGAAATGCCTGCTTACTATTTCACCCGATCTCCAAAACTCATATTTCGTACGCCTCTGCTTTGTATGGTGTGAAATGATCTACAAGAAAATGGCAACCCTCTCCTCAAGACATACGTAACGTGAGTTCCCTAATCTAACACCTCGAACTAGAAAGCACAACCTCAAGAATGTATATCTATTCACCCTCAATTGATTGTAGCAATCACTTTCATTATCCCTCACGAGCCTATTGAGGTTATCTACTTGGGTCTTGTAAAAGTTTGGATTAGGAGACAAGTGTGGACATGGATGTCGTTTTGTGAAGGTGATGAACAAGTAAAGGCAAAGCACAGCCAATGTAGAAGTAACAAAGGCGAATAACGCCATGACTGCCTTTTCATTTCTTCTTCTCCTTATTTGGGTTCTGTTTTTTCTTGCCATCCTATCAATCCTAAATATAATTATCGTTCATATTAGTGAATGTGATACAATAACCTATATTTTGTGCCTTTTACAAGAAAAATGTGATACATTGCTTATGTATGCATTTTCTTGCTAGTGCATGTTTAACTAGACATTTCAGATTAATTTTCCGCACCCTTTCGTTGTTTGTGAGTTCTTCATGTTTTAGAAGAGTCCATTTGACATTTTCCTAGTCCCTAAGAAAAGGAGTCCATCTATATATTGCAGTTCATCTAATTAAGAATATGGTTTCTTATGTGGGGTATTCATAGACATTTTTGCTTTCTTGGTGCAAAAAATAATCAACAAATTTTGTCTAAGTGTTAACTGTTAACCATTTCATGTACCAAACCAACAACCAAAAAACATGCAAAGTCACAAAACACAACCCCCAAACCTGCATATCTAACCTTTAATTCCCAAAATAAACTAAAACCCAGGTACTAAGAAGTTCCAAGCTAACCAAAAAAAGATCAAATCACAAAAATTGCAGCACTCTAAGTAAAACCCACAAATTAAGATTGAAAACGATGCAGACTTTTGGTAATAAACCAAATCCAACTCCTAATTGACACAAAAAAAATTTGATAGGCCCTAATTCACAAAAATTAAGAAACAAGTTTTTCAAGGTGTTTCACCCAAATGAACCAAACCCAGTACTGAATACTTTCAAAGACACGAAACAAAGCACGAATCAGAAAAATTGAAGCAGTACATGTTAACCCACTTGACGAAGATTCAAAAAGATGCACACTTTTGGGACTAAATCATATCAAACCCCTAATTACCAAAATCAACCAACAAATTTTAATTTTTTGGTAAACTAACCTGTCTGCCATTTATCTGGAGAGCTATAAGTTAGTAAACATTCATATTAGCTTGTTGCCGTAAGGAGAATGATCTTCTTCTTGTTAATGAGTTAAAATGTGCTAAAATCCACTTATATTTTTGCTAAATATCTTTCCTGTTAAAACCTTTGGTCACTAATCATTGTGGATCTAATGTTACAAGTACTAGGGAATCGGAGAGTGTTTTTTCTCTATTTTCTTGTTCCCATTTTGTATGAATTGGAATGTTCTGTATGTTACAAATACAATTTCACGACTATCGAAACCCTAACCATATTCGGGGAACCCTAACCAAAAGATAAAAAAAAAAGGCATTAATCTATCAACCATAATCAGAAATTGCGAAACCCTAACAATAAAATGCATTAAATTGGAAGTAAATGGGAAGTAAATCTAGACTGAGTTCAACACACACACACACACACAATTGTTCAATACAGCAGCAGCAGCACACATGCAAGCCCCAAATCGAAAAATCAGCTTTGAACACATCGTTATGCATGACCCAAATCAAACTTTTATTAGGATTTCAAAAATTACAGGAAAAAAGTAGTCCAAATTAGGCAACAAAACCCTAGTTTTGGGGTAAAACGCCCAAAATCAAAACTATAATCGAAAGCTACAAAATCGCATTCAAGACCAGGAGTAAAATATACCAGAATTGCACAACAGATCGCACAACAGATCACACACCACAATCGCCAAAATCGCACCTTAATTAGAATCACACAAAAAAACCCACAGTTTTTCTGACTGTGGTCGTAAAGAAAAGAGGAGTAGAAAAGAGGGGGATTAGGGAGGGCAGAAGGGAAGAATCACACCTATATTGCGCCAGATTAGCTACCGCTCGATCCAGGGGTAGCAATAAAATAGAACCTCTTTCGCCGGATTGAGGTGTATGAGCGAAGAAGGGGGAGAGAATAATACAGGAGGAAATAGGGTTGCCAAAGCTGGCTAACTCTGTCCCATCAACTCTAAACCGGGTGTATTTCGGAATACACCCCACAAAAATAGCATCCAATCGAGGCCTTATTTAAAATTTTAGTATTTTACACACGTTTAGCTTTGTGCTAGACTAAGCCCATTTTTTATTGCAATTCGGGTCAGGTACTAAATCGCACCCAACAAATTTAGGGTGGTTTTGGCAGGAAAAAAAAAAAGTGAACTTGACTTTTTTATTTGTCTCTATTTAATTTTTTTTTTTTTTTTGCATTTGTTAGTTTTGCGTCAAACTATGTGGATTATTAATTTTATCTCGATGAGAGGAATCGAAAAGGTAAAAATCGAAACTCATAATATTCTAGATAAAGACAAAAATAAGTTTTCACCTTTAGACAACATAGGCGAAGAAACCCATGTCAGCTCATGTGGAGAGATTATTCCATGCCCCCGGGGTATGGTCATGTGGTGCCCCAGAGCTTTCTACACCACACATTTCAGTGGCCCGCATATATTTGTGTGGTACAAAAAGCTCCTGGGGCACCATGTGGCTATGTCCTTGGGGCATAGTATAATTTTCCACTCATGTGAGTTGTTTTACTGTCAAACAAAGGAAAATAGGAAATGGCAGTAAATGCGAGCCATAGGGCTTGTTTGGAAGCAGTACTGTGAAGGGGTATTGGCTTATATCCCCCTATAAAGCCCGTTTGGATGCGGGATAAGAATTAAGGGTATTAGTTATGAATGAGAGATAAGATAGTATGGGATATTATGTAAGAAATGTGGGTCCACATTAATATGACGGAAGGATTAAATAGTACTTGGTTTGGATGAGAGATAAAATTGAGAGATAATGTTATTTTGTAGTTGAAATGAAAGAGAGAGTGGGTATTATCCGGAGGTATTATGTAATACCACCCAGAATAATACAGGAGGAAATAGGGTTGCCAAAGCTGGCTAACTCTGTCCCATCAACTCTAAACCGGATATATTTCGGAATACACCCCACAAAATTAGCATCCAATCGGGGCCTTATTTAAAATTTTAGTATTTTACACACGTTTAGCTTTGTGCTAGACTAAGCCCATTTTTTATTGCAATCCGGGTCAGGTACTAAATCACACCCAACAAATTTAGGGTGGTTTTGGCAGGAAAAAAAAAAGTGAACTTGACTTTTTTATTTGTCTCTATTTATTTATTTATTTTTTTTGCATTTGTTAGTTTTGCGTCAAACTATGTGGATTATTAATTTTATCTCGATGAGAGGAATCGAAAAGGTAAAAAACGAAACTCATAATATTCTAGATAAAGACAAAAATAAGTTTTCACCTTCAAACAACATAGGCGAAGAAACCCATGTCAGCTCATGTGGAGAGATTATTCCATGCCCCCGGGGTATGGTCATACGGTGCCCCAGAGCTTTCTACACCACACATTTCAGTGGCCCGCATATATTTGTGTGGTACAAAAAGCTCCTGGGGCACCATGTGGCTATGCCCTTGGGGCATAGTATAATTTTCGCTCATGTGAGTTGTTTTACTGTCAAACAAAGGAAAATAGGAAATGGCAGTAAATGCGAGCCATAGGGCTTGTTTGGAAGCAGTACTGTGAAGGGGTATTGGCTTATATCCCCCTATAAAGCCCGTTTGGATGCAGGATAAGAATTAAAGGTATTAGTTATGAATGGGAGATAAGATAGTAGGGGATATTATGTAAGAAATGTGGGTCCACATTAATATGACGGAAGGATTAAATAGTACTTGGTTTGGATGAGAGATAAAATTGAGAGATAATGTTATTTTGTAGTTGAAATGAAAGAGAGAGTGGGTATTATCCAGAGGTATTATGTAATACCACCCAGAATAATACAGGAGGAAATAGGGTTGCCAAAGCTGGCTAACTCTGTCCCATCAACTCTAAACCGGGTGTATTTCGGAATACACCCCACAAAAATAGCATCCAATCGGGGCCTTATTTAAAATTTTAGTATTTTACACACGTTTAGCTTTGTGCTAGACTAAGCCCATTTTTTATTGCAATCCGGGTCAGGTACTAAATCGCACCCAACAAATTTAGGGTGGTTTTGGCAGGAAAAAAAAAAAGTGAACTTGACTTTTTTATTTGTCTCTATTTAATTTTATTTTTTTTTGCATTTGTTAGTTTTGCGTCAAACTATGTGGATTATTAATTTTATCTCGATGAGAGGAATCGAAAAGGTAAAAATCGAAACTCATAATATTCTAGATAAAGACAAAAATAAGTTTCACCTTCAGACAACATAGGCGAAGAAACCCATGTCAGCTCATGTGGAGAGATTATTCCATGCCCCTGGGGTATGGTCATGTGGTGCCCCAGAGCTTTCTACACCACACATTTCAGTGGCCTGCATATATTTGTGTGGTACAAAAAGCTCCTGGGGCACCATGTGGCTATGCCCTTGGGGCATAGTATAATTTTCCGCTCATGTGAGTTGTTTTACTGTCAAACAAAGGAAAATAGGCAATGGCAGTAAATGCGAGCCATAGGGCTCGTTTGGAAGCAATACTGTGAAGGGGTATTGGCTTATATCCCCCTATAAAGCCCGTTTGGATGCGGGATAAGAATTAAAGGTATTAGTTATGAATGGGAGATAAGATAGTATGGGATATTATGTAAGAAATGTGGGCCCACATTAATGTGACGGAGGGATTAAATAGTACTTGGTTTGGATGAGAGATAAAATTGAGAGATAATGTTATTTTGTAGTTGAAATGAAAGAGAGAGTGGATATTATCCGGAGGTATTATGTAATACCACCCAAAACCTCCACATAAATAATCCCTCTGGGGATATTAGGGGGTACAATAGAATTTGTGGCTTAGTTATTACCCCCTCCATTTTACTTCACAAACGAGATCTAAGGCTGGGCCCACAGATTAAAAGGGGAATATCACAATCCTCCTTCATAATACCCCATACAAACAGGCCCATAATATCGTGGGCCCTCCTTATGCCCTGGTTTGGGAACCCAAAAACCAGGGCTTCTTCGCTAATCCTCTCGTGTAAGACCTGCCAAACCAAGTACTACTTTATCCATCATCCAAACCAAGTAATACTTTATCTCTCCATTTTTAATGCCTCATCCAAATCAATTACTATTTAGTCCCCCTCCATAAACATCACATCAATGTGGATTATCCCTTATTAACTAATATTTCATATTATTTTATCCCTCATTCATATATAATACCCCCAATCTTTATCCAGCATTCAAATGAGCCCATAGTAATTAAAATAAGCAGTGGACTGACTTATTATTTGGTCCATAGACCAATAATCTCAAGACTATTAAATATTGGTCCTCAATTTGAAAATAACCAACAAGCAAACATGGCAACTTACTTACCAATCATGCTTTAGTGCCCAAAACCGAGGAGCACACACGTGTGCACACACACATTCAGAGAGAGAGAGACCTAATCTAGATGGGAGTTTTGATAAAAAGCCAATTTGCACCAGGTAAAAGAAACCATGTCAAAAGCCGATTGTGGCATTTTTATTTTCATTTTACGTAATAGGCGATCTTGCATTTAAAAAGAAATAATATCGGCAATGAGGAAGAACATAACAAAATTTAATTGAAATGATTGTGACCTAGCCTGAATTGAAGCATTTTCAATAGCTACGACCCAAAAATTAGTTCAACTCTACCATAATTAACCAAATTAAAAACTCCCACATGGTGACATGATGACTCAATCATTGTGCACAAATTCAAACTTCTTGATCCCTTAATTAGGACTATTTCTCCTAATTTTTGTCTTTGTTGTCCACTTAGGGCCTTCTAAGTCAACTATAATATAGTAGCTTAGAAGCAAGATTACCTGTATCGAAAACTCCCGCTCTCAAATTTACCCCATCTAGCTCCCTAACAGCATGATGTAGTAAACTATTCGAAGCAGATACAGAAGAACAAGTGTTTGAACACTGTGTTGTGTCTCATGTGTATCACACAGTTCCGGACTTGCTCGTGTCTGGATACCGTAGCACGGCTCATTTGGATAGGTGGCCGAGATTCAAAAATTCCAGAGGCCTCTGAACAAGTAGCTCAAAATCCGAAATGCCTCTGTTCTCGTGCAATTTTCGACCGTATATAGGATCGGACAAAAGTTTCTTCATCGGTTGTACTTAAAATTTTAGTACAATCATGCGGTTAAAATTGCACAAAAATAGAGGTACAAGAAAATTTTGATACAGAGGATCAATCCTTGGGCGAATCAGGACGTGGGATTCTGTGAATATGTCAAAATTCATGACTTGCTATAGTTTAACCAAGTTAAAAATCTGCTAGAAACCAAATAATGTAGACTAATACTGGAGATTATTATTATTATTATCAAAATGAAATAATGTAGACGGGGTGGGCTCCACTTTGAAAAAGATTAAGTAAAGTAAATATTCAGATTGGTCGGACCATCAAGTAAAGGTTAAGCTTCACGTCTAGATTTCTTGACCTGCATATATTTTCCTATACAACCAATGCTGATAGCTAGCTAGACTTGGCGCAGAACAAGCACAACACTTCACAGTTGAAATTCCACCACGACAAGGCCGTTCATTATTAAAGATATATCATCTGTGAAATGGGCGTCTTCGTGGTTTTTATTTTATTTTATTACATCATTGAAATACAATAGAAAACAAACTATGACTCCACGGGAATATGTCAAGGGTGTCTCCATGGTTGAGTCTTACGAAATGCTTCTTTCTGGTCATGTGACGTTTTCCTTGCCAATTTTCTAATAATGTGATGTTTTGATTTGTGAATTAGTAAACAAAAAGAATATTGGAAGAGGGATTTGAGTAAGAGCCGGAGGAACAATAACGAAAAAGAAATAAAAGAGTGGAACTGTAGAAAAACTACGTAGGTCGGCTTCGATTCCGAAAAGTACGATTTAAATGTGAGAGGTAGATCCGAAATGGACAAAAAATAACTCATGTGGGACTTCATTGAGAAGGAAAAATCTAAGTGGAACTTTATTTAATTTTCAACCCTCGCAAACGTCAATTTCGCATATACCTTTCAAAATAATTAAAGCATCTTTCGATGTGTGAAAACAAAATAGAGTGTCATTTTTGCACCGGGCACACTACAAAAATGTGTGCCCTTTTACTTTTTCTACAATATTTGCTTTCAATGTCATATTATAAATTCCATAGTAGTGATAATTAATGCTTTTCATTCATCTTTCCTATTTTGCATGCTTTTTTTAAACAAGATTAGTGCATTTCAAAATCATATTAAACAGTATTCAATTAACTTAATTTTGTATGTGGTCAATTTTCTCGATAAGCTCTAAAAAATGAACATGTCCAATCATTATTGTGGGCTTGGAAAGAGCCCATAAACAGACCAATTAAACCGGATGGTAGCCTCCCCTTGAGCAATTTATGTACAATTATTCTACCTCCACATCCATTTATATATCCAATTACACATTCACACTCACAATAAGAGTGGAGCCCGCACATACTACACATCCAGTGTTTATGAGACCCACCCCTATTATGAGTGTGGATGTGTAAGTGGGTGTGTAAACAGATGTGGAGTTAGAATTTTTGTTTTTAAAATTTTGAAATCAATGTTTTCAGATCCCTAAGGAGGTGCATTTAAAGCATGGAAAGCTTTATTTAACCATGGGATCTTGATAATTTAGGGCGCCATCTCCTAAAAAGCATTGATTGCCTAGGTAATCCCACCAAGCGTCGGTGATGTTGTAATAAAGCAGGACATCTTCTCATGCCACACTTGGTGTTCTACTAAAGTTGTTCAAAGGGGGGGGGGGGGGGGGGGGGGGGGGGGTCTTTCTTTATTTTTTTCCGAGACGGTATACAATAGTGAAGCTTAGACGGAAGGGAGTTTGAAGTCCCTCCAAAAATTCGAAGTCCATACCTTCCCTCTTTAAAGCCAAGTGGTACAATTTAATGGGTTAAGACTTAAGAGTCAGATGCCTTTTACTTGTTTTCCACCGATAGGTTCGTCAAATTTCTCATACTGATTGAGAGAATTCTACCTTGAAGCTTGATTAATGCAGCCCTTTTCAATAGAAATTTATTATTATTTTGTAATCTCATGAAGGTCAAAGGCTTATGATGGAAATACCACACTAAAAGAAACACGAACCACCAATTAATGGGCTTGAATTATAGAATACTAACGGATGCTCGTGTCTAAAGGCATGTTCAAATGAAATACAGTCCCAACTTAAATAAATTGTTTGCTCTACTCGTGATCCGTCCAATATCAATCATTTTACAATCACACACAAACACACACACACTCACAAAGGTGGTGAATCTCACACACATTGGAGGTGTGCAGTGTGCAGGGACAGATTCAGAAATGTCATTTAGTGGGGGCACCTTGTTAATCATAGTGGCGAAAATTTATTTTTCTAGTTGATCACAATAAGATCGTTACATAATTGAGGCATGCAATACAAACTATAAAAATATATAACACATACTTTCACTTAAATTATGTAAAAATAAGCACAAAATCTCAGACAAAATTTGAGAGTATGATTTACATGAACATCTACAAGTTTTAGAATGATCGATATAGTTTTATTAATGATACTATTTTAAAATATTGCTATTAGACGGTTAAAAATAAGTACAATTAAAAAAGAATCGATCTAAGTAGACAAATAGTTCAAAAATCAACAAGTATAAATACACCATATGACGAAATTGAAACATAAAACTAGTTTTATATGTATATTTTCAAAATATATGCACTTGTTTATGTGTACTAGCACACTTAATTTCACAAATTGTACAAAAATATACGAAAATATAACAAAATTATTTTAGTTTCGAGCGGGGACACGTGCCCCCCTTTCCCTCCGTCCCTGGCAGTGTGTGTGTGACCTATCACCATTGTGAGTGCGTGTGTGTAAGTGTTTGTATATGGTTATAAAATTATTGATCCAATATAACCTATTCATTCTGTCTCACTGTAAAAAGCTTATGCCAAGGTAGAGAGAATAAATAAAAATGCCAATAATTTATAGGTTAATTATCAACCATCTTGAAATAATATCAACTTAAAATGGAAAAAACCAAAAGGTAATAAATTGGAAAGGAAAGTGTATATATTACCGCAGGTCAAAGTATAACTTAATGAAACATTCTTTTAATCGGACGGCTACAATCGTAGCTTGAAGGCGATCAACGGCTGTAGGGGTGCTCATGTTTGTACGTGTAGATAAAAACCGATGTGTTTTATAATGTAGAAGATATCTCGTAAAAGTTTACAGGATTTGACTCACCTCTTCAACAATCTTTTTAAGACTAAATAGTCAATTTTGTCCTTCGGATCACGAGAACCAAACAAATGCGATTTGTTCGGATTAATATTTCAAAACATGCTCCATTCGTTAGGACTTATAATTCAAGAAATGTTCAATTTGTCAGACTTATATTTCCATGCAAAATCAGTTGATTTTCATCGCCGAACAATTGACATTTGTTCCTCGTTGAACAATCAAACAACCTCGTTCATTTCTTCTCGATCAAACGACTCAGTTTGTTCAGCGTTTGGCGTTCGAACCAAGAGAATATGTTTGTTGTTTTTGTGTCAGGATTGACAAAAGTTGTTCATACTTTGTCGCCTGAGCGGAGGTTTTTTTGACCAAATTTGTGATGGAAGGGTTGTTCTTCCAAAAACCGATATGCACATTTTACCCATTCTACTACTTATGAGATGGCAAAGAGGGTGTAGTTAATAAATGACTATTAGAAACTTTTTTTATCAAAAGCATTAACCTAATGACTCATAAAAGAATGGGAAGTATAATCCATGACAGCACTACATTGGATACAATACATTTTTATACTAAAGGGCAATAATGCTAGAAGGTACAAAATTGGAAGTATGATCCGTATGCAGGGTCAATTTCGTAATCATGCACAGGTTAGTTCTGGGAGGCATCAACGATATTGTTATCTTTTATTATTATACAATTAATAAAGCACCACTAGCAAAGCAATGGCACTTCTTTCTTCTTCTTTTTTATTGCAATTACTTGTCATATAATGGGGGACATCCAGTAATTTCTCCTAATTAAGAGGACCACTCATGAAATTACGACAGTGATCTCTTTCAAGGGACCCTGCAAGTCAATGGCAAATATTGAAACTCGTTTGACAATTTTGTTTCTTTCTCTTTCATAAGTACCCCACCACTAGCCCTCCATTTTGTTGTGAAATTCCAATAACCACCAATGACCTCTTACCAGTTCGACTCTTTCTTCAAACTCGTTGCCCACCCTCTCCGCCATTGGGTGTTTGCACTCTCCAACTTATTTTCCAAAGAAAATTACCTCGAAATTTGATTTCTAAAAATATTTATCTTGGTATATATGTTCCACCTGAGCTTATAATAATTTTTTGTTGTTGAAATTAGGGGCCAAAATTGTTCAAATTGAGTTTTTGATAAATTATTTTTGCCAAGTTTTTAAAGTTATTCTTATTTAAAAGTTAGAAAAGAGAAAAGTGTATCAAAAAAATTGACATAACTCTCGAGATGAGGAAGGGAAAAAAAAAAACCTAAAGCCCTAAAACCAAAACGAACACCTTTTCAAAAATCTTATTTTAAGTGGCTATTATTCCAACTCTCTTAGGTTAAGCAAAATAAATACTTAGGGCTTATTTGATAACCTAATTTCTTATTTAATTAATGAAAAAAGTAAATAAACAACACATCATAAGATAGAATCTATTTCTACCACTAATTAGTTTATTAATTATGCCTTATCAATCAAGAAAATCTAATTTGTTTTGCTAAAATCGTCTTATTTTCTAAGATGGACAGCCAAAGTGCCAAACTATTCGAATAATTATGTAGTGTCTTGTGTCCCATTGGGCACCACGTGGGAGTGTTTCAAACTTACTCCATACGTCCCAATTTGTTGTGTCTGTTTTTTTTTTTTTTTTTTGAAATCTCACAAAAAATTATTTATATCTCACAATCTTAAATATTTTTTTATGATTTCAAAATCTTTATTTAAAAGAATTAATTAAGATCTATCAAATAAAATCTATATTGAATATATAAAATATTATATATTAAAATATAAACAATTTTTTAAGACGTCCAAAAAAAAAACATGCATAACATTTTGGAACAGAAGTAGTAGTATCTATCACACATTTATTTGGGCTCCTCAAAATTTACGGTGCAGACCACACAAATATGGGTAGAGAAAAAATTTGGGATTCCATGTGGCAGTTCTTCATGAACGCTAGATGAATTATTTTCCCAAACTATCCTCATCATTTTGTCAAAACAACAAAGGCGCGTGAGAGACAATTCCTTCCAATCGAGAGTGTAAATTAACCGCAGAAGAACCCCAAACTCCCGAACAATACATTTCTTACCAAACCAGAGAAAGTAACAAAGGAGTACAAAAACTGCCAAAGAAAACTTCCTCCTCATCTATAGTCTCTCATTAAAGTCTGTTTTCTTCACACCTCTCTCTCTCTCCTCACCTCTCTCTCTCCAAAATTCAGACTCATCAATGGAAACCTCTCCCAAACTCCAAGAAAACCAAAACCCTTCTGCCCACAGCCACAGCACCACCAGCACAACCAGCAGCAGCACCAGCAGCAATGGGCTCCACCCACCACCACCACCACAAACCCCCACCACACCCAAACCCATCACCAGATCCGAGCCCAACAGCCCGTACCCGACCACCTTCGTCCAGGCCGACACCTTCTCCTTCAAACAAGTCGTCCAGATGCTCACCGGATCCTCCCACGCCAAACCCGACCCGCCCAAGAATCCCATCCCCCCGATCCGATCCGGGCCCAAGAAACAACCATCTTCCAAACTCTACGAGCGGAGGAACAGCCTCAACAAGAGCTTCAAGATCAGCCCGTTGCTGAACTCCGGCTTGACCCGGACCCACGAGATCCTGTCCCCGAGTATTCTCGATTTCCCGTCGCTCGCCCTCAGCCCGGTCACCCCGCTCATACCCGACCCGTTCAACCGGTCCCCGCAGCCCGGTTTGGACATGGAGAAAGAGAAAGATGCGATTGAGAAAAAAGGGTTTTACTTGCACCCGTCGCCGGCGAGCACTCCGAGGGACTCGGAGCCCCGGCTGCTGCCCCTGTTCCCGGTCACTTCCCCTAGGGTTTCAGGTTCTTCTTCTTCGTCTTGAGCGAATTTTTCTCTCTCTCTTTTTTTTTTTTTTTGGGTATTTGTATAATTTTTTGTTAATTATGTGGGTTTTGTTATTTTACTAATGTGGGTTTTTCAAATTGATGAGGCTAATGCTCTGTTGTTATATAATGATGAATGTGATGTACAATTTGGAGAGGGTTGGGAGAATCTTTTGCTTCAATTGTGTAATTTGATCTCTGTTCCTCTCTCTTCCCTTTGGTGATTTAAATCCTTTTGGCTCTCCTCAGTTTTCTTGGGGTAGGCCACCTTGACCCGGTATTTTTCTTGGGTTGTTGTCTCAACTTTTACTTAGATTTTGGTCAAAATTTTCCATTGCATCGATCCTCTCAAAATTGAAAAAAAGCTCGTGTAAGACGATAAAAAGGAACATAATAGACCTACTTTAAAAAATTAAAAGAAAACAACCGAATAAGCCGCCTCAAAATATCTTTAAAAAGTTAGGGCAAATGAGCCCCAAGTTTTGCAAGATTTTGTCTCAAATTTTGGATATTGGTGGAATTCCGACTTTAATTATGGAGTTCTACGAGCTCATATAAGCCAGCCGTTCGATGCACGTGGAATTCCTATCCATCGAAGGGCTCCAAAATACAATGTGTCCGCGAGTCCGGACATTTATGTCCCAAGCATTTTTCCAATTTGCATAGAGGTAAGCACATTTCAAGGCAATATTTGATTGGACAGATCAATTAGGACAAAAAAAGGAAGAAGAAGAAGTGTAATTTCGTGGAATCTCAAGAGACTAGTTGCGAGGGGGACGCCAAAAATGCAGTAGTTCTCACGAATTTATAATATTTCGCATGTCGAGTTCAACCAGTCAAATAGGCCCTAAAATGATATTGATGGATGAAAAAGATATTTGCTTTTTTCTAATATATGTATATATATATGGGTGAAAAAGATATTTGCTTATATATATATATATATATGGGTGAAAAAGATATTTGCTTATATATATATATATATATATGCAGTCCGTCTTCCGTAAGGACCATCTCATTTTAATAAAATGCGGATCTCCCATTTCCGATTGAATTTCGATTATCCGAGCTGCTCAATGTGTTCAGAACATGATTTTAAGGATACCCGCGAGAAATAAGCAAAAAAAATGACCGGAAAAGGCTTTATCCGAGCAGTTTTTGTTTGTTTTTTATCAACGATTCAAACAAAAACTGCTCGGGTGAAATCCTTCTCGGTCATTTTTTTTGCCGATTTCTCGATGATACTCTTAAAATCACGTTCTGAACACATTAAGCGGTTCGGATCATCGAAATTCAATTGGAAAATGGAAGAAATGAGGAGGTCCGCATTTTAACTAAAATAAGGACTTCCTCATTTGAGACTGACTGATATATAAATACATATATGCTTGTTGATAAAGGAGATAGTACCGTAGTACGCGGGAGAGGCTCCCGTCTAGTGTAGCTCTTGTCCAGTCTAGGCCAATTGTGGGCCCTTTTCAGATCTAAAATAATGATCAGAATCATTCACTTTCTAGATCTCGTCAAGAACATTTTTGTGAAAATTAATGGATTTCGAAGTGATATCAAACGATATCCGATCAACGTGATTTTTGATGTGACTAATATTCTCGATGAGATGTAGAAAATGAACAATTCTCATCGTTGTTTTGGACCGAAATAGGCCCGTAATTGGCCGAGACTGGAAGGGACTGGACCATTGCACATTGGACGGGAGCCTCTCCCGTAGTACTCCGTATTGTTTTGAGTTGGAAGTGGGGTTGAAGAATGAATAGGGAAAATTGGTTAATCAATTTTGCATTATGGGGGAGCAAGTGGGGCCTTTGGCTGTCAAGGGAAGAGTAGAAGAATGGGAAAGGAATCTTGACCTTTTTGTTGTCTTCATAAATTGAAGGAAAGATGCCAAAGACGGGGGAAGCATACTAGTATGCGCTTGAAGCCCCAAGAATCGGTTCGGTTAGTTGGAGGATTTGTTTCTCATATGATTGTTTAGGTTTTGATTTTTGGAGTTAGACGTTAAGATAGTAATTTCTTCTGAATTTCTTAGTACCGGCGTGAATGGTCTGCCTTTTACCGAAAGAGGAAGGATTTAGTTGAGGTGTACGTAAATTGAACGGAATACCCCTGACCGTTGAAAAAAATAACTATGTGCTTGTGTCGTATGCACTCAAATGACATTTTTTATCATTCGATTGGACCATTGGTACCACTCCACTATATTGTATTGTATATGTGCCACAATTTCTTTTTCTGAACCACCATCATTTTGGATTTTACCTTGATGACAAATCCAGGCCGCTTTGCCATAGCAAATATATACTACAGAAATGGAGGGGTTTTCTTAACACATAGGAGGTATCTCCATGTCCGCATGAGATGAGATTAATCCACCTACGGCCGACTGCAAGGAATCAATACCCACAAGAAGTAGTTAGAAGCAACTAAAAGGGTGATCAATGAACTTGCTCATGAGGCTACAAACATAGATTTTCACCTTCCAACCGATTGACCTACCACTGAGAGTCGAACTCACAACAAACCCCCTTAGAGCAACTCCAACCCATCTCCATTTAGCACCAAAACTTCGTTTTGAAGAATTCAAGCCCTCCAATCCATTTTCATTTGGGGTCTCCATAATGGAGACTCAATTCTCATTCTCCATATTTGGAGAGTCTCCTCCTAAATCTCCCCTTTTTCTTAAAATCATCATTTTAACCTTTTGATCTATTGACAACAAATTATAATACCAACTATATCCCATTTACTTTTTTTTTTTGCTAGAATTTCATCTATTGCATATAACTTTTACATTATACATCCTATTTTTATAAAATTGGTATCATTGAAAAGATATTAATAGTGCCTTCAAAATCAATCTAATATTAAACATAAAATACAATTTGAAATAATATCAAATGTAAATTCAAACCATTTATTTCGAGGATGCATTCGATCAATTGAGCGGCTCAATCCAAGTGGCGCTTCTGAAGTTGATATTGTAAGATGAGGCCAAATTCCTATTGCAATTTATGCTACCAGTTTGGGGGTGGAAGAAGAATTAGGGGAAGTTTTGGAGGTGGAAAATGAAAAATTGGGATTAGAGTTGTTGATTTTTTTGAAAATTACTTTTTGAATAAAATATTTTTTTTGAGCCTCTAAAATGGAAAAAGAGTGAGATGGATTGAAGTTGCTCTTAGAAACAAACTAGTTGGGTATATGAATGGAGTTAACCTTGTGACAAGTGAGTCTATAATAATGGTTGAAGATGGCAAAGTGATGCACTATTGGATGTGTGATGGGTCCCATGACGACTTAATAGACAAGTCCAAGTGGTGAGGGGAAGTCTTTCCAATCTACCAGAAAACTAAGTAAATATTACAAATTTACTTAATTCTCTGCGTACTAGTCCTCCGGCAGTGTGTCAAAGTTTGAGTTGGTGTATACTGTATTTTTTAATTTTGGTGTTCAAGGCAGTGGGACAGGATTAGATTTAAATATCTCACATTTCGTACTTTGATTTTGAGTGGCAAAATATATGCACAAGCTAAAATCGAATTTCATGTAATTTGAGGTGCGCGTAAATTTGTTCAGACATTTGAGTCAATTCAAAAAAAAAAAAAATCGAATTACTTGTAAGATTTATGGTCATTGGTATCACTATGAAAATCTCCATTTCTTATTCATACTTGTTGGCTGGATAATCCGTGGATACTATCAGACGATTCATTTATCAAACGCGTTTCTCATATCCTCACCACTTCCTATTTGTACCTGTTGGGTGCATGACTCGTCGATATTATTGCACATCTATCTCATACCTTCAAACTTTATTTGCATCTTATGCTGAAATTTCGTGTTAGACATTGGCACAGAAGATTCGAACTTCTTGTTGTGCTACACAATTGATGTCTCAAGCATGCCAAACCTGTCATAGATATGGTTGGCATCCACAATTTGTAAGCAAGAAGATGAAAGCTTTACATTGGGGCACCCATGAAACTGCACCGACATGCACTCTCCCGGAGTAATCAGGACGCTTGACAAAAATTGGCCCACCTGAGTTTACTCTCCTTTGAGTTGGGGGGGGGGGGGGATGGGGTGGTGTGGTGTGGTGTTGGTGTTGTGGGGTGTTGGGGGTTGAAGAACGGCCTTATTTTGTTTCTTGGATCCTTTAATGCACCTTTGAATTTGGGTAAGGAAATCATTAAAGAAATCAATCAAAGGTAGGTCACTCAAGTCTTTCTTTTGACCCCCAAGAGACACCCAATGCCTTGTGAATAGGGGCACGAGAAAGAGTGGGTGGAAAGTTGGACTTGTGATTATTATTATTATTATTTTAATAACAAGGTGTCCAGTTCAGTTTACACACATTTTGGCTGATCGTGAAAAATCAATTCCACCGTCCATTAGCGGAGCCTCATTGAATATGTATTGAATCCAAAAGAGTTAATAGTATTTGAGAGATTTCGAATTTGATATCTTACGAGAGAATAAATCTTTAAGTCTTAAGTCTTGACCATCTAGCCAACCGGTTGAAAAGTTGGACTAGTGATAATAAAAGAAAAGAAATATGAGAGAGAGAGAGAGAGAGAGAGAGAGAGAGAGAGAGAGGTGGTGGGGGAGTGGCCTCTTTGTGTTTTTATTTGTTGGTTTGTCATGTTTTGGTTTGCTTGTTCCTTTTGGTGTGGATGTGGGTATGATTTTGAAGGACTTTTGAACCTTATGGTTGGTGGGTCAATTAATTGTAAGTTTGAAAATTTTCATGTGCCACTGTTTTGATAATTCTCTCTGCACTTGCCAATCATCAATCCTCATCTTTTTGACTGGGGACCAACATTGTCTGAGGTCCACTGGATGGGCTGGGCCGAGTTGGGCCGTGGACCCCGCTACATGTTGGTTCTAGCTGTATGTTTGTAGTCTTCGTTTTCCCCTCTTTAGTAATAGGCGAAAGAACAGTCCGATTTGCACAATTTGTCATGGAGGCCAATAATTTTAGTAGAGGTGTACACGGTACGAATTGGTCCGGTTCTTTAGAAAATTAGTAATCAAATCATTTCAAATAGTTCTAGAAAATTGAAAACCAGAACCTAATTAATATATGCATGGAACCTAACTAGAATAAAACCGCAAGACCAGTCCGGTTTTAGTTCGGTTCCGGTTCTATCCAATAAACATCCAAACACTTATTCACAAAATATAAACTTATAAAATTAAAGAAATATGAAGATAATTTGCTGGAATAAGAAAGGAAGGAAGAAAATAAAATTGAGAACCAATAATTAACGGTCCGGTTCTAACCACAGTTCATTAATTAAGAACCAGTAACCAAACCAAAATTAATGGTTCTTATTTTTTGGAACATAACCTGACTGTAAAGCTGCAAAACTGGACCAAATAGGATGGTTCAGTCCTGATCGGACCGGTTTTACAGTTCGGGCTATTTTCTTGAACACTCCTAAATTTTAGGATAGAAGGAGCATTTAGTATTTATATTCTACGTGATGCTCTTTTAAAAAAAATAAATAAATAAATAATCATGTTACCTTTTAATCCTTCCAATTCCGCTCTACCTTCTTTTTCAATTGGAGATTATCTTTTTTTTCTTTGTTTAAATTTTTAAAAAAGAATAGAATAATTAGGGAGTGCATTTCTTTTACGTATCAAAGGCCTCCAAATGCTGAAAAATTAAAAAATTAAAAAAAAAGCTTAAATTAATACGGCAATTTCTTGCTCTTTGATAAATACTGTACTAACTAACTTGAAAGACCAATCAAAAGATAAATACTACTAGGTTGTGGACCCTGCTCCATGTGAGTATGGAGTGTCAATGAGGTGTACAAAATCCTACCTAAACTTATTTTTTACATTTTTTTTTTAAAGTTCACAAGGTCATCTCTACAAATAAAAAAGGAAACACTAAAAAATGTAACAATACATACGATGATGAATTCGATCTTTTGATCTTGATACTCGAAGATTAATATTTAACGTTCATTTTGTGTTGAGTATATTTATTTGCAATATTGTGTCCTTTTTAGTCACTTTCTTGAGAATACAGCCTGTTAATTCGGCGCTGCAAAGTAGGAAGGAGAGAAAGGTAATCAATATTCTCCCAACTACCAACTACGAAGAAACAAACTTCAACCCCAACCTTCTAAATTTCAATGAAAAAACTTTAACACTTTTGACGCATAATTTTGACTTTTTTGCTTAATAAAAGGCTCAAACTCAAAATTGTTTATCTTTGCATCGCATGGAACGTACGCTCATTCAACATAACCACATCATGCAGAGTGACATGCAAGATTTTCGATTATCAAGCACCTGAGATTATCTACCAATTTTAGTTCTTTTTGTTAGACTTTGTCCCATATCGCTCAAGTGGGAGTGTTAGACATTGTTTCACGTACATCGCTTATCTAAGCCACCCAAATTTTGTTAATATATTTTACAGGCTAGTACTCCACCTATAGCCAATTGGTTTTAGATTGGAACCCTCTAAGAAATCTAATATGGTATTAGAGCTAGGTCTTGGGTGATTTCACCTCTCGTGGGAGAGTTTTTGTCCCCCGAAGCAAATCTCCTGGTTAGCACATCAATTTGCACCTTCACGTGCATCCGGGCTACACGTGAGGGGGAGTATTAGACTTTGTCCCATATCGCTCATTTAAATCACCCAAGTTGGTTAATACTCTCTCCATCCCAAATTCTTAGTCCTCTACGATTTTACGTGTAATTTTCAAAGGCCTATACCTCTCTATGTATATGTATATTGTTTGAAATACGAAATATAGATCTTGTTTGATATATTTCAATTATTTCTATAAAATAATATTTTCAAAAACATAAAAAAATAATATACATTGAGATATACAGGCCTTTGAAAATTGCACGTAAAATCATGGAAGACCAAAAATTTGGGGCGGAGGGAGTGTATTTATGGGAGAATTTTGCATAGGTCCACTATAACAGTTTCCAAACCCATCTAATCAACTTCTAAGTTTTATAATCCACTAAGTCCACTAACCTACAAAAATACCAATATAACCCACTATATGTAGCTCTATATATACCCCAGTATCTATAGTTTCTTTTCCATTTTTTTTCAAACGAAGGGGGGGGGGGGGGAGACAAGCATCTCGTCCCAGCCTCCTGTCGCCGTCGCCGTCGCCATCCACCTCCCTTCGCGTCGCATCCCGTCCCGCCTCCCTGTCCCAGCGTCGTCGTCGCCATCACATCTCACATCTGCGTCACCGTCGTGTTCGACAAGTGGCATAGTTCGTCAGCGCGTCACCAAACGGGATCTGCACAAATCTCCAAGAGATCGCCATCCTTTTCTAGCGTCGGCTTCGTTCCCACCATCGCCGTTGTTTTCAACACAAACATGCAGGTCGAATTTAGTTTAGAGTTGAACATATACAGTTATTTGTTATTATTTGTGCAGATCTAGTTTGGTTAGGGTTTTAGATTAACTTATGGAATCATATAATGTTATATATGATCTTCTGAAATATTTTTCATTACAGTGGAAGAACACATGATGATATATGTTTACATTTGATTCTTTAATATATAACCCTAATTACATACCGACTGCAATATAATTAGGTCGGGTTTTATGGCCGAAATTACACCCCAAGTTATTGAAAATATCGTCTTTGCTACAATTCGGGGTGCGACTTTTGGGGGCTCTGCCCCCACACCTTCAGACTAAATCACTGCTAAAGGTTGTCATTTTGTTCTATGAATATATATGGTTATATATTCAGGTCTATAAGCCGTTGCGTGGACCAATTCAATAACGTAAATTTAGTAGTTTATTAGTTTTCGTGTATAAATATATGTTAGTTTTATTTGTACATATAACCATATTATAAAAAAAATATGGTATGTTCTTTGTATATGAGACATATGTGGTTATATATCAAATTCTATACCTTGTATCATGTCATCATATGGTTACATGTGGACTGCTTTAAATATGACTATATGATTATATATTACGGTCTATTAGGCCACTGCGCAGACCAATTCAATAAGATAAATTTAGTATTTTTATTAGTTTTCATATATAAATTTATTAATTTTATTTGTACATATAACCATATTTTAAGGAAATATGATTTGTTCTCTTTATATGAGAAACATATGGTTATATATCTAATTATGTACCCTGTATCATGCCATCATTCCTAATATATACAGTTATATATGATTTTTTTTGTTACAGTGTATCATGAAATATATAACGTTTAGGTTTTCGTTTGACAGCTGATATCATGAAACATATATGATAATATACGAATTCTTGAATCATTTTTCAAACATATAAAGCTATACGCACGTTTCCATCGGTTTAACCTTTTTTTTATATGTGCAAAAATGACAAATTTAAAAGAAATAGGAGTATGGTTTCATGAAGTGCCTAATCCAATTTATTGCAAATTGGAGTACCACCACAATGATACCGTAATAATGGAGTTTAGGATGAACTCCAACCTCAGAAGAGCCCTCCAAATCAAATCCTTCTACCAAAGGTACCTCATAACATTAAAGAGACACATTAGGATCGTTGATCCTGACAAGATAGTCAAAAACATTAGATTTAGAATTTTAATTTGGTTACAGTCTTTTGGTGTAATTTCTTTCTCTTGTTTTCATATTACTATTCAGAAAACTCTGAATCCGTTTTGTAGATCTATCGATCAAATTTATAATTATGTAGTTGAACAACAGCAGACTCTGGATCCATTTTTTATTTATTTTGAACACAAATGTTTTGATTGGAGGATGTAATGGTTTCAATGATTGTTACTTGTTAAAACTTGAAGATATATATGCATAAACATATAACCATAATCATATATAACTATAGACAACTTTATATGAATTGGTCTGTGCAGCGGCTTAACAAACTTGAACATATAATGTTATCTGTGCAGTGACAGAGCGGATAAGTGGTTTCAATAATTGTTACTTGTTAAAACTTAGACATATATATGCATAAACAAATAATCATAATCATATATAACCATAGACAACCTTATATATATGAATTGATCCGCGCAATAGCTTAACAGACCTGAACATATAATGTTATTTGTACAACGACAGAAAGGGTGAGATTTGGAATGTGGAGAGAGTTGTCAAAATTCCAAAACAAAAAAAAAGAGTAGAATTTATAACGTTATATATGATCTGAATATATAACTATATGACTATATTGTACCTTACTCTTTATAACCATATAGCCCTATAAAAGAATAATAAACCATAAACATATATAACTATAGACAACCCTAACAAATCTGAACATTTAACGTTATTTGTGCAGCGACAGAGCGGGTGAGATCTAGAATGTAGAGAGAAAGAGAGAGAGAGAGAGAGAGAGAGAGAGAGAGAGAGAGAGAGAGAGAGAGAGAGAATTCTAAAATATGAAAAGAAAAAAAATGAAAAAAAGCCTGCAAGGGCTTTTTTGGCTTGACAAGGGCCCAGTATGGCAACACAAAAAATGAAAAAGTATAAAAATACATTTTTTTGTCTAAGTCAAACAAGGCCCTTGTCTGAGTGGATCTAGTGGGTTACAAACTTAAGATGTGGATTTTGTGGATTATAAACATGCTATAGTGGACCTTAAACCAATTTTTTTTATATATTTTAGAGGTTGTTCCACCTATAGCCAATTAATTTTATGTTAGATCCCTCCAAAAAAATTCTAATACTTTTGGTGGATGATATTCACAATAGAGATTCATAAAATGCCTTACAAAACAAACAAGGGGGAATTACAGGACAGTGGTAAGAAAGGCAAATAATGCCCAACTCATGGACCACCTTTTTCCGAATTCATCTAGATATGAAAAGGAAAAAAGAAATTGCCAAAACATGAAAAGAGCCATCTAAAATGACTGTTACGCTCTCAAGTTTTTGTGGAATTGCCCATACATGAAACGGAAAAAACGAAATTTCCTATACATGAAACGGAGAAAAAGAAATTCCCCATACATGGAGTCAATTTGTAGTTGATTCTGGCTTTGGACCTAAGTTGCATTTTCTATGAACCTAAGTTGCCCATTCTATAAGCCTATGTTGTCCCTTCTATGGATCTAAGTTGCACCTTGTATGAGATCATGACTCGATTTGCAGTTGAATCTGGGTTTGGACCTACATTGCCCCTTCTATGGACCTAAATTGTTATAAACCTATGTTGCCCCTTCTATGGACCGAAGTTGCACCTTGTATGAGATCATGAGTCGATTTGTATTTGAATTTGGGTTTGGACCTAAGTTGCCTCTTCTATGAATCTAAGTTGTCCATTTTATGGACCTAAATTGAATCTGGGTTTGGATTTTTTTTTTTTTTTGTTGAAACATTTAGTTTTATCCTTCTCTTAGGGCTCTTCAATGATAGCCATAGAGTTAAAAATTAATTATTATCCTTTTTGATAAAATGATCAGAAAAATAAAATCTTTGCACCTGTTCATACGGATTGAAAATTGGAACACTTAATTTTTTCATTTGGTTTTATGGTTCTCTTAGGGCTTTTCAACAAAAGCCTAGCCTGCAAATAAAAATTAATTATGGCGTTCTGTATAAGGTATCAGTGGAAGTTCACTGCTCTTTTAATCACATAATATTGCACCTTCAATTAAATTATATTGCTATTTCAATCATAAAATATTGCTTCCTAAATATGTGTATATTGCTCCCTGAATGTGTGTTATAATAGAGAGGAATATTTTTGTCTTCAACACCATGTATTGGGACTTATTCTTTTCCTTCCCATGGCTCGACAATTCCAAAAAAGTGTCTCATGAATTGGGAATAAATTGCCCCAATCCTCACTGTACAGCAATTCCCCCAACAAACAATGCTCGTGGTGGGGCCTAGGGCTTGGATGGTATCCATCTCCTTTTTGGCTCTAGCAATCTGGATTGTTCCCTCAAGCTTACGTTGTAACTTATCTATGCAAAATTGGTCATTCTCTCTAGCCTGATAATTTTGACTACACATTGAAGTTGACTTCTTTGTTTGTTTGTTACCGTAGTTTCTTTTGACGAAGGGATCCTTAGTGCGCCAATGCACTACGGATGTGTAGGGTTAGAGACGGAACCAAAATCTTGTAAATACGGGGGTCAATCTATGAACACGATTTTGAAATTTGAAGGTTTGGGAATCTAATAGTTTGTTTGGTTTAAATTTTGAGGAAGGTGTTTTTGGGAAGTAAGTAGAGAGAGATAGAAAAAGAAATGAGATCAATAATTGAAGGAAAAATTTATGGGAGACCATGCACAGAGAGAGAAATTGGGTTTTGGGACAAAAAACGAACACATTTTTATGTCTAAATAATATCCAATACAAAATACAATACATAGATGTTCTCTCCAAACAAAAAAAAATTTAAAAAAAAAAAAAAAAACCCGAAACCGCGCGGGAGCCTAGGCCCCCATATGTCCACACCTCCCTCCGTCTCTGTGTAGGGTGTCATGGTGTGTGCAATCAAAATTTTGTTATTGTGATCTAAATTGTACAATTTGTAAAAATCGCTGACTCTTAATTATGTGGAAGTTGAAAATTGAGTTAATCAGACATTAATACCTACATGATCCAGAATTCTAGATTGATTTGTCTCAAAATACATTTTTAAAACTACATTGGCCGTCCATTTTTTGTAAGTACTTAGGCCCCGTTACATTAAGGTTTTTTTTTTAACTACTTATTTCTCGTTTTACAAGACAGTTCATTCTCTCACTATACATCACCTTTAATTAAAAAAATAAGTATTGATTTTAAAAAATAAATAATTATTTTAATTAGTGGATGTTGTCGGGCCAAGGGGTTAAAGATATCCGGTCAATACAAATGTTTTACTAGAAGTAATTTGATTCACAAATTCTTTTGCTTCTCTTTATGCTTCAAAACTCCTTCTATAACTCGAAGATCGAAATACAATCTTCTTAATAACTTGGTATAACAAGGCCCTAACCGTTAGGCCAACTTTGTTGCTCAAACCAAAAAGCTACAAATAGTGTTTGTTCCTTTTTCTTCTCAAACAAAAAAAAAAAAAAATTATACGAGGTGACAATCAATCGATAAAGTTTCTGCATGTGTATGACTAAAGAAACCACCCCCGCGACATACAAAGCCAAGATTGGCCTAGACCGGCCGGTTAAACTGGAAATACTACAAACGAACGGGGATTTGCAGGTGCTCCCCTCTACCTTGGAAGATAAATTTTTTGTTTTTCTCTTTTTCAAAAAAGTGAAAGATACCAACAATATTATTCCATGTAATAGCACTTATATTATTATCAATAAAGGTAGACATGGGCCAGACCACATTTCTCTGGTGTAGGGCCAAAAAATTCATTATCACCTCCATTCTTGGATGGGCTGGTATTTTGCCACTTCTTCGAAGCCCATCCCATTGCTATTTTTGCGCCTCAAAAGTTTCACCATATCGGCCTACAAGCCTGAACAATACTCAAGCCCTAACGTGAACGTAGTAATGTTCCAAAACATAGAACCACAATCCAAAGAGAGTCAAAACAAAGAAAATTCAGGAATCTTAACATGACATGCAGGTAACCTTAGTCACGTAATATGTGTGCATGAGCACAAGCAGGAAAGTGACCTCCAAAAATAACCTAAGCTACTAAAATTCATTAGAGTGAGCATTGAGAATGGAAGCACATAGCAAGGATTAAAAGCGGAAATGAATTAATTAGTGTCGTAGTGAAGAATTATGTGACTTCGAAGATAACACCACCGAGGATGATGATTTTTATACTTTACTTATGCATAACTGCGCTTTGAATTTTGTTATTTAGTGTTAGAATTACAAATAATGTAATTTTCAAAACACACTAAAAGACAAATTTTGAAATGCATTTGTAAACTACGAGAGTATGATCGATAAAAATCAAATTCCTAATGCCGAATTTCGGCTGAACTCATGGCATGAAAAAATTATAGATAATTTTATTCGTCTCACCAACTAACGCAAACCTAATCATGTTTGAAGTAAGCCTTACCATGTTAGGGAATGTGCAATATCTAGAAGGGCAAGCCATATATGCAATTTATCAATGTATTTTTCCCTGATGTGTACACGTTATTCATTTTTCCAGTATTTGTTTAGGGCTATAAACATGACCAATTCGCCAATGCGGAAATAGAACTCCAAATCTCTATGTAATAAAATCCACAAGAAGCTACGTAACTACCATGCAGATTAAGGATAAAATGAGATGACAAATAGCAATTCTTCTGAAATTACTACACAATCTGTATCTTTACGACGAAACCATTGGAATAGGAAGGATGTGTGCTTCTGAGGGTGATGAGTGCTAATGCTGCTGAGAAGAAAACGCGAAGGCGAAAGTGCTAAGAATCGGAACCAATCGATCCCTACACAGACGTTGATTTGTCATGTCCGTTACTAATTTCTCTTGAGGGAGGGCCGACTCAAGTCGGGGGATGTGTCTATGGGAGAAGACTGTCTATTGATCACGAAGAATCTGAGATGGAAGATGTTAGGCCATCCACAGCGGTATAATCAAATGCCAATTATTTTTAAAGTTAACAATGTTAGTGCAAAAGATTACTCACAATGGTATAATCAAACTTAGCAATATCCTCAGAAATAATCAAATTTTGAGCTTTGGATAATCAAAACTAACAACCTTTTTCAATAATCAAAATTTGTGGATTCTACACCACATAAGTTAACTAGTTCCAAAATTTATATACATATGTGTTTCAACTAGTATTTTCTTCTTCCCTTCTTCGCCCACTCTTTTTTTTTTTTGGTTAAAAAAATAAAATTGAAGAATAAAAATTTTATGTAGCCAAGCTTTTTCGCTACTCTATATCTTTTTCACTTCGCCAACAAACTATTTCTCTTTCTTTTCCTCCAAAAATGAAACTCATATCTCTCGATCATCTACAATTCAATCCATCGTCGCCGGATTAAGGTGTTTCACTCTTTTTTCCTGTTTCTACTACCCACCCCCGAAAAAAAAAAAGGAAAAAAATCATAATAAGAGGGAAGAAAGTTGCCGATTTTTTTTTCAAAATTAAGAGAGAGAATCGATATATTTTAACTTATAAAAAACGTAAATTGAGGGAAGTGAATGACGGGAAACAGAGGGGAGTGAGAATGAAATTGTAGTGGACCCCATATTTTAATTATAGACTAGAAATAACTATAGTGAAGCCAACATAAGTTAATTATATACTTTTAATCAAAAAATATACTTTTGCCCCCAACATTGGCTTAAATTATCACATTTTAATTAATTTAAGATATATAATAGTCCATTCTCTTCATATGAAATATCCGATAATTTATCAAAACCGCAAGTCAATATGATTTTACAAATATGAGAAAAATGCAACATTATGAGTTTTGATATAATTGACATAAATAACAAAAATAAGATGAAGACACTAAAATAAACACACCATAGAGGTTTTACATTACATAATCACTAGCCACAATTGGTTTCAAGCTCATAGCTTTTAAGTCGTACATAATTTTGCCCAGCACATTCATAAGTTACTAACGTACTAAACTACTTTTTTTTAAAAGAAATTATATAATAGCTGCTCCGGTCCTTGACAGAGGTGGTGAATAAAGAAATTGGTTTTGTAACTTTTACTCTCGTGAGTCGTGCCACGCAAAATCAACAAGAGAAGAGAATATAGAAAATCTATTACTCTTGAGCCACGCAAAATCGGCAGCCGCGGCTCCCTCTCTCTCTCTCTCTCTCCAAACAAAAAAAAACCCCAAATCAAAGTATCAAGGGAAAGAAATACCTTCAAAGTTCTATCTACAACCATTCTTTTCTTCTCCTCTTTCCGTTTACTTCACCAAATCAGCAGTTCAGCACCAAATGCTCTGCATCAGCAATCAATACCATCCGTTTCTCAAGAATCTTAAACTAAAGGGAAAATTTTTAAAAATGGTCCCTCTAGTTTGCACGAGTTCTCATTTTCGTCCCTCTACTATTAATTGTATCAATTTTAACCCTATAGTTTTCATTCCATCTCAATTTCGTCCTTCTCCCTGACGCCGTCCATGAAACAAAGGGAATTGAAGGGCAAAATTGTCATTTTCTCTCACAGAGGGACCAAATTGAAATTTTATGCAAACCAGAGGGATTATTTTTAAAATTTTACATTTTACTTTCGTTTTTTGTAAATAAAATAAAAAAGACCATAAGTAATGTATTTGACAATTGAATTATTTTTTACTGGGTAATCAAACTATATTGAAAAATTTATATTTCATTACACATTACAAAAATATTAGAAAATGCACAAATCAATCCATTAGCTAATATCTTTGTATCATGTTCTTATAATCTTCTTATTTTTTCACCCAATAAAAAAAATGTTTAAAATCCGTGTTTATTTGTTATATGAGTGATCTTATGAGTAAGTCCCAAAATAAATACATTTATACCCATATTTTAATGTATTTGATCTCTTAATATTTAATAGTGTTTCATTGCTTAATTAAACACAATTACAAAATTTCTAAATACTACTGAACAACTTTTTCTTTTTAATCATCTGACCAAAAAAATAACGATAGTGAAAATTCAATTGAAAAAAAAAATACAAGACCAAGACAATTAACATAAGGGTTATTTTTCAAATTTTTTCATATTTTTTGTGATGTATATAATAAAAACTTTACAAAATTTCAACATATTTTTTATTATTCAATATAAAATGAGATGAGAAATATATTATATATGATGTATTTTAAATTTATTTACAAAAACAAAAGTAAAAAACAAAATTATAGAAATAGTCCCTCTAGTTTACATGAAATCTCAATTTAGTCCCTCTGTGAGGAGAAATGACAATTTTGTCCTTCAATTCCGTTTGTTTCATTAACGCCGTAAGCGAGAGGGACGAAATTGAGACAGAATGCAAATTATAGGACTAAAAATAACACAATTGATACTAGAGGGACGAAAATAAAAATTCATACAAACTAGAGGGACCATTTATAAAAATTTTCCATTTTTTTGGAATTTTTTTCCTTTCTTGAAATATGTTGAAGAGTGACTTGTTGAAGAAAGAAATTTTTGAAAGAATGAAGATAGAAGAGAAGATAAGAAAGCCAACGGCATGTAATGATTGGATTTGGGTTTCAACTTTCAATTGCTGTGTTATTTATTTATTTTCCAAGACAAGATCCAAAATTTTAGTGAAAAAGCTGTGAAAAATGGAAGGAGTTGATGGTTTGATACTCTGTGGAAAGAGCTCTGTTTTTTTTTTTTTTTTTGCCGAACCGGTCCACAAATCCGTTATATACCGATACGTAACGAGAATCGGCTGGTTCACCTGTGATGTTCAATCTCCCCGTTATACCGGCCTATATCCGAATTGGAACTCTCAAATTCCGGTACGAACCGGCCGATACGGTTCGTACCGGTCGATATTAAAAACTATGGTTGGATTCTTTTTTCTCCTCCTCTTGGCCTAGCTTTTGGCTCATGCTCTTATTAGGGTTGCGCGTTCATTATCAAGTTATTAATATAATTTTTTGTTGCCGATCAAAAATAAAATAAAAAATTAGAGGCCGATCTTCTCTTAGGTTGAATTTCATCCCAGCCCAAATACTTTTTACCGAACCTTCGTAGGCTCGGTTATGTTATTTAATGACTGTCTTTGCCCATCAAGATACACTCCTGACTCCGCATATGTGGAAACTGAACTCGCTCTCCCCCCCTCCCCCTCTTTCTTTCTGAATCACCGCCACCTTCTCTCTCAACCACCGCCACCTCTCCGACACCCCAACACCTCTCTCTCTCCCTCCACTGATGGAGCAGCGCCAACCACCGCTGCCGTCGCTGTCAACCGAATTGTGAAAATCTAAGATTCCAGTTGAAAAAAACGCGTCGTGCTGCTACGGCGGCGGCAGAGTTCTTCCTTTTCTGGCGTTCATGGAGGTTGAGCCGTTGATTACGTGCGCAACACCACATTGAGGCTGCTCCAACTGTTTAAGCGTCAGATCGTCTTGATTGCCGACTCGAGATATCGTCGTCAAAATCGTCAGAGGGATTCTTGGGGTTGTTGGTAAAGTAGCCATAGTGTTGGAACTTGGAAGTAGTGTTGATTAATTGTCGATTGAGGTGCTGTGATTGCCGACTCGAGATCGTCATTGTTGTTTTCTTCTGGTCTTTTAAGCTTTCTAAGGTAATTTGTAGATTTTCGAATTCTAAGGTGGTGTTTGACATTAAATATTACTACTCCAAGTCAATGAATCTGTTATAATTAGGCCTTGTTTAAATAGTTCACATACGCGAATTGTAAACGTGCACCCGTATATTTTGGTGTGTATTTGGACTATGTAAATTGTGTAGTGGACTATGTGAACTATAAGTATTGGGGTTATGTGAACTGTTTATTTTCAATTCACATAGTCTAGTTTTCATAGTCAGTTCATATAGCCCAATTCTTATAGTCAGTTCTCATAGAGAAGGCTGTTATAGTTAATTCTCATAGTCAATTCTCATTGAGACAGTTATCATAGTCAAGTGTATTTTTGTCCGAATTAATATGGGTCAGGACTATTTTTAAAAAGATTGGATAAAAATAATATGTAGAAGACTATTTTAAAACCAAAGCTAAAAAAGAGGGTTGGGATCTAAAACCCCCAAAAAGAAAAGCTGCACATAAGGACGAATTCAAACCCTAATAACCAGGGACGGATCTACTTGGAGGCACTCGGAGGCACGTGCCCCACTTGAACGCATGCCCCCACTTTGAATGATTTTTATTTTATTTTATATTTTTGTATAAATTAGCATAATTATGAAAGTGTGTTAATATATAAACATACACACTTGTATATATCTTGAAAATACACATATAGAATTAATTTTATGTATGAATTTCATCATATAATGCATTTATACTTATCGCTTTACGAGTTATTTATCTATTTGGAGTTATTCTTTATTGATTCTCTTTATTTTTAACCGTCTGGGAGAATGTTTTAAAATAAAGCCATTAACAAAAATAACTCGATCATTTTGAGAGTCTGTGCTCATTTTTACCTAATTTAACTTAAAATATGTGCTATAAACTTTTGTAGTTAATAATGCATAAATTAATTTTATACGATCTTACTGTGATTGACTAAAAAAATAAACTTTTACTAGTATGATTAACAAGTGCCCCACTAAACTATATTCTTGGATTCTTCTCTGCTAATAACCCACCATGCAAGAAGAGATGTTGCATGCAACAAGGTACTGATGGAAAAGGTGAACTAATCTAGTTCTCTGCACGTTTAACTCAGTGTACGAGTCTCCTATCACTATCACGGCTTCGGAAGGGTCATATGTAGTATATAGTCTTTTAAAGAGTCTCTATTTTACACGCACTTCAATTAATTCCTTCAACTATTTTACATGCCCAAACACCCCTATTCATTGAACACAAGGAAAAGTCTCTATGTTCGTGTTGATCGAAAACATGATTCCCAAGCCACAATAAACATATTGAATTGTGCACTTAAACATAGAATTATTGGAAGACATATGATAATATCACTCCATACGTAAGTCACAAGGTAGTCGATATTTTTATCTCCCTATTTAGTTTACGTGCAAGATATTTAATCGTGGTGTTATGTGACAAGATAATATTGGCAAGAAAAACATTATATAGCATTTTCAACGTGAAATGTGCTCAAATTTAAGACTAACACAAACGTACGTAATACATTAACAATTTTATTACCCAACCATAAGGATCCAAATCAAATGAACAACTAAGTAGGAGTGCAATTACATTCACAAAAGGAGAATCACTCTCCCCATGCAATTTTAAACCTCTTCACCTCATTGCACCCTCCTCAATATCCCATTCACTTCAAATTAAACCAACAAAATAACATACAAAAGCAAATAAAATAAATAGATTACCAGTAATTTAAAAAAAAAAAAAAACCCGGACTGGATCCAAATCCTTCATCCATCTTCAGCCTCTCTCTCTCCCGCACGACGTACTTTCTCTCTGATCATCTCTCGCTCATCGCCCGGTGACCCTACCGCACCGCGTAATGTAGCTGCACCCGCGCGAGTAAGGGTTAGCCTTCCCCCTCTTGTTACAGTTATAGTACGACCGGCCGCGCTTGGTGCAGGGCACGTTGTTCGCCTGGAGCGCACCGTAGCTGATGTACCTCTGTGCCGCCAAGACGCGCCGGGTGAACTCCGTACCCACCATCCCCTCCTCGTCCTCGTCGATGAAATCGCCGACTTTCCCGACGCCGATGATGTGGGAGCGGGTGGGGTCGATGTCGAAGCGGGTGATGGATGAGAAGCTGGGGTCGTCGAAGGAGAGCGACGACCCGGCCGATAGCATGGCAAGGGCGAGGATCAGGAGGAAGAGCCCGACCCGGATGGCCATCTTGGAGGAGGGAGAAGAGATTGGGGAGAGAGAAAGAGGAAAGGGGGGCTTGATTTTTTTAGGTTTATGTTTTATGGTATTGTTATGGTTAAAGGAGGCGAGGAGAGAGAGAGAGAGAGAGAGAGAGAGAGAGAGAGAGAGAGGAATGTGGGGGAGAAGTGTGGGTGGTGGTGAGGTAAGAGGGAATTGTTGGTTTTTGTTGTTTGTGGGTTAAGCTATTTTTTTGGTATGAAAATCCGGTTATTTCTCCTTGTTATTCTTTTGGGTACTTTTGACTTGGTCTTAAAGCTTTGAATGGATTATGGGAAAGAGTTACGAAACATAGGAAATAAACACAGTTTTTTTTTTTTAATGTTTGGTTGACAATTTTTTTGAAAAAACATTTTGAGAAAACGAATCATCTATCGATTACGCGGAACAGTAAGGTTTTGAGTTTTGCTCAAAACTAAACAACTTAGGGATGCGATGGATTGAAAAATGACTTGGAGGACAAATGTCTGATTCTGAATATGCACAGATTCAGATACAAATGTGTTGAGTGTCATTTGAATGTGCTTTTATTTCGCATGAATTGTATGGGATTGACATGAATGGTTTTATGGATATATACGCTTAATACGATGATGAGTCGTTGTATTGCGAAAACTAATACCTAGCCTCCGTCGTTATTTCCTTTGTCTCTCTTGTGTTTTTTTCCCTCCCCCACAAATAGTTGATCCAAACAGGGGCTGGGAACACATAAGAAGATTTTACTGTTTTATGTGAATGTAACCGTTCCCGAATCTTTTCTAAAATTAATAATAACATTACTATCCATTAACTCTCGACGACTTCATTCTCCAAAAATGGTGATCCATTTTCACTTTAATTAACCCGTTAATTTGCTTTTATCAAAATTCATTTTCGCAAGTTGAATGATTTGCAAATGTGCAACTTAGTGAGAGAATTCCAATTTTCATTCATACAAAATCCTGATTTTAATTATTGCAAAAAAAAAAAATGATGATAGGATTAGGAACATCACGTGGCGTCCCAGGACAATGACTTATTTTTCCTTTTTACAGGGCTTCAATTGCTAGTTTTTCTACAGCTCTAAAGTCTAAATACCTCGAAATTGCACAATTGCGAATCCTTTTTTCCCTCCTAAGTCGCATGATCCAACTCGGGATGAGCTCCTCTTCATACCTTTCCAACCTCTCAATTTTGCACACATCTCGGGTTCCCCATTGTGATCCAAATCTTTCACCTCGTATAGCACCCAAAGAACAACATGTTTCCTAGAAATCAGAACGATCGGGTTTCACTAGATACGTGAATAAGTTATATATTGACCTGTAAATTTTAAAAGTTCAGGTGATCAAATCATACATTTACCATTCATTTTAGAAAACAATTCACGACGTGTTCATGCGTGTCTATCGATACTTGATCAAATTGGTTTTTTGTACACATAATTTTTTGCGTGTTCTCTCAGGTGAACAATTCAAATCATAGTCGTGGGCCCCGAAAAAAATTTAGAATATGGAGGGGTATGGAAGAATGGAGTATGGAGAGGAGCTTACCCCGATTCAACTGCTATGCTGATTCAAGTGAAGTGGTGAACCAATGGTAGGCATCTTGTACTTCAATGCAGGGCCGGCTGACAAGGGAGGTCAAAGAAGCATGGGCTTTGGGCCCCAAAAAAGGCTAAAAATGAGGACTTCTAAAATTCTAAGATCCATGTATATATTTATGTATTTTATATATGGCCTAAATAAATTTAGACTTTACACAAAATATTGAAATTTAGAGGTCACAAAATAGGCTCAATTAGATACTAGAATAATAGAAACGGTGGAATTAGAAATGGGTGACCCATAGCTAGTCACTCCCATTACGACAATTTGGCAAACGGCCTTACCCATAGCTGTTGAAGGTTGACGAGATGACTCTAAGGGATGACGACGACCATGGATGGGTAAATACTTGCATGCAGTTGTTTCCCAAAAGCATGAATTGCATACAGAATATTGTTGACTATACCAGTTATAGTTGCATCGGAAAAAAGAAGCTTTTCAAAATTAAAATTGATCAAAATTATCTTCGATCAACCATATCTCAAGAAAGATTAAATGGATTGACTATATTGTCCATCAAAAAAGAGTTGATGAAAAAGTTTGACTATGAAGACTTAATTAATACGTTTACAGCAAAAAGTGCAAGAAGACTAATTTTTAAATGATGAATTTTGAGATATTATAATGATTGCATTTATTTTGGATAACTATATGCTTATAGTTTGGAATGGTAAATCTTTTGTACTGAAAACTCTTCGTAAACCAACTTTTTTATAAAAAATATAGGAATGTCTCATTCAAGAGATTCACTTCTAGTCTCCAAAACTTATGAACCGGCCCTGCTTCAATGTATTATGTGGTGATTTTAAACCCCACTCACTCATCCCAACCCTCTGGGTGCGTTTTGGCGCCATGGATATACTTTGAAAGTGTCCAAGTATCCAAGGCCATGCGAAAACCCGTCACCTAGGGCGAAAAGTTATTGGAAGAAGCCTTAAAGAGTGCTCAGGACCTCAGAAGATCAAAGGTTGAAGAAGCAAAGAAAGTGGCAAAAATCTGCCAACAGCAACTTTGGTACCACTACCACTTAAATTTGGTACCAGTACTAACCTGGAAAAAAACTGCAGATTTTGTGCTCGATCTGATTTTAGTCTAGGGGCATTTTGGACTTTTGTAACTCAATTATTAGGGGGTATAAATAACTTTGAACCTCAGATTTTAGGTTTATCCTTCACTTTACACTTTATCTCTCTACCTCCCTCTTTAATTATAGTTCTCCTTTCCTCTTCAAAAGAACAAGGATTCCTAAGGGTTTGAGGCTTTTGTTCCTCATTAAATAACTGGTATATTGTTGACTATACCAGTTACAGTTGCATTGGGGAAAAGAAGTTTTTCAAAGTTAAAATTGATCAAAAATTATTGTTGATCAACCATGCATATCTCAAGAAAGATTAAATGAATTGGCTATATTATCTATCGAGAAAGAGTTGGTGAAAAAATTTGACTATGAAGACTTAATTAGTACATTTGCAGCAAAAAGTGCGAGAAAACTACAAGAAACAAGCCAAATAGAGAGACAGTCAGAGCAGAGACCAAAACAAACAACAAAATGAAAAACATCAGACCCTCCCAAAAGGAATGCAAAAGCAACTAAACATGAGGATCGATAGAGAACATCAATTCCCCAAGCACTTACAAACAAAACCATTAGAGAATCATGAGCTGAAAAAGGATACTAGTGAAGGACCCGACGTCGTAGTGCACGGTACACACGAGGATTGTTGCAACTGTCCTCAATAGTATGCTCTCGTTTACGCTTATGCCGTGCGAATTTTTGGAAGAACTAAACCCAATGGGCCTCATCAAGATCCATGACCCTTGATTTGGGAAAATGACGGTCCAAGAAGTATTTTTGATATTTAATACCCGTCAAGGACATACTGAGAATATTTATTAATACTAAAAATATCATTGACAGGCATTAATTATCAAACACGTCATTGGCCATCATTTTTCCCCTTGATTTTCACCTATGAACCCGGCGTTTGCTTGGACCAGTCATGTGGCGCCCATGCTCTCCCAAAAAGCCTGGATTCGCGTAGACCCTAGTATGCCTGCAGTTAGATTTCGAATTCATGCTACATTTCTTGTCTTCAATATTCTTTAGTACAGTAAAACTTATTTTTCATAATTTTTCTTAACTTTTCGTCATAATTTTTAAAGTTAACCGTAGGTCTCCACAAGAGAAGTCCAAAAAGTATGAAAATATGAACCGAAGTTGAAAAATGTTAATATAAAACGACACTATAGACAAAAAAAAAAAATTCAACTTTCGTCTTAAGTGATTTTTTTTTTTTTGGCTTTTGACAATAAGTTTTTACTTTTTACACTCTTCTCGTCGAGACAGATGTTTAATTCCAAAAAACTAAAATGTGAATCCAACAAAAATTCAGAATAAACGAACAAAATTACCGAAATAAAAGTAGCAAAAATATAGCATGAATTCACCGAATCCGATCGGTTGACAAGCCTAAGTAAAACTAGATATTTGTGTTTCTTTACCTCCTTTATTATTTATTTAAGGTTTTGAGTTGACTCGTGATCAGCTATCACATGCATGCTCAAAGTCGTGTGTTTACCAGCATACAAGGGAGTCGGCATCATTGTCCATTGTATATTAGATAAAATATTGAGACCTAATGGGGTGGTTCGTGAGAATGATTTTGTTCGACCAAAATGAGATGAAGGGTAATTAATGTTCGCAGTGAACAAAATCATTCTCGGTGGTTCGTTCATAAAAGTCATTCCCATTATTGTCCCATTGAAGATAAAATAATTTTCGATCACTTACAACTCGTAAAGTGCATCCATCACATATTTGAACTGTTGAAATTCGTTTTAAGATTCTCTCTCTCTTCAAATTTGAGGCTTGAAGAATATATTGTACAAATCAAATCATATTAATCACATAGAGCTACATTTCCGTATTTTAAGAGTTTAACATCAAACTACACCGACAACTACCATATCACACATAAAGAAATGTTGTCACGCCTTGTAAACACCGCATTATCCTGAAAGAACAAATTATATTAGGGAATGGATCGATGTTTAGTTTCCTAACGTGTCCCTATTTGATGGACCTGATCACACTTATATAAGCATATACACGTACACACTTAATCCCATATAACATAGATTTCCATTTACAAGATCATCAAATTGGTTCGTTGCTAGTTACATGGGAACTTTTGAGAGAAACCACATAGCTAGTATTTAATAACTGGTCATATTCCCCCCTGCAGATAACAATCATAGTAGGACAGACCGCGATGGTGACAGGGTATGTGGTTCTTCTTGAAAACTCTGAGGCTGATCAACCTGTGCCTTTGAGCCAGCGTTCTTCGGCTGCCCTCGGAACGTCCCACCATCGTCTCCTCAGCTTTGACGACGCGATCCCCAACTTGGTCGACGTTACACGCAGCAGAGCCATGCGAAAGCATTAATGGACTGTGCTGAGAATCAGCTGCAACAACTCCACCGTAAACTGCCGATGGCTCCACCACCACGGCCATCGCCAGGAGGAGGGTCATCCAGAACCGGAAATCCATTTCACAAGGTTAGATAGGGGGGGTGATGGAGAGAGAGGGAGATTTTTTTTTTTATGTTGTTTTTCTGGTCAAATGACATAATTTCCGTCGAAAGGAAGAGATAGGAGAGAGGATGAGAGTGAAAGTCGGATGTGAGGATTGGTGGTTGCTATTTTGTTTGATTTTTGGGTTATTTAGGAAGCACAACTTTTTTCTCCTCTTTAGGAGGGTCTTTTGGGATTTTTAACTTTTATTTTACTCAATGTTTTATCTTTAATTACCAGCTCTTACACTCTCCTTTTTACTCCCAATCAGTACGAGAGATTATTACATCATGTATGAAATACAAATCACGGAAGACTACATTCATTGTGTGAGACTCTAAGAGATAACCAAGCCCAATAACTGAACCAACAATATAAATAAGCCTATCAAGATCTGTAACGACCGGCACCAGCTAACCTACTAACCATTCGCCTAACCACGTGACTCAAAAGGTTAATCTCAAGTTATACAATAGCTGGTCGGCCTTACATTATATACCATTCACTACTTCCTCAAAGTAGCCGATGTGGGATCTAACAATCTCCCCGACTTGGACTGCAACGTCCCCGTTGCGCCCCAAGCTCCATCACTTCCACCCAAGCGATGTAGGACAAGTCTTCGCTTAAGCACGACAAGCACCTCAAGCTCCTCACTTGTCAGGCCCACCCAAGCATATCTCCTTGCGGGACCCGCCCAACATTTTTCGGTTGGTGCAAGCTCTAATACCACCTGTAACGACCGACGCCAACTAACATGTTAACCATTCGCCTAATTACATGGCTCAAAAGACTAATATCAAGTTATACAGTAGCTGGTCACCCTTACATTATATACCATTCATTACTTCCTCAGGTAGCCGATGTGGGATCTAACCAGAGGCAGCTCTACATAGAGCCTTTCATGGTCAACTGAACACCTAAACAATTTTTTTTTCCCTTAGAATACATGTAAAAATTATGAGCTAAAATATTTTTTAACACCTAATTTAAATATCAATGAACACCCAATTCTAATAGTTTTAAACACTTAACTCAAAAAGAATTGAATACCCAACCCAAAACTAGTTGAACATTCAATCATAACCCAATCACGGCCCATCAATCCACGTAATTCATATTTGAACATTTAACACATTAATTACTTCAAATAAACTCATAATCATAATAAAAAAAATTGAAAAAGGAAGAATATATTGGTGTAAGTATTATGCTCTGCGTTATCTTGCTACCTTTATTGTCGATAGTCTAAATGTGTTAATTTTGCATTCATGACAATTATAACTACTTTATTTGTTAAAAAAATTTAACTACATTGCAAACCCCGTTAACTTGAATAATATTTCTTCAAATTTAAGACTACAATAGAAAATTAAATCTGATCATGATATCCTAAAGAAAATCATATTTTTGAGAAGGTTAGTTTCAACACACTCGCTACAGTTTTTTTCAAAAGTGTTTTAGTAGATTAATACGCCGATTAAATGTTGGTACAAAATATGAGATTTCATCTAGGACAAATGTAAAAAAAAAAAAATCCTCCTCCATTCTCAAAAAACTATCTACTACGCAACTTTCAAGTACATATTCTTAAGTTATCATTTCGCCTTGTAGTCAATTTTTTTTTAGAATAAAGATTATTTTTTTAATTGCACTATTTGTACTAGTATATGATATTTTGTACTTATATTATTGGTTAAGAGATCAGCTAGTATAGTTAAGGTGATTTCTGAACACCCTATTACAAAATCTTGGAGCCGCCACTGGATCTAACAAGACCACAGTCACTAAAAACCGATCACTCAACTACAAGTCCCATTAAGGGGAGAAATAACTCCAATAAATACAAAGGAAAGAACACCCACAAGCTGGTGAGAAGACTCAAACTCCTGACCTCCTAGTGAAATACAAGAGTCTTGCCCAACTGAGTTAGCTCTCAGCTTTTACGCTATTTAGGCTGTGTTCCACAACCCAAATAAGAACTTATTTTTTGTTGAATAAGAAGGCTTGTTCCCCAAAAAATAAGAAGGAGGTGCTTATTTTTCAGAATTTATATAGAAACTAATGGGCACCGGAGAGGGAAATCGTATCAGCGGCCGCGCCGGGTCATCTCCGGTCACCGGACGGCCGATCCGAGCAGTCCAAAAATTCTATAAAAAAAAACCGAGGGGGTTTGCGCGGGAATCAACGGCATCCGAGGTGTGTAGGGTGCTTGATTCGAGCACCCCTTTTTCGTGTATACATGATCATCACATATACACGGAAAATGTGTGCTCGGATCAAGCACCCTACACATCTCGGATGCCGTTGATTCCCGTGATAGCCCCCTCAGTTTTTTTTTAAAGAATTTTTGGACGGCTGAGATCGGCCGTCCGGTGGCTTGACTCGGCCGCCGGGACGATTTCCCTCCGCCGGTGCCCATTATCATAGCAATAGTCTTATTTTTTGTATAAAACAACTTCAAGCTCAAAAATCATGTGTTTACGCAAATAATTTTCCTATCACTATGGATCTTATTTGATAGATCTCATTGAAATCCTTAATAAGGTGCAAAAAAAATTAATTTTTTTTTTATTTACATGATTTTTGAGTTTGAAAATGTGAAAGGAACTTTTTATTTGGATTTTGTGGAATGACCCTTCTTATTTTTTGAATGAAAAGTGGCAAAATAAGTACATATTTTTTAAGAAGATTTCCGGAACGGGGCCTTAGTTTTTTTAAATATTGAAGTTTATATTATCATCCTCTTGCTTGATAAAATAAACGTTTGTTGGAAGATAAAATTGTCCCATGTAAAGGCCCCCCACCGCATATGGTGGGATTGATCTCCTAGATAAGTTAGTTTAGTTGACTGGATAGTGAATACCGAGTCATAAAAATAAAAAATAAAAAATAAAAACTTATCTCCAATTTAAAGAAAGCTTAGAAAGTTGTGTACGTACCAGTCAGAAATCCATGTTAGGAGTCCGATTGACAGCTATTTTAAAGGTTGAAATTTAATTCCGGTGGAGTGCACCGGGTAGCACTATTCTTCCGTCGTGCATTAGCAGCCAGCCCTCCGTCCGACAGGTTTATATATTTTGGACTGAATTTATGGTGAATGATTCATTTGCCTATGAACTCTGAAAATGGTTCTTATTCTCCAACACAACAAATTTGCTGAATTACTATTTGATTAGGATGAGAGTTTTTGTTCCTTCTCTACAGCTGATTGCTATATCAGCTAAACAATATCCGAAATTCATTCCTGAGCTGTGGACTTGCCCAACAACTAATTGGAGATCCAAACCGACTGATCATCTCAACAGACGAGTTGTGGTTAGGGGTGAAATTCCATGGCACATATGATGATCAGTTGGTGTGCTTGTGTTCCATTTTGATCTTAGTCTCTATTTGGCATTTTCGTGGTTGCTATTTGTTTTCTAATTTTCTGTTGAAGAGATATTCCAATTGAAGCACATATAGAAAATTAACTTTGTTCTTACAAATACTTTGAGGAACTTATTCTGTTCACCATGGACGTTTTATTATGATGAGAGGATCAAAAATAGTAAAAGAATATCAAAAGAGGGTATAATTTAGTGCACTTTTGTATACTATAGCTTTTTAATTTATCTATTTGAGATAAATAAAAAAATTGCGTTATTCATTTAATTTTTCATTTATGAAGATTGTAAAAATTCTAGTGAAGACCAAAAAAGAAAATCTGTTTGGTGCAGATGAAAAGGAAAAAGGAGAAGGGAAAAAAAATCAAGCATGTCAAAACAATAAAAATAGGCATTTCTAGTTGGGCCGGACAATCGGATCTTTAGCCTGCTGGAACTATCCACTTTTTCTCGTTCTGGGCCAGTAAGAATGGCCTACTCTCAAGTCTCGACCAGAGGTCTCAAACGGGCCGGCCCAGTCCGTTTACATAATTGTGTTGCGCCTTTTTTTAAGGAAAATGACGGCCCAGGACGTGTTTTGATAATTAATACCCGCCAAGGACACGCTGAGAACATTTGAGAACATTTGTTAATACTTAAAATGTAATCAAATACATCATTAGCCGTCATTTTTCCTTTTTTTAATCAATCGTTTAGTGCCGTGCCGGTGTATTGGCCCATCTAGCTTCATGCCTACTATAACAATCAGTTTACATAAACGTGCCGTTTTTTAATTGTGTTGTGACATGTCTGTGTCGGTCCGTCTCCAACCGAATTTGTCGGAAGAAAAAAAAATGATGTCATTTCGTACTCGTCCAAAACCATGCCAACTTTGTACCGTGTCGAACCAGTCTAAGCCCGTGCGAGTCCACCGGTTTGATACCTTCTCAACTCTGTCCTAAAATTTGTTTGACCCCTCTCTCTCTCTCCCCGCATAACCAGTAGTTGCAGATCCCCCAAACCAAATCCTCATGGAGAACAATCAATCTGATCCAGAAGACGTATCCTCAGCAAAAGCAGTCTTACTTGGAGCCCTAGCACCTGGTGTTAACGTCTGTGGAATTCTTTCAACTACCGATTACTACTATCTGATATGCCCAATAACTAAGTACTGATCCTCTGCTGTTTTGATATCAGGGTCCGACTTGGAATACCCTGAAAGTTGCGTTCTTGATGTTGGGTCTGTGTCTAGCTGCTATGCTTGGATTGGCATTTTCTTCCAGTGATACTGGTTTGATACTTCATGTCACATTGCTTGTTCTAATTACTGGGACTCTCTTCATTCTTCTCACCAGGTACCTTTTGATTTTCAGTTAAGTCAACTGTATTTGGCTTATATTTGTGGGTCGTGGTCAAGTTGAATATGGGTGTTTGTTGGTTATTACCATGAATAAACTTGTGTACCTTTATGTATTGCTGTATTGAATGTTTACGAACTTGCGTAGAATAGATCTGAATTAGGGTTGCCCTATTGCTGGGGAAACCTATTCTTATTTTCGGTAGAATAGTTATATTTGCGTAATCGGTTTACATTTTTGTTGTAAGTGAACTTGTGTATCAAAACACCTGTAAACAGAAACATGCGTAAGTAGCTTCATTCAACACGCGAATGGTGCATTTGAAAAAATGGTACACCTTCGTTCCATAACCATGAATGTAGTAATCCATATCGTTCCCCTAAGTTTTTCTGAAACTGAAACATTGTAAGTTAGAAGTTTAGAGATACCTGAGTCTTAGTAGAGTTTTGGAAGGACAAAGAATGGGGAAAAAATCATTACTATGCTCGTGGACTTGTGTTGGCCATTGGGAATAATATAGAAACTAAGAAAGCGATATCATTTTGCTGAATGATCATGGCGTAGAACTTAGAAGAGGGCCAAGAGGCACATCTTAAAACGGTGATCTATGCAAGCCTAGCCCTTACTTACCGCGATTTAGGACGCGGTGCAGCCGTTCACTTTTTTGCTCCTTGTATAAAAAGATCCGAGTTCCAGACAACACATGGTGGCCTCTTGAGAGGGTAATGCTGATTTTATCTGCCTAATTCGTGGGAATTGATAAATTTTATGGCTAAAATGAATGAATTTTGTCTATTTAAACCAAGCTTGCCGTGACAATAGGCAATAGGTCCTTATCACCGCTCTCTTACAAGGGACACACCCCCTTGTGTGAGGGGGGATTGCATGCCTAAATTCTAATGGAGGCAATAGTGCTCAATTCAGGATGAAGTTGTAACATTAAAATCTAGTGGGTCGATATCATTGGCCATTTGGACTTGGTTGTTTGGGGTAACAATATTCCAAGTCCAACTTGTGGAATCCAAACCTTTCCCCCTAAATAGGAGTATGGACTTAAAATATGCATAAGGTGTTCTCTGACTAGAAAAGGGAAAATAGCAGTAAGCGAGTAAGTTGCTGAGAGTCTGAGACTATGCTTGAGAAGGCTGGAATCTAAGTTTTTCGTTTCTTTGACTACTAGGGCATGGAGTTTCCAAGTTGGAGTACAGAGGCGCAACACATGGGATGATAGATGGTCAATTAACTCCATGTTAAGAAGTTATTGTTCCGTGGTCTTCGACCATAGCTTCAGGTTTGGTCTCATCCACCAATGCTTTCCCACGATGGATAACATAGAACCCGATGTCTCACGTGTTAACCTCATCAGGGGGGCTTGTTGCTTCCCAAGTAGATAGGTGAGTCCAAAGTAGGGGGAAGACATTAAATGACTGGGACAAAAGTTAAACGTGGTGGTCCTAGATTATTGAACTTTTTGCTACCTTAAGGAACATAAAAGTTCAAGTGAGGGGAAAGTTGGAAGCAAAGACAGTCAAGAACAGCATGAACCAATGACCAACCCAACATTTGTCGTAAGGAGGGAAAATTGCTATTGTACGTTGACTGTCTCACCTCATTCCCCATACAGTTATGCTCAAGAGTCATTTAGTACTCATTCGGGGATGGGTATATGCACATTGGCAAATATATCGATATTGCCTGTTGGTCAAGTTGAAGAGAAACGGTTGGCGTGGTATCTTCAATGTGCCTTCTCTAGAAATGGGTGAGAAAAGGGTTTCCCTAACCCCTCTTGGGTGGGAAAGGGCCTTGTCTGTTTCTGCTTTTCGGCATTGGTCACTTAAGAGCAACAGTTGGATTGGAGTGTTACAACATACCACTGTACTTGGGTCTTATTCCACTGCAAAGTTGCAAACACTCATGAGTTGATCCCTAGTTGGTCCACATGTTATAGTTCAAGTGATTTGCAAGTAATTTCCTTGTTGGACTGCATGGCCCCTTTCTTAATTTCCTCAGTGCCGGTTTAATTCGGATCAAGACGTTGGAGCTTTTGGAGTCCATTGAATCGAAGGGGTAGGGGTACTACGTCAAGAGGTGGAGTTAGGTGTCTGAAAGGGTTTGTGGGTAATTCCTAACTTGTTATCTCTTGTAAACCTTTTTGCCTTATTGGAAAATGGTCGGATTAGGCCGTGGTTTTATGCTTAGGGTATTTAGACCCTAAGTAGTTTCCACGCAATTCTCGTGTCTTGTCTCTCTGATTTATTATTTACATTATAACTTGCTATTGAATTATTAGTATGGAGTTTCAGTTATTTCAGATTTCGTATAGAAGGAGTGGCTACTTATTAGTTAAGATAATGTTGGGACCTGTCAACCTAATAGGGTTGGAGGAAAAAGTTTTTACGACGAGTGCTACATAGGGCATATCTGAAAAAGGGCCTTCTATACACGATAGGGTCTTTGATAGATGCAGATAGAAAAACGTGACTAAATACCGCCAGAAGCCCACAGCAGGTCTACTCCTAGCAAGGTAGTGTAGAAGGGGTTGGTGGTTTGAACCTCCAACAGAAGTGATTGTTAAGACTGATAGTGAATTCCTCTCTCCCTTGTTAACTACATCACTTTCAGTATCTGCACTCTTATTATCCTCCTCCAATCTGAATCCCCGCTGTATATACATTCTACTATATAGTGAAGTAAGCATTTCCCACCCGAAATTGACAATGTATCCCCAAATTGTTCTCCCATGGTCCCACCTATTGGCTTAAGCTTTTGGGGTGGATCAGCTGTTTCTGCAAAGAGTGTTAACTGGCAAAAACCATGCAATGAGGGTTGATTCCCTGTGGCTGGTCCGAGTGTCCAACCCTAGTCACGTCAAGGAAATGAATTCAGATATGTACTTTGGTATTCTAAACATGCCTAATAAAACTGATGTAGGACTGCTCTTGTAGTCTTGTTAAAATAGGTTGTGATTGAAGAAACATTAGCTCCTTTCTGGGCATGTTAAGGATGAACAGTGATTCTCATTTTTAAGGTTCCAAATACGAGAAACTTGTATTCTCGGGGTTTTGCATTCCCAAACACAGTCCGGATGTCTGACCCAATTATTATATACCATGCTTTGCTTCCATTCTTTTCCATTAGCATTTTTGGGAACTTGTGTTAGTTTTGGACTGTCCTGGTGATGCACCTAGCAGCTCTTCTCTTTTCCTAAAAATGGTGATGATCCAAAATTCTAGCTTATGCTCGCAGTAAATGTGCTGCCTTATCATCCCACTCTTACCCTTTAGGCCTTTAATTACTCATTTGCATATTCTTCTTCTTCGAGTTACATTTCATCCGATGATACAAGGGAGACTGGGAGAGTGATACCTTTAATTACCTTTTGGGATTGCATCTTGGATTTTCTAAAATGACTTCTTGGAGGCATAAAATGGGTTTGGCCTAAGAAATGAAGGTTTATATGTGAAGAGTTTTCTTTTTTCCCTTTTATGTCTTTTCCTTTGACCTTTCAAGGCTGCGAAAGGGCATAAAAAGGCTTTACCGCCTCCTCATATCTTCTCTCATGCAACCATTCACCTACCGAAATGATGTCAAAACTTTGACTATGCTATTGTAGTCCCAGGACTCATTCAGGATTACAACTTGGGTGTGTGGGCTCTTATACTTTGTGTGGTGCGAACCATTATAATTTGCTACAGTATTATCTTAGAAACTTTTAATATGATATGCAGTTTTTTAAAAAATTCTGCGGTGCAGTCGCCCCCCACCGCCCCCAATCCATCACGGTTTAGCTTATGGGTTGTGATTTGGATTTTAATGCAGGTTTCTTGCAGAGACTGGCCTGGTTTCTGTTGAACATCAGATGCAGGAAATGGGTTTGGCCCCAAAAGACTCAGCCGTGATCGATAAAAAGAGCAGTTGAAGATCTGGAAATGTAAACAGTAATACAGATGGCAATGAAAAGAGGCCCAGTTACAGCATCCTAAAATTAGATGATGGTTATGGTCCGCGGTCAGCATGTCCCATAACAGAAATCAAAAAACAATTCGAAGCGATTTGCAAATCATTGGATTTCCTCCGATCTCCACAATAGGTTCTTCATCAGAGCAGCTGGGCAGTAACATCTTTCAAGCACTCTTTTGCTTCCTTCTCCTCCGGTTTGCCATTTTTAGGTTGGAACATAAACAATCATGGGCATGATTCACCGAATGCTGTATATTGTTTCTTGAGTGCTCTTTTAAGGGGTGAGGGGGAAGAGGCGAGAGTTGAACTCCCAACCTCAAGAGGCAGGCCAGAGCTACGAGAAGCCTTTTTTTCCCTGTTCGTTTTCCCTATATTTGTTCTTACTCTCAGGATTCCATTCATCCTAACCCTTACAGATAGAAGATGCTCAGCTTATTTATCCAGCCCATGTCCTCAACTAATGCCTAAGGCATGTCGTCGACCGTCCCAAATATTACATTTATTACCAAGCTTTAAGTCCTTACCAGAGCAGGCCCTGACCGGGGTAAGCCCCACAAGCACTTGGGCTCGGGAGTAATGCTATTGGTACATATAATATGTACATATAATGTACATATAGATTTTGTGGGACCCAATTCGGGTCTCACAAAAATGATCCGAACCGCTCATTATTTTTAAAACATCTTTTTATGGAACCCTGTAAAAAATCAGCTCAACCCGATATCGGTAAGAATTTTTTCTGAATTTGTAGGGGCGAAACTAAGCAGTTAAGTAGTTTCGCCTCCACAAATTAAGAAAAAATCCTTACCGATATCGGGTTGTGCTGATTTTTTACAGGACTCCATAAAAAAATGTTTTAAAAATAATGGGCGGTTTGAATCATCTTTGTGGGACCCGAGATAGACCCCACAAAATTGATATGTACATAATATGTACATTTCATATGTAGCTCTAACATTTTTGATCCATATGCTACACTGCGGATTCGTTTGTTTCGATGCAAAAAACTATTGAATAGTATATTAGTCTTGATGCAAAATATGTTTCGATGCAAAATGTTTGTCTAGCTAATTATTCTATGCTTGCGGTACTTTGCAACAAAAAATTTTATTTTTTGAGCCCATACGACTGTTTTCAATTTGTACGTGTAACTTTTTAGTAGGGGTGGCAAATGGGCGGGTTTGGGTTAAATTGGGCAAGTTATAAGTGGGTTGAGTCTTTAATGGGTCATTGACACATTTAGACCCATTAACTATGAGGCTAATTATCCATACTCAACCCGACCCATTTATTAAAAAGCAAACTCAACCCGCTCATTAGCTCAATTAAATACTATATACTAAAATTTAAAATGACTAAAATACCAATGTACACTAAAATTACCATACTATCCCTCTACTAGTAAAATGACCAAATTACCCCTGTACACTTAATTACCATATTACATGGCTTTTTTCTGTTTTGTACTTCCTTTGCAAAACTTTAATCTCGTTCGGCTAAATAAGCCAACTGGGTTTTTTTTTGTATTCAATTTTTTTTCGTATTTGTTAATTTTTCGTCAATTTTTTGAGGATTATTGTATCGTTATGACAAGAGAAATCTAAAAAGTAAAAAATTACGATCGAAACCTAATGTTCAATAAGCCAATTTTTTCGTTTTTATTCAAAAAAAATTTGGATTTCAATCATAATTTTATACTTTTTAGATTTTTCTCGTCATGACAATGCAATAATCCCTCAAAAAACTGACAAATACGAAAACAAATTGAATAAAGACAAAAAAAAAACCCAATTAATTTATTTAGCCGAACGGGACCTAAGAAACTTTTGTGAGAAAAGATTATGAGGAAGGAAAGACCGCTGATTCTGGTTCATCTCTCTCCCTCTCCGTGATGTCACCTCATCCTCAACCTCGTGCCAAATGAAAAATTATAGAGTGTGGTAAGCTCACACACTCAAAACTTGACTCAAAACTTTGATCGACGCATGTGATCTAACCCGACATCGTATGGAGGCTTATTATACCATTATCTGAACCGTCTTGAGGAGACAAACAAGATGGACAAATCAGATTTTCCGTTCAAGCAATTTAAAAAAAAAAAGCAGATTTTGATCGGAACTCAGTTTGCACTCTCTCTCTTCGTTTGTGTTCGTTTTATACACTATGGAGTGCTAAAATCAGTCTTCAACCTACTGGGCAACAACTAATATACTGGGTCTGAACATTTAATTAGTTTTTCACAGCGATTTAAGGTTTCAATTCCAAGCTTTTTCAAAGGTTTACGGTTCAGCTCGGGTTTCTTGTTATCGCAATGGAACTTCAAATGTACAGCACCAGAACATTGATAGAATTACATAGCTAACAAATAAATATACGTATGGAGGTGAGTTCGGACTACCTTGCGCCCGGTGAAACGAGTTTTGGAAAGATTCGGAGTGGCGACGGAGCTCGGTCGGATGGTTATGGTGTTCGGCTGTGGAGGTGTAGCAGTGGTGTACGGTAGTGGAAATGGTGGTGCTCGGTGGCGACTGGCGGTGATCTGGTTGGTGGAGGAGGAGAAGGTGGTGATGGCAAGCACGGCTGCGAGGAGGTGGGAGGAGAGTATCAACTGATAAATGGGGTTTTTTTTGTTGGGTTATACTCATGACTTATTGGGTCATTTAAGTTGACCCAATTAAAACCCAATTAAACCCAATTTATTTAATAAAATAAATAGATAATTAGAGGCCGGTCCTAGTTTTTAGGCTTGGTTTGATCCCAACCCAGAATATTATTCCCAAGCCTGCATAGGCTCGGATATGTTATCTTATGACTTTTTTACTCATTTTAGTCCGCATCGTCAACTCAATCTCATCATTCCTCTTCCCTCTCCCTCTGAAGATGATAAACCTCTTCTCTCTCTCTCTCCATCATCGATCTGTATTCTGTTGAATTGATGCAATAGGATAAAGAGATTTTTCATTATCAAATCAATAGTACCATTGATATGATTTAGATCAAGAAAGTTGCATACCTTTTGCGTGCTTTGAGGACTTGTCCGGCCATCCAGATGTTAAGGAAGCAGTAGAGGATGAGGGTAAGGATCACGTATCCGTATTCTCTGGGAATCAACTCCACTCCGGCCGTCTTCTCCGATTCCGAGCGACCGTTAGATCCGTTTCAATTCAATTTCACAAACTGTACGTAGTTCATCATCGCTTTGCCCATGGTTCTTGTCGGGGCATGAACATGAAGACGACGTACGAGATGGAGGCCCATTGGTATTTCTCCGATCTAATTTCAGAACCCAAATTTTTTGAGATCTGGATTTCAGAACACAAATTTTTTGAGATTCACGCTGGAGACGCCGGAGTAAGGGTAGAAATATTTGTTGATTAGATATTTTGTTGAATGTCAATCGATTTTTTTGTTGAATGCTGGACCATCCATCAATGGCAGTCAATTTTTTGTAGATGTTTTTTTTTGTTAAATGTCAAATTTATGTATTTTCAACCTCTCATATTTGATTTTGAATTTTTTTTTTTTGGTTCAATTTTTGTTTGTATGTATTTTTTATGAGAACTGTATATTTTTCGATGAGAACTGTGTATTTTCTATTAGAACTGTGTATTTGTCTTTGAGAACTGTGTATTTTCTATGAGAACTATATATTGTCCACAAGAATTGTGTATTTATCTATGAGAACTGTGTATTTTTCTATGAGAATCGTGTATTGTCCATGAGAACTGTGTATTTTCTTTGAAAATTGTTTATGAGAATTATGTATTTTCTATGAGAACTGTGTATTATCTATGAGAACTGTCTATGAGAATTGTGTATTTTTCTATGAGAACTATGTATTTTCTATGAAAAGTATGTATTTTAGTATGTGGTGAGACTATATGAACAAATATATTTTCTATAAGAACTGTGTATTTTTCTATGAGACTTGACAGTTAAAAATTCAATTCTAAATCAATTTATTTTCTATGTGAACTATTATTTTTTTTACTTTGATTACTTTTTTGAAGACATGACGGTAAGAACATTTATAACTATATTTGATTTAATTACATTTTTATTTTTGTTCAATTTTTATTCATGTGTATATTTTCTATGAGAACTGTGCATTTTTTTATGAGAATTGTGTGTTGTTCATGAGAACTAACAATAAAAACTGTGTATTTTTCTATGAGAACTGTGTATTGTCCATGAAAATTGTCTATTAGAACCGTGTATTTTCTATGAGAACTATATATTTTTTATGAAAACTGTGTATTTTAGTGTATCGTAAGACTGTGTGAAATATATATTTTTTAGTTCATATAGCCAGTTCACATAGTCTAATTCTCATAACCAGTTTACAAAACTTATCTATGAGAACAATTATTTCTCATAGTCAATTCTCATATAATTGACTATGAAAACTAGCAGTTCTCATAGCTCAGCTCACAAGACCAGTTCTCTATGAGAACTGAGTAGTTCTCTATGAGAACTGAGTAGTTCTCCTAGAACTGACTATGAGACTTGGCAGTTCTCATAGCCAGTTCACATATCCAATGGTATTTTTGTCCGAAATAATATGATTCAGGAATTGATTCTAAAAATATAGCTTTCATAGTCTCAATTCTCGTAACCATAGTTCATGAGTACTTTCTAGGAGATTTGTGTATTTATCCATAATAACTGTGTATTTTCTATGAGAACTGTAATGAGAATTGTGTATTTTATATGAGAACTGTGTATTTTTTATGAGAATTGTGCATTATATATGAGAACTGTGTATTTTCTATGGGAACCGTGTATTTTTCTATGAGAATTATATATTTTCTATGAGAACTGTCTATAAGAACCATGTATTTTTCTAAGAGAATTGTGTATTTTTTATGAGAACTGTGTATTTTGTCCATGACAACTATCTATGAGAACTATGTATTTTCTTTGAAAATTGAGTATTGTCCATGACAGCTGTGTATTTTCTATGACAACTACGTATTTTCTATGAGAATTGTGTAATTTAGTTTGTGTTGAGACTATTTGAACAGTGTATTTTTCATTCACATAGCCATTTCACATAGTTCTCATAGAATTGACTATGAGAATTGACAATTCTCATAACCAGTTCACAGAGCCAAGAATATTTTTCTCCGAAATAGTTCTCATAAAGATAATTCGCATAGGAACAGTTCTCATAGAAATAGTTATCATAAACATCTCATAAAAACAATTCTCATAAAAAACAATTTTCATAGAGAGTTCTCATAGTAAATGATATTTTTTTAATCTTACATAATTTCATATTCAATAGGGATCTTGTTTAGTAGATATCATCGAATAGGTTCCAAAAATATAATTTTTTTTGAAAATGAATATCTATAACAAAATTATGACTTTTTGAAATTTAAACAATGTTTTAATGGTGCACCAATGTTCATGGAGCATTGGATAATTTTTCTATACTAGATGCTCTCTAGTTCCATGTGCTGATGCGCGTGAAGGGGCAATCATAAAAAATACAAATAATTGTGCATGACTAAATTAAGTCCGAACCTAATTTTTTGGGCCGGCCTAAAAATTTCCCATTAATAAATGGGTTAGATAGGTTGGACCCATTCTGACCCAACTAATAAATGGGTTGGGTTAGGTTCATTTTTTAATAGATGGATTTGAATTTCTTAATGGGTCTAGATTCAATTTATCACCCCTACTTTTTAGGTAGTGTTGTAGCATGGGTTATCTATAAGTACCAAGTTGATAAGATACAAATTGAAGTATTATTCAAACTATATAATCCAAACGAATACCATGCATGTTGCAAAAAGGGTGTTTCAAACGAATACCTTGCATGAAAAAATACTAACAGAACCCGTTCCAAAACACCTTCTTAAAAAATAAGTACTTATTTCATATTTTTAAACTTAAAATAATATAAATGAAAAATAATTTTTCAATTTTTTTACACCGTATTAAAGATCTCATTGAGATCTTTCAAACAATATCCATATTGCATATTTTTGTATTTCAATAAGCCCATCATTTTTGAGCTTGAATTGCCTTCTTAAAAAATAAGTACTTATTTCGCGTTCCAGAATGGGGGTCGTATTCAACAAAAGGAACATAGTTCCAAAAACTTGTCTTTATCACTCTTTAATTATCAGTGATTCAAAGTCTTACTCCCTCCGTCCCTATTTAATTGTTCACTATAATTTTGCATGCATTTTCAATAGCTTATAATTCTCAACATATATTATGTTTTATATTTTTGAAATCATTATCTTATAGAAAAAATTGAGATATATCAAACAAAATCTATATTGTATATTTTTAGCAATATACGTTGAGAGATATAAGTCGTAGAAAATGCATGCAAAATCATAGTAGACAATTAAATAGAGACGGATGCCGGAGAGTAATAAGTTATGATCAACACCAAAATATATTTTCCATTAAGGCTTCCAAGGAATAGAAAGATATGTAAGACTTCAAGATTTAAATGAAATACGACATCATTCTCAATTCCTTTTCTTTCTTTCTTTTTTGGTTAAATGATAACCACTAATCAACCAGTTAAAAGCCATTAACATGAATTTATAGAAGCTACGCTTTGAAATTCAAATATTCCACTCTCTTAACTAAGAAATCCCAATATCCCATCGGATGTTAAAACCAACAAAAAAGAAAAATAAATTTGATCCCACTCTGCTGAGTGCTAACACACACACACACACACACACAGAGAGAGAGAGAGAGAGAGAGAGAGAGAGAGAGAGAGAGAGAGAGAGAGAGAGAGAGAGAGAGAGAGAGAGAGAGAGAGAGAGAGAGAGAGAGAAATTTTAAAATGCGCCTGAACCATAAAATAAAATAAAAAAAACAGATTCAAATCCACTCAATTAAGACCACCACCTCTTTCCTTAAACAAAAAATATGGATGGACAGAGAATACACAAAAAAAAAATAAACAAAAAATATGGATGGACAGAGAATACACACGCACAAAAAAAAAAAGGGCAACAAATCCTATTTACTTAACTATAAAAATACAGTGTCTACATACAAAAAAAATTAATGGAACAACTAACAGAAAAGAATGGAACAAATAACGGAACACCAAAAAAGAAAAGAAAGTATGTTGAGCTTCAGCCTTTGAAAGATTTTATAGCAATGCCACCACTTTCCTTAAAGTTAATACAGCCAAAGTTTATGGGAAGGAGCTAGGAATGGCAACGGGATAGGGTTTTGCATATCTTGATCTGTAAATTATTACACGGTACCGAACCTGACCCGAGCCCAAACAGATATTTTTTGGGTATCCTCATTCCCCCCCGATCGAGGAACGGGTTTACCCGCCCTGCCCCTCACCGACCATAACAAATTAAAAATTGGTAATCTAAAAGCAAAATAAAATAGTTATAAAAAAAAATGGTAGTTTAGTATAATGGTGAAAATATGAAGTTAATAATAAGATTTTTTAGTATAATGATAATAATATTAGGGTAAAAATGTTAAATTTTAAGTATAATGATAATTAGGGCAGTGCAAAAAAACTGGGGAAGCGTGAAACCGAACCGAACCGTACCTTTTGGATTTTGTCCGTGGATTAATGATCCGGACACGGATTGAAAAATTAAAAAACGTGACTCGCGGTTCGGTCCACGGATTTTTATTATGAAACTGTGGATTAACCGAACCGGACCTTGAGAATTTATTATATATATATATATATATATATATTAATATTGGGGCAGTTCTAGAGATACCCAAAAAAAACACTCCAAATCTCAATCTCATAGTTCCAGATCAAATTTTTATGATATGAGCCATTCAATGTGTGCAGAATGTGATTTTAAAGGTGCCTGCGAGAAATTAGCAAAAAATATGACCGGAAAGTACTTATTTTGAGCAGTTTTTAATTGAACCGTTCATCAAATCTAATCTAAAAACTGCTCAAATCAAGCCCTTTTTAGTCAGTTTTTTTTTCTTGAAATCACGTTTTGATCATATTGAGCGGCCCGGATCATCAAAATTTGATTGAGAACTATGAGATGTTTTTATAGATGTCCCCGGAACCGCCTTGTATTAATATGTATGGGTGTGTGTGTGTCTATACATAAATAATTTTCACCTATAAATAACTTAATAAAATTTTATATACCAATTTCAGTATTTTACTTAATAATGGGATATAATATAAGTCTACATAAAATTTAGGGGGTAAATCGTAGTTAGTCATATGCCACGTCTAATATGTATTTCAATGAAGTTATTGCAGTTGATGAGTTTTACCGGGTTTTCTAAAAGATGTTCATGTGATGTATGAGGGTGATGAGAGAAATGAGAGTCGTGATGCACTAATTACTATGGATAGAAAAATGAAGAAAAAGTTTGATAAATATTGGGGTCAAGTGGAAAAGATGAACATGAAGATGTTCATTACTATTGTGTTGGATCCCCAATTTAAGTTAAGCTATGTGACATTCTGCTTTAGTGAACTTTTTGATTTTGATTTGGAGAAAGAGTTAACACAAATGATAAGAAACGTGTTGGATCGTGCCTTTGTTGAGTACGAAAAATCGAATGAAGGAGCACCATTTTCTGGCCAAAATAGTAATGCAATTGAAAAGTTGACCAACCAAATAGACATAGTGGAAGTGAGCAGGGAGTGTCATTTGAATCCAAATTTCAAAAACAATTGGAAGAAGAAGATGATGTGGGGAAAATGAAATCAAAGATAGATAGGTATTTAGGAGAACGTTGTGAGAAGAAAACTTCAAAATTTGATATCTTGGCATGGTGCAAGGTGAACTCTTCTAAGTACTCGATTCTTTCTAAAATTGCTCAAGATGCTTTTAGTACCAGAGGTTATGTTGTTGATCAATTTCATAGTTTTCTCTCTCCAAGGCTTGTTGAGTGTTTAATTTGTATACAAGATTGGATGCGTGCTATTCCATTGCCATTTGAAGTGGAAGAGAATATGGAAAAAATACAAGAACTTGAATTGGGTAAAGTTTCAGTTTACTGTTGTAGTGGGCCAAAAAGTCCATGTGGCTGAAGGTTCAAAGGGTTCGGATAACGGTGAACGGCACTTCACCCTACAGTTGTCCCAGTCGGTCTGTAAGGACTCTTTCGACGCTTAGTTTAACTTGCTCTGTTATGCCGAACGGTATCATCCCCTTATGATCTTTGCCGAGAGTTATCTTTTCTTCTGCACTTTCTTCGTGTTGAACGTTCGGTGGTACGTTATTCGATAGTTTATTACTCGGACAATGTGTTTGTTCGGAAACCGCTAGGCTTGGTAGTCAAGATGCTCGTCTACGGTCATTCAGTGGTTTGCCAAGTCAGAACGATGTGACTATCCTGCCACGGTGTGACGTTTCTGTCTGATGTGACATCTCTGACATTGATTAATGCGGCTCTGCAGACCTCGTAAGCGGCATTCGTTAATGATTCTAACAAATGACGTAAGCCAAAGAATACGGAGCACGTGGAAGAAGCAAAAGACTTGTTTGTCACTCCAAAGTTTGCCTATAAATATAGAACCACATCATCCAGGTAATCTCTCTCTCTCTCTCTTTTTCTTTCTCTAAAAATCCCCTCACAGGCAATCCCCCTTTCCTCTTAATCCTTCAACTACTAACTAGGTCGTCAGAGCTTCTTCCTGGAGGTACACTCCCCTCTGGTTTTCAGGTACCTAGCTCGTCTCTGTGCGACTTCTCCGTTCAGGCCATAGGAAGGAGAAGATTGAAAGTGGAATTCACCCCCCCGCAGCTGTACCTTTTGTATTTATGTTTATAACTTAGTTAATTTGTATGCTAGAGTTTCATTTTACTATCATCTAATTTAGCTTCATTCATTTATTTGCAGCTCTACAAAAAGTTTCACATCATCCAATTCCAGAGTGACACTCTTGCTGGTTGTCGTGCCTTGCATTTTGATGGAAGACCTTCTTTGGTGTTTTTTTTTGTTCCACTTTGATGTTTTTATTGTTCTTTGGTTTCAATGAACGTCTAGAAGACTATAACTATATTGTTTTCATTTGGTGTTTGCTTTCATTTGGTGTATGCTCTGTTCTAGAACTGTAATGCTTTAAGTCTGCAAGATATATGATTCTATGCTAGTGTTTAGTTTTTGCTTACTTACATAACAAAATCCGTGGACAAAACCGTAACGGATCCGCGAGTCACGAATTGGATTGGAACCGAACCGTAGGACTTTTGGTCCGGACACGGATTTCATTTTTCAAAAAACTGTGACTAGTAGTTCAGTCTTCGGATTCCTAGGAATCTGAATCGAACCGGACCGCGAACAACCCTAATGATTATTAAATTAGGATAAAAGTATAATTACATATATATATATACACACACACACACACACACACACAGTCCATCTCCCGTAAGAACCACCTCATTTTAATAAAATGCGGGCCTCCCTTTTTCGATTGAATTTCGATGATCCGAGCCGCTCAATGTGTTCAGAACGTGATTTTAAGGGTACTCCCGAGAAATCAACAAAAAAAATGACCGGGAAGGGCTTAATCCGAGCAGTTTTTGTTTATTTTTTATCGAACGGTTCAAACCAAAACTACTCGGATGAAGCCCTTCCCGGTCATTTTTTTTGCCGATTTCTCGCGGGTACCCTTAAAATCACGTTTTGAACACATTGAGCGGCTCGGATCATCAAAATTCGATCGGAAAATGGGAGAAATGAGGAGGTCCTCATTTTAATTAAAATAAGGACTCCCTCATTTGAGACTGACTGTATATATATATATGTCGGGGTGGTTATTCGGGGCAAGGTACTTCCACCCCGAACCCGGTTAGGTTTTGGAATTTTAACCCAAACTCCGACCCTATACCTGAAAATGAGTTAAAAACCCGCCGCGTTCGAAACGGGACGAGACCATCCGATTGCCATCCCTAAACGGAGCTTTGACTTTGAAAATGGGAAATAGTTTTATTACTTTTTTAGCTTCAGCTAGCCTTTGAAAATCACATAAGTAAGTTTTATTACCCTTTTGAGCTTTGACCAAGAATTGAACGCTTGATTTTATCCACTCATTATTGGTCCTCACATCGAATCAATCTCAACCTAGAAATTACTCTATTCGCCTCATTTTGATTGTCCATTATTCTTTTTGTTTCTTTTGTGTCTATTATGTCTTTCAATCTAATGTTTTTTACAATTTCGACAACTTTGTATTATAGAACAAATTGAAATCTATCAAATAAGATCTATATTGTATATTTTTGAAGATTCATATTAAAAGATATAAAACATACGGTTTCCAAAATGTCTATGCTTACGTAATATCGAGATAATTTTTTGTATATTTAAACAACCCTCAAAGAACGATGTCACAATGGAGGTTTGTGCTTTTTTCTTTCACTACACACACTGAATGGTAATATTTATGCTCAGTTTTGCTAAGTTTTTTATTTTTTAAGTATTTATTTTGTATTTTATGAGATATGTTGTTCTCTCATAATACATCACTTTTAATTCAAAAAATAAGAACTTATTTGAAAAATAAGTACTTATTTCCCTTAGCAGGACAAGGCATCAGTTAGTGCAAAAAAGTTTAAGTATTGATGTAACGCCCCGACTTTTCGGAAGCAATATAAAATAAAATCTTAAGAAAATTTGCTAAATAAATATAATTTTTTCAAAATAAAGCTTAGCTATTATAGTCACAAGATAATTTACTGATTCAAAGTACATTAATTTCAGAGCTAACTCTAGGCTTGATACAAATTCGAAGCACACTCGATCTTCGTTCCTGATATTTTTTCCGTGTTGAACTGCAACATCTTTGAATCCTCTCCATTGAATCCTGCGCCCACTGGCAAATTGATCGCCGAAGCAAACGATTTGCCAGGATACAAACGTATCCGTGAGTGATAAATCACCCAGTAGAATAATCCAACCCAACCACCCCTCTTACTTTACAATTAGCAGGTAACAAGATAATATTGAATCGAAGAAACCAAACAAATATTCTCCACATAAGCCAGTTCATTACTATTCATAACCTAATGTGAAATCTAAGATCTCCTCCGCGGGATCTTTCCTCCCTAACCGCTAGCCATGCTCGGTCCCATGAGATCACTTCCCTTTGCTGTCGCAGATGCATCTAAGTTATGTACCGAGTATACATCCCAATAACTACAACAAGGGGAAAGCTTATCATGCCTGAATCATAACTAGGGTTCGCTTATCTTATGTACCACTTTCACAAACCACATCACAATCACCACTGGACTCCCGCCAGTATATCAATTTATCACTGGACACCGCCAGTCTATCAATTCATCACTGGACACCGCCAGTTTCAATCTCATCACAAATCTCAACATCACGCCTGCAGGCAATCTAGAAACCAAAAACTTTCCAGTTTATCCATTATCTAGCATCGACTAGGTGAATTCTATTTCGTAATACCACCCCATGTCTCTAGGGTCCAATCTAACATTCAGAATCAAATATCGATGCGATATACAATAATTCAATAATAATTAAAACAATCAATAGACAATGAAATCACACAACTTTTTATGGATGGGCCGTTGCCCTTAATCTCATATGATCGCAATGTTAATAATCAGGTAGGAGTATTAAAATAATTTAAAAGGAAAATTTTCAGGCTTTTATTAATTAATTCTAAGATAATAGATTAATTAAAACTAATTTAAATGCATAAATTGGATAAAAATATGGAAATATTTATCTTGACTTAAATAAGAGTCCTATGGGTCCTACGCAACCAGTGGAGTGTCAAAAGTTGGGTTCGAAAGGTTACGGGATTAAATTAAATAAAAACGTTTAAATAAAGTGGCCGAAAGTGAAATAAATAGATAATAATTAATTTACAAATTAAAATATGTTACTGTTAACAAGATTTCATCTTCAGAATATAGAGAGTCTAAATAAAATTATTCGGGTATTTATAATAAGGTTATTAGGTCGTAAAGAATTTTTTATCAGAAACGCTATAAAAATAACGATAAATAGTAAAGTAAATAAATAAATTATTAATTTAACAAGATATCATCTTTGAGATGCAAGGAGTCTAGGAAAAAATTAGTTTGGGTGTCAAAAGGTTGTTTGGAAGGTCGCAAAGATTTTTCGTTAGTAAATTTGATAGATAACTAATAAATAATTCAATAAATATATAATTAAATAAAAAAAATATGATCTTAACAAGTTATGATCTTTCAGGTGTGAAAAGTCTAGGAAAAATAGTCCGGGCATCAAAATTGAGGTTTGGAAGGTCGCAAAGTTGTTTCGAAACATTTAAAACAAACTCGATCTACCAGATAAATTGAACTGATATAATTAATACGTTTTATACTAATATGATATTATATTGTAAGAAAATAATATCAAGTCAGTAGTTTTCTATAATATTAATATCAGAAAGATTGTAAAATAAATATCATAATGGTCGTCTTATTATTAAATAATTACAAATAAAGTGTCGGGTTCAAGAATAATATCAGTTTGGTAAATACGGCAGAAAACGCGCGATTAACTCTATTTTTTTTTTCGTTCGGGACATAGGGTTAAGCATATAAACACTTAATATACTTAGAGAAGGGATTGGATAGGATTATAGTACCTTTAATCGGATCGAATTGATTTAAAAACGAATCTTGAATTTTTGAGAAGAAGACTTCGGATTTTTTTTGATCGGGAGACTTTGGAACCAAATTGGACGATGCTTGGTGATGCTAGGAGTAGTAGGAAGAGATTGAAATGGTCGGATTGAGTTTCGGTTGGGTCTTGGTACGAAACCCACTTTTCTCTCTCTTTCTTTCTCTCTCTAAAACTCCATTGATTGGAATTTGGGTTTCTTCTGGTTTTTCTTTCTCTTTTCTGGACTGGTGGGGCGTGGAAAATATTGTGTAAATTTCGTGGTCAAAGGGGGTGGGGTATTTATAGGAGAATTTCGGTGGAAGAAGATAATAGTGAATTTAATGGGGTTGGGTTCATGGGATTTGGAATGGACGAATTTGGCTTGGTTTAAGGGTTAAAGAGGAAGTAGAGACTGAGTAGGAGAGGGAGAGATGGAAGAGGTGTGCATGTAAATAGGAAAAAAATAAAACTAAGATAATTAAGAGAATTATATTTGTATAAATCTATTAAGGAAAAGAATTATAATTATATTTGTATATATCTATTAAAGAAAAGAATTAATCAATAACACTTTTTAAATAATTAATCGATTACTATAAATTATTTGATTAAAAATAATTTCTTTATCGAAAAAAAACTAGGGTAAAAATCCGGGTCGTTACAATTGACTCCACTGTTTGAGGTCAACCCAAATTAATTGTCAGCTCATGTGTAGTAACCCTTATCAGGATGATGCTACGGTGTCTCCGGTCATTTTGGAGACACCGTAACTTTTGGAATAACTGACCATTAAAGCATAACAAAAATCAGTGATGTGCATAAGCAAAATCTTATAAAGGCATAACCCTCAAAATCTTCAGAAATTTTGGGGAATTTGGGGGTTATGCCTGTGTAAGGTTTTGATTATACACATCACTGATTTTTATTATGCTTTTAATAGTCGGTTATGCCAAAAGTTACGGTGTCTCCAAACGGTGGGTGGACACCGTAGCATTTCCCCCCTTATCAACTTGGAGATTGACAAGATGTCAAGACCTACTGCTACAATGAGGTGCCGACTCAATTTGATTCTCAGTTCTCATGTAGTTTCCTTGTCCCGGAGGGACATCCGATAAAATTGGAACAATACATGTAGACTTCTTTGGATTGAATTTTTTTTTTGGGTATTTTTGTCACCTTATATGAATTTTATTTGAATTTGATTTATAATTTTTCGATTCCTTTCACATAGACAAAACGATAGGATGTAAAAATTTAAATCGAATTATACTGTCACGAGAAATGACCATTACATTTGGATAGTGCTATGGTGTCTCTTGTCATTTTAGAGACACCGTAAATTTTGGCATAGCAAAATTATTTACAGCATAATCAAAATCATTAAATAGCATAACATGTTATGCCATTGTGTGATTCAGAGGCATAATCTTTTTTATTATTATTTTATTAGGTCAAAACACTTTTTAAAAATGGCATAATAAACCACTCGAAAGTATAACACAACCACTCGAAAGCATAATACTTTTTGAAAATGGCCCATTATTACAAAAATTGCATAATATAACCACTTGAAGACATAACAAAAAATCTTTGAGAGGCATAATCGGTGTGCTATGGTGTTCCCTTTTGATTGATAGACACCAAAGCATTTGCTAGATTAATTGTAATGTCATGAAACTACAGATTACTTCTCTCTTTTATTAAATTCAACCTCATCTTCTCAAAATGTAGTTGATATTATTATATGGGATTGTGGAAATTTACATTTATACGAAGTCATTTAAAGGTTGTGTCCAAAACTTGTCAAGTGTAAATTAATGATGCAAAAAAAAGGTTGTGTCCATGCTCTGCTTTTAATGATCTTACTGAGATTTTCATTAAGTTTGACAACTAAAAGTTGAATTAATGTATGAGATTTTCACAACTTGGACCACACCACTCAACTTTGTAAATTCACAAGTCATTCACAATTTATGACTCAATTTGGACCACACCACTCAACTTTTTGGATATCTCTCATTAAGATGAAAAATATTATGTAAAAAGTTGACTCAAATATAAGAGCATGTACATCAGTTGTGAGCAAAAATAACTATAAACTGAACATTTTACCTATCCATTCTCATCGAAAATCCCATCCCACTTACAGCAGCCTCTCTACTTTACCCCATCCAAACCGGCAAAAAATATTATAATAGATACAAATAATATTATAATATTATAGTAGAGAAAGGGAACCAATGAGAATAAGAGAGTGGGAGGGAGGTGAGAGAAACAAATAATATTATAATAAATACATTGTGAACAGTGGCTCGTTATATACACCAATCATTTTTTGTGAAGGAAAAATGGCTAACAGTTTGCTGAAGTTGGTGCAGCCTGTTTTTGTGTCCTAAATTAGATAAAATACCTAAAAGTGTTCATTTGGCTACTTTGTGTACATGTCCTAATAAACATACAATAAAATAAAATAAAATAAACTGTCTCCAAAAAGTCTGAAAAAAGTATGGCAAGAGGCCCTTACTCTAATCGCTATGGATCTCAAACTAAATTAAACAAATGGAATAATCTTTTTTTGGTAGTAGATGAAATAATCTTTAAAAAACAAAATTTGACTTTTTAAAAGTTCAAAATCTGCAGAGTGTATTCCCTGAAATCCCCACCGATTGCAAAATTGGAGAAAAATTTTAATACATCGGTTATTGATAATGCCTCCCTCACATCGGATGAAATCTACCCACATCATATAAGGAAACATTACAGATAACCGTTACATTAAAACTTTTCTCGCATATTTGGTGGGTTCACCGTTTTCCCCAGGGGTTTTCCCTTTTTTTCCTTTTCTCCTTTTCCTCAATGGGTTTCTGATTACTACTATATAAACCCTCCGCCCTTGTCTCTCTCATTGCAGTATAAAAAGGAAATAAAAAGCCATCGTTCTTTGTTTGTCTAATTGTCGTTGTTTTCTCTGTCCTCTTTGCATGGGACTCTCACTACTTCCTTCTTAGCCTTCTGTATCTTCATATCCCAACTGGGTTTTTGCCTTTTGATTACTTCCCGTGATAAATTTCCATCTGGGTCTTGTTTCCAACTCTTCCCTGCCAAAAACCCACTTGGGCACAGTTTGTTTTTGTCAAGAAAAGGAAAGGTTTTTCTTGTCTGTCATGGCGTCTCGTGTAGACTGGGATGCGGAAAAGATGTGAGTAGATTATAGATATGCTTTAATGTTATTTTTGTTTGTTATACTCCTAGAAAATTTGTTTTCTTGATTGATTTTTTTCTCCCCAAAAATTTACGTTGCGTTTAATTGATTATGCGGTGGGCTTTGTAGGCTCGACATGTATATATATGATTATCTGGTGAAAAGGAATTTCAAAGCAGCTGCTGAGATGTTTGCACGGGACGCGAATGTTTGTAATAATCTTGCTGGTACGTTTTCTCATCCACATTCTTTTCAAGTTAGTTAATTTTATTTTCTCTTTAATTTTGAATTAAGAATGTTTTAGCTTGATGATCTAGAGAATCCATAAGGGTAGCCCTACTGTTATCGATTTTTTATTTTTATTTTTGCTAAGTAAAAGGATGGGAAGAGGCTACAAGTGGAATGTCCGATTTGAGCCATGGCTATTACCTGGGAAGGCGAGGTGGTCACCACAACTCCACCAAAGTGCTAGAGCGGGCTGAGGGCCTCCACACAGCAATGCCCTCACAGCATCTGGTTCACAGGACTACTATCCGCAAGTGGGATTTGAACCTGCAACCGTATGGGGGGACTTTCACCCTTACACCTTAGCCATCTCGGCTACCACCTTGGTGGTTAATGTTGTCAATCGAGCCACTGTAAATAATTGACCTTTTTTTTTTGGGTTAATCGGGTATATGTATCAGCTTACGCACGCTTCGATTGATCCCAAGTTCATGAAGATGGAGTTAAGGGCTGAAAAGCTCGTGTGACCCCAAGGTTCGGAATGTTTGACATTCGTAGAATTTGACCTTGCGACCTCTTGAGGAAGCCTTTGGTTGTTGTCTCATGTGCACTCGGCCAAACTCCTTTAGGTTAACCGTACATTGCAACCTATGACATGACTGGGGGATATATGGGATTTACCCAGCAGGATGGGTCCAAAGTGGCTTTGTCTTGGAGGAGTCCCTAACTCCCTTCTTACGAAGAAAAAGAGAAAAAAATTGAGAATGTAGAGAACCTTCTTTTCATTCCGTTCTATTCCAAATTGTATTAAATCACAACTATTTAATGATGCTGAGGGTTCTAAATACCCAGTGTACTCTTATTTCTCCTTTTAAACCAAAAAAAGAGACCCCTCAATATGATAGTTTAATAGGTAATTTTTTATATTCTATATTTCCTCTGTTAGTGCAGTATTTTGCTTAGTTTTGATGGTTGTATTCTTAATTAATTGTGCATTTGGTTTATTTTTTGGGAGAACAAATTGGATAGATGAACTGAAGGAAAATGCTATACAAACTAACAAGCTTACACAAGTTTTTTACTCACTCATATGTTAGAGTATAATGGCACTTTGGTATGTGAAATGACTCAAATGAGATCCACTTGAATGATCCGGACAAGAAGTGAATCAACTGATTACTATCTGTGAAACAGGAATAAGATGATAGTAGAATAGAAATGACTATGGATCCCACTTGTATAACAAGATAGGAGTCACAGGACATGTCATCTATGTTAGGAAAGTTTGTACAAGTTCGTTAGTTTGTATTAACACCAGTGTGGATCGAAATTGATGCGCCTAGAAGTAATTGCTATGTAACCCATACAAGGCTCACAAGTAACTGTTTTAGCCCTTGTTTCTCTTTTCTCTTTATTTCTTCATTTATAGTTTTGATGTGTTTTTTTCTCTCTGCCTGCATTGTTATATCCTGATTTCACTCTCAGTGTTCATCAATCACTTGCTACCTAATGTAGTAACTGAACATGTACTTCCAATACGTTTTAGTTGTGCTTTCTTGTCGTTCAATGAGTTGAAAGATCAGTGCCATTTTTCATAAATAAAGATGAAATGTTTTTCTCAATTCTATGTCCCTGTTGCTCTATAATATGTGACCTTGATTGGAAATCTGGAACTTTTGTTTCAGTGATCAACCAGCCATATGGTTTCTTGACTGAATGGTGGACAATCTTTTGGGACATATATTCTTCTAGGGAACTGGCACGTCCTCAGGCCATGGAAAATTCCACCGTTAAGGTGCGATTTTGATGAATTTTGAAGCTTTGATCTACAATTTTCCTGATTCTAAGAAAATGTGTTTGAGATATTACTTGTTTAACCCTCAGCTTACTCAAATGATGGAGAATGAGCAACAGAATATAACTCATACAGTGCCAAACCTGAATCAGCAGAGGGCCATGCAGTTTCCTCTAAATATGAATTTTGACAAGATGACGGGGCAACAAGAATCAAGTTTTGTGGCTTCACAGCTTCCTGTCAGCTACTGCAATCCCAGCTTACAGCATCTCAATGTCGATATATTGACTCCCTCAAAGCCGTCTTCAAGCCATGCTAGGTACTTCAAGAACGAACCTGTATGATATGTTTGGGCATATTTTGTAGTTTGTTTTGTGTGATTCGAAATAGATGTTACGTTTTTGGGATTTCATTTGTGATATACTGATTTCCATCTAGTTATGTTTTTGTATCTACATTGGGTAGACCTGTTTATCTATGTTTCCATGGACTCAATACAAGTCTTGTGTGCGTGAAAGCGGTAGGTCTTCCTAGATGGCTAAACTTATATCTTAGTATCCAAAAGTTGGAGATGGGTATGGGACACCTTGTGTTATTTGTATGGTGCATTGTAGGTGTTCTTAGAATGTTGTAAAATATTTAGAAATGTACTTGATCTGATTCCCATCGCACACTCTTACACATGTATATTCATCAGTCACATGTACGGTGGGAATATAGAAGAGTCCATGTATCTCTGTTGTTTACCTTAGTGGCCACTAAATGCTGATTTTTAAGATGACATTGATAAGAATTAAGACCAACGAATATTATACTTGATAAGGTAGGAGAGGCAATTGTACGCTTCCAATCTCCTTTTGGGTGCGATTTTCTTGCTAACAAATTGCTCTTAGAAAGAAATGTGTTAGTTTAATTTGAATTTCACTTCCTTTTCATATTCGTTTGGTGTTGAGTTGCATTGGCATGAGAAGTGGAGCACACTTCTACGGTGCTTTTTGATTCAAGCCTTGCACTTTTATAAAGGATATCATTACGCTATTTGTTTGCTACTTATCTGTTTAGAGGGATACTGATGAAATGTTTTACTTGGATTGAGGCATTGCAGCCAATTCCAGCAGCAAATTCCTCATAAGGCTCAACAGCGGACTGCGAGAGTATGGATACATCTATGCATAAATTCTTGTGCAATACCATATTTGATGGTATGGAATTGAAGATATATTACCCTTGTTGCAGGATAGAAGCAGTGGTGTTAATCTGGGGAGAGCTAAACGTATGGACGCAACTCTCTGTGGAAAACCAAAACCAATGTTGCCAAGAGCAGGGCTTCATGATGCGGGTTTGTTTTCTTCTAAGTTAAGTTATTTGCCAGGGAAAAGTTTAGATCTGCCTCACATATTGGCCTTTTCTTTTGAACAGTATTAATCTCGTGAATTTAATAAAAGAGATATCATGTGAACGTGTTTTCGTACTTCGCTAATATAGCGATTGTCTCAAGATGTTACCTTCTGATTTTTTGCCAGTTAGCCTACTGTTTTACAATATCTCTTGATATGTACACATACGAATCCCTTTGTCATAAGTTTGGTACGGTTTGTGCCTAAGCAACATCAAAGACAAAACCTAGCCTACAAAAACTTGTACCACGACCTGAGAGGCTACACAAAAGACCACACAAGGTGTGAAGGACAAACCACTCAAAACAGAGACCATAGGCCCAATTCAAAGCATCAGCATTACGTCTGTAAAATCTTCAATCTTGCACTCTTAATAGTAGGTTTTGACAGAATAGAAAAGGAGAGGACAAAATGTATTTGTTTATTGCTAATTTGCTACTAACATGACAGCTTAATACGTGAGTAACCATAAGGTCATATTGCCAAACCCTAATTACCCTGTAATGTCTAAATTACCCCTAGGTTATAAGAGAAAACACAAAAACCGTTAAATATGGTATTATTATACTTGCACAGGTTTGAGACATGATTTATTAGGCTTGATAGGGAGGTTACCTTTAGACTTTGCCTAGCAAGCTAATATTTGTCATTTTCTATTCAAGTAGCTTTTCGTTTCACTCTAGAAGATGGAGTACTAGCATACTTGGTAGCCGTCTAGAATTACTTCCTCTTTGCATGCAATGCCCACAGTTGTTTGGTGAATTTCAATAGTCATGCTATTAGTTTCACTTGAAATTTCTTTTTCCTCACAATTCAAATGGCTTGTTGAATTGGCTTTCCTTCCCCTTGTATTCCTATGTGGTGTGAGTGCTTGGATATTTTTCATGAACTGAGGGTCCTAATTGGTAGTTGGGAATCTTGGGATCACGGCCTGTTAAATTGAGTTTAGACAGTCTTGAATCTTATTTCACGATGTTTATCCTTTCCAGGGTTGGAAAAGGGGGCCAATCAGATGCTATTGAAAGAACGGCCTTTGAATGTAAGTGGCTCAATAACAGTTGCATATATTTTCTAGTTTTGTTTGCTATCAGTTTCAACCTGTAGTTGATTTTGTTTCTCTCTTTCAGGGAATTGGCCAAAGTAGTCCTAGCATGTCTTTCCCAGTACTGAATTCTTCTTTACCAGTGCCTAACCAACAACAGTTGTTACATACCTCGATAGATCATAATCAACAATATCTCGTGTCCCATGTAATTGCAAAACCACAAGTGAAAGCAATATCTGCTTTTCAAGGAAGCATTAACAATTCGGGAAATATGCTTCCTACGAATGTCATAAGTGGGACAGATGGACAGGTATGGGACGTTGGAATTAAGCAGTTGTTTCCTCCAAGTTTGCAGCAGTGGTCCAGAATGAATGAGCACTTGTTATGTTATTGTCTTTATCTTCTTTTATATATTTTGTTCTCTAAGGAATTCATTGGTTTTAACAAGTTTTCAGTTCAATAATCTATTGATGTACCTGCATATCTGTCTCAGTTTAATTTTATGTACAGCAATCTATTGATGTACCTACATATATTGTTATTAGTACTTGAGTTCTCACAAAAGAGACAATAATGCATTTCTCACTTGTTGAGGAGAATGCTTTATTGCAGGGGAATCGTACTCATGACAGTTTTAGAATGAGATTGGTTTTCTCTCCCTTTCTGTACAATCACCTGATTGTTTTTTTCTTTTTCACGCAAATTTATAAAATTTCATTAGTGGAAAAGTGTATCAATGTTTAAATATATGAACATGGAGGTTTGTAATTTCCCATTAAAGAACAAAACTATTTTTTGATTGTGTGAATCAGATTTTATATATATTTTTTTTTGGATAAAGTAGAGAATAACTATGATGAGAATCAGTTCTTCTTCTAGAAACTGTTGTATCTTTTTTTCAAATTAGCACCTTACAGAGGTAAGGGGTGCTCATATATTTTCTCGATTTTTGCGGTCTTATTTCCCACCAAGATGTCCTTATCTGGTGTCTATATCCGTTTTGTTGGTCTTTGCAATTGTAATTTCTCTTGTTGTTTGCTGTAGGATGGCAAGGGTACTGAGGTAGAGAAATCCTCAGATGTTGATATGGAGTCTTTGTTGTGCCATGACGTTGACAATGCTGATAATACCGGCACTTCTTTCAGCAACTTCCCAACAACTACTACACCTTGCAGCATAAAAAATCAGAATGGTACGTGAGCATTAAACTTGTGGACTGTGATCTAGATGACTCACTTTATTACTTGGCCTGTTAATGAGTCTAAAATTGGAAAAACAAGGCTTGAACTTCAACTACCTCTGTCACTTTTTTGTTTACTATAGTTGCGGAAAATGTCATCCGAATATTCAGGATATGAGGATATTCAGCCCAAACTTGTTTGTATCTTTGTCTCATCCCTTTGCCCAATTCAGTATCTGGTCGTGTTGTACAAATCCAAACAGTCTGGAAGATATTCTCTATTGATCAGCAATTTAAGCTACTATTGGGATTTTATTTGCATCTATAATCAGTTTGCAACATGGAGAAACTGGGAAAACTTTTTCCAAGTTTGATATATAAGATTTCTGTTACTGATCAGAGATTTATAAAAGAATATGCCAAAACCATATGAATTCTTCTTTGCATTAGAATAATGAACTGATAATGTCCGAATCATTTCCTCGAGTGGATGAGGCTTTCATCTCAGGAAACAGAAAATATTGTGCATCCTTTCCTTCAGCATATATCACACGATTGCAATATTTGGTGAGAATTTTTCCAAAAGATTTTTTTGAGTTTTAGATCTCTTCTTTCTTTTTTTTTCTGTAGTCAGCAAAGCGAAAATCATCGATAGATTGAGTCAATTCGCAGCATAGAACACTTTGGTGCTTCAATCTTGACTTTTGAGCCCTCAAGGTTCCACCGGGCTTTGGATGGGCAATGCAACATAGTACAAGTCATTATGGACGGAACTAGTTTTTACTTGTTTCCAAGAATATATGGTTGTGTCTCATTATTCTTAGTGAACTGAAACAAGAAAGGTCCTACAAGAATATTGAGGAGTACATAATACGGATGAGAAACAGAACAAGATATAGATACTGTGCAATCTTCTCAGTTCCATTCACTAAATATTCTATGTGGCAGGATTCCAATTCGAAGAAGTTGCTTCAGTCAACTCGAGCAATGGCGAGATCCTCTGCTGCCATTTTTCAACAGATGGACACTTTGTTGCTAGTGCTGGCCATGGCAGGAAGGTTTGACTTTAGAAATATTAAATCAACTGTTCATCTTAAGCTTTCTGGAAACTTGTTCGTAAGTAATCTTTTTCTTTATGAGCTTGGACTTAACCAGGCCGAACCAATACCTATCCCAATTCTGATAGCTTGGACCAGAATTATTGTTAAAACATCCAACTCAAAAACAGTTGGCTATGAGTGGACAGGTTGCCCAGGCTCATATACTAGTTTTGTAGAGACAAGCTCTAACACTCCCCGCACGTGCGACCCCTGACCCGCACGTGGAGAGATAAACAAATGATCCATAACATTGGATCATACTGAAACAAGATGAACTTATGGCCCAAACAACGGGGTAATCAATCAAGAGAGTCTTTCCCAAAAGCCTCCGAAAGCCTAGCTTTCTAGCACTTGGTTGCTAGTGCTGGCCATGACAGGAAGATTTGACTCTAGCAGTATTAAATCAAATGTTCATCTTAAGCTTTCTGGAAACTTGTTCCTACGTTTCTTTTTCTTAATGAACTTGGACTTAACCAAGCCGAACCGATACCTATTGCAATTGTGGTAGCTCGGACCGTATATGTATCATTAAAGCATCCAACTCAAAACCAATGGATGATGAGTGGAGAGGCCGCCCAAACTCATATACTAGTTTTGGAGATAATAATTAACCAATGTGGGACAAGCTCTAACACTTCCCCACATGTGCAACCCCTGGTAAACAAAGGACCCATATTGTTTGGATCATAATGAAACAAGATGCACTTATGGCACAAACAACGGGACGGACAATCAAGGGAGTCTTGCTCAAAAGCCTAGCTCTAACTTGTATATCATATACTAGTTTTGGAGATTATAATTAAGCAATGTGGGATAAGTTATAACATGTATAATTGTATATCATACTCATTCAGTTCAAGCTCTCTTATTGAAAGTATTATGCTTCCGTATCCTTTGTTGCATTCTGCTCTGTCAAGTGCTATTATTTCTGTTGGTTTAACTTGTTATCTTGACATCTCATTCCACTGTATGCCTTCCCTTCCTCTCTCTAGCATCTCCTTCTCAGGAAGTGACTCAGTTATAGGTTATAAACTAGGACTAAGTTGTTTATTTCTGCTCCAGGTCTTACTTTGGAGGACGAGTACTTTTGATTTTGTTAATACCGCAGAAGGTCATTCTCATCTAATTACAGATGTTCGGTTTAGACCAAATTCCAGTACTTTCGCCACATCTTCCTTCGATAAAACAGTGCAAATATGGGATGCCAAAAAAGTAAATCTCTCTCTCTCTCTCTCTCTCTCTCTCTCTCTCCATGTGAACATTTATTTTATTGGTTGTAAACTTACATGTTTCTTATCCATGGGATGTAGCCAACCGATCCACTGTTTAGGCTTTTTGGGCACACTGAACAAGTGACTTCATTGGATTTCCACCCCAGAAAGACGGATGTCCTCTGTTCCTGCGATTCTAATGATGAGATTCGACTGTGGAGCATTAAACAATGTGCTTGCACAAGCATCTTTAAGGTCAGTATACACGCTTATGGAGAACAGTACAATATCTTCAGTTTTTGCAGTTTGACATGTCATTTGTCCATATAATTCACCATTTTAAATCTATATTCATGGTTCTTTGTCTTCAAAGTGATAGGCGTGTTGATTAACTGCGAGCCATTGCACATATATATCTCCTGTGGTTGGAATCTGAACTTGGCTTCCTTGTTTGATAAATGATTGGACAGAAGATATAGTCAACATCTCATTACTTAAAAGAAGACGTATTCAACTTGATGGATGCATTTATTTATGTTCAACTGATTGAAAATTGGACAATTTGTTGTGAAGTCCAAACTTTTTAGTTTTGAATAATGAAGTATTTGCCTATTCTAAGCAATAACCCCTGAATGTGGAGTTATTCTGTGACTTGCGTCTAGTCTTGTTCCTTTCAAGATGATTTCAGCATTTTGGGTTTCTCTATTAAGCTTTACCAATTTCTTCCCACAAAACTAATGCAGGGAGCTACGAGACAGGTTAGATTCCAACCTCGACTGGGGAAACTTTTGGCTGCTGCTTCAGGAAACAGAATTGGCTTATTTGACGTGGAGACTAACATTCTCCAATGCTATTTGGAGGTATGCCCCTGATTACATTCTCCAATACCTCACATTACAGTTGAGATGCCAAATTTATTTAAGTAAGAAATTAAATTTATTTATACAGCTTTTCGTTATATTCCTTTTCCTTGATAAATCCTTCCACGCGTTGATGGTCCAAAGGCAGTTAGTGGTCCCAATTTCTAGTTATTTTTCGGTTTTGTGGTTTTCAAGGGACATGTCAAAGAAGTCCGTTCGATCTGCTGGGATTCAAGTGGGAGGTACATTGCATCGGTGAGCGAAGAAAGTGCAAGGGTGTGGTCATTTGCATCGGGTGGAAATTGCGTATATGAATTGCACTCTAATGGCAATAAGTTTGAATCCTGCACATTCCATCCAGGATATTCTCTTCTCATGGTTATTGGTTGTTACAAGGTAATGAAGATGCATTCAACATAATTATGTTCGTTATTTAGCTACTTCTGATTGTACCTTTTCTAGAAAGGGAGGTCTTATGTGAATTGAAATTAATCATCTCAATCCATGAGACTTGTTCCTTTTCTGAGGTCCCTTGATTTCTGTTAATGATATGCTGTCTTGGGTGGGATAGTGTGTTTCATTTTTTGTACCCCTTTTTTGTCAAGGAGAACTAAGGTTGGTGTCGTAATAGACTACAGCCGCAGGATCCACCTTTGTAAGGTTAAGCTTGTGGGAAGGGAGCATTTTCAGTGGTATAATTTTCTATTAGATGTCAGTCTTTTTAATTTTATAGTAGTAGTTTACTTATGAAAAAAAAAATTATAGTAGTAGTTACCACTGTTTTGTGGACTTTTTATGAATATATGAAGTATCTGCGTCGGGCACCCAACACTTAGATAAGGATATCTAGTATCTGTCCAGCAGGTGCAGTTGGGACCTATGTCTATCAAGCTTATTTAGCTATTTGATGTTTTACCATATAACTAGCTTTAAAGCTGAAATGGTAGGCATGAAATTCCTATGTCACCTTGTGACATCATTGTATGATTGTATCATATCATTGGAATGTGCATATACTGTAAATGAGAGTAGATGAATCTGACACTCAAACATATACCTACACCCAATACCCGTTACCCAAGCTTATTTGACATAAGTAGGTATTGCCGATTGGGGATAACAACAATGTGTGAACAAAATACGAGAATGCGTTCTACATAACGAACACACTATGTAGTGAAAGCAACTTGAGCCATTTAAACGAAGAAGTCTTGTGTGTGTGTGTGTGTGTGTGTGTGTGTGTGTATATATATATATATATATATTTTTTTTTTTGGGTGCGTGGAAGTCTTGTATTGTTGCTGCTGCTTCCTTTCCTCTCAATTTTTTGTGTTACGTTTCTGGTTTCAAGATAACAGTGGAATTTCTCACTGTGGAATCTTACAACTTGAGCATTTTTGCAGTCTATAAAATTGTGGAATCCAACTGATAAGAGCAGCAAACCTGTAACAGTCCCGACTGCACACAATGGTATAATTTCTGCTTTAGCAGATTGTCCTCAGAATCAAATGATTGCTTCAGTGAGTCATGACCGATGCGTGAAATTATGGAGATGATGGTGGTTTGTTTCTTTGTACAAATGGACAATTTTGCATTCCATAGGTTTCAGATAGAACACAGAAATGGATAGGCTATTTTGGAAGTTGCAGCACCGGCAATAAGGCCGTTGCTGAATATACACATTTTTTATGTAGTTTAGATAGATGAACTTTATTCATTGTTTCGGGTTTTTGTGTGTGTGTGTGTGTGTTGCTTTAGTGACTTTCTGGATCTTAGGATTTTTGTCAAGCTTGAGAATGTTTTGGTATATCTATGATTTCAGTTCATTAAAACTGTGATGATATCATTGAGAATGTTTTGAGATCAGAAGCTCATTTAAATGATACTAGGAATGAAGCTTATGATTGCTGTTAGATTAGGGTATGCCGTATGCCCTTGGAAGTATGTTTATTTCACAATTACAAGGTGAAAGCATTTGCGATGTGTATGGTTGCCAATTACAGTATATGCTTCTTCGACAAATGACTATGAAAGGAGATTCGGGTTGTGTGATTTTGTGTTTCAAATTGTGTAGGTCTTTGCAATAAACTTACTTCACGAAGAACAATGCTACATGCACATGTCCAATCAAAGATGTGTTTGGAAACCATCCTATGTGCACATGTCCTATCAGAGATGTGTTTGGAAACCATCCGCTACACGTAGGTCCCTCATTTTTTGGATCCATCTACATCGAACAGTTTCGCACACATTTAATCTACACACAAAAGTCTTTTCGTCACACAAATAGTATCCGGACAGGGGGTGTGTGCTGTGCAGCTTCGTGCTGCACAGCGTGCTGCACGGCCTCCGGCGAGGCTTTTCCGGCATCGGTCCGACGATCGGAGATGTTCACCGCGTAGAGCTTGTCGAGTTCTACATGTTCACCAAACCAATTCTCCTTGCACCTTTTTCCTCTTAAATAAAATAGGTAACAAAGCTTTATCTTTGCATAAACAAGTTCAGTGATTACTATCTGAAACCAACCAGAATTGAGAAATTTTCCAATTCCAATTCTTGTGCATTGTTTTGAAAGTCCAGAAGAGAATTGCAGAAGAATCAAATAATGATCATCCAGGATACTTTAATTTATCAACTTGAACCATATGTTCAGCCACTCAGAGTTAGAACAAGTAGACAATTCAATGTACTTGCCAGTTGCTAAGAATCAGCCAGGAAATTTCTACAAAAAAATCAGAAAAAGAAATGTTCCAACAAAATGAACGAACAATAGCAATGCTGCAATGGTACACATTTTCAAGATGCCTCACTTCCACAGCTCTTCCATTGGCATCCCACGTAGGGCAGCGACTTCACTGAATTGCCTCATTTGCTGAAACGCAACAACTGTGGCTCTGGCATTGTTAAGCGCATTGCCACTACCAATTTGTTTCCCCAAAGCATTTTGCACACCCGCCAGTTCTAAGATGACCCGAACAGGACCTCCGGCAATCACTCCAGTACCTGGGCAAGCGGGTCTAAGCATCACCTTTGCAGCTCCAAATTTTCCATCAGCTCTGCCATTTATTAGCTCCGAAGCTTAACAATGGGAGATAAGCATTAAAAAGCCAAAAGTGCCTACAGCTGCAGTACTAATTTAAGGAATTGATCTCAAGTGGCACGAAAGGATCAAAATTTTGTACGGGTATGTAATTTTGGTTAGCAAGAGAAGAAAACATTTACTGGAATGTGTCGAAAAAGTTCAAAAAAGTTTAGGGAAGGTGGCCAGAACATAGTGAAAGCTTAAAAAGAATTTGGAATGTAGGAAATGTCATTGTTTGAAAATTCAAATAGTTGTCGAAACATTTTTGAGTATTCTGACATCTTTTTGTGCATTTTGGTACGTGTCAATGGAAATAGTGAGTCTTAAGGAGTCCCATAAAGTTTCATTTAGGTCTCCTAGGAAACAAAAAAACAAAAACCACTTTGGCCATTTCCATGAAAAGAAACAAAATTTTGTTCCGTACGTCAAACTAACCAGGATAGTTGGGTTCTCTAGCATGGACTTTGGGTGGGGGTTGTGCAGTGAGGTGCACAGCACTGAGCTGCGCACCTTCGAGCCGTCGGATCGTGCATCCGACGATTCGGATCTCATCTCGGTAACCAACGATCAAGAACCGTTCATTGCCAAGATGAGATCCGAGCCGTCGGATGCACAATCCAACGGCTCAGAGGTGCGCAACACGGTGTTGCGTACACCACTACACAACACCATCTCCCAATTCCTCTAGCATATGAAAGGAAGTTTATTTGGATTTCTAACTTTGGAAGCAAGAACTTTCAAGTTCCTTGTATGAACAAATAACTAGCAGTCTGGATTTAACTGTCTAAAGTTACTCCGAAATATAGATAGAGAAGCTTCTTCTGCATTTTGAACAACGTGGTAAGATAATAAGCAAAGAGTTCAGAGAAGTAACTGCAATTCATAGAACCAAGGTAGTTGAAGCCTTCCGAAAACGTAAGAATAGGTTGTTCAAAAGTAAGCATTCAGGTCAGGTGTATGTCTTCCACTGATTTCCTTCCCCAATTGATACTAATTTAGTGACGAACTACAGAAATCATAAATTTGAGCTTCATTTGCTTCCTTTTAATATAACCTACCGCTTGAAATGCCAGATTGACCAAAGCTTAGACTAGTCTGAATGCTCACTAAACACTAACACTTTATGGTTTGCTAAGATGTTGTCTTGTTACACAAGGTTGTCACCCCTAATAAGCCCTTTGGATTGTGAGAAAGCAAGAAAAAGGACGGCTTATGATTTCTCACCAAATCTCACCCAAAGTAGCAAGATTTGGGGACAAACAAAATGGATTAGTAAAAACTTGTCCTTTTTCTTTATGTCTCCTCCTTTTTCACCATTTCTATTCCCTTTTGGCATCCAAATAAGTGAAAAGGTTTCTACTTATTTTCTCTTCTCACCATGGGCTAAGCTCAACCCCAGAAAAAGGTAATAAACAAAAATTTGGGTGCCATATAGTCTAAAAAACTCTTAGCACTTCTGTGATGCTCATCTTTAGTGTCTTCAGTCTACTTAAAAAAAAAAATACACAAAAAAAAAAAAAAAACTTATTGTCTTTAGTCTCATTTCCTTGCAGAACTTCAGAATGTACACAAACTTAAAGCACTACTTTAACGTACAATTCAACAACAAACACCAAATGCATATGGCATTCCTACACAAGAAGGTCCAAATTGGGCACAATCTCTCAAACCTCAAATCACATAATTGAACTAACTTTATGCAAATTCAAATCCAATCTTCTTTGGGCAGACAAGAATATTAATTTGGGCATAATCTGGAAGCTCAAAAAATCCTAATGAGATCACTCAATTGAAATAATTCCTCCACCAAAATCCAAAATCTAAATCACAATTATATAATGGCTCACGACAAGCTATTGTATAATTTGAGGTTAACCTTTTGAGCCACAGAGATAGGCTAAGAGTTAGCAGCACAACTGGCGGCCTAGGCCTTGGGCATCCCCAAGATGTCCAATTTTTGGGGCACCTTAATTTTTTTTAGTATTTGGGTTGGGTAGAACTCTTTTTAGGAAATGCTCAGTCCAAGTTTCAAAAGCAAGGCCCAGTCTCTTGAACATTGATACTGAGGCAGTAGGACTTTCTACTTATAAAAGATTATTTGCCTTCATTGTTTCCTTCAACTAGCGATGTGAGACTATAGGTGGGAGGCTTTGTTTTGCAACTTGTTTGTCCCACGTCAACAGAGGAAATGCTCAATTGGCAAAGTGGATTAATACTATAGTTTTGGCTTTCTCTGACTGGTTTTTTTTTTCCATAAAAATTGTCAAGCGTTTAGGGCACCATCCTTAGAACAAGCCTTGGTCACCCAAATACCTCGAGCCGGCCTTGGTTAGCAGGTCAGTTGGCGCGGGAGGTTCCATTTAGTATCAGAGCGCAACCCTAGTCTACATGATGAGGGGCACATCTAGGGTCTGGCTAAGTGTCACACGGCCAGAAGGGTGAAAATCGTTGGGCCAATGCAAGTTATATCATAAGGCGGGGGAGATTGTGAGAGCCCATAAGATGTGGGTAATGAATGTATTACTCCATTTGACCATTTGAGCCCCCTGGTTAGGTTAGCTAAAAGTTAGCAAGTCAGCTAGCACGACTCATTACAAACAATGTTCACGCGCTCCCGATTCACAACCACAAACCAAAATTAAAAAACAATCCACAGTAGAAGTACCTGTGCGGAAACGTGGAGTACTTCGTCAACGGAACCCTAACGATGTTCCTCCTCGCGTCGATGCCCGCCTTCTTAACTGCCCCGACGATCTCCGTGGCCTTCCCCACCCCGACCCCGACGTTCCCCCTAAGGTCCCCCACGACCATCACCACCCTGAAGTTCAGCTGCTTCCCTCCCTTGACCACCTTGGTCACCCTCCTCACCTGCACCACCTCCTCCTCGTACCCGTCCAGCACCTTCTCCGCGAACTCCTCGTCCTCGTCCTCCACCTCGTTCCGCCACTCCTCGTCCTCGTCGTCGCTATCCTCCCCCCCACCGACGGCGTTCACGTCGTTGCCCAGGTAGCTCTCCCCGCTGTAGGCCGGGCCGTAGAGCTCCTCGTAGCCGATGGCGATCTCCTCCTCGGACTCGGGCGGGAAGTCGTCGAAGGAGGGCGTGCTGCCGAAGCGCTGGACGGGCTCGGGCGGTTCGCCATACTTGGCCTCGTCGTAGTCGAAGATCTCGTCGGGATCGGAGATCAATTCGGTCACGGCATCGTCGGATTCGTCGTATTGGGCGTCGGGGTCGTTGAGGTCGGTTGGAGAGGCGCGGAGGGGGGAGAATTTTAGAGAAAGGCGGGGGGGTTTGAGAGGGTAGGAGAGAGAGTGAGGTTGGGGGAGGAGAGAGAAGCGAGGGGTGCGGCAGAGGGAGAGGGAGGAGAAGGTGGTGGAGAGAGAAGTTGCGGAAGCGGCCATGGTTTTAGAGTGAGGAGAAGAGAGAAGAAGGGGAAAGTGAACTGTGGAATAGCCTTATCACAAATTCACAAAGAGTTGCAAATGGGTCGGGTAACGGATAAACCAGGACCCACTAGTAAGTGATTTCTTTAAATTTTCTTTATTTCTTCCTAGGTAGAATGGCTGCAAACGAGCCGAATCAAATCGAGTTTTAGAGTGTTCAAGTTTGTTCATTTAGTTTTTAAGTGAACTCGAACCGAGCTTGAACTCTATGAAAATCTGACGAGCCAAACTTCCCTAGGTTTGAGTCGAATTTGAACTTGTTCACAAACTTTTACGAGTCAACAATATTAAATATTTATGCTCTCATACAGGTCTAGAATTGCAAATAAAATTTTAATCCTACTCCTCTTTTATAAGAATCAGTTTTGGTCTGGTTTCGCTTGCCACTTTTTATGCTGCTTTTGGACAATTTTGCCCTTCTTTTGTTAGGATGGTGTTCTTGTTTGGTTGGGCAGAGAGTCTTTTCGCGTCTTGCACATTGTGGGGCATGTGGTGGGGACTCCCACAGCCACACCCTCCCAGACAACCACGTAAGAGCATGTACACCAATAAAAGGTATTTTACCTATCCAATAATCTATTTTTTTCATTTTACCTATTTAAATCTCTTTCAACCTCACACCAATCCGCTCTATTATATCTCTTTATCCTTATAAAATATACTACTAGAGTGAGACAGAGAGAGGGGTAGAGAGAGAATGAGAGAGTAGTAGGAAGGAAAGAGAGGGAAAGAATAATATTTTAATAAATTGTTGATGAATAGTTCCTCGGTATGTTTACCGATCCATGGGAGCCAAATGTAATTTACATATGCAGTAGCTACTCTGCTACAACCTCCTTTCTAGGCCTTAAAGCAAGTACACTAGATGAGCAAAAATACATTTTTTGCTATTTTACCTAAGAGAAACATAAAAAATAGTCTACACCAAATGAGCTAAAAAAGGAGCTAAAATGCATTTGTGAATAGTTGTTCTCTATTTTTACCTATGCACTGTTCATACTCTTTTCTTTTTTTATTATTTCTTTCTCTCTCTCCTCCCTCCTTTCTCCTCTCTTTAAACAATAAAGATAATAAAAAAATGAGTGAAAAAATATATTTTAATTGGAGTTAGGTAAAATAGATAATATTGGTGTAGTGTTGAAAGAGATGTGAGTAGGTAAATGAAAAAAATGTACTATTTACTAGCAATTTTACCAAACTATTGATAAACTTGCTCTTAGCTCTCTATTTTACCTCAAAGCAGCCCAATACAAATGCTGGTGTACATGCCCTAATACCTCCTCTCTCTCTCTCTCTCTCTCTCTCTCTCTCTCTCTCTCTCAGGCTTGTTCACGCTCAACCCCAACAAAATGATTTCCCGTCTCCCTTTCTAGCACACGCACATACACAGAGGAAGAGATAGAGATAATCCAAGAAGTTAGGTTTTAGAGAGAGATAAAGAGGGGGCAGATCCGACGGGGCATGTAACTGGGTTTCAGATTTTCGGCAATACCCTAACTGGGAATACGGTAAGTCGATTTCAGTCCATGCAAACCCTCCATTCCACCCAACTCTTTCTTCTACTAATCAGATCTCTCTCTCTCTCTCTCTCTCTCTCTCTCCCCTCCGTTCTTTTTGTATCTCTGTCGTTGCTCTTATTAGTTTTTATTCTTTTTCTAATGGGGTTTCATAATTTTGGATTCCTCTTTGCAGATCTATTCATGTGTCTAGACGCAAGTTGTTTCCTCGGGTTTTGCCATTAGGAATATCGGTAAGATATTTGGGTTCTCTCATTTCAATTGATGATTTCTTCACCTCTGGTTATACTGATGAGTAGTTTTCTTTTACTAAAATATATTGCATGTATCGAATTTAATGTCTTTTAGAGATTGAGATTCGATTTGTAAAATTGCACTTGTCTTTTCTTTATGATTTAATTACTGTCTGTGGTAGGATCCATATGATTCCACCCCAGCTGCTAGAAAAACAATATTAGATATGTAGAAATCAAAATTATTTTGCTTTAATTTCTTACCAACCGAATGGAAGTTGAGTTTCCCCTATTACAAAATTAGTTTATGAGATTTGTGTATTTCAGGTTGACAAAGCAGGCGGAGAGAAGTGGAAGCCTATTGGATTTTTGTAGTTTATTGCAGTGATTTTGAACTAAAGTGGAGCTCTAAAATTTTTTGGAAGGATTTTAGGTATGTTTTCTGTTTATTTTTCCAGGCTTCGTAAGAAAATTTATTAGATATTAGCCATGATCTTTATTAAGTGTTTTTTGGAATCCTGGTTAGTATGAATCACTAGGCAAATTAAAAAGTTATTAGTCCCATTTGGACATGATCGCATTTTGTTGGGTTACTTGGTCGAAATGGTTGACGGTGTTGATTATTCCTTATTAGTTCAATATATTCTCGCCAGTATCATTCCTTTTGCAAGGTTGATTAGGAACTCATGAGTTGTCGTCATGAGATCCATCCGTTCTTTGGTGTGACTAATTGTAAGCGTGTATTCCCTAACTCCTTCTGACAATTTGGAGTAGGAGAGGCTTGCTTTTGACTGGTTTTACAAAATTTTTACTTGGTATATGTGTTTTGGTTGAATTTGAATTCTTATAATGTGATTGGTGACAGATTTTTTCTTACAAAGATGGATTTTTTGAACCGCATTGGCGATTTCGGATTGTATCTTTGTTGATGTACCAGTTTCTTAAGGAAGTATGAAGCCAACAATGGCTCATTTTTTGGGGACACATTGATATAACAACTTCCAATTGGCCTTTTTTTTTAAAAAAAGTTTTACTCATTAGTCAAGCAAATCTTTGTCATGTCTATTTCTTTGGAAGATATGTTCATTGTTCAGTGATCAATAGGATTAATGGGAATATTGAACTATGGAATTGAAACTCCATTCTAGAATGAGAAGATCCATGCATTTACGGAGATTATAGTGCTTGAATAGACTGAATGAATACTATTTCCTCTCTTGTAGGTACCTATAGTGTCGTCAACCGTGCATAAATGAATGGCACTGTAAGTTCAGTTAATTAACGAACTTAAATTGCTTCTAGTAATGATCTTTTTTATGGGGAAGAAGTTGGTGTTCATATGCATTATCTGCTTAGGTTTTGTTTTTTTTGCAATAGAAATTAAATTTGTTGTTGAGCCTTCATATACAAACTAGGGATCAATTTTTTTAGTTTCATTTTCATATTTGGATGTGATTGAGCTGGCCGGAACGTGCTCTATCTTTTCTACAGTTTGCATTGTTTAACCTTAGGCAATATGTAGCGCTTTTGTTGGGGTTAGATTACGCCATATTTGAACGACTTTTAAAGATTTGAGATTTGAGCTTGCTAATGTAGTTTCGGACGGTCAAAGTTGCTAACTCTACATAGTTGTGATGCTATGTGGGCAAGATATTCCTGTGTTTATTGGAATCAAGTAAACTAACATGTGTGCATGTATAGTCTGGTTGCCCAATGTTGGACGCATCCGTTAATCTAGGTTATTGACAATCGTAAGCAAACAATTCAATTACAAGATTAGAAAAATGCGGTTGTGGTGCTACCCTTTCACGCTGATCTTTGTTTTATGATTGTAACAGCTATTGAATTTCTACGTTGTGCACCTGAAGGGAAGTGTATGCTTGTGGTCCACTATTTCTTTTCTCTTTTATTTTTTCCTTTGTCCCATTTTACTTATGTTTCCTTTCGGGCTTTTGTCCCTTTGCTGTACAGTAAATTGTAATCCTTTTGACACAATGTCCTTCTCTGTTATAGGTTTGTATAATGATTTTAAACCCCATGAGTTGTGAGAAACTTCAGATTTTAACAAATTGTTCTGTGCTTGCTTGGATCAGGTGATCACTTCCAGCGAGAAGCTCAGATTGACTTGCACAATAAGAAAAAGGCGCCATGCAGAAGGATAACTGGCTTCCAGGTGATCATCTCTCACCCATTTATGTTTTTCTTGTTGCCTACATTTATTATGAACTCATTTTTGTATTCTGCACAATTCACACTGATTTCCTTTAATTCTATGTGCAGTTCTTCCCACAAGATCTGAGTAAACTGAATCAACTGATGGTCACCTGTGCGGATTCACAAGTCATAGTCCGTTGGGATTAATGTGGTGGGAAAATATAGGGGTACGATCGTCCTCTTCCGCCTAAGATACTTCGTAGCTGGCATATTTGACAATTTGTTCCCCTCCACCACCACCCCCCCCCCCCCCCCCCCCCGCTGTATTTGAATCAAGGTTTTAGCCTTTAGGTAAGAAAAAGGAAATGAAAACAGAAAAGTTGGAAGGTAACAACTCCAAATACATAGGCAAAAGGGGTTTTGCCCACTTTCTGCATTGTTTCCATTTTTGCTGTACATGGTGAGCTGGAAACGTCTAAAAGTTGTACATGTTATACTTCATTTAGAGGAAGAACGATTCTACTTTTATCACTTTGATTTCATATGATCAAACTTATGCATACAACTTATGTTACGCTCATCCATTTAAAAGTTTAGAAACAACCAAAATCGATGTCCACAACAGGCATGACAGACGTGCAAGGCACGTTGCGATGCACCTAGTTTCACATAAACAAAATCATACATATACAAAATTATAAAAACATATTAAAATTTAGGTTTATCGTACTTTTGAAGATTTATACATGTACAAGTTATAGAATTATTTACCCAAAAAAAAGTTATAGAATTCTCATAATGTACGTGTAAAAGTTTATACATAATTATATGTGAAATTTTATGAGATATATGCATATACTCCGAGTTTGCAAGTTTAATCGAACTGAAAACTGCAAGGTTCAGGTTTGACTCATTTATTAAGCGAGCCTAAAATTCAGTTCAAGTTCGGCTTATTTAGTATCCGAACCAAATTCGAACGAGCATTTATCAAGTCGAGTCGAGACTCGAATAATTCACAAATAGTTCGATTCACTTGCAGCCGTTTAGGGCAACAGTTTATAGCAATTTCATTTGCGCAAGGCCTGAAGACCACGACACTCTCCAGGAGTTATCAATCCCTCATAGGTTTTTACGGCTGTAACATACAAATTCGAGTCTTGCAATAAAGAAGACGAAAAAGATACACAAAATAATACTTTTTTATTGATTTTGAATTGAGAGGGTTACAATTCTCTAATAAATGCTCTTTAAATAAAGAAAAAAACAAAATCCTTTGATTCGATCTCCGAAATTGGTGGCGTTCCAACGGCTTGAATGCTTGTTGTTGAATCGCAGAAACAATAACTTTCTTTGAATCTTCAAGTTGAATGAATTGAAGAACAAAGTTTGAAGGTGACTTGAACTTTGGAGTTTGATCTTTAAAATCTCCACGAGTTTTGGTTTGTTGAATGATTTGATGTGGTGGACTTGCAAAGAAATCGACACGATTTTTGGTGTTTGATGATTCTCTGCAGGATGTTGAAGAATGCTTGAGTTCTTGAAGAGTGCTTGAGAGCTCTGAAGAATGTCAAGCAAAAGGTGTTCTCTCTCTCATATGAGCCTCTATTTATAGGCTCAATAAGAGAAGAGCTAAGGGCTTGTTTGATAACTTAAATTCAGCACTTAAAACTGAATCAATTAAGTAATAAGTGATTCAGTAGGTTTGATAATTACATTTTACATTGCTTAACAAATTAAGTACCACTTAAAATATAGGCTAAAAAGTTGAAAAAAATTAAGTAGCTTTGAGCTACTTAATTTTGGCTGAATTTTTATAAACTTATGTTCAACCATCATACCACCACCACTACCATCGCTACACCACCACCACAGCTCCTACCACCACTACACCACTTCCACCACCTACACCACTCCACCACCACCACTTCTCCACCACTACCACCACATCACCACCACCAGCTCCACCACTCCACCACCACCTCTCCACCACAACCACCACCACCACTACCACTACCATCATTACACCACCACCATCTTTCCTACCACCACTCCACCACCATCACCACCACCGCCACTACCATCACTACACCACCACCACCACTCCCACGTACCACTCCACCACCACCACCACCACTCTATCACCTCCACCACTCCACCACCTCCGCCACCATCAACACCACCATTGCCACCACCACTCCACCACCACCACCACCACCACCACTCCTCCACCATTACAATAAGTATATTATGAATGTTAGTAAATTAAAAGAGAATTTGAACAAAATTAATTCATCATTTTTTTAATTCAGTACTTAATATATTTATCAAACAGCTTTTCAGTTTAAAAATTTCAGCATTCAGTTTTCAGTACTTAATTTTTCAGCTTTCAGTTTCAGTTTTCAGTTTTATCAAACAACTCCTAAGTATGGCAAGATCTTATAATAAGATCTTTGATTGGCTTGATTTAATTTGATTGGCTTGATTGATTGACTTGACTTGACTTAACTTGATTTGATTGGATCTTGATCCCATTTGATTTCCTATGTAAGAAGATTTTATTCTTCTTTTTAAGGAATGATTGTAATTTAAAAGAGAAATAATATATTTATTATTTGACTCTTTTCTTTTATGATTTATTTGAAGCGGGCCTGCACTCTTGGGCTTGTATACCTTAACCCATTTGGCCAATCAAGCTAGCCCAACTCTTTAATCCGTTAGGCTAATTAAATTAGCCCAACTTACTTTGGTCTTCACTGTATCTCAAATGGATTGAGCCGTAGAAATTTGTTGGGTCCAATATTTATTCGAGTGCTTTGACCAATCTTGACTTTAATTAATTAAGACAATTTATCTCAATTGATCGGACGGCGATTAAGTCATGCCGAAATTTTAGTGTCTACAAATTTGCCCCCACTTCAAGACTCAGGTGGATGCTTGCTTGCCAGCATTTGAGAGTGAGGCTTGAAGTAGCTTGAATATCCTTATTATCTAAGTATTGTTTATGGAAGTTTGCTCATCCCATATAAATCACGGCCCATGAATGTGAAACCAGTCGGTAATGGCATTTTTTTTTTCTCCAGATCAAACTTGGCGAGGAGTGAATTTCATTCTCATCTTCGTCCAGCACGTGAATTTCCATAAACATAGGCTGTTCAAGACTAACTTGGGCATGTCTGTCGATAGGAAAAGATCATGATCAGAAAGTTCACTTGATTGTCTTTTGTATTCCAAGCAACAGTTAACAATAGAATGGAATTCGGTGGAATAATACCCTTCTTGAGTTTTGAATTCTCAATCTTGGGGATTTGGCTTTCAAAAGATGACAACTTTGGGAAGGGTTTGGATACCAAAACGAGAGACGGTGAATTCTTTGATTATATATATATTTTTTTCAAATATATGTAAGTATTCAAGTCTCACAAGGAAAGGAATGGACCCATGGTGTATTTCTTAATTGCCAATCAACTGATTTGAGTTTCCAAAGCTGCTTAATTGTATCCAGCCTTTTTCAATAGGAGAGATTGATCCATACACCCAAAAAGGTAAGAACGTAGACCCACCACAGATTTATTTTCCATGAGCCAAGAAAATCAAATGTTGACTTTCCGTAGCTACCAATTGTTTCTATAATGGAGGTATTCAAACAATTTCCTTAGCAGTTTGATTTCTTAGCTGCTATAAATTGTACCCTTTGGGCATACAAAGCTTCACACCTTGCACCATATTTGCACTGCCTTTGCGTTTCCGTAGCCGTGCCCTGTTCGTCTTCTTGCTCTTGCTTCTCAGAAGGGCTAGAAAAAAACTTGGTCTTTGAGGGTAAAGCTCTCCACCACCTCTTCACATGTGTTAATTTATACTCTTTTAGATCATGCATGCCCGGTCAAACTGAAAAATGCCTGCAGCTGTCTTTGTCTTCTTTCCTCTATTTATTTATTTATTTATTTTTTGCTTCCATGTGAATGTCACCTGCAAATTGTCAAAATGCAGCGAAGTGCTCTTCATGGTTTCCACGTAGAAGTCTAGCATGCCCCCTTAATTTATAGTTTGCTCCCAACATTTGGTGGAACCTTGTCTTTTTCTTTTTTTTTTGGGAATCTTGACAGCACCATTACCGGTCATGCATGTACTGTACACGTATCTTCCGGCATCGAACCAAAATTGCCACTGAGATATTCTAGATCCGTCTCGAACTTGATTTATTTGAAGCCTGTTCACTTTTTTTTATGAAGTATTATTTTATTTTATTTTTTTAACCTTTCTCTTCTTCTTTTGGGTGAGTAAACTGCTGAATGAATGTTGTTATACCCAATGCATCTCTTTTTTTTTTGGATATCTGTCTACTCTTTTTTTTTTCAAGACATTATGCCAGTGCATATTGCTACAGATTTATTCACACTTTTGACTTTGATTGCATGAATGAGCAGTTCACGATGCCATCCCTACATTCCTTGTTTGCTGCCCCCTGCAACAGAATAACGAGGTATATTACTTTTAGCAAAGTTTGCAAAGTTTGGAGAATTTGTAACGCCCCGAATTTTGGGTACGTTAAAATTTCGTTAAAAATTTAAATTTTATTTGAATTATTTATTTTCTCTTGAATGGCTATATGATTTCTCGTTTATTTTGTCGTAGTTAGATTTTGATCGTTGGTTAACTCTCGACTAGAAACCCTACGTGACCAATTTAGTTAGTTTCCAACCGACTCGTTGGAGGAACCGAGCAACCGACTTACCTAATTACTAGATGAACCTTTTGGACCTTTTGAAACTTTTGAACCTTTGCTTTTATCCATTGGTCCATAATGGTTAGGGTAATTTTTGTCCATTGGATAATAAACTTTTTATTATAAAAGTACATGTAGTCTTTTTAAAAAATAGTATTTTAAAAAAAGGTACTTGTACTCTTTTGTCCAATGGTTATTAAAGGCAAGGAGAATTATTATCCATTGGGTAATAACCGTTAGGGAAGTTAATGACCCTTGGGTAATAACTCTTTTAACCAAATAAAGTACCGATGTAACTAGGGAACCTTCCAATAAAGTAGATTTGACTTGTACTTTATTATTATTTTAATGGGGAGAATCCTAACCTTTTTATTTAATTGGGGTACTTGGTACCACACCTATATTTAATATAGGGCTTTTGTCACATGCTTTAAAAGTACTCCTTGATTATTTTAATATAAAAAGTTTCCTAGCAGCTATTGTCCATTGGACAATAAAAGTTAGGGGATTTATTATCCATTGGGTAATAGCCCAAATCTTTTTCCTAAGTACTCCTATATTATTTTATATTGGGGTTTTGTACCCAATTGGATTAATTTATTGGGGAGTTGATCTTCCTAGAGCACTTTGTACACTAGTTTATTTGTTTACTCAAACATGTGCCTAATTGGATTTCTTTATTGGAATTTTAGATTTTGTAAATCTTGTACTTTGGTCCTTTATTATTCTTTCTTGTTGTATATATATATATATATATATATATATATATATATATATATATATATGTGTGTGTGTGTGTGTGTGTGTGTGTGTACTAGAGAGAGAGAGAGAGAGAGAAAGAGATTGCCGAGAGAGAGAGAGAGGGGAGCCGATGGAGAGAAGAGGGAGGGAGGGAGAGAGAGAGAGAGAGAGAAAGGAAGAAAGAGAGAGATTTGATGTGTACCTTCCTTGATCTTTCTCATCTTGCAAATCCATGGGTGAACCTTCCTTCCTAGCTAAGAAACTAGCCCTCCATTAAACTCCATTGTACTTCTATATTTGTTTTAGACAAAATCTTGTACCATTGTCTCCAAATCTTCCAACAAATCTCCCATAATCCATCCTTGGTACACATCTTAGCCATGCAAGCCTAGGGTTAGCCTTTGACCTTCCATGAGTGCTTGCCATGTGTCAAAATTTGAGGTAGAGAGAGAGAGGGGGGGGCCGGCCATAGAGAGGGAGAGAGAGCCAAGATTTTTCCTATAAATAGGACCCCATTCCAAGCATTGAACTCACACCTTCTCATTGCTCTTCCTTCTCTCTAGAATTTCTTTGTTCTTTCTTTTGTTCTTCGTGTTCTTGAGTAGTTCTTGAGTTCTTCAAGAAACTCATCCTAAGCTGCCACTAGACCGCCACTCGACCACCCTTCGATCCATAAAGTAGAGTAGTATTAGTCAAGTAGAAGTTTCGAGAGAAACCTTTCTCTTTCGAAGCTACCGGAGGCCACCGTAGGACGTTACTCCGTCCGACCACCGACGTACTTTCCAACCGCCGACTAACCTTCCGTAGCCGACTACCGCCAAGAAGTAAGGTAGGATCTTCTTATCTTCCACCCCACGTATAAAGTAGAAATACCTTATCGCTATTCTTAAGTATAACGTAGGTACCCTTACTTGATGAATACGTAGATTATTTACCATGTCAATCGAAGTATTTGTATTTTGATCTTTGTGATGATTATGAGTATGCATTTATGAATTGCTTGTATTACGTGTGGTGTGATAAAGCATAAGTGATTTCACTCCAAAGACGTCCGTACATGTGGCGTTGTGCTTTGAATAAAGCATAAGTGATACACTCCAAAGGCGTCCGTACATGTGGCGTTATGCTATAAGTGATGATTTAACATGATAAGTAGTATAGAATTGGATGATCTTGTTAGTATGTTTCACGCTTACCGCGGAGTCTATGCATGATAACGAGACACGAGAACCGAGAAGGTAGAAACATGACACCTAGGGTGTGGTTAATGAAAGGAAATGATTTTCGACGAAGAAAATATTTTGAAACTACATAATGACCAGTTTTGGGCGGCATTGTGTGAGTTGTGTGTGCGTATTTTGAAAAAGGTGAAATGATTTGGAAAACCGCAATGTGGCCGGACTTGCCCATTGTGTGGTGTGTGTTTTGTGTGTGTGTCAATGGGAACCCGGCGCGGCGGAACCATTGTGAGGATACTCAGGAACCCGACGCGGCGGAACTGAGGTTGGGTGTGTGCTTGGTTATCCGCGGTACGAAGCCAATGCAATTGTGTGCCAATAGGAACCCGGCGCGGCGGAACCATTGTGAGGATACTCGGGAACCCGGCGCGGCGGAACCGAGGTTGGGTGTGTAGCTTGGTTATCCGCGGGACGGAGCCAATGCAAATGATTTTGAAAGTGTGTAGCTTGGTTATCCGTGGTACGGAGCAAATGCAAAACGATTTTGAAAGTTGGGTGTGTAGCTTGGTTATCCGCGGTACGGAGCCAATGCAAATGATTTTGAAAGTATGTAGCTTGGTTATCCGCGGTACGGAGCCAATGCAAATGATTTTGAATTCAAATGATTTACAAAGGTCGTTTTGTAAATGATAATGTTGACACGGTCTACGATGAGTCGCGTAGGAGAAACCCGAAAATCTTGGACACCAACGATAGATGATTATCGAATGTGGATGTGTCATTGTTAACTGTGTATATACCTATCGTGTGGAAATTGATGTTTATTATAACTGTTGTTTGTAAGTTATGGGTTAGAGGGTAAGGATTTCCCTATTGAGCGTTGTAGCTCACGGTGTTGCCTTTTAGTGACCCTGACATATTATATTGGTGGTGACGCCGGTATAATGTGTCAGACCTTGTAGTTATTCAAGAAGAACAGTTCACCACAGAAGCCTTGGAGCTGAGGAGCTGGCTAGGATGAAGGAGCAAGAGGAGCTGTAGTTAGGAACCCTAGAACCCCCTTCATTTGTGTAAAATATTGTACTCTTGTTGAGAGTTTGTTGTAATAAGAGCCAGACTCCATTTGATTTTATGAATAAAATGTCCTTTTAACGTACCCAAAATTCGGGGCGTTACAGAATTTGTCTTCGATCGCTTCGCTTTCCATAATTCTTTGGCATACGTAACACTTTGACCATAGCGGAAAATGTGCATAGTGGGCTAGTCATTGGCTGGTTATCTAAGCATTTTTCCTACCATTTGAACCATAGGTTGCTAGTTTGACTTCACGGAGAATACGCCTAGTGGGCTAGTCCTTGACTAGTTATCTAGACACTTCTCCACACCCAGAGACTATAGGTGGTTAGTTTGACTTCACGGAGAATGTGCCTAGTGGGCTAGTCCACGACTAGTTATCTAGACACCTCTTCGTACCCATAGACCATAGGTGGTTAGTTTGACTTAGCGAAGAATGAGCCTAGTGGGCTAGTCCTTGACTAGTTATCTAGGCACTTCACCACACCCATGGACCAAAGGTGGTTATTTTTTACCTTGCGGTTCAGAGGATGCGCCTAGTGGGCTAGTCATTGACTAGTTATCTAGACACTTCTCCATTCCAATTGGAGAGGGTTGGATGTTTACCATCATGGAGAGTGCGCCCGGTGGGCTAGCTTTTGCCTAGTTATTCGAGCGCCTCAGCACATCCTGTGATCGTGGGCTAATTATATCTTTCTTATAACATGAGCTTTTTCTTGTAAGTTTCTTTAGTCTCTTTTCCTTTTTGTATCTTATTTTGCATTGTAGGTATGGCTTGCTTCAAGAGCTTCCAAGAAGGCTTCATTACTATTCTTAATGACCCTACTGATAACGTTGAGAATGGGACCACTTTGACTGTTCGTCCTGCTTTTCTTGGTGCATGGACTCTACAGTATGAGTCTCTAAGTGACGTGCTTCATCCTCCACAGTGGGCTATCGAGACTAATTGCGAGGTTATTGGAAGCAAGTCTGATTCTCAGGCATTGCTCTTGCAGTCAGCTCATCACGATGAAGAGACAGATCAACCTACTCCGTTCTCTCTCCTTGGCCATAGGATCCAGACCGGAGAAGCAGTTTGGGGGAACATTTTTAAAGCGATCGTCGATCCTTCGTATTGCGAACGATAATGGGAATGGCTTGAAGACATATTGAGTCGTCATGAGCAAATGTTGAAGAAGGCGAAGATTTATGATGCCATATACGCTTCTTTGTTTTCATACGATCGACTCGGAAGTGTCATGCGACATTTCTATGAATTATGGAGTCCATCCACCAACACATTGCATACTGCTATGGGAGAGATGTCCATTTCTCTTTGGGACTTGTGAGCACTTGGTGGGCTTCCAATTTCTGGTTTAATTTATGATGAGGCTGTTCCAAGTGTAGATGAGTTAATCGGCGTCGATAAGGATAATACGTACTATCTCCCGGTGAACTGTCGCTACCTTTTCCTTGCCTACCATCGTCTTCTTACAGACTCAAAGAAAGGTGAAGTGAAGATTGATGCCTGGGTAAAGTTTTGGTTCAAAAGGAAGATTTCCTATTCCAAGTCATCAAAGAAGACTTCTCGGAACAAGACCCAGCGACCTGCCAACGTTAACAATCCTTCTGGTACCATTGGTGAAGCTCATGTGCGAACACCTAAGCAGGAAGAGGTTTTCACCATTTTGAGGGTCAAAGAGACATAAAAGGACGTTGCCCATCTGGCAGCTTTTCTTGCTTGTTGGTTATGCAAATTTGTTTTGCCTGTTGGGAGTTGCGAATTGATCAAACTTGGGGTTTTCAAAGTTGCCGCCATGATGGCTCGTGGTACAAGATTCTGCCTTACCGTCCCTGTACTAGCGAGTATTTATAGAGGATTAAATGATATTGCTAAATCTTCTAATCCTGGGAAGTGTGATGTTGTTTTTCCTGTCCATTATGTTTATGCATGGCTAGGAGAGTATTTCGGCACCCATTTTAGCAGCGACGCCAACCATCGCTTCAAAAACCAAAGATGATTAGACATGGTGGCGAAAGAGTGGCTAAGCAGCTTGATGAGGCTGAAGCGCTCGACCTATTCCGAAAGTGTGATGGTCTGGTTATGGATCGCTTCGCACAATGAGAGGGCAAAAGCAAAGAATTGGTTGACGACGGTCAGCTCAGTGATTGGGAGATGGAGTACCTCATCAGCATTCGATCTGGATATCTGACATTGCGAAGTGGTTTCACTAAATTCATCGAACCATATAGCCCCCATAGATTCAACCGATAGTCTGGCTTTACTCAGGATGTACCAGGGAGACTTAACGTTAACCTTCGTATTTGCAGCTTGAAGAATATTGTCAAGCATTTCGAGTCCCTTATTCGTGAAAAGTCCCAGAGCAAGTTGAGGTTGCCGAACTGTGCTGATCGTCGAGCCATTCCCATTTGATAAGCACCTAAGATTGCTTGATCGTGGTGCTTAAGTTCGTTAGTTAGAAGTGTTTTTAGTTATTATTTGTCGTTTTTATTCAATATTGCTCGTAAGGTATTTTGTTTAGTGTTTCAGGCAAAACGCCCTTAAAAGGCGTATTTTGATTGCTAAGCCAACCCCCAAATTAGATCAAGTATTATCGCCCAGTGAAACTTGTGCCAAAGTGACCAAAGAACGAAGGCGAGAAGCGTCGGGCAAGCCAATGGCCGTCGGGTGCCAAGTCTTGGAGGCTAGCTTTCCTTTCTGAAGATAAGCTCTGCGTATCGAAACGGCCATAATCCGTATCGATCCGCGTTGGTTAATTGGGCAGGCAGAGAGTTTTGTATCGATACGACCATAAACCGTATCGATACGGGCGCGTTACGGGGAAATTGGTCTCTTCAGCTTAGCGATGTGGTATCGATACTTTGCATAATCTGTATTGATACAAGGAGCTCTCGGCCATATATTTGCTGCTTTTTGGACCTTCCATTAATGGAATAGTTGCTACTTATAGTATGTTTCTAGGATATTTGTTGGGAGAGAAGTTGAGTTGTATAAATACTCTTCTCTCCCACTTTATCTAATATCTACTTTATGTTCTAGGTTAGTTTTCTCTCTAGTTTTTCTCCATTGTTGTTCTTAGTTTCAAGCTTCAATACTTGTAAGTTTAATTCCTAGTTTGATGTTTTCTCGTTTATTAAAGTTGTAGCTACTCTTTAGATCTTTGTGAATATCAAGTTTATTTCCGTTTTTATTAGTTAATCATGTTTTCAATTCTTAGCATAATTTCTAGTCTTTTCAATATGTATGAGTAGTCTTTTGGCTAAGTCTTGGGCTACTCTTTCCCAAAGACTTAGGTTGTTATTTGGTTCTCAAACCTTCGGGCTTAAAATCATGATTTTCGGAATTTCATTAACCTAGCCATTTTGGTCTAAGCGAGGGGTGTTAACTCCTTGGTTTATCGTTTAGTCAAGCGGTCTTGGCAAGCGACATATTGAGGGCTCGTGGCCTCTTACGTGTTAGATACATTAGCAAAAATAGGTTGGTTTAGCTCCGATTAATCACATCTTTCGATAAATGTAGTCTTTTAAAGCTAAATCTTCCGAGTGTAAGCGCGCGGTCGTGACTCTCACTTGAGTTATAATTGAGAACCGGTAACGGCTTAAGTCAAGGGTTAGACGATCCCTAGACTTGCCTCTTTTAGTTTATAAAGCTCGTATCTAATTTGTTTCTTTAGCCTTTCCACCGTTAAAAGCAAAACCAAGTTGACCGTCTTAAACGCCACAATCCACCATATAAAAACCTACAATCCGATTAAGCTATTTTCGATTCTCTGTGGGTACGATCCCGGTCTTACCGGTTTATTATGCTACCGACGACCTAGTCCTACGCTTGGGGTTTTTCTCAATCTTATTTGAAGGCGAGGTTTCAAGGCTAAGCACCATTACCAAGGCATATCTGGAATGGTGGTCTCATATTTACAGAGATTATTTTCGAAGCTCGGCCGAGCACTCTGCGAAGGGTAAGCGTCCTGCCTCTCCCAAGCAACAAGTTGCTAAGGCCAAAAAACTTGCTACCGCTGAACCATGTACTGACCTTCGTACCACACAAATGAATGGTGGAAACCACGACCTGGTTAGAAGTGTTGTTCCTCTTAACAAAACAACCAATGAAAGGAGCAGTTGTGAGGATTGCAATTGGCGCCACCTTAAGAAGAAATCTGGTTGTGGCATTGCTGAAAGGGTTGATGTTTCATTTAATGATATGGACAAGCTCCTTGAAGGTGTCCCAAGAAGCAATCAACCGATTCAGGCCAATCAGGTTGAGGTAAGGAAATTTATTTTTTATTCCAACCAATATTTGCTTGTTATATCTCCAAACACCAACATTTTCTTTTTTTAGTTGCTGGAAGGTGATATTATACATAACTCTAAGGACAAAAACTTTATCCTCCTTGATGAGCAGTCCATGAGTGGAGAATCAGTTCGCGGCCCATCTTCCTTTGATTTGGCACTACGACAACGACAAAATCACGCATTTGGGGCAATCCGTCTTCCGCCTTCATCAAACCCTCCTAAGTTAGATCCAGCTGCACCATCGACTGTTACTGCATTTGATACTGGAAGTACTATTGTTGATGCTCGTCGTGCCGCTTGTTTGATTTTGGATAACAGCATTAAGAATGTCTTAAGCAAGACCCCTCTTGAGAAGCTAGCATACTTGAGGCCAAAGTTGCAAAAGATTTATGATGAGTTTTCGAAATTCCAAGTGGATTATTCTCCGCTCCGAATCCAGATAGAGAAGCACATATAGAATGCTGGCAACTATATTTTGATGAGATCCGGTTTTGCTAGTGGGATGACCTTGGAGGGGCAAGTGCAACAATTGGCGGATATAGATCAACGTCTTACCAATGCTTTGGCTCTTGATGGCCAAAACATACAAGGCGCTTACGTACTCAGCTTTGAATTAGATGGCATTGGTTCGAAGAGAGTTAAACTGATGAATGAGCTAGAGCTGTCAGATTTGCAGGCAAATAAGCTTAAGGAATCAATTGATGGGATTGATGTAGAGAGAGCTCAGGATCAGCATGTTATCGCAAATTTGCAAGCAGAACGAGTTACTCTAGAGGCAGCTGAGGTGATCGAGAAGAATGATATGGAAGTGGCTAATAATCTGGAGCAACTTCTGAAGTCTGAGCAAGACAAGATCCAAAATTTGGCTTGGCTACTTTAGTTCTTATTTTGCTTTCCTTTAGGCTTGTCTAGTCTGCTGGATGAACGTTTCATTTTCACCGCAAATCATGTCTTGCGTTTATGATGCTTAGTATAAGATGATCACTTTATTATTTAAATAAAAGCTATTCTCATACTTTTAGCTGTTCACAGTTCATTCTTTTGCGGGCCAGGAGTAATAAGATTTTTTTTTTTTGGATTGACTGTACTCAAGAAAAATTCTCAAGTTGCCTACGTACCCTTGGAAGGGATCAAGTCAAAACGTAGTTCAAAGGTAAGATAACAATTTATTTTTTGATTGACTGTACTCAAGAAAAATTCTCAAGTTGCCTATGTACCCTTGGAAGGGATCAAGTCAAAACGTAGTTCAAAGGTACGATAACAATTTTTTTATTTCTTTATTTTTTTTGGATTGACTGTACTCAAGAAAATTCTCAAGTTGCCTACGTACTCTTGGAAGGGATCAAGTCAAAACGTAGTTCAAATATGATGAATCCTTTTTTTTTTTGGGCCGTACACAATTTTAGCTCATGCGGGCCAGGAGCATCATGCAGTTTATGTTCGTGCGATTAGGAGTAGGAGGTCTCAGGGATAGTAGCGCTTCAAGAACTTTTCGTTGATTGGCCCAGTTCTGAAACCTTGTTCATCAGCTATCTTGTATGCTCCACGGTTGTAGACTTCCACCACCACACATGGACCATCCCATTTTGACAAGAATTTGTTGCGGGTTCGACGATTAGTGATAATGGGTCTTCGCAGTGCAAGCACTAAGTCTCCAAATTTAAAGGAGCGAGGCTTAACCTTTTTGTCGAAAGCTTTAGAGATTCGAGCTTGGTAGCATTCCAATTGTTGCTGCGCTTCTAATCTCTTCTTGTCTAGTGCTTCTAACTCAGCGAGGCGGAGCTTTGCATTTTCTTCATCAGTCAAGCCTTCTTGGAGGGCTATCCTTAGTGATGGAATTTGTCGCTCTAGTGGAAGAACAGCTTCAACACCGTACACAAGAGAGTATGGGGTCGCTTGAGTAGGGGTCCTATACGTTTTTGGTATGTCCAAAGGGCTTCTTCAATCCTTTCATGCCAATCTCACCTAGACTTTGCGACCACTTTCTTCAAGAGGTTGCCCAACGTTTTGTTAAATGTTTCTGCGAGCCCATTAGCCGGTGCATTATACATTGAGGAGGTTCTTTGTATGAAGTCAAACTTGTCGCAAAGCTTATCCATTAACTTATTGACAAAAGGTGTTCCATTGTCAGTAATGATGTGAAGGGGCACTCCATACCGAAAGATGATCTTTGACTTGATGAAATCAACAACGGTTTCTTTCTTGACTTCCTTAACTGGAATAGCTTCAGCCCATTTTGAGAAATAGTCCATTGCAGCCAGAATGTACAAGTGGCCGGCAGAAGACTTGGTAAGTGGTCCAACTGCATCTAACCCCCATGCATCAAATGGCCACGAGGCAACTATAGGGTGCAATGGTTCTAGTGGCTGATGGATAAAGTTTGCATGGAATTGGCAGGCTTGGCACCTTTTAGCGTAATCCAGACAATTCTTTACCATAGTGGGCCAGTAGTATCCCGTCTTTTTTACTCGAAAGTGAAGTTTTGGACCAGATTAATGTGCCCCACAGATCCCAGAGTGGGATTCTTCCATTGCTTGTTGGGATTCTTCTTTCCCAAGACAGCGGAGAAAGACACCTTCGAATAAGCGACGAAATAAAGTATCTTTGAAAAAGATGAATCGAGGAGCTCGTCGTCTTATCTCTGCCCTATGTCGACGGTCATTTGAAAGCTTTCCATGTTGGAGGTAGTCAATCAGGGGTTGTTTCCAATCATTGTCTTCAATGGGCAAGACTGTGATTGCATTTGCTTCTTCGAGGCGGCAGTTCAACAACTGTGGTAATATCCATTGTTCGCACACATGGACATTGACATTCTCACCTTTTTGCACTGCCAAAGTTGTTGCTAGGTTAGCTAGTGCATCTGCCATGCGATTCTCCTCTCGTGGCACATGCTCAAGTGTCACTCCTTCAAGATTTTTCAACAAGTGACTTGCATATTGAAAATATGGGACTAAGTCATCTTTCTTCACTTCATAGTCTCCGCATAGTTGGTTAATTATTAGCTTGGAGTCTCCGAAGATCTTGAGGTCTACAATCTTCATTTCATTAGCTATTTGGAGACCAAGAATCAAAGCTTGATACTCAGCGACATTGTTTGAACATTTTTCGCTAAGTATGAACGCATAAGGTAGGACTTGCTTTTGTGGATAGACGAAGATGACGCCAGCTCCAGCCCCTTCCAATCTAGCAGCCCTGTCAAAGAACATCGTCCAGGGCTGAAGAACCTCGATAAATAGTACATCTTCATCAGGGAACTCTTCGGATATTTCCCAATCGGCTGGGATAGGATGATCCGCCAAGAAATTTTCTAATGCTTGCCCTTTAAGTGCTTTCTGTGGGACGTATACGATCTCAAATTCATTAAAGAGGAGAGACCACCTTGCTAAGCGTCCTGAGAGGATAGGTTTGGACATGACGTATTTGACCGGATCCGCTTTGGCCACGAGATGAATTGTGTGTGCTTGAAAATAATGCCTTAACTTTTGCGAGGAGAAGAAGAGTGCCAAGCACATCTTTTCAATAGGTGAATACTTGAGCTCGTTTTCAGTCAATCTTCGACTCAGGTAGTAGAGTGCTCGTTCTTTGTTCTCTTCATCATTTTGCACAAGCATTGCCCCCAGTGACTCCTCTTGGGCAGCTATGTAAAGTATTAGTGGTTTTCCAGAAATAGGAGCCCCTAAAACTGGAGCATTGAGCAAGTACGTTTTAATACTTTCAAAGGCATTTTGACAAGCGTGATCCCAATTGAAAGGTGCATCTTTTTTCATCAGATGACTAAAAGGCTGGCAACGTCCCGCTAAGTTTGAAATGAATCGGCAGATGTACACCAAATGGCCTTGCAAGCTCCGGAGTTCCTTTATATTTTTCGGCATTGGCATCTTTTGTATAGCATCAATTTTGGATTGATCGACCTCAATGCCTCGATGTCGGACAATGAAACCAAGAAATTTTCCAGATGTAACTCCAAAGGCACATTTGAGAGGATTCATTTTCAAGTCGTACTTCCTCAATCGATTGAAAACTGCTCGAAGGTCTTGCAGGTGATCCTCTCTTTGTTTGGTCTTGACAACCAAGTCGTCCACATAACACTCCACGATCTTGTGGAGCATATCATCAAAAATCTTTTGCATGGCGCGTTGATAAATGGCTCCAGCATTCTTGATGTAACGCCCCTAAATTTTTGTCAATAAAAATTTCGTTGAATATTTGAATTTTATTTGAATTATTTATTTTCTCTTGAGTGGGTATATGATTTCTTGTTAATTTTCATCGTAGTTAGATTTTGGTCATTTGTGAACTCGACTAGAAACCCGGCTTGACCAATTTAGTTAGTTTCTAACCAACTACTTGGAGGAACCGAGCAACCAACTTACCTAGTTACTAGATGAACCTTTTGGACCTTTTGAAACTTTTGAACCTTTTGCCTTTACCCATTGGACCATAATGGTTAGGGTAATTTTTGTCTATTGGACAATAAGCTTTTGACTAAAAGTACATGTAGTCTTTTCAAAATTTTATTTTAATAAAAGGTACTTGTACTCTTTTGTCCATTGGTTATTAACCACAAGGGGAATTATTATCCATTGGGTAATAACCGTTAGGGAAGTTAGTGACCCTTGGGTAATAGAGTCTTTTGACTAAATAAAGTACCGATGTGACTAGGAAACCTTCCAATAAAGTTGATTTGACTAGTCAACCTGTTCAACCCTAGAAATTTCTTATTTATTTTCTTTTATTATTTTGGTTTTATTCTTTGTCCTTTGGACAATAAATGTTAGGGGAACTATTATCCATTGGATAATAGAAACCCCAAATTTTATATTCTTTGCTAGAATATCAAGTACTTATAAATGGAATTTTATAATTTCCTAAAAGGACAATTTTGATTATTTTATTATAAAAAGTTCCCTAGTTACTATTGACCATTGGATAATAAAAGTTAGGATATTTATTATCCATTGGGTAATAAATTATTCTTCCAAACAAGTACATGGGTTTATTAAACTAGTCTTTTTCCTAATTGTCCATGTGATGTTGTACCTTTAATTTATTAAGTATGTACTTTTGACTTAAGACCTAAGTTTTCCTAAGTACCCTTATTATTATTTTATCTTGGGGATTTGTACCCCATTGGATTAATTTATTGGGGAGTTGATCTTCCTAGAGTACACTAGTCTATTTGTTTAAATCCAACATGTGCCTAATTGTATTTCTTATTGGGCATTCGATTTTATAAATCTTGTACTTTGGTACTTTTTACTTATTCTTTCTTGTTTATATGTGTGTGTGTATATATATATATATATATATATGTATATGTGTGTGTGTACTTATGAGAGAGAGAGAGAGAGAGAGAGATGCCGAGAGGAGAGAGAGAGAGTGAGCCGAGAGGGAGAGAGAGAGAGGAAGGAGGAAAGAGAGAGGAAGATGGGTTGTACCATGACTTGACCTTCCTCATCCTTTCAAATCCATGGGTAAATCTTCTTCCTAGCCAAACATAACTCTCCATTTGTACTTCTATTATTGTTTAACACAAAATCTTGTACCATTGTCTCCAAATCTTCCAACAAATCTTCCATAATCCATCCAAGGTACACCATATAGCCATGCAAGCCTAGGATAACCTTTGATCTTTCAAAGATTGCATGACATGTGTCAAAATTTGATGTATGGAGAGAGAGAGGGGGGCCGGCCTTAGAGAGGGAGAGGGAGCCAAGATTTTTCCTATAAATAAGACCCCATTCCAAGCATTTCAACTCACACCTTCACCTAGCAACTTCTCTCTCTAGAAAAATTTGTGTTCTTTCTTGTTCTTGTTAGTTCTTCCTTTGTTCTTGAGTTGTTCTTGAGTTCTTCAAAGAAACTCAACCTAAGCCGCCACTAAACCGCCACTCGACCACCCTTCGATCCAAAAGTAGTAGTAGTAATAGCCAAGGTTAAGTTTCGAGAGAAACCTTTCTCTTTCGAAGCTACCGGAAGCTCCCGTAGGAAGTTACTCTGTCCAACCGCCGATTACCGTCCGTAAGCCGTTACTACCGCCTAGAAGAACGGTAAGGAAATCCTTACTTAGTTCCTATTTACTTACTTACTCAAGTATAACGTTGTTGTTTTGAATTGCTAAGAAAGAACGGTAGAACCCCTTGCCCTAACTCTACGTATAGAACCGTATGATAGAAAGTAGATTATCCTTAACGAATTTCGAAAGATAGAACTTATCGTTTGTTTAGAAGTATTTGTATTTTGATCTTTGAGATGATTATGAGCATGCATATATGAATTGCTTGTATTACTTGTGGTGTGATAAAGCATAAGTGATTTCACTCCAAAGGCGTCCATACATGTGGCATTGTGCTTTGAATAAGCATAAGTGATACACTCTAGGGGCGTCTGTACATGTGGCGTTATGCTATAAGTGGTATTGAGTTGGATGATCTTGTTAGAATGTTTCATGCTTACTTTTATCCTACCGCGGAGTCTTTGCATGTAAACGAGACGCGAGAACCGAGAAAGTAGAAACATGACACCTAGGGTGTGGATAATGATGAGATGTGTTTTGAAACTGCAATGTGGCTGGACTTGGTAGCCCATTGTGTATATGGAAACCAGCGATGTGGCCGGACGTGGTAGCCCATCGTGTGGATTGTGAAAATCGCAACGTGGCCGGACTTGGTAGCCCGTTATGTGTATAAAAACTCGTAATGTGGCTGGACTTGGTAGCCCATTGCGTGGATTGTGAAAACCACAGTGTGGCTGAACTTGGTAGCCCATTGTGAAGATTGCCAATGCGGCCGGACATGGTAGCTTCATTGGTAATATGGCTTGGTTATCCGCGGAGAAGAGCCAATGCAAGTTTTGTGTGCCAATGGGAACCCGGTGCGGCGGAACCATTATGAGGATACTCGGGAACCCGGAACGACGGAACCGAGGTTGGGTGTGTTAAACAAATGATTTTGAAAAATGTTGAATGGTATGTGAAAATGGAGACACAGTCTACGATGAGTTGCGTAGGAGAAACTCGGAGAATCTTGGACACCAACGATAGTTATATAGCGATTGTGGATGTGTTATTGATATTGTCTTTTGTAAAGCTATGTATACACGTATCATGTGGAAATCAATGTTTTATTATAACCTGTTGTTTGTAAGTTATGGGTTAGAGGGTATGGGTTTGTTCTGCTGAGCTTTTGTAGCTCACGGTGTTCCATTTTGGTGACCCTGACATATTATATTAGTGGCGACGCCAGTATAATGTGTTAGACCTTGTAGATGAACAGGGTGAACTTTACACCTTGGAGGCCTTTGGAGCCGAAGAGCTAGCCTGGACGGAGGAGGAAACGGAGCAGTAGTTAGAAACCCTAGTTCCCTCCTTGTTTGTTTTAAAGTACTCTTATGAGAATTATGGTGTAATAAAGAGCCAGACTCCATTTGGTTTTATCAATAAAATGTCTTTTAACGTACCCAAAATTCGGGGCGTTACACTTGAGGCCGAAAGGCATTACTTTGTAACAAAATATTCGTTTCGTGGTGTGGAAGGCCGTTGCTTCTTCATCTTCGGGTGCCATCCTTATTTGGTTGTATCCGGAACATCCATCCATAAAAGACAATGCCTCGTGGCCGGTAGTTGTGTTTATCATCAACTCCATGATGGGAAGAGGAAAGTTGTCTTTGGGGCATGCATCATTCAAATTTCGAAAGTCGACACATATCCGAATCTTTCCATTTTTCTTCACTACTGGGACCATGCTTGAAATCCACCGTGGGTACTTTACTTCACGTATGAACCCAGCTTCGATTAGTTTGTTAACCTCTTCTTCAATAATGGGGATCCGCTCAGGTCGGATATACCGACAAGCTTGCTTTACAGGACGGGCACCGTGTCTAATCCCTAAGTGGTGAACAGCTACTCTAGGGCTTAGTCCTTGCATTTCTTTATAAGTCCAAGCAAAGACGGCTCTATACTCGAACAACAGGTCGAAGTATGCTTTTTCCTCTTCTGAGCTTAGAAGTGCACTCACAAAGATTGGTCGAGGCTCGTCAGAAGTTCCAAGGTTGAGTTCTTTAAGGTCGTCAACTGTTGGTTACCCTCCATCTTCTAGTTCGGGAGGAGCTTCTGGAAAATCGTCATCTTCAGAATCTGATTTCGAGTGTTCCTCAATTGTCACGTGGTAGGATGTAGTGTACTCCATCTCCTCTTCTTTTTCAGCTCTTTTATGACCCTTAGGTTGCCCAGTTAGTACGATGGTGCGTCGTTTAACTTTGAGCGGACCTTCTGCATTGACTTCGAGTGATGTTATTTGCTTCATACAAGAAGGAATAGAGCTTCGAGTCTCCTCATCTTCCTTTGCAGAATCTAGCTCGATACTTTTTCCCTTTCTCTCGAAATTGTCCTCTCTCGACAATGCGCTTCTATTCCCAAGTCGAGAAAAGATTGACTTTTTTGGCTGCAACATTGCTCCCTCGCACGTCTCTTTTGTAACACCAAGTCTATTGAAGACTGAGGTTTAAGAAATGGGAGCTTTGATGCGATCGAAAACAAAGACTCGAGGAGCAACTTGTTCATTGTCGTCCTCTTTCACCTCTTCCACTGTGATATGCTGCGCATTTGCTTTCTTACCTTTTCCTTTGGCAGATATGCTAATGGGCTTCGGTGGTGTGAACCCAAGACCGGTCTTTGAAGGGCTAACTCTATATCCTTGCTGCCTTAATTCTTCTTGTGCTTTACTAAGGCCGTGGACCTTCTCACCAGTGAGTTTAGGACTCAACTCTCCAAGTGGCATAGGATTATTGAAGTCATAACCTGAGTTAGCCAAGAGCTTGTAAGCCTTTGGATCAAAACCGTCGGTTCTCTTTTCGGGAAGAGGGGAATGTTGAAGAGGACTTTGTGTAGACTTAACAAACCCTTTCAATGGCGGCTTGGTTGAGCTAGGCTGTCCCAAGGTCGGAAGAGGTGTTGTTAGGTCTCCCTTTAGCATTTGAAGATCTTCCTTGCACAAAGTTTGAGAGCATTTTGCTGGATTCCCTATAGTGGTGATGACCTCTTCAAACAGTGATTGTCCTTCCTTTCGTCGAGACTTTGGAATGTATCTAAAGCTCTTTTCGCAGCTTGTGTTTCAGAAGATGAAGATCTTTCTCGTGAAGACTCAATTCTTAGTGGTTCTTCACAATTTCTTGCATTTTCTTGTGAATGCGTTGTTGTGGCTTGCTTCTTTTTCTTTGAACTTCCTTGTCCCATGGAAGGAACTTCAGCTGGGATAACTTCAAGAACGGCGACGGACTCCATGTAAAACTTTGCATCTACAAAGTGAGAATCAGCTTCAGTGAATGGCTTGTCATCTGCTACTACAATCTTTATCCCGTCTTGATAGAATTTAAAGCATTGATGGAGTGTGGATGTAACCACTCCATTTCCATGAACCCATGGTCTCCCCAGTAGCAGATTGTAAGAGGTTTTTGCATCGATGACATGAAATAGTGTACTTGCTACAAGCTCATTGATGGTGAGGTTCAAACGAATCATTCCGATTGCACGCTGCCCTCTTTGGTTGAAGCCTTGAATGACCAAACGACTACGGGCCAACTCATCGATTGGGATTTCGAGTTTCTTCATGATGAACTTTGGCATGATATTTACTACGGAGCCTCCATCGATAAGAATACGACCCACCTTTTGTTCTTTTATGTACCCCGACACAAACAATGGTCGATTGTGCGGTTTTGAACCTAATTGCAAGTCTTCATCGGTGAATGTGATCGTCGCACAACAAGAAGCACAAGTAGTGGAGTTCTCTGTGGTCCCAACTTTATTGATTATAGACTCGTACTCCATGGGGTCTTCTAAAACTTGAATGAGTGCGAGCCTGGCTGATTGGGAGAGTTGCGATGCTTCGTGAAGACTAAACCATGGAGGTGCTTCGTTCAAAGTTGTAAAGAGGTCAGCCTCTTCTTTGTTCATTGTTGCTTTTAGCTCGTGGACTTGTTCGACGTCGCCAACAATTTCTTCACTTGTCGAAACCATGTAGACATCTTCGACTTCGTCCTCCTTGAAATAGCCCTTTGGAAAGAAATCTTGTAAAGTGATTGGGGCAAGACGATTTTGTTCTACAGGTTCGCGAATTTCTAACACCTCTTTCTTGGCTTTCATTTTCCTTCCTCCCTTTCTCTTTGAATATTGGTGATGATTCCTCTTTCCTTGGATTTTTGTAGGACAGACTGATTTAGATTTGGGCTTGTTTTTGCATGACTTCTTTCGTGTCACGACGATCCATCCTTCATCAATTTTTGCACTCGGATTTTTGTCTATGCAAGAAAAAGTTGATATTTCTTGACTTAGGACTTGAACTATTACGGGTTCAAGTGAACCAAATTGGAGAGTTCTCGCAATTGCCCTTTCTGTCGATGTTGTTACGTGCTCTCCCTTTGCTTTAGAACCAGAAGTTGGAGAATCTTGCGACCCCACAACAATGGTGGTGGTATGGTTGGATTTCGCAGCTTCGTCAAGGTCTAGAAGGATTTTATTCTTGCTTGCTAGATCAATAAGCAGTTCCTTCAACACGAAGCACTTTTCAGTAGGGTGGCTTACAATCCAATGATATTGACAATACTTTAGGTCATTCACACGACCTATTTCCTCGGGACGTTTGCACTCAGGTAGTTGAATGACTTTCTTTTCAAGTAAGTCTTCTAGCATGCCAGGCACATCAGAGTCGGGGAATGGGTACTTCTTTTCTTGTAATTTCTTTAGAGTCAAACGTTTGTCTTTCTCTACAGGGCGATATTCTTTTTTGACCTCCTTTTTATTGTCCCTTGCTGTGATCTTTACTGGGGTCGTATTTACCACCATCGCATCTTTGGTTGTGTTCTTGGAGAACTTGTCTCCTCTCTTCACATCCTTCTTGTCATTTGGATTTCCCAAAATAGAAGGATTGTTTCCTCCGTGAGTTGCTATGTTGATTTCCATATCGTGTGCACGTGTAGCCAACTCTTCAAAAGTCCGCGGCTTTACCCCTTGAAGAATGTAAAGGAGACCCCAATGCATACCCTTCATGCACATCTCAACGGCCGAGAGTTCGGAGAGTCGGTCTCTACAGTCCAGGCTTACAGCACGCCAACGGTTGATGTAGTCAACCACAGGTTCATCCTTCCACTGCTTTGTGTTGGTTAGCTCCGTCATACTTACAATGCGACGAGTGCTATAGAAACGATTCAAGAATTCTCACTCCATCTGTTCCCAACTATCAATCGATTTTGGCTCTAAGTCTGTGTACCATTCAAAAGCATTTCCCTTGAGCGAACGAACGAATTGTTTGACAAGTAGATCTTCCTCCGTCCCAGTGTTGTTGCATGTTTCGACGAAGTGGGCAGCGCGTTGCTTTGGGTTTCCTTTCCCGTCAAATTGTTAAAACTTAGGCGGCTGATAACCAATAGGCATCCTAAAGCAGTCAATGCGCTTTGTGTAAGGTTTTGAATACATAAACGCACTTTGTGGAGGCTCTCCGTACTGTGCTCTGATCGTGCTTGCTATCATGTCTTGGAGTTGTTGGACAGACAAGGAAGCAATAGAAGTTGGTTGAGCACTTTCAATTGCCCTTATGCGATTGACCTTACGACCATCTTCTTGATTTAATGACAAAATATGATTACCATCGTCTGTTTGCTTGAGTTTCCCAGTTTGGTCACCCATCATGAGCTTTCCAGATTGGTCAACAATTATGACTCCTTTTGGTGTGAAACCTGGTGGATGTGAAGCATCATGGCTAGTTCCTCCCATGTTCTGAGTCTCTAACTTGTTCATAAGCGATGCAATCTGGAGGTCTTTATCTTCCACGGTCTTGGTGAGCTTTTCAATGGCGCGTGCCATAGTAGTTAGTTGCTCCTCCACCGTTGTAGCATCAGTGGTCATTGCCTGCATAGCCATGGAGTAAGATGCGTCTGAACGAATTGGCGACTCTGAGCTCTTCAGAGAAGAAGGAGAGGATCCTGAATGCGAACCCATGCTAGAATCTGCATCAGAAACTGAATGAGTTAGGAGAGGTGAGCTTGCAGATATAGAACTTCCAGAATTGGATGGAAACTTTTCGGAGCGCTCTTCTTCCTTCTTTGCTGCAAGTGTGGCAATACCTCGGCACTTGCAAGGTGGCACTTTTGCTGGGTTAACTTTTGGCATAGCTCCTTGATTTACGACGATATCGGTCGCCTTAGCTTTGCTACGCGACGCAGGGCCAGTCGAAGTGCTACTGCTATTCTTGGCAACGGCGGCATTCTTGTTAGTGTTTTTGTTGATCGGAGCAGTTTGAATCTTCTTAGAAGCCATTTGTGAAGAACTTGACTTTGGAGAAAAAGATGAGAGGTAGAGAGGTCCCACCGGGCGTGCCAAATTTGTAACACACAAATTTGAGTCCTGCAATAAAGAAGACGAAAAAAATGCACAAAATAATACTTTTTTATTGATTTTGAATTGAGAGTGTGGGGGTTCAATTTGGAGGGACCTTGGCCTGAATCAGTATTCCTCTTCCGTTGCTCCGTTCACCCGCCTCTGAACCTGCAACAAGTCACTAGGGCTAGGACAGCCCAGTGACCCTCCGACGATCAAGTTAGATCTCAGAGGAGGATATAGATCTAGGGTTAGGGAAATATGGCATACCTCTTTAGGTTAGAGTCCCTTTGTATTTATAGACCTAGGTTTACTTGGCCTCTAAGGCAGCGCGTGACGGATACGCTCGGGTAACCGCCTCAGATGACATCACATATGACGTACCGGATAAGGCGGTTACGAAGCACATGGCCAAACCTGGCTTAGGTGATCCCATCCGCCACGTATCACTCCTGGTCCCCTCTTGGCGTTCTTTCTAGAGACCTTAACGGGACGCATGCTTCGGTGATACCCCCGAAGCATTAACAGAAGACTCGATACCGAACGAGACAGAAAGATATGCGCTATGGCCCGTCTGTGCAGCCCCGCGGACCGAACCGATATGAGATCTCGGTTGACGACGGTCTGGCAGGATTACCGAGGCCGTGGCCGAAACCTCCACAGAGAGGGTTACAATTCTCTAATAAATGCTCTTTAAATAAAGAAAAGAACAAAATCCTCTGATTCGATCTCCAGAATTGGTGGCGTTCCAATGGCTTGAATGCTGGTTGTTGAATCGCAGAAACAATAACTTTCTTTGAATCTTCAAGTTGAATGAACTAAAGAACAAAGTTTGAAGATGACTTGAATTTGGAGTTTGATCTTTAAAATCTCCACGAGTTTTGGTTTGTTGAATGATTTGATGTGGTGGACTTGCAAAGAAATCGACACGATTTTTGGTGTTTGATGATTCTCTACAGGATGTTGAAGAATGCTTGAGTTCTTGAAGAGTGCTTGAGAGCTCTGAAGAATGTCAAGCAAAAGATGCTCTCTCTCTCTCATATGAGCCTCTATTTATAAGCTCAATAAGAGAAGAGCTAAGTATGGCAAGATCTTATAATAAGATCTTTGATTGGCTTGATTTAATTTGATTGGCTTGATTGATTGACTTGACTTGATTTGATTGGATCTTGATCCCATTTCATTTCCTATGTAAGAAGATTTTATTCTTCTTTTTAAGGAATGATTTTAATTTAAAAGAGAAATAATATATTTATTATTTGACTCTTTTCTTTTATGATTTATTTGAAGCGGGCCTGCATTTTTGGGCTTATATACCTTAACCCATTTGGCCAATCAAGCTAGCCCAACTCTTTAATCCGTTAGGCTAATCAAATGGATTGAGCCGTAGAAATTTGTTGGGTCCAATATTTATTCGAGTGCTTTGACCAATCTTGACTTTAATTAATTAAGACAATTTATCTCAATTGATCGGAAGGCGATTAAGTCATGCCGAAATTTTAGTGTCTACAACGGCTCCAACAAGGGTTAATAGATTAAAGTCGGACTTTGCAGAAGCGTAATGTTTGAGGAAGTGTCGATTCCAAGACTTGAACTTTGAATCTCTTCTACTCGTAGAGTGCAGTCAGTGCCTCCCTGAACTTTCATGTACATGGGGCCGGGTTAGATCCCCGTAAGCACCCATTCCCGTTTCCAAATTTCCTAGGGTAAAATAGATAAGAATTAATGAATGCCAAATAAAAAATAAAAAATCTCTTCAACTCATATCACTTGGTAGTAGTAAAAGTTATTTTTAGTGATGGGCTCAGGGGCAGATGCAATGTATGACCGGAAGGGTCACTTTCCCCCCTGGATTTCTAAGTCTTTCACTTGTACCCCAATAAATTGACAGCATACTTCACTTATTTCCAATAAAATTGCATTACTGCCCGATTAGTATTTTAAAATTATTAACTCTATCACTCTTATAATACTCAAAAAGTACGAAAGCAATCCTTAATTAATCAACTGTTTATAATCTCCTTTATTAAAAACAAAAACAAAAACAAAAAAAACCTCTTTTGTCTTATAACTTTAGAAAAACCAAAAACCACCGATTGTATTGTGTTCTTGAGATCTAGAACATATATCCGTACTTCAATTGCTTTGCGTTTCGTTATATGCGATTGACATCTTCAAATTTAGGTAATGATTGTATGTGAAATTAGTGCTGTCAATTTATTAAGAAAAGTAGAAAACCAATAATTAAAAGCTTATATAACTTGGACTTGATTGTGCTTGACAAGGAAAAAAATCACATCAAACCTATGACTAATGAATGCCCCCTCCTGTGTTGAATTTATGGATCTGCCACTGGATGGATTAGTGGTCACTCGCTACATTACTTCATGATTTAGGTTGTATTTCTTAAAACCCAATTTTCGGCTTCTTGACTACGTGCTTAGAAATTCGAGTTAAAAAAGTTAGTAGTTTTTTTAAACAAGTTTTCCGAATTTTCAATGACAGAAGCATGAAAATTGGGTGTAACCAAACCAGAGGCTCAAACTTTCAATGGACTATCTGCACCGACCCTCATCTCTTTTGTCTTTCCCTTCTCTCTCATCTTCTATTCTCTCTCTATTCTCAATATACAAAAACACAGAAGCGGTGACCTGTGAGACTGTGACGCGGCCGACGACTACGAACTCCATCTGGTTGCCTTTCCCGGCCATTAAACTCAGTCGGTGAGGTGAGTCCAATTCTCTTCTTTGTTTAAAAGTTATATAAATGTGGTGTAAGACTAATTTTTGATTTAGTCATTGTGGTGGCCCATCTATTTTATATGGCACATATTGATTATGAGTTTAATATGATTCTCCATATCTTTATTTATTATATTGGTCAAATAGAGAAGTTGTTTCCTAAATAGACTCTACTTTGATGGGAAGTGAGTATAACGTTCATTAAGGAACTCTCTGCCTATAAAAGAGCGTCTAGGGTTCCATCAGATCAACGTGATATACTAGAATGAAAGGCAAAGGAGAGAAACCCGTCTTCCACCTAGGGCTTAATGCTCTAGTAAATTATGGTTGCTATAGTCACTTACTGGATCGTTCAAGTTCCGCATAAATGGATCCGGGTATGCCGTTCTTGATTCCTTAAGTTCCGCTTAATATATATTATTGTGATAATCATGATAGTTCTAGACCCTGGTATAATGTAGGTCGTTAATTATTTAACGCCATTAAGAATAATCTTACATGTGATATCAGAGCATAGGTTTGAGAACATCATGATTTTCCGATAATCAAGTAAAAGATTAACCGACTTTAATTGTTCTCGGTTTCGGATTGACCATATATGCATTAAGTTCCAATGGTTTTGTTTGTTTCTACCGAAACTGAGATTGTGAATCTCTTGCATGTGGGTTTCTATTTTCCGTTGACTGGTGCTATATTGCTATTTACGGTTTGGAGGGTAATTATGATGAGTTTTCAGTTTTCAGTTTTTGTCTTTTTGTTTTGCCATGAGTATGTATGCATATTCTGGGTAAATGTCATGTTGTTAAAGCCCTACCTTTATGATCCTTGCAAAGGATATTTTACGGCATGTATTACGTACGGCATCAATGCTAAGTGGCTTCCGAATTACTGTATTATGTTACTGGCCTCGATATGACTACAGTGTTCCTGGTGTTTCATGAATTATGTGATTATGATATGATGCCGAGAATAATGGTGTTATTTGGGTTTCTTATTGGAATTTTACGCATTAACCCTAAAACCACTTTCGTTAGTCAAAAGTTACTATTATTTAGAGGCCAAAATTATGGTAACTTACTGTTAATACCATTATTGGTTTCCTTTAATGTTTTAGCAGTGGACTTTATGGATTCCGATCACGAATTGTGAATGAGTTTTTTATTCACCTAATGGTTATGTGAAAAATTAATGTTTCGACAGATAATCTATAATATATTCGATTTGGTAGTCACCAAAGTGACCCAATCATAATGGTTTGTAGAATCGTTGAATTTCAGTTTTATTTGTGAATACTTTGTTATTCGCCTTATGTCCTTAAAGAAAGTTACTGATTTGAATCTATATAACGAAAGATTTGGTAGTCACCAAAGTGACCCGATCGTAATGACTCATAGATATCAAATCATATTTTGGAATTGTGAATAATATAAGATTCACCGAATGTTTGTGAAAAGTCACTATTTTGATTTGACTCTATATAATGATACGGTCTGGAAATCGCAAAAGTGATCCAACCAAAATGTTGATAGATGTTAATGAAATTATGAAATTTTAATACCTATTATGAGCAGGTGTTAAAATAGTGATATTCTTGTTTAAATCACCTAATGTTAGTGCAAAAGTCATTATCTTGATTGAAATCTGTATTAAGACACAGTTCGGTAGTCACCAAAGTAGCCCAACTGCAATGTTTCATAGATTTCAATTATATTACTGAAACGTAACACTTATTTTATTTGATATTTTATTACGATACGGTTTGGTAGTCACCAAAGTGGCCCAACTAGAATGATTCATAAATATCAAGTTACATATGAAACTTATTCTCAGTTCTAAGTGTCAAGCATAATGACTTTGCAAATCGCAATTCTCTAGTCACATAGATATTAGGTAGGCCAAAAGGTGCACCACTTCTAAGTGATTAGTGAATTGGAATAGGATAATTTATAAGTATTCATAATTGAGATTGGATTTGGATACTCAAAGGTAACAAACCTACTTAATTATGAATCCTTATCGATTAGTCCTATTGGTGAAAGGGAATCACCAAGACTATTAATAGTGCAACATTAGATGAACCCAAAGGCAGATCACCGTTGCACTATATATTATTGTTTGGACAAATTTTATTTTGTCAATTTATTGGTAACTCAAAGCATTATTGTAATGAGCATATGTTATGTGTGCATAGTCAATATATTTGTTTCACATTCACATGCTTAGTCTGTTTTGTTTTAATTTAAATGATTGAATTTCTCATATTGAAAAGGACAAGTTTAGTTTTATTTTTGAAACTAGATCTTGATAAAGTATTGATTCTTGAGAAATTCTTCTGTTTGTTTTTTTTTTTCAAATTGAGAATTGCAAAATAATTTTATTTTTATTTTGGTAAAGTATGAATGAAATAAAACAGACTAAGCCTTATGTTCGCGTGAATGTTTAAGGTAAGCACTATTATGTTTATTGTGCTTGGAATGTTTGAGAATGCCATTAAAATGTTATATTTGGCTTACTCAACTAAAGTATTTGAGAATTAAAGTAAAGGAAGTCTAAGTGGGATAAGAAGTTGGCATTATGTAATGCCAATGAGTCTACTAATGATTTTAGACTCGAAAGAATGTAAGGGTAATGATATATGTCCCTTCTGTAAATAGTTGAGGCATTATCATAAAGTTTGCCATAAATGTAGGAAGTGATTCGAAAGGGGAAAGTGATTACTAATGTTGTATGTTTCGAATCAAACCTAGCTAATTGTAAGTCCCTCAACTATGAAGTGATTTGATTATGAGCTGGAGTACTACTTATGTTTATAAACCAAGATGCGGGGAGATTTGAAGTTATTGAAAATATAAGCCCATTGAGTTCTAAAGAATTGGATTATAGTTTTGATTAAAAGGGCTTTATGACTTATTGTTTGCTATTTAAGAGTTGGTCATCATTTTGTGGTTTCTATAATGTTTACAAATTTAATTTCCTTTGTTTGAACTAAATTTTATTGTTATGTTTTTTTCAAGTTTCAGAACCAAATTTTATGGTGATTGAAAAATACCAATTATTGTCTTATGGTATTTTATTATGTTTGAATGAATTAAAGTTTGATGACCATTTTATTAAGAACTCTCCTTATGTTGCATCATAATATTAGTCTGGTTAGTAGTCTCATGAATGGAAGCTTACTTCATCTTGTGACATTGACGATTGAAACTATGTTTCAATTAAACGTATTGTGAGATTAATATATGACAGAAATTTTATTAATCTCTTATGTATGTGATTTGCATTAAGTAAAAGTAAATCATATTCAGTAAGGAGTAAGTGACAAGAAATTATAGGCTTCTTATTGTTATTCATATAGACATAAAAATTTCATCTAAAAGACCTATTTTACCACCTATATATGGCTTTTCGTGTTATGTTAGCTTTTCTATTGCATGAGGATCTCAATCAATGAATACTGTCAAGGTGTACATTGTTGAGATAGGAAGGGTAAATAGAAAATAATGTAAAAGTCATGAGGTATGACACAAGTGATAAATATTATGAGAGGTCTGTTCTATTTAGCATAATGTGATAGCTGAAAGGTAATAGTACATTATTGGATATGGTTAGAAGTATGTCTGTAATAACGAAATACCCATTATGTGGTAAATAGATACTTCTAAGCCTGCTGCATTTATGTGAATCAGGTTTTTAGTAAGACAGTTTCAAATACTTCTTTTGAACTGTGGATGGAAAAGAAATCAAACTCAGAACACTTGAATGTTTAAGGTTGTCCAGCAGAGGCTAGAATTTTTGATTCCCATGAAAAGAATTTGAATCTTAGAATGAGCTATGGTGACCTTATTGGTTACTCTAGAAAAATTCAAAGGGTATAGGTTTTTTACTACTTAACCATAGTACGACAATTATAGAAATTGGTCATTCAGATTCTTTAGGAATGGTGAAATCAGTGGGAGTGATAAACCATAGAATGGGTCACATAAAAGTTAGGGTATAAGTGTCTTTACCCATAACTTAGAATGATGTTGTTCTTACCGTTGTTAAACAACATAATGATTTAGAATAACAAGTAAGTTGTCAATCACTCCACAATGAGATTGACACCACTGAAGAAATTGCAGAACAATCAAAGAAGATAGCATTAAGAATATCTCGAAGGAACAAGAGATTTGCTATTTGAATGATTATTTGATTTATCTACACAAATGCTTTTGATCCGATTTCATTTTCACAAGCCACGTAAAGTGATAATTTTACTAAATGGATTGATGCTATGAATGATGAGTTTAATCAATGGAACATAATGAAGTTTGAAACTTCGTTGGATTGCCATGAGGATACAAGAAAGTATGTTGTAAGTGGGTTTTCAAGACTACTTTTGACTTAGAGGGCAATATAGAACGATATAAAGTCAAATTTGTGGCCAAGGGTTTCACTCAGAAAGGAGGCGTAATTTTATGGAGCCTTTCTCTCTTGTATCCGAGAAGAACTCACTGAAAAATTATTGTGGCATTGGTAGGTAACTCTTTATGTTTGGGAGTTACGTTTGAACGTGAAAATAAGCTTTTGAATGAAAGCTTAGATGATGGAGTCTATATGAATCAACCTAAGGTTCTCAATTTAAGTAAAAGAGCACTTCGATACAAATCTAAGAAGTCAACTTATGGATGTAAACAAGCTCCCTGTCATTGGTTTCTTATATTTGTTGATACTATTGGTTTCTTTGGAATTAAGAAAAAACACTATTAACTGGTGTATATATCCAAAGATCAGTGGGAGTAAATTTATGTTTTTTGACATGTATGTTAACGGTATTTTGCTTGCTGTAGTGATATTTAGTGTTTGCACTTAAAAGTTTTTCTTATGAACTTTTAAATTAAAGGTTATATGCTCACATTGAGGAAATCCGATGATTTTGAGTTTATTAGCTACTCGGATTCAGATTTTGCTTGAAATTTTGGAAGTAGAAAGTTTACTTTTGATTAGTTGTTCCTATTATGTGAAGGAGCAAACGAAAGTTTTAAAGTAGCCATCATTACTTCATTCATTATGTTAGTTGAATTATGGCATGCTTTGAGGCCATAGTTCATGAATAGCAGTTGGGAAACTTATCTTAGGATTTGGGGCTGTCGATATCATTACCAAGTTGCTAAGAGTTTATGATTCCGCAACTATTTTCTTTTCTAAGAAAAATTTCAGAAACAAAAGTGTCACTAAAGGCATAAGCACATAGCTTATGATTGCAGATCCACTAATGAATGGGTTAGTGCAAAGACGTTTAAGAAATATGCTAATTGAATGAGTCTAGAATAACCCATAACAGTTGTAACTTATGGACTGCAATATGATGATGATGTTATTCGACACTTTGAGAGATCTTAATTATGTGTTTCTGATAATTTCCTGTAATGAATAGTGTACGTACATGTATGTGAATGATTAATGATTACAGGAATAGTCTTTGTCAAAAGACATTATTGTTGGACCTTATGAAATCGCTTCTCAGTTAAAGACTATGTTAAGTAGTTTGCTAGTGTTGTAGTACATGGAAGGGACTATGTCATTGTGATGTATAACCGCCATGACTCGCACTAGTGGGTTGTTTAATAATAGTATTATGATTGTGATCAAATTAAGAAGAACTTGATATGGATTTATGGCGCGCCTTATGTTTATCTTGTTAAACTCTATTTAAGTTATCATATGGGCCAAGTGGGAGAATGTAAGACTAATTTTTGATTTAGTCATTGTGGTGGCCCATCTATTTTATATGGCACATATTGATTATGAGTTTAATATGATTCTCCATATCTTTATTTATTATATTGGTCAAATAGAGAAGTTGTTTCCTAAATAGACTCTACTTTGATGGGAAGTGAGTATAACGTTCATTAAGGAAACTGGTCCTCTCTCTGCCTATAAAAGAGCGTCTATGGTGCCATCAGATCAACGTGATATACTAAACAGCTAGAATGAAAGGCAAGGGAGAGAAACCCGTCTTCCACCTAGGGCTTAATGCTCTAGTAAATTATGGTTGCTATAGTCACTTACTGGATCGTTCAAGTTCCGCATAAATGGATCCGGGTACGCCGTTCTTGATTCCTTAAGTTCCGCTTAATATATATTATTGTGATAATCATGATAGTTCTAGACCCTGGTATAATGTAGGTCGTTAATTATTTAACGCCATTAGGAATAATCTTACATGTGGCTCCAACTCTCACACTCTAATTCGTCACCCTTGAATTCAAATCCTGCTCCGCCCAGGACTGTATAAAAGTGTGATAAGTCTCAGAAAATGCTAGACTCCCGTAAGACACCAATAAATGCAGCACAAACCGATGGTATATATTTAACCCTCCCAAAAACAAAAAACAAATCTCAAAACAAGCACTTTCCGGTCACATTCTGAACAATTAAATGGTTCGGATCATAAAAATTTGATCGAGAACTATGAGAATGAGTTTGGGTGTTTTTTTAGGTGTTTAATTGATTATCCGCAAAACCGGCCTCGTATATTGGAGCCCCACGCGAATAATCAAAGCCGTTTAATTTGTTTAAAACGTATTTTTAAAGGTTCCCGTAAAAAATCAACTCATTCGGATATTGGTAAGGGCTTAATCAGCTCATTTAAAATTATGTTGTCAAATTTTGATAGGAACCAACTGAATGAACCGATCAAGCACTTACCGATATTCAAATGAGTTGATTTTTTACGAAAAGCTCTTCAAAATATGTTTTAAACAAATTGAATAGCTCTGATCATTTATGTGGGACTCCAAAATGGATCCCACAAATAACTTCTGTCAAATGTTGTGTCAAATATTTTGTGAGCGGAACCGACCCTTATCTATCTATCTATCAACTAGAGTTTTAGGCATGGCCCAACACATTTTGAACACAATTAAAATAAATTACAAAACTATTGACCACCCCCACCAACGAAACTAATTTATGCGGGAATTTTTTTTTTAATTAGATTCAAACAGAGTTCTTTTAGTGCATGAATGCGCAAATCAATCAATCAGCACACATGCAAATCAACACTATAACCGTGAACAAAGTATCAACTTATTCATGTACCACCAAGGGGTCGTTCAAAATTTCAAAATAGCACATACACAGAGAGAATATGGAGCGTTTGGTTGTTATTATTATTATTTTATTATTATTATTATTTTTTTTTTTTGGGGGGGGAGAGGTCGAAGGGAATCATTACAAAATTAAACCTTGACCCAAAGGTAGACAATCCTATTACAGATTGGACAATGGTGGGAGCTTTGCAATCGAAATAACCAATATTTAAACTGAGAAAAAAATGGAGTCAATCTGCAGCGAAGAGCTAGAAGATGTGTGTGTGTGTGTGTGTGTGTGTGTGTGTGTGAGAGAGAGAGAGAGAGAGAGAGAGAGAGAGAGAGAGAGAGAGAGAGGGAGGAGGAGGAGGAGGAGGAGGAAAGAGTGAGATATGAATTTTGAACATAAGATTTAATTAGTGACAATTGTGAAATTACTATTGTTTGAGAGAGAGAGAAAGAGAGCGAGGGGGGGTGGCGGCATAGAATTTATGAAGTAAATTAATGATTAGCATTTATAGAGAGATAAGATTCACAAACATTTCTCCCTTATTATCTCTATTATAAAACAGAAGAGTGTAAGGACAAGTTGTTGGAACGGTTTAGATTTATTTGATCCAAAGACTGTAATGCATTCTCCCACTTCCTGGTTAAGTACCCATGGTTTTCACCTAAATCACACAACTGCTATCCCCTTCCAATCGGGATGCGTAATGTCGTAGGCACGGGTTAACATTAGTGTAGATATACTATAGAAATATAGTTGAAGCCAAAAGCCTCTCAACCCTCAATCTTAAATTCCTAGAAATTTTGAGTTGAAAGAGAGAGAAAAACATGGGAGTGGGAGAGGGAGAGCCTCTCAATCCTAAATTCCTAGAATTTTGAGTTTTTTTTTTAAAAAAATGAAAGAGAGAAAATATATGGGAGTGGGAGAGGGAGAGGGAGAGAGAGGGGGAGGAACGTGGGAGAGGGAGAGAGAGAGGGAGAGAGAGACCTAGGAAAAATTATTCTATGCCCAGCAAGGGTCTCATCACGTGGTATTCCAAATTCATTGAACATGAGACTGAAAAATATTAAACTATATTTTTTATCACTAACATTGTACCTGTTCAATACACGAGGTCGGAAAAAATCAATGTTATTTTTTATCTCATGCATCAAACGAGTACAATGTTTTTTTTTTGTTACAAATTAATTTGATTTAATTTTTTTGAAGTAATTTAATTTTATTTAATATTTGTTCAATGCACGGAACAAAAAAAATTCACATTGATATTTTTTTCTTAAACTATCTTTTCTGGGGTGCCTACTAAGAGAACAACATGCGTGTTGAGCCAATCTAGGTTGTCCATACTCTTCAATGGATGGCTCAGATTGCATTCGATCAAACAGATCTCGACTGTCCATTGTTATTCGGCTGAGATGCAATCTGAATCGTCCATTACCGAGCATGGACATCCCGGATTAGCCCAACACACACCCCAAGTTACTTTTCTACCAACTAGTGTCGTTCCCGTTTGATGCACAGGACAAAATATTTGTGTGGCTCCATGACTTTTCTATCAACACGCATGTTGTGTGGTTCGCACAAAAATTGTTGTTTGTCCCGTGCATCGAATGGGAACGACGCTATACTATATACATATACTAGCGCATGCCCGTACCCGAAGGCACGACTCAAACAATCAATACTGGCAAACTAATAGTGGGCTCGCGTGCAATATCTCAATCCCTGTCCAACAATTCTAATTATGAAAAAAATCATATTCATTGATCTGGTTAATTACTAATTACTTGATTCTGCAAATAAAGAAAAAATAATTTATTAATCCTAACTTGCGCATGGAGCAAATTAAACGCACGTAAAGCCTCATAAAATTCAGAGTTATACTGATTCTTTAATTGGATATATGCAGTAAAAGGCATACGAGATTGGAAAATGATACCAAAAAAACATGTAGCATCATTTTGAATTGAACCTTTCCAGCCAATGTGGGTTCAAAATGACCAAAATTGATCAAAAAGTTACCCACGCATAACTTTTACACATGATCGATTCAATTATAAGATGCATAAGATTATGACTAAAAGTAATTGTGTTTCAACAAAAGTATCCATGGATTTATCCAATAGGCAATAGCAAGTTTGAAAATACAAACCAAACCCTTCTTTCAAAGCTAATGAAAAATGAAAGATTTTCAATCCCCATACATATCTGCGGGGAAATTATTTTGGGTAGACGATTTACGTCCAAAACTAAGTACTCTTGGCAAGCCCAACAAAACCCATGTCTTACGATTAGCGATAAAATCGGTTTAGAACCGGTCTGTTTTTTTCCTACTTTTCGCACCAAACAGTTCAAGTCTGTTTTTGAAACTCTTGCACCTGCACCGACCGTTCTGTGGAAGTACCAGTTCAGTTCGGTGTGTGCTTGGAACAGTTAGGTTTGGTCATCGCAATCATTTTTAAAAAAAATTCAGTCGAATTCATAATAGACTAAGAAAAAACAAAATTTTTCAAAGCAGAATTGGAGAGTGGGGTTAGGGAAAGGATGCTCAAAATAGCCATGAATAACAGTAGCTCAAACAATAACTACCCCGAAATCAAACAAAATAAATAGAAAGAACCAACCCATAATTAAATTTTTTTGGTGGAAACTAAACTTCCCATAATGCAAAAAAACAACCCATAAACAGCTGTGACAAATAACAAAGAAAAGTGGAAAAAGTTAATGACCAAATGAATGTGAATTAAATCAATTGCATACGTAAGTTCAAAAAAAGTGAGATATACATAACAGAATCAATAACTTTTTATATCATTTGGCTAACTCAACGGTTTAAAGTTGAATTGGAAACAACAATAATAAATTTAAAGTCCCTACAACTAAATAACTTGTGTTAAACGTCTCCAGTTGACAACTTCTTGATTTACCCACACGTGGAGAGGGGTGAATAGGATGGAGAGAGAGAGAGAGAGAGAGAGAGAGAGAGAGAGAGAGAGAGAACAGTTTACTAGATGAAAGAGGAAGCGAGGCGTGAAGCAGAAGTGGAAGCAGAAGCGGAAGCGAGGTGTGAAGTGGAGAGAGAGAGAGAGAGAGAGAGAGAGAGAGAGAGAGAGAGATTGGCTGATTATAACGTGCATTCACTAATTATATAGATTACCATAAGTCACGAATTTTCGGAAAATCAATTCAGAGGTAATCCCATGATTTATGGAATCGGTTATAAACTGAAAATCAATTCATAGGTACATATATGTAATTGATTTAGCCTTTTTAAAATCCATAGGTAATTGGAAAGGAATCCATAGGTAATTGATTTAGCCTCTTTCAAAGGAATACGTACATATCACTTGGATATGTACAGTCTCAAGAGTTACCCAAAAAATCAATATGTACATATAACTTTCATTCCATCAGAATTGTATTTCCAATCCAACGGTAGAAAATATGTACCAATCCAACGGTGGAAAAAATAAACCACCCTCCCATATTATATAGAATATAGATAGATAACAGTGTACATATATCCTCATTGCATTCGAAGGCAGCCGGCCTATGAACTTGTCATGTTTAGCCTAACAAAAGCGTCCAAATTCAAATGACCATAAAAAGTTAGGACCAAATATCATCCAGTCCATTTCTTATCCACTTATGGAAATCTTGCAAGAACAAGTGTTGACATGTAAACCACCCAGAAAGCCGAGAAACATGTAAATTAGCATGCATGTCATGTAAACTACCGTTGGGTCCGTTTGATATATGAGATAGGAAAAAATAGTTCCCACTAATTTTTATATTGTTCATATGTATCGAACAGATACAAAAAAGGAGGAATTCAAGCGGGGGCACGTGCCCTCGCTCAAAACTAAAAAAATTAAATATTTAGCATAATTATGTAATTTAATACTATATTTAAGCATACACACATATATATATATCTCAAAACTAGAAAGGTAGAATTAGTTCTGTACGTGTTTCAACTTTTGTTGACTGGTTCACTTATTATTATTGGTTTGTAAATTGTTCGTTTATTTAAAGATTTTAGCTCTTAATTCTCTTTATTTTTATCCGAAATTGAGAAATATATTAAAAAAAGTTATCAATAAAACCATCTCGATCATTCTAGAGACTTGTCAACGTAAAATATACTCTAAAAGTTTTGTCTAAGATTGTTTTTGGATGTTTTTTTATATATAAAATATATATATATATAATATATATATTATAAATTTTATAGTCAATAAAAAATATCTTAATTTAGCATGATTTTACTAAAGTTGATTAGAAAAAGAATTCTACGATTATGATTAATAAAGTGACCACTGGGCTAGATTTTTGAATAGGTCCATAAGTTAGGCCTACGAACTTGCCACAACTTAGCCCGACAAAGAAGTCCGAATTCAGAATCCCGCGTACGAGTAGAATTTGTCGGCCAAAATGTTATCCAATCCCACTTTCTTATCCACTTTGAAAATCTTTGAAATAACAAGTGTTGAGGAGAAAAACCACCCAGCAAGCCAAGTAACTCACGTACCTACACGTGCCCACCCCAATTACGCAAGGTGTCACTCAGCCACCTTCTTCCTCATTCACCCCTTTATAACACCAACGTATCAGTTCCAAGCAAGAATCAGAAAAAGAAAGAAAGAAACACATACGCGTACACACAGAGCGGATCGATCAGAGAGAGCAGTAGTACTAACAACAATGGCTTCATTGTCTGTACCGAAAACCCTTCTTTTCAACTTCTCGAGGGCTTTCCCTCAATCCCAACCTTCTCTCCCCTTCCATTCCAAAGTCTCTCGGGTTTGCTTCGCTTCTGCCTCCAAGTACTCTGAGGTATATATATACATCCCTATACACACGTTATTATTATGTACAAGTTAGAAAATTTTTTACTGAATTTATTTGGTCAGTTTTGGGTTTGTTTCATAATTGTTGGATCAGAAACCGCTAGCTGCAACGCGCGCTTTTGCACAAACACTCACACGGACATCGCAGTATGTGGGTTATTCATATACGTGAGTCAGTTTAGGTGTTTATGCAAAATCGTAAGTGTTCCTAGCGTAATTGTTAGATAACATGAAAAATTACCCAGAACGTAAACGTACGTAATACGTTCTGGGTATATAGATTTGCCTGTGTTAGTGTAATATCCATATGGAATCGCTCATTTGTTTACGATTTTCGGTATTTTCTGGATGTTTGTATAGAATTTTTAAATGTGAGATATGCTCATTATTATTAATAAGTGGCGGAGCTACAAAATTGGGAGATACCAAGTTGCTCTCTCTCTTTATATTAGAATATAAATAAATATATAAATATAAATATAATTTAAATCAGAACAAGTTCGTGGTGTGTCAACCTTAATAAAAGTGGTGGCATTGTGATGGCAGGGGATATATGCAGGGGAAGGAGGAAGAGAAGGGAGTCGCAACAAAACTCCATGGACGAGTAGCAGTGATGTTCAAGAAAGAGCAAACGAATTCAAAGATAAAGCGAAAGGCAGCATGAAAGAAACGGCGGACCGAACAAGAGAGGGATCCCAAGAACTGAAAGAGAAAGCGAAGGAGAAGGCGGAGGAAATGAAGGAGAGCGCGAAAGAGACGAAGGGGCAGGCGTCCGAGAAGGCGAAGGAAGGGACGGGGAAAGTGACGGAGACGGCGGAGTACGCGAAAGAGAAGGCCGAAGAGTACGCTTACAATGCGAAGGAGAAGACCCAGGGAGCGGCAGAGACCGCGGCAGAGAAGGCCAAGGAAGGGGCTAACAAGACCAAGGAGACGGTGGGGACGGCGGCAGAGAAGGCGAAGGAAGGGACGAGCAAGGCAACCGAGGCGGTGAAGCAGACGGTGGAGGGGGTGTTGGAGGGGGCGAAGGAGACGGGGCAAAAGATTAAGGAGACGGTGGTCGGGAAGAGCGAGGAGGTGGGTGAAGAGGTGGAGGAGTTGAGGAGGAGGGCAGGGGAGCATGATGATGGTAAGAAGAAATATTGAGTGGGGGTGTTTTTGGTATTTTGGTTGGCAGTGGGAAAAATAAATGTAGCTATGCATGGACCATATATAGTTTGTATTAATTTTAATGTGGTTTTAAGTAGTTTCTGAAAATGAGACTACTCCTGGCATTGTCTATCTTTGCTTTTAATTTACGTATTTTTGCCTTTAAATATAGTTCTAAAAAATCTGTAATTTTGGATTTACTCTTATAAAATAATGATAGTAGTAAGTTTTGCAAAGGTTTAATGTTACCTTTAGCAATATTCACGTGGGAGTATAATTTTTTTCGAATAACTTATATATTTAATTAAGTTTGTACGAAACAAAATATAGAGGATTTTTAGAAGAAAAAGTCGGAGGTAATAAAAATAATATAATTAATTCGCATTTAGAGGATTAGTCGCACTCTTTGAGTGGTATATATAATATACCACTTTAAATTTATTTTTAATATCTATATTATAAAATAGAACAGGTATCTTACAGAATATGCTTTCTCAACGGTTCAGATTTATCCTTGTTCAAAATTTATCTACTCATACAAACAAATTCGACGATCTAAATTTGTCTTCATCCTTCCTTCTATAACAGGGCATTTTGGTTAATATTGAAAACTTCAAAACCACAAAAGGAGCTCATTTGAATTGAAATATCCTAACCAATCATAGTAATCTAATATTCCGAAAATTTATGGGATAATTGTCTCAAAACTGAATTTTTTTGAAAGGATCCTTTTAATTAAGGCATGATTTGTATTTTGTGGAATGAATGAAACCTAATAAAACATTAACGGTAGTAATGAGTAAGTTGACCTTTCTAATTTCCTTTTACGTAACAGCCAAAACAAAAAAATCCTTTTACGTTAATTTAGATCCCAATTAAGAATTTCAAATTTCACGTCTATATAATATGGGAGGGTGATTTTTTAAACCTTATATTTTCGACCAAAGAATCGGTGCACATTTTTTCTACAGCTGAGATTACAGGGTAGTAGGGTTAGCGATAAATTTGGAAAGAACCTATGTCTATCTATATAATATGGGAGGGTGGTTTTTTAAATCTTATATTTTCGATCATAGAATCGGTACACATTTTTTCTACGGCTGAGATTTCAGGGTAGTAGGGCTAGCGATAAATTTGGAAAGAACCTATGTCTATATGGTACGAGATTAGAAGATATTTGTTAAAATTATTATGCAGTTTTAGTGCAAGGATTGAAGATTTCGAAAAGGAAACGTAATTCATTCGTCCAACTAATGAAACATAATTAATCTGTCCAAAAAGGAAATGCAGTGACTGAAGATTTATTTGCATAACATGTCCAACTAATTCATTTCAAACTCAATTTTCATCCGTCCAACTATTGACGCATGATTGATCGATTTAAACGGGAAAGACAAATCAACATAGATAAGCATTGTAACTTTTGATTGCCGATAGGAAAAAACAACTATGTTGGTCCCTAATGATTGAGGCGTGAACGTGAATGGTGGAGATGAAGGAAAACCTAATTTGATATTTATGATAATAACGAGTAAATTATTAGGTAACATTCAAATGATTAACAAAGATAATTACATGGTTTCCTTGTACAAAATTACATAATAATTACATGGTTTCCTATCTTACAAAAGAAGTTACTCCTATTGGGTAATCTATCAATCTTTTAGAATTTTGAAATCTGTAAATCTTTTCAAACCCTTTCTTTTCAAAATTATTCCAAACCCTTTAAAATACCTATCTCACGTTTAAACGTGAGAGGAATACATACCTTGAATAATTCTTATTGCAACTACATGTGAGATTCTAATGGTCTTTTTCCATTTGTTATTTTTTTCAGCCCTGCTTGAATTGTTTGGATTTTGCTTAGTTAAAAAACGATGTTAATTTTTTACCACGTTGGGTGAACATGCCATTGTAGATTTCTTCGCTCGAGTACAAAATTAATTTAGAGAAAGACTGATCAATTTTCCAACTTCAGTGTAAGCCTTGATTTAATGTTTTTAGTTTTTTGTGTTGGCTAATAATCTTTTTCCCTCTTTCCACGTTGTGCACGAATGACCAATCAATTCTTTTGCAGGATGGATCGAGAGAATATTAACCCGAATGTAAATCACTCCAACAGAAAGAGACAAATACTTGAAAAGCAAAGTTCCAATTTTTGCTTTGGCTTCGAACAAAATTGAAAAAACTTTTGTATTTTCATCACGGTTCACACCGCCAATCTCGGGCCCCTCTCTCTCTCTCTCTCTCTCTCTCTCTCTCTCTCTCTCTCTCCATCTCTCTCTCTCTCTCTCTCTCTCTCTCTCTCCATCCCTAATCTCCATATTCTGAACCTTCCATCTCTCCCAAACCAAATCATTGTTGCGGTAAGTCCCTATCACTGTCTCTCCCTTTTTTCTTTTGCTATTTGCATTTTTTAGTTATAGTTCCTAATTATTTTTGATAAACTATTTCTATGGAGCAGGAAGGAGGTGATGATCGTGCTTTTTGAGAGAGCCCCCATAGTTGAATGAGAAGTATTCTCGGTAGTTTTTTGTTATTTTTGAACAGATTCTTTCTAAACAAAAATCAAATGATTCTATTTAATCCTATTGCACCAACGTTTAAATTCAATATGCAGGTATCCAGAGGTGGAAGGTGGTGGTGGAGGTCATACTGTTGGTTATCCTCTTCCGAATGGCTCTCATTCTATCTTCTTCAATTCTTTTTATACTGCTGGCTACCATTCTATCTTTTTTGTTGATAGCTATTAAATGCTACATCAACTATGGTGGCTTTGAATTTTGGTGGGTAGACCCCCACTTTGTACTGAATTCAATAGTCTTTAGTCATATTTATAACTCTTTTGATTGACTTAATGAATGTTTGTGATTTGAATAGTAGTTTTGAAACGGTTTTGATTCCTTAAGTAATATTTTTGATTGAGAGTATGCAATTTCATTGTTGATAGTACAAGAAACTTTTATTAGATTAATACTTTTTAATAAGTGCTTTCAGGCATGGGCTCATTTATTGTGAACGTATTGCATTGTGTCTTCAGGCACAGGCAACTATGGATTGAAAAATTGTTTGTTCAAATTAAACAAATCAAGGAATATGCTTGAGTTATTATTTTCCACATAATTGGATTCGTTGGGCAGGACCCGGGGACCCTGCCGTGTGGGTGCCGAGCGGCCAATCCGACCATTCATCTCGAAATCAACGACCCGGATCGAAACATCTTTTTCCTTTTTCTTTTTTTAAATCCGTTTGGCACCTACATATCCGGGCCGTCCAAAACACTTTTGGACGGCCGAGATGCGGTCGGCACCCCTGCCAAGCACCCATGCTTGGCAGGGTCTCCCGGTCCTCGTTGGGCAGGGGTTAATATATTGCGCATGAGTCTAGAATTTATTTGTGTGCGCTGATTGTTAGAGTCGTGCCTTCAGGCACGGGCATGCACTAGTATTATATATCACTTGAGTTTTCAAATTAAAACATGATTGACAGATGGGTTAAAGATGATCACTGGTACGTTGTGTCATCCGCATATATTATTCTGCAAATAGTATTTTTTGCAATAGCGTTGCTAATTGCAAGGAAGATTTGTTGAAAACCATGCAAAAAAAAACGCGTTTGAACTCTTTTTGGATCCCACAAAAATTAAAAAATATATCTATAAATTTTTTAATATTATTTTATAGGACTCAATAAAAAATCAGCTCCAATGAACATCGATAAGTATTACTTTTGGATTCGTAAGGGCAATTTGCAGGGAACCACACAAAGAAAAAAGCATTTAGGCCCATTCCGAGTCCCATAAAAATCTAGAAAAATATTCATGAATTTTTTAATATTATTTTACGGAGTCCTATAAAAAATCAATTCCAACGGACATCGGTAAGTATTACTTTTGGATTCATAGGGACGAACTGCGTTTTTTCTTACGTGGCTTCCTGTAAATCTTCCTTACGAATAGCAGGCTCATTTTTGCAATTTCCTCCAAAAGTATGTGGTGGCCATTAACCCTCTTATGGTAATGGAGTCTGATCTCCCGTCTCCAATCTCCCATTGTCTCGAAAATCCTGTCGTCTATGTGTTGGGGACGAACTGCATTTTTTCTTACGTGGTTTCCTGTAAATCTTCCTTAGAAATAGCGGGCTCATTTTTGCAATTTCCTCCAAAAGTATGCGGTGGCCATTAACCCTCTTATGGTAATGAAGTCTGATCTCCCCTGTCTCCAATCTCCCATTGTCTTGAAAATCCTGTCGTCTATGTGTTGGGGGATTTTTCCGTCGGATTGTGGTCATTGGATTGTTTGTTACATATTTTTAATGTTTTAAATTCAATGGTAAAAAAATTCCTCAGCACAGAGAGATTTTCCGCACAGAGTTATCCTGTCTCCATCTATGGTAATGGGGCTACTTGACAATTTACAAACAAATGAGAAGTTGAGCTGACCCAATTAAACCGATCAAGCAAAACAGCTCTAGTTTTGGGCTGGGCCTGCGGTGTTAATCTCTACCAAGTTTTGTGTACCTGTGGGCTTTCAGTAGTTTTGTGTAGGGGCAACCTGAACAGAAAAGAACCTTTCTTGTGGCCTGTTTCATTATATCTTTGTTTTTGTGTACAATTTTTCGATAGGACATGCTTAGCTTAGATACATATTCCATTTGAATCAAAATCTCTCTCATGTATTCTTCATATGTGATGTTAAATGGACCCATCACAACTCCATTTGACCATCCGAACCACTCACTTAGCAAAGTGTTAATTATCTAACCCAGATATTAGGATGATTGAACATTAACATTCATTCAAACGAAGCATATTTATATAAATAATTAAAAAAACAAATGTGTCGTCAAACTGTGACTGTTGATTTCTTTTCGCCAAATTAATATGATTTGCCTAAACGTTTATACCAATATTTAAATCACCATAATTTGGGCATGGACAATAAACACATCAAGCCTTATAAAATGCACAATTCAAATTATCTATAGTGGCTCTCATTTAACGTCACACGATCAGAAACCAAATAAAGAAGATCTTGATTTCACTTTCTTTTGCCGGTGAAACTGTGCAATCAAAAGTGTAGGCCGGATAAATGCGTCCAATCTCCCCATCCATCACGCAGTTAACCAAACATGCCCCTTGATCATGAGCTATGATAACCACAAATGGGTTGACCTCATCACTTAGGTTGAGGGTTTGTTGAGGATGATGAATTGTCAGTACATAGTATAGTTATCTTAACCCCCTGGGTGGAGCAGTTGTAACCCCTAACGGACACCGACGTCACCCGCCCTTCCCCCGTCTCTCGTCACGTTCTTCTTCCGTTAGTATAACGGTCAACATAAGTCCACTAATTACCAAAAAACAAAAAATAATAATAATACTAATGAATTTTGCCAAAACAACCAGTGAATAAACTTGCAAGAGAAAACCAATTCAATCACGTGGTTAACGATTCCTATCGATATAATTTTTTGCCTAGTTTTTAAATTAACTAGTTCTTCTAAGAGAGCGATTCGAAATACATTTTCAGACTACAGAGTGTGCCCATTTGATCTGTTACACTACATTATCTAACCCAAAGAAGTGGACTTTTATGCTGAAATTTTTGTATTTTTATTGCAACATTTTATATCAATTTAAAATATAAATTCTAAACGCTATTAAAATTCGCTGATTTTCTTTTCCGCTAGGAGTATTTCCCTTTTTCAAAAATTAAGGGATGTTTCCACTGACAAAAAATACTACCTAAAAACTTAATGTATTCTATCATTTCGTTTCTACTAACAAAAAAGTTTATGCATTTTACCATTTCGTTTTCATCAACAAAAAAAATTATTAACAAAAACTCTTTTTGCTACAGTAACATCTACTCACAAACCCATCAATAATTTATTTACAATCGAGAATAATTTGTCAACTTATTTTTTATCGAAAACACCAAATAATTTTTGAACTATAAATAAAAATCTATAAAATTTTCACTACCAGAAATACCCTCTAAATTTAAGTGGGGTTTAAAAGCTGCTGGAAACATCAAACATGGATGTGTATTTGGAGAACCTGAAAGTCAAAAGACAAACTTGACCCTCAGTTTAACGAGAAAACTGGATGTAAACGGGGGGTAATATTGACTTTGCATTCTAATTCGCCGTCAGAATAATCAAGGGCGGGCCCAAAATCATGGCAGCGAACGGAATATAGAAAGGGAAAGCAAAAAAACAAAATTTGCAACAGAAAACCAGAGAGAGAGAGGAGAGAGAGAGAGATTTTAAAGAGAGAAGGTGAGGTTGGAGGACTCTGACACAGCAGCCACCCAGTTCACGACCACCACGCGGGTGGCGCCGCCGCCGCCTCTGCTACCCAAAGGGCTCTCCCCCTTGTTGTGGTCCACACCACCCTATACCCCTCAGGCTCAAGTCCTTCTTTCTTTAATCCTACTTCCAGAATATTCTCGCTCCAAAAAAAAACTCTTCCCTAGCTTTCTCTCTCTCTCTCTCTCTCTCTCTCTGTGTGTGCCTACTTTCCCTTTGTCGGTGTGGAATAAAATCTCGTTAATCTGAACATGTTTTCTGATTTATATCAGATTTTATTGCTGCGTTCATGTGATGACTGACGATGGATATTCAATTGAAGTCGAACTTGTATGTTTTGTGTCTCAGAATTCATTTTTTTTGCACGATCTTCGATGAATTTTGTGTTCATATAATCACTTAAGAAAACCCATTTCTACTGATAATCACTTTACTTTCCCTCCCTCTCATCTCCTTCACTGACACATAAAAACACTCTCTCTCTCTCTCTCTCTTTCTCTCTCTCTCTCAACTTTCTCTTTCTAAAATCTAAATCTGCACATCCCTCACTTAGGTTATGAAAATCCAAGGAGATTTCGTTACTGGATTTTCTTTTGTTATTCTGTTATTAATGAACCCTTGATTTTGTATGTGGATTAGGTCTCTGAGAGAGAGAAGTCATCAGTCATCAGATCAACAAATCCGCATGCAAATAAGTTCAACAAAATCGCCCTTCATTTTCCCACCCCCCCTTCTCTCTCTCTCTCTCTCTCTCTCTCTCTCTCTCTCTCTCTCTCTAGATTCTCAGCATCCGAACAGTCGCAGAGTTGAGTTCATACGTACCTAATATCTCTATTGCTAGATTTGAAAACGCTGCCGAATTTAATTCGCATGCACCCGAAGACTGTCCCCACCAAGATCAAAAGGCCTCAAAGAAAATCTCCATATTTTCAACATCTACATACAATCCATATATATAGGTGTATATATATAGAGAGAGAGGTGTGGGAGAGAAATGGATCAAGGGAGATTAACGGCAGGAGAAGAGGAGGAGATGGTGAAGCAGCAGCGGCGGGCGCAGGATCATCCGCGGCGGGGGAAGCCGCCGGAGAATAATCAGCAGATTCAGCACCACCACCAGCTGCACCCGCAGAAGTGCCCTAGATGTGACTCGCTTAACACCAAGTTTTGCTACTACAATAATTACAGCCTCTCTCAGCCGCGTTACTTTTGCAAGGCTTGTCGCAGGTACTCGATCTCTTGGCTTTGATCCGTCCCTAAATTGTTGACCGCTAACTTATTTAAAAGCTAGGTCGATGCTGTTAAGGAAATATAGTCGCACAGTTGTGCCAAAGTGGTCCTCTTTTTCAGGAGCAGCAAAATAATTAGAACTTTTATGGATATCGTTTTTTTTTTTTTTTTTTATAGCTTTCTTTTTTATCAACAAGATCGCAGAAAGCTTATTTATGTGAATCTACAAGTACGAAGGTTAGGCATGAAAAGTAGTTTAATTGAATTTGGGCTCGGGTTTTGTCGATGGGAACTACTTACACTTCATCAATTCCATGATTTTAGTTCCATTTTAATTCATTATGACAGGTCGTGTCGATCAAAAAATGATAGACTTATTTCTGTCATTTTTTTTACCAAATTAAAGTGCTGATTGAGATTTTTAAATTAGTGCACAACATTAACAAAATTATGCATGAAAGTATTTAAATTTTTGTTTGAAAAGTTGCACGACTTTAAGTATTGGAGTAAAATTATAAGAGGGAGGGTATGCGCAATATCCTAATCCGTTATAAATATAAAATAAAGCAAATTAGTTGTCAAATAACGTTTGCTTATTTTTTTGTTTTACTAATTTAAAATAAATACATAAATAGGCAATAAGCAAGTTTTTTGGTATGGTAAAGGTTTTGAGAAAGGTTTCTGAGATAATATGAAGAGAGAGATGAATAAAAGGTGGAGGAAAATCTTATCGAAACTATGCTGAGAGGTAGGGGTGGTTTTGGGTACTCAAGTAAACTTCTTTTAATTTAAGTGTTTTGGTTAACGAGAATCTGACGGTAATGATACATTCTCAAAAGAAGCGACGCTTTAGAAAGAATATGTAGTTGTTGAAGGACTTGACGCCTAGCTAGAATATGTTCTTTTGGACTCTACATTATCGTCATGTAAAAACTTAAAATTGCTTGAGAGAGTGTTGATTTTAAGTTATTATACCTCAATAGGTACTGGACTCAAGGCGGAACCCTAAGGAACGTACCCGTCGGGGGTGGATGCAGGAAAGGAAAGCGGAGCAAAGCCTCGCCTTCTGGCGGCGGCGGCGAGAGTTCGAGATCTCAATCTTCACAAGCACAGCTGCCGCTGCCGCCGCACGAGCTCCAAGTGACTCAAAATCTTGCCGCCAAAGAGCTTTCTAATTCGGCCCTTCCCCCAATGAATTTACCATACTATTCCGGTGGTGGGTTTTTGTCTTCTCTAGCAGCTATGCAATCTTTGAGCCACCAACCTCAGATACCCTTCAATCCATCACTCAACATTGGCGGCCAATTTGGAGGCTCTCCTAATTTGGCTCTTTTGCAAGGGCTAAATTTGCCATCTTTTGTCTCCCAACAACATGCCCAAAATCAGCAGCAAAATGATCAGTTTTACCAAATGGGTACTCAGAGCTTGATGCAGCCAAACAGGGCCCTAGGTTCGTGGGATCCAAACATCATCAACCCCAGTTCTACTAACCCTAATGCTTCCAATCCTAGTGGGAGTAGTAGTACTCTGAACCAGAATCAGTGGCCCGATCTACCTTGATCAAAAACTTTGTACACCCTTTCAAGCTATATAGCCACCAAAAAAGGCGTAAAGTTTTAATACTATAGTTCTCAATTTGTTCTGTATACAAAACATCACTTTCGTTTCTTGTGTTCTTATAGAGAATTTGGGGGTTGGGTTGGGTTGTGTTTTGAACTTTTTTGGGTTAAAGTTAGTGTGATACATGTTTGAGCTTTTTGTTTGGGATTGCTTTTACAATTAAGGCTTTCTTTTTGCTCACTTATTGCTCATCAAATCGATCATATGATCATATAAAGCTTACAATATTAAAGGAAGGCATACTAGTAATTGCACTACTTATATCATCAGTTTGATAACTTGTAGTATAAAGCTTAGACGGTTAGAGAGAGCTGGGTGAGTAATAATTGCATAACTTGTATCATCAATTTAACTATACTTCTATCTTATTTAGTAGGCAAAAAGATTCAACTGTACATGCTGGATTTATTTCTTACCAAAATATATTGGTAGAAAGAAATTAGTACATAATTTTTTGTTTAATTTGATGCATAATTAAATTGTTGGTGTGCAACGTTAATTATCTAAAAACTTTGTCAGTTTAACAAGACTTGTATTGGTATTGCTTATGAATCGGAAATGTTGAATTATCAAAAGCCTAGTTGCTTTATCGCTTTTTAATTGATCAACCAGGGTTTGTTGAGTATGAAAAATCGTGTGCTTGTGAAGAAGTTGATATCCGGGAGACTAACTGCGTACAATTTATTCTTGAAATATTCAAAAAAGTGTGTATCAATGATACATCAAATTTACAAATAGAATGACAACCAAACGATAGACGTCCTATCTCCTTGCACCAAGCTAGTGAGGTTTCAAATTCTACTAACCCCATCCCTTTTTCCCTAGCTATAAATTACTACTAGTGGAGTAGTAGAATAGAATTTGTTTTGCCAAAAAAAAAAAAAAAAAACAATGATCCAGCAAATTTGTTGATAAGTACGTAATTTGTTGATTAGGATTTAGGGTATCCGTAAAAGTTGAAAACAGACTCTCCTGGATAAAAATGATTGGATGGTCTTGGGGCTCCACAACACTGTTTTACACCACACATTTATTCGCGCCTAAATACTAGTAAAGTAAATGGACCGTACAAAAGTGTGTGGTAAACACCGTTGTGAAATATTATTGATTGATTTTTTGCTTGACCAAAAAAAAATATATATATTATTGACTGGTTTTGAGACACAGCCACATAATGTCTCAACACTATTTTCCGTCACAAATTTATTCGAAGCCCAAAACTAAATGTGTAGATCCCACATGAATCATACTCCACACGATTAGTGAATAATTATTCCACCGCATGCCCCCAGGAGCATCAAATAATTTTTCTACTCCTTTGAAAGTTAAATAATTGGTCTGTGCATGGATAGGTGAGCTGGGCCTTCGCAAAAGTTGAAAGACAAGATGGTTTCGCTTATGTGCATGTGGCTTCCCGAATCTGACTGACAATTCTATTGCTTTTGTTCTCCGTCACTTCCCTTCATAATTGATCAACTGTAATTCGTCTCTCTCTCTCTCTCTCTCTCTCTCTCTCTTGAGAATATATATATTTTTTAATTTCTCCTACCTTTTTAATGTAAATATTGAGGTTTTATTAGGGGAAATGATACACCCACCGAGGGTGTTTCCACCGCACCATCCACCGCACGTCGCCGGGTCCACTCCGGCCACCGGACGGCCAATCCGAACCGTCCAAAAATTCTATAAAAAAAAACCGAGTGGGCCAGCGCGAGAATCAACGGCATCCGAAGTGTGTAAGTGCTCGATCCAAACTTTCATTTTTAACGGCTCGGATCATCTAATTTTTGAAAGTTCGGATCGAGCACCTACACACGTCGGATGCCGTTGATTCTCACGTAGGCCCACTCGGTTGTTTTTTTAGAATTTTTGGACGGTTTGGATTGACCGTCCGGTGGCCGGAGTGGGCCCGGCGACGTGTGGTGGGTGGTGCGGTGGAAACACCCTCGATGGGTGTATCATTTCCCTTTTATTAGTACCTTGGCAAGAGATTACAACAAGATACAGTAATATGGATGGTCTAGTACCATCATGATCGAAAAAATGCATATTCCAACTAGGTTAAAACATGACTCTCTCTCTCTCTCTCTCTCTCTCTCTCTCCAGTTGGAGTCAAGTACAATTAGTATCAGGTGATCTTAGTATTCATTGATTTCACTTTAGTAGTAGTTTCATATAAATCAATTAGCTACCCACCCACTGTCACCCATTATGTTCATTTAAACTACTCGTTGTGCCCCTTCGATGCACAAAACTATCTTTACGTAGTACAACAAATTTATTTTTCACCACACATATTTTTTTGATGCATAAAATAAGACTAATAATAGCATGCATTAGACACGAGACTCGAAAAAATATTAAACTATCTTTTTATTATTTAGCGTTGTGTCCGTTTGATGCACAGAAAAAAAAAATTTGTGTGGACTCAATATTTTATAGTGAAAATCACACAAACGAGTGGTGGAAAGATAAGTTGGGCCACTACATAAAAATATCACTCGAGTATTGAATTATTTTATTTTTCCTCAATTCTCCTAAAATCTCTCCCCACATTCTCTCTCTCCACCTTCCTCTCCCACGTCCCCTCTCTCTCCCTCTCTTTTCTCCTTCCCAATGTAAACAAATTAAAAGATATCAAAATTCTAGAAAATTGCGGCCTATTTGGCCGCTGAATTTGCAAATCGCCCTGATTTCATCTGTGGCTTGTCGTCATCTCCGACCTGCATAGGTTAGAAGTCGACCAAGTAGAGTAGTAGGATATTATTAAACATATTTCTATAATATATTGATAGATTTCTACGATAGAGAAAAACAAAAAGATAATTCTTGATAACCTAGCATGTTTATATATTTTCTGATGATTGATCATCATCGAAACAAGGTACTGTAGAAGCCCTCACGACCTGCATATATATATATATATATATATATGCACACACAGTCAGTCTTAAATGTGGGAGTCTGCATTTTAACTAAAATGCAGACCTCTTCATTTCTCCTATTTTCCGATCGAATTTCGATGATTCGAGCCGCTCAATGTGTTTAGAACGTGATTTTAAGAGTACTAGCGAGAAATTGGCAAAAAAATGATCGGGAAGGGCTTCATCCGAGCAGTTTTTGTTTGAACCGTTCGATAAAAAATAAACAAAAATTGCTCGGATGAAACTCTTCTCGATCATTTTTTTTGCTAATTTCTCGCGAGTACCCTTAAAATCACGTTCTGAACATATTGAGCGACTCGGATAATCAAAATTCGATGGGAAAAAGGAAGTCCGTATTTTATTAAAATAAGGTGATCCTCATATATATATATATATATATATATAGGTCAGAAGTCTCAAGCATTCGGTTTTACGTATAAAACTCAAACGACAATGGTCAACAATTGGTGTGACTGTGGTTGACTCAGTGGGCACACCCAAAGCACAATTGGATTAATGGAAGCTCCTGCTCCAACATAATAAATAAATAAATAAAAAGTGGAAATCTGGAGAAGGTTTGTTCTTTAATTGCCTTTACAACAACTTAATTATAAACAATGTAAAGCGTCGATATTTTGTCTTAATTAATTCCATTAATTACTTTCTGAAAGGGAAAAAGAGATTTTATATATATATATATATATATACACACATACAATCATTTTCAAATGAAGAAGTTCTTATTTTAGTTAATATAAAGACCTCTCTATTTCTCTCATTTTTCGTTCAAATTTCAATGATCCGAGCCGCTCAATGTGTTCAGAACGTGATTTTAGAAGTATCCGTGAGGAATTAGCAAAAAAAATGACCGGAAAGGGTTTCATCCGAGCAGTTTTTATTTGAACCGTTCGATAAAATATAAACAAAAACTGCTTGAATGAAGCCTTTCCGGTCATTTTTTTTTTTGCTGATTTCTCGCGGGTGCCCTTAAAATCACGTTTTGAACACATTGAGCGGCTTGGATCACCGAAATTCTATTGGGAAAGAAAGGTCTTTATTTTATTAATTTAAAGTGATCCTTAGGAAAAGGGAACTATATATATAAGGGCGAAGGTAATTACTGATTATTAATGAAGTGAAGGCTGTGGGTTTTACGGGTTTCGAGCAAACCGTATCTTTGGTCTGCTATGGTTGGATCTTCCTCCAGAGAATAAAGAATAATTACTACTCCAGCAAAGATATATCTCTTCGTGATAGGAATTTTAAAATTCTTATCTATGGGAAAAAACCAATATATATGGAAAAGGGGGAAAATCCGTGCAAAGATACGGACACGGATATATTTGATGAGAAATTTACGTACATCGAACAGTTCTAAATATGTATTCCCTCCGTCCAAAAATAAATGTCTGGTCTGCAAAATAAGAACTTAAAAATAATGATTTCCAAACTTTTGTCAACAATTTATTAGATATCCATGAGTTTTTTTAATTTATGGAAAAAGTTAGATTTTTTTTCTTGTAGAAAACGTATTCTTTTTAAGCTCATGTTTCGCAAATTGAACATTTATTTTGGAACGGAGGGAGTACATATTTAGAGCTATTCGATGTACATAAATTTCTCACCAAACACGTCTGTGTCCACGTCTTTTCTAAATGCATATTTTTTCCTGTATTTGAAATCTGTCCATGTAGCAATTTACTAAAAAAAGCAGTAAATATATAAGAAAAGAGTACATTGAGATAGTAAATAGTTTTCTCCTAACTCTCATTTAAATTCTGGCTATATATAAGAGCATATACAGCCAGAATTCTTGGAGAGCGGAATACAAAATCTAAATCATATACAACGGGATCAAAATTAGTATTTGGTGTTGGGACAATTTAGAACTTCTAGGTAGTGAGACCAAAATAGCAAAATAAACTTTGAGCTACATAAGTAGTCTCGAGCAACATTAATTAAATGTGAGTGGGGTTAATTGACCCCGTTGTACCTTCCCGTGCCCCACACACACTACTTGTGTAAAGACAACAAACTCTAAGTTTTTAAACTCAATTCGATTCGGCTCACTTGGACTAAGTTATAACCAACCAACTTATAGCCACCTCATTTGAAGCATACCACTGGTCAGTGTCCCAACGCCAATACTTTAACGACCAAATTCAGAAAGATTGAAGTTTAAAGGCCAAAGTGAGAATTTTACAATATTCTATGGTATAAATTAAGTGCAATAATGTGAATTTGACCTTAAAGGTGCGTTCCCTGTTCTCTCTGGAAAGAAAATCCAATTTTGTTCTCTTTGGAAAGAAAAACCAATTTCATAGAGAGGGGGGGATCTGGAGGTTGTGCTGTGCATCCCGGAGTAGTGCGGCCTTCAATCAACAGTTGAGAACATAGAGATATTTTTTAATTTTGACTAATAATAAATATCTTTTATCGATAAAAAATTATTTTTAATTTGGGTCATTAATTAATGAGATCGACGGAACCGAAATGAGTGAGAGATAGAGATAGAGTTCATAAGAATCTCAGTTGGGTGGGATGGTGAGCTTGCAATGTCAGGGACAAAATATCATGAGTGGATTTGAGTTTGTGGGGAAAAATCTTTGCTTTTTCTGTTTTGAACCTTTTAATCTGTCTATCCCCTCTTTAAGGGGATTGGTGACAAATGCATGGAGGAACAATCCAGTGTCTTGCTTTAACACCACATCTACCCTGTACATGATGTTGATCTGTGTGGGACCATCTTCCCTAGCTCACTATAATTTTTATTTTTATTTTATTTGGGATCATCTATAATCATATTGTTATGTAAAAAGTAATTATTGAGTATAAGAAATTATTAAAGTCCACTTGGAACATACCCTCAATGTTTTTGGTGACAACACGTATTTATGAACTCCACATATTGAAATACCAAATCTTTTTGAGAGTCTGATGAGTATGCCTCAAGAATTAGTTATTCGGTTTTACTATTGTCAGTTTACTAGGTTGACGATAAACACATTAAAAGACAAGAAAAATACGTATTTTTATGTACTTTTTATATTTTTTAATATATATTCACACATTCACTATCGTCAGCCTATTAAATTAATTTTAGAATTTTCATTAGTTATTATATATTTAATGCTTGAAAGTCAATGCTCGTTGTCCAAAAAGCGTGTAAAATTATTGCGAACTTGTGTTGAATTCATACCCATGTAGTACAGTGCACTGCAAGATTGTAATGCACTTTGATGAGCCATCAAGATCGATCTTATTGCAATAATTAATAGTAATCTGAAATACATACACTTTAGAGAAGTTGTTGAATTTTTATTTAATTTGTACGAAAACTAAGTGGATCCCCAAGAAAACTGATCCAATCGTAACAAGGTTAAGTGGTGGATCCCACCTTCCATTGGAATTGAGGACATCGATCCTATCAGCATGCATGGAACTTGTGGACCCACTTTAACCATCATTTGGTCAGGAGTCTTCCCAGTTGAATACTGTACTTTTGGCCTGGGTCAATCCCATCTTAGTAATTTCTGTGGATAAATAAGCTTATAAAAGCACTTTTGCCATGATTATTGCTCCGGCCATGCACTAAAAGCACACCATGTCACATAATTCAAGCTTTCAAGTATTTTCATGATTTTAGTGGATTACTTCTTATCTGAATCAGGATGTGATATCAATCAAAAGTGTTAGGGTACATGAAAAAAATGTATGTAAGTGTTCATGAAAAAACACATAAATAATCTAGATATATTTTGATCGATATAAAAATTTGAACCATTTATGTGTTTTTCATGGACACTTTCGTGTACTTTATCCACCTTTAATATCAATTGTAGGTTGTTTTTAGCTGATGGCTTATACTCTCTCTATTCCATAATGTTAGAAATTTTTGGGATTTTTTATCATTTATAAGTTGTACTATATATCTGTCTCATTCTTAATATTTTATGTGATTTGCAAAATTTTGATTAAGCCTATGTTCTAGAAACAAGTTAAGAACTTATTTTTTGTTGAATAAGAAAGATTGTTTCGGAAAATAAGAAAAGTGGTAATTATTTTGGAAGAATTTATATAGGTATTAATGGGTGCCGGAGGGAAATCGTACCGGTGGCTGTGATGGGCCGTCTCCAGCCACCGGACGGCCGATCCGAGCCGTCTCATGTATACATGGAAAAGGGGTGCTCGGATCAAGTACCCTACACACCTCGGATGCTGTTAATTCCCGCGCCGGCCCTCTCTGTTTTTTTTTTTTTTTTAGAATTTTTAGACGGCTCGGATCGGCCGTCCGGTGGCCGGAGACGGCCCAGCACGGCTGCCGGTACGATTTCCCTCCCCAGCGCCCATTATCATAGCAACAGTATTATTTTTTGTATAAGGCAACTTCAAGCTCAAAAATCATGTGTTTACGCAATTAATTTTTCTATCACTATGGATCTTACTTGATACTCCCTCCGTCCCTTTTTTTGTGTCCAGTATTCTATTTTGGGCTGTCCCTTAATAAGTGTCCATTTTGTAAAGTTACGGGGGGTAAAAGTAAGCGTACTGTCTATTTTGTCCCTAAAAGTATATTTTATTTTGAAAAGTTAGTGAGTAAAAGTGTAATGATGATGGGTAAGTAGGAAAATTGGAGGAAAAAGTTGATGTGAAATGTGTAATGATGATGTCTTTTTAATAAATTGGAGTTACGAAGCAGGACACTTAAAAATAGACGAAGGGAGTAGATCTCATTGAGATCTTTAATACGGTGAAAAAAAATTGAATTTTTTTTTCATTTACATTATTTTTGAGTTTGAAAATGTGAAAGGAATTTTTTATTTGGATTTTATGGAATGACCCTTCTTATTTTTTGAATAAGAAGTGGCAAAATAAGTACTTATTTTTTAAGAAAGTTTCCGGAACGGACTCTAATGCTTCTTCCGTTCCATTTTCTTTGTCCCCTTTTTTTTATATATATTTTTGTCAGTTTTCAATCACTTATAGATTAGGCCTATAATTCAAAAAATTTAAAATTATGAAAATGTTGTGGATTGAGAGATATAAACGTTTAAAAAACGACACAAATAACAAAAAAAGAACAAACAAAATAGGATGGAGGGAGTAGATAGTAGATCTAATCATATTCTATCGAACATGATTCGTATTAATGATAAAAAAATATTATGGATTAGAACGTATAGACAGGATTCATATTACTGATAAAAAAATGTTATGGATTAGAACTTATAGATAATTTTTTCATAGGACTTGAATAGTAAAGATATCTCATACTCTATTACTTATAAAAAAATATCATGGATTAAAAATTATAAATAATTTTTTCATAGGACTTGAATAGTAAAGATATCCATTTTTTTGAGACGAATGGAATATATTCTGATCGTTTTTTGCTTCATAAACCTCTTTCGGCTAAAAAGCCAAAGTAAAGAAACTTGTGGTTCCTCCACGCAAGGCACTATAGACTGCTTTGATTCCAATTGTTTACATGATAGAGCTCAAATAGTAACATTCTTAAAAAAATTTGAAATTGATCGGGTATAAGTAACTCAGACCCTATTTGATTTGAGTTATGAGAGTTCTTATGAATAATGAGTGAAGAAATATACATAGAGAAAATTTATTGAAGACCGTGCGTTCCATTTTGAGTACTCCAAATGAACAAGCTCTGAGTGACCATAGTAGTTGTACATTATTTTCGGGAAAAAAAATAAATGACAAATAAAAATTTGAGATTGGATTCAAAACAAATTTCATTCCATCATGTAGTTACTAATATCTAATCAAGTTTTTTTTATTTTTTTTATTTTCCAAGTCGTATCCAAAAGTTTAGTCCATAGCATATCCAAAAATTACAGTTCTAGTCCCAATATTTTCAAAAGATTACATCTATGGCTCGACAGCCCAAATATTTCATACGTACGAAATAAGGAAAATGATTTAGTGTTTACATCCATCCTTTGTCAAAAGAGAATATATAGAATGAAGTTACGATTATATCTCTCAAAAAGGAAATCTACAAAGATGGTAAATAACTCATCGGTGTAAAGCTTTCAAAAGACATAAATCCATGCATGCACACACACTCCGTGTTGCATACCTGAGTTGTACCTAAAAAGAATGAAGAGTTAAACTACACCAGTTCAGTAAAAAATTTCAACTAACTCTACATGATTATGAAATGATGAGTGCAACAAATGCATGAAGAATAACAGAGATACACACTAAAATGAAAACCCAACAATTAACAGTGAATCAAATTATATTCCAACATATCCAAACTTTACTTCCACGGCTTAACCCGTCTTAATAATCAAAAACATTGACAAATCATGTTCTAGCACTTTCACATGTCAAGGCTGCACACACCAACGTACTCAATCCCGTGGACAAGCTGCAGTACAAGATTATGAGATCCTAGTTAGGAGAGAATTAAATATGTTATTCCTAGCTAGTTGATTTAATTACAACATTTGAGGTTAGTACTATAATTTGTCAGTTTTAGCATTTTGAGTTCTTGTATTTGTGGAAGTAAGATAAATCGGTATGTACACAACTACACACGTGTTATTTACATTAAAGATGACAGACGAAATTGTCGCTTAATTATTGCATGGTACGTACCCTTACCAGCAGAAAGAAATCATGAATCCCGGCCAGAATATTGATGTATCTATGCTACATCGATCCTATGTGTCTGGCATATTCTCTCTCGTTCTTTTATTATTTCTAGTCTTCTTTCCCAGCTTCGTAGAGTCAAGTAATTATTTCCATCAATCACTCCACTTGTGAGAACTTGTCTATTAAGTGTCTTTGTTCGGGGATAAATCCCTTTCGAGAGGCGCCACAGCAAGTGCTAGTGTCCTACGGAAAAGTTTAGTGACATCGCATTTTGACACCGTGTATTATGTTCCATAGACACAAGTTGTCACGACCCCGATTCTAGAAATTTTGTCGAGTCATCGTGACCGGCCGATGAGTCCTAACGCTCATCCAGGCCTCTTTTTCATAATTAAATTTGGAGAAGACAATGTTATGAAAAAAACATAACTGTTTTATTTCAAATACCCTTATTACAAAACCCAAATCTTTTAAAAAGATAATTTCTTTACAATATCTACACAAAAGTATAACAAGCATTATCCAGGGTAGCAGCAACTCCATCTCTATTCTTCATTATCTGTAAAAAATATCAATTTTCATAAGCCGAATGCTCGTGTGAGATACAAATACAAAAGTTGCACGTTTTATACCATGGAAACAATTTTAACACAAATGCTTGCATAATCTGAAACAAATAATCTTATGATGTTCATCCAACAGCATAATCTTTCTGTAGGGGAGCGACCCCTCTTGCTGTGTGAAATGATCAAGTCACTGGCCACTAGGGCCCTATTCTTTCCGTCCGTATAACTCCATTCTGTGTTATGGTATCTTTTTATGCGTCCCCCAAATTCGGAACAACTGTCTGGATGCATCAATAGGTCATCCCCTTTGTCTGACCGCTTTCATTTTCTAAGCTTAAACTTTACAGCGTCATCACCTCTGTTTAACGTGCCTCTAACTAGGGATGGCAATGGAGAGGGTCGGGGGTGGATACCACTATCCCCGTCCCCAATCCCCAAACTCAAATCCCTCCCCATCCCCGCCCCAATCCCCACTAGGGATTTATTTTTACCCTCCATCCCCGCCCCAAACGGGGAACGGGGATCCCCGTGGGGAATCGAGGATCCAAAGATCCCAAAACTTAAAAAAAAAAAAAAGTCACTTGCCATAAAATACGAACCAAGAAACTAAATTCAAAAAAACAAAAAAAACAATCTACGCTGCCATTACAAACCAAATGCCAAGGAAAGTAGCTATAGTTGCTGCCATAGTGTCATTACAAACCAAATCAAAATGAAAACAGTCACATTTGCTGCCGTAGTGCCATTATAAACCAAGTTTAAATTAAAACAGTCACATAGTTGCTGCCATAGTGCATTACAAACCAAATTGAAATATAAACAGTTTCAAACAAATAAATAAAAATAGTTTCAAACAAACAAGACGAGTATGCTAGTGGTGCTGGGGCGGGGATCGGGAACCCTAAGTCCCTAACTTATGTATGTGTGTGTGTGTGTGTGTGTGTATATATATATATAATTATGTATTTTATATAGTAGGCTAGTGGGGCGGGGATTGGGCGGGTACTACCTCATATCCACGCCCTACCCGTTTCCCACTGTTTTTAAAAAATTATCCATATACCCTACCCGATTCCCAAATAATCCCCGAATTCCTTACCCATTTAAGGCGCGGAACGGGACGGGTTGGGTTGGGGCGGCCGGAATTGCCATCCCTACCTCTAACATGAAAATTTTGTCATATCTTTTCCCATTGCATATCTAAAAAAATTATAATATTTTCTCAACACAAAATTATGCTACTTTATAAAGGAAAATCATGTAACTAGAGTATAAGTATCTCACCTTAGAATTCTTTGTTACGTATACTTGTTAACCTTATGATGACGTAGTGGTAGCTCAGTGAACGAAAACTAAAGTACTGTTGGGAGTCTAATACCTCTTTTCCCTTTCCCTTTATTCAATACTAATCTACGAATATTCAATACTTAACCTCACACATTTCTTTCTTCCCTTCTTCTTTTTTTTTTTGCCGTACGTAGCAAGTAGCTATTTTTGGCCATGCACTAAGTATAGGTCTCCTATTTATAGGCTTTCCATATTGGTCTAGCCTTGACACATGGCTTCCTAATTAGCATAACTTTGACACTTGTGTGCCTAATTTAATTTAATTTGGACACATGGTTTCTTAGGTGGCAATATATTAGCATGAGATGGCAATCTCATATTTCCTAGAAAACAACAGAACCTCTAGCCTACTTCCGTATTTATCTACTCTCTCTTTCTTTTTTTACGCGTACAGCATGAAAATATTCCTATTTTTTTTATCCGAAAATAAAGCTAGATAATTTCAAGCGCCAATTCCAACATTGTCTTCACTTTTAGTCGAGTCACATATGTATTTTGAGTCAGGGTGTTACATCCTTCCCATCTTAAGAAGTTTGGTCCTCCAAACTTGCATACACTTCGAGAATAACTTGAATCTATTTAGTAAAGATATAATTTAAGTATGGTACCTGATGGGATGTTCTTGATTTCTCTCATGTATCGCCAGGAAAAATTGCATAAGCTCTTCCTTGTCTCTGGCTGTTTTCTGTGTTTCTGGTCTTAAATTGCGGGTTTCCATTATTTTCTCTTTGTTGATCCCCATTTCCAACCAACAAGTTTGAGTTCTTTAGGCAATTCCTTCTGATATGGCCCAGCTCACCGTACCCAAAGCAACCAGTTGATCCTTTCAAACATATCCCTGTATGTGCTTTTCCGCAATTTAAGCAGTTGGGGTGATTCTCAGTCCTATTCTGATTTTGTCCTTGCTCTCCTATATTTGATCGCTTAATTTTTCCATTGCTAGTATTGTGGTCCTCGTTCTTCCTTTTCTTAGGTTCCGACATATGGTCAGTCTTTGCACTTTCATCTTCTAACATTAAAGACCGATCCGGTACTTTTGCATATGTGGGTAATTTTAATGACTTAACGAGTTTGCGCAAGTCTGGGTTTAACTCTCCCTCAAATCTTCGAGCTTTCATGTTACCGTCTGGAATCAGATGTGGAGCATAGTGTGCTAATGTTGTGAACTTAGTCTCGTATTGGGCTACAGTCATGCCTGGTTTTTGTGTAAGGTTTTGAAATTTCATACTTTTGCTATCTCTGATGGATGGAGGTATATACTTTTGGTTAAAGAGGTTGTAGAATCGTTCCCATCCCATTTGTGGTTCAGCCCTCCTTACTAGTGTCCACCAACGCATGCGCTGAGCTTCTCCTGTTAGGTTGTATGCTGCTAATGCCACTTTTTCTCTTCCTTCACATTGCATGACTTGGGCTATCTTTTCTAGGGATTCCAACCATTCATTGGCTTTTACGGGATCTAATCCACCGGGGAGTGTTAATGGTTTTAACTTTTGAAAGTCTCTTACTCAAACCTGATTTACCGCTGGAACTGGTAGGGGATTTTCTGGGGGAATTACGGGTGGATCATTCAAATTAATATGCACTCCCTGTGGAGGTGGCTGGACTCCACAGGGAGTGCAAAAATAAGAAAGAAATGTGTGAGGTTAAGTACTGAATATTAGTAGATTAGTATTGAATAAAGGGAAAAGAGGTACTGGACTCCGAGCCGTGCTTTAGTTTTCGTTCACTGAGCTACCACTACGTTGTCCAGAGGTTAACAAGTATACGTAACAAAGAATTCTAAGGTGAGATACTTATACTCTAGTTACATGATTTTCCTTTATAAAGAGCATAATTTTATGTTGAGAAAAGATGATAATTTTTTTAGATATGCCATGGGAAAAGATATGATAAATTTTTCATGTTAGAAGCACGTCAAGCAGATATGATGACGCTGTAAAGTTTAAGCTTAGAAAAGGAAAGCGGTCAGACAAAGGGGATGACCTATTGATGCATCCAGACAGTTGTCCCGAGTTTGGGGGATGCATAAAAAGATACCATAACACAAAATGGAGTTATACGGATGGAAAGAATAGGGTCCTAGTGGCCAATGACTTGATCATTTCACACAGCAAGAGGGGGTCGCTCCCCTACAGAAAGATTAGGCTGTTGGATGAACATCATAAGATTATTTGTTTTAGATTATGCAAACATTTGTGTTAAAATTGTTTCCATGGTATAAAACGTGCAACTTTTGTATTTGTATCTCACACGAGCATTCGGCTTATGAAAATTGATATTTTTTACAGATAATGAAGAATAGAGATGGAGTTGCTGCTGCCCTGGGACATGCTTTTTGTTCTTTTTTGTTGATATTGTAAAGATGTTCTCTTTTCAGAAGACTTGCGTTTTGTAATAAAACTTAATAAGTGTTTTTAAAATAAAATAGTTGTGTCTTTCTTCAACTATTGTCTCCAAATTAATTATGAAAAAAAAAGGCCTGGATGAGCGTTAGGACTCATCAACCGATCACGAATGACTCGACACAAGTTCCAAGAGTCGGGGTCGTGACAATTGTGGTATCAGAGCACAATTGTCACGACCCCGATTCTAGAAATTTTGTCGAGTCATCATGACCGGCCGATGAGTCCTAACGCTCATCCAGGCCTCTTTTTCATAATTAAATTTGGAGACAATGTTATGAGAAAAACATAACTGTTTTATTTCAAATACCCTTATTACAAAACCCAAGTCTTTTAAAAAGATAACTTCTTTACAATATATACACAAAAGTATAACAAGCATTTCCCAAGGCAGCAGCAACTCCATCTCTATTCTTCATTATCTGTAAAAATATCAATTTTCATTAGCCGAATGCTCGTGTAAGATACAAATACAAAAGTTGCACGTTTTATACCATGGAAACAATTTTAACACAAATGTTTGCATAATCTGAAACAAATAATCTTATGATGTTCATCCAACAACATAATCTTTCTGTAGGGGAGCGACCCCTCTTGCTGTGTGAAATGATCAAGTCACTGGCCACTAGGGCCCTATTCTTTCCGTCCGTATAACTCCATTCTGTGTTATGGTAACTTTTTATGCATCCTCCAAACTCGGGACAACTGTGTGGATGCTTCAATAGGGTATCCCCTTTGTCTGACCGCTTTCATTTTCTAAACTTAAACTTTACCGCGTCATCACCTCTATTTGACGTGCCTTTAACATGAAAAATTTATCATATCTGTTCCCATGACATATCTAAAAAAATTATAATCTTTTCTCAACACAAAATTATGCTACTTTATAAAGGAAAATCATGTAACTAGAGTATAAGTATCTCACCTTAGAATTCTTTGTTACGTATACATGTTAACCTCTGGACGACGTAGTGGTAGCTCAGTGAACGAAAACTAAAGCACAGCTGGGAGTCCAGTACCTCTTTTCCCTTTATTCAATACTAATCTACTAATATTCAGTACTTAACCTCACACATTTCTTTCTTCCCTTCCTCTTTTTTTGCCGTACTTAGCAAGTAGCTATTTTTTGCCATGCACTAAGTATAGGTCTCCTATTTATAGGCTTTCCATATTGGTCTAGCCTTGACACATGGCTTCCTAATTAGCATAACTTTGACACTTGTGTGCCTAATTTAATTTAATTTGGACACACGGTTTCTTAGGTGGCAATATATAAGCATGACATGGCAATCTCATGTTTCCTAGAAAACAACAGAACCTCTAGCCTACTTCCGTATTTATTTGCTTTCTCTTTTTTTTTTTACGCGTATAACATGAAAATATTCCCTTTTTTTTATCCGAAAATAAATTTAGATAATTTTAAGCGCCGATTCCAACATTGTCTTCACTTTTAGTCGAGTCACATATGTATTTTGCGTCAGGGTGTTACATCCTTCCCACCTTAAGAAGTTTGGTACTTCAAACTTGCATACACTTCGAGAATAACTTGAATCTATTTAGTAAAGAAATAATTTAAGTATGGTACCTGATGGGATGTTCTTGATTTCTCTCATGTATCGCCAGGAAAAATTGCATAAGCTCTTCCTTGTCTCTGGCCTTTTCCTGTGTTTTCAATCTTATTTTGCAGGTTTCCATTATTTTCTCTTTGTTGATCCCCATTTCCAACCAACAAGTTTGAGTTCTTTGGGCAATTCCTTCTGATATGGCCCAGCTCACCGCACCCATAGCAACCAGTTGATCCTTTCAAACATATCCCTGTATGTGCTTTTCCGCAATTTAAGCAGTTGGGGTGATTCTCAGTCCTATTCTGATTTTGTCCTTGCCCTTCTATATTTGATCTCTTAATTTGTCCATTGCTAGTATTGTGATCCTCGTTCTTCCTTTTCTTAGGTTCCGACATATGGTCAGTCTTTGCACTTTCATCTTCTAACATTAAAGACCGATCCAGTACTTTTGCATATGTGGGTAATTTTAACGACTTAACGAGTTTGCGCAAGTCTGGGTTTAACTCTCCCTCAAATCTTCGAGCTTTCATGTTTCCGTCTGGAATCAGATGTGGAGCATAGTGTGCTAATGTTGTGAACTCAGTCTCGTATTGGGCTACAGTCATGCCTGATTTTTGTGTAAGGTTATGAAATTCCATACTTTCGCTATCTCTGATGGATGGAGGCATATACTTTAGGTTAAAGAGGTTGTAGAATCGTTCCCATCCCATTTGTGGTTCAGCCCTCCTTACTAGTGTCCACCAACGCTGAGCTTCTCCTGTTAGGTTGTATGCTGCTAATGCCACTTTTTCTCTTCCTTCACATTGCATGACTTGGGCTATCTTTTCTAGGGATTCCAACCATTCATTGGCTTTTACGGGATCTAATCCACCGGGGAATGTTGATGGTTTTAACTTTTGAAAGTCTCTTACTCGGACCTGAGTTACCGCTGTAACTGGTAGGGGATTTTCTGGGGGAATTACGGGTGGGTCATTCAAATTAATATGCACTCCCTGTGGAGGTGGCTGATTTTGCAAAAGTGTAAGAATGCTTTCCACTTGCTGTTCTAGTCTTTCAAATCGTTGGCTTGATTCTATTTAAAACTAAGCTGGAAAAAGAAATACAGTCACGACATAATTAACGGCATTTATTTATAAACATAAAACATCACACTTAATTTACAATGCTAATTTACATTGTCCTTTTCCTTTCCTTCTCTTTCTCTTCCCTTTTTTTTTTCATCTCCTAGTCGCTAGGGATGTCTATGGGTACCGATGACGCGCATCCTAGAGACAGGGGTTTCGCACTGCAAGAACCCTCGCTAGGAATATGGTGGCGAACTCGAATTGGAGGATTTTCCTTAGCTTTCTTTTCAAGTTCCTTCATTTCTTCTGGTTGCTCTCCAATCACTTTGAACGCCTTGAACCATACTAAGCAATTGCTTTTAGCACGTTTCTTTAAGATAGACTTCTTCTGCTCGTTCGTGTAGTATCCAAAATATTCTTCTATTCTACTTATTTCTCCTGTTAGTGCCTCCTTGGCCCGGTATTGGACTCTTCGCTCGTGAGAATCTTGATTTACGTGCTTGGCTTCATTTCCTTTAACTCGGAAGGGTCCCCATTCGTCAATAGGGATAGAGTCCGATAGGCTAGACATCCTAAAACAATCACTTTTATTGAAATTCAATTTTGTTAGTATACTTCACTATTATAAAAATGTAAGGCGCTCTGTTTGATTACCGTCAGAGGAAACAAAAACACTACATTAATTGTTTCTTTTTACATTGTTCTAATATATTACTATATACTTTGTAGTTCCAGTTACTAGGTAGTACCGAATTTACAGAGAAAACTAGACTTTTTTTATTTATATACATATCTATACACAAACTGCTTCTTCTCTGTACTATTTATACTATTTACACAGGCATTTTCCCCTTCTAGTGGTACCCATTTTCCATTGGCAACGGATTATCATTAGAGGGTCCAGGTCCTTCCCTATTAGTAGCTCGTCTCTCATATTCTTCCTCTTCTGCATTTATCCGATTCAACATAACTTGTAAGCATTCATTATCTTGCAAAAGTTGTAACGCTTTCTGCCTTATGAGAGTTTCGGTATCGAGACGATGTTCTATAACACTTCTTTTTGCTTCTGTTGATAGTAAGGGTTGGAGTTGCACCACCCTTCGTACTGCTCGGAAGGCGAGTGTTTGGGCATCCCGAGCGGTAAGATGTTCGTACAGTTGGGGGTTCTCTGGGTGAACGGCAGGGCGTCTACCAACAAGTGGGTTGACTATGTATCCGCCCCAAATATCCATTGCATGATGATTTGCCATTCCTACAATCAATATATATAGAATTTAAATAATTTCACTGTTTAAGTTATGCTAGCTGCCCGGAGACTCTGTTGAACAAACAAATAAAAATATATGTATATATTCTTTTCCTTCAAAATTTTAGGGCTGCTAAAACATTTTTTTTTCACTTCTTTTTCTTTTAAAGAAAATTTTCAGGTTGCTTTTTAAAAAAAATATATAGGTGTACTAATATTGTAAAGATAACTTCTTTACAATATCTACACAAAAGTATAACAAGCATGTCCCAGGGCAGCAGCAACTCCATCTCTATTCTTCATTATCTGTAAAAAAAAATATCAATTTTCATAAGCCGAATGCTCGTGTGAGATACAAATACAAAAGTTGCACGTTTTATACCATGGAAACAATTTTAACACAAATGTTTGCATAATCTGAAACAAATAATCTTATGATGTTCATCTAACAGCCTAATCTTTCTGTAGGGGAGCGACCCCTCTTGCTGTGTGAAATGATCAAGTCACTGGCCACTAGGGCCCTATTCTTTCCGTCCGTAT